>OZ001644.1:26613736-27321290 GCA_963924145.1 Pyrausta purpuralis
CGGGGTTCCTCGTTTGTCACAGCCAAAGTTACTTTTTACAAGTGCAATTTATATTCAAAAGTATTTTCAACCGAACAAAGAATCTTTTAAACGTTTCATGGCCCTGCCATTCCCATCCTAAGAAAATGTACTTACGATATTATTTAACTTAAATAGGCTGCTTGCTACGAGGCATAATATGCAGCACCCTAGACCTCATCCACACCATACGTCTAGTGTGTTCGAGGTCAAATATCCGCTTGGCATCAAATAATTAAACAGTTTCTTTAAAATTACACTAAAACTATCGTGACATATAAAGTGCGTTTGTCTTTGCTAGTCCAATATTGTAAACAATAATTAGTGACTACAATTAACAATCTATTTTATTTTAAAATATCTCTGTATTCAACGTTAAATAACCTTTTCAAGTTGAAAGTTTTGTGTTCATCTTATTTTAAAATGAATCATTTTATTTAAAAGGAATGTCAAGGTTGTTTACAACTTTTGACTAGCAAAGAGAAACGGACTGTACGTAACGTAATGCATACGATAGATTGCACTTGCAAAAATCGAAAGGTTTGCTAACTCTGAGTGATATAGGCCCGGCATGCGACGGACACGAATTTGATTACCGCCAATTATTAAAAACATTAATTTCCGTCAGGGGTAAAATAAGTATCAAATTAAACATGCTCTTAAAAATTCACTTACCGTGTTCATCATATCCCAAAGACCGCTCAGCCTACTCGGGTGGTACGTCATCTTCTTCATCAACCCTAGCGCATGAGTCTGCACCATCATCATATCCACTTTCTTAACCAACACCCTCAGATCATAGTACTTCGCCAGGAGTTCAGGGTTGGCAGGGAGAGCCAGGAACAACGGGCCTCCCCCATTGGAGCTGATGGCAGCCCTAGCTTCTTCCACTGTCTCCAAGATCTTGGTCCGGTTAAGCGATTTGTGAGCATCGTAGATTTCTAGACCTTGGACTTGTTTGGATTTGACTAGCGTGCGGAGGTCCTGAAAAGAAAATGGTTTGAGGTTAGTTTAATGTCATGTAACAATTACCTTGTAATGTAGGCTTAGAAAGAATCGGTTGCTGTGCCAGCGCATGAGTAACTTTGTAAGTTACTACTATGTTATTACTATTGTAACGGCTGCAGCCGACTACACTATGGGGACTCAACTCAAGTTCAAAAAATGTTTTACATATTAATTAAACATTTAGTCTTGAAGTTCACGCGAATACACTCATTGAATTAAAACACTTTTCCGGATCTATTTGGATATTTTCTTCTTTAGAACAAAATATTCTATTAAACATGGACTATAATAAGAAAAAACATTAACTAATAAAGTTATAATTAAGTTCTTAAAGTTATAAATTTAAATCTAAAATATATCATTAAAAGGAGTCTCTTTAGGTAACGTTCCGAAGATACTGGCAGTGTTCCCCCTTTGAATAGCAAGACAATTTATTTATATGTCCTCAATTAGCATGCGTGGAAGAAAACGCCGTTCTTCTGTGAGTAATAGACCCTTTTCACACTGCGACAGCGATGCAGCATCGATATAGTGGCAAAAACCTTTACACACTTGCACTACTGCTAGCATCGACACATTCGCGACGCTAACGCGCGTTAGCATTGATGAAGTTGCGATGCAGAAGCTGGACATTGACAAATTATGAACTGTATATTGGCAACTGCATCGATGCTAACACACGTTGGCATCGATGCCAAATGAGACCCCTACAGTCGCGCGTTTTGTAAAGGCGCTTCAGCATCCCGACTGACTGAATAGCATTGATGAAATCGCGCTTCTGCCTCGATGCTAAATTAAATCTGTTCATTGCGTGAGTCGCGATGATAAAGCGCGTTTTCAAAACGCGCGACTGCATCGATGCTAAAAGTTGAAGTGTGTAAGGGGTCTTAGTTTTGCCTGTGATCACGTTTGCTGTAAAGCATTCGAAACGTCAGGCGTACAGTTTTAAATAAATGTGCCCGAAATATACCCGTTAAGTATTTTAATTTAATTATTGATTAAAGTTTATGAAACAACATACCGACGCAGACTCATAGAAATTGCTATATTAAACACCCCTTCTTTGCAGCGCTCTATCATCGTAATACGAAATATATCTCTAAGTCCTACCAAGCTGCGTTCCTACGTTATATTTTACGTAGGTGCCCTGCGTTTATAGAGATTAAAGTAAAATCAATATTAAAATCTACGAGTAGCTGGTATAATGTTATTTCTGATATATTTATGTTTTAGTAAATGTAGGCCGTAATTTAGCTGTCAGATTGTTTTTAGGTTCTGAGAACGGAGTGAGGATTTCCGTCGCTGTGTCGCACTGCATTCGTTAGCAATAAGTAATGAACCTACTTTACTGGCATACGGCATTAGCAAACTTAAACTTCAATAATAAATCGAACTTGGTGTAACTTCATAATCTAAACTTACTTCCATTTTTGACAAAGTTATTCTACCCTTACTGCATTGATATTAAACTTATGCAAACAGTACAATTTTTGCACTGCTACAACGAATCATTCAAAGTATTGGTTTGATTACAAAAAATACTCGTGGCAATATCAATACCCATTTAGGGTAGGGGTATTATAGGTAGGTTATTATTAGGTGGAAAATTGCCTTAGTCAACAACATTTTTTTCAAAAATATTATAATTTAAAGCTACCGAAAAAAAGCTCCAAAATTGACAATGTTACCATTGGTTACTGTAATAATTTCAAGTATCAAGAGCCAATAAATTAGTCGCCAGATGAGGTCATGCTTGTATCTCACTTACAACATTTCAAATTACGAATTTAACTTAGGCCCAGTGATAGCAACTGGTCGACATTGGAAACGTCCACGCAACACCGCGGGCTAGGATTTAACTATCAAATGTAAGGTACAGTGGCACCTGGGCCCTATTTTTGAATCACTCGCGTCAAGATGGCGAGTGAAAATCATTCATTAAAGTCGAATTTTCTAATGAAAATCAGTTGAAATCCACATAGGAGGGATTTGCAAAAATATATCTTATTTTTGTAAGTACTTACGTCAATAATTCGCGTGATTATCGTAGATTTTTGAAACGTTTTTAAACAATTATCACACGCCATATTTAAGCGAGTGATTCAAAAATAGAGGCCCAGGAGCTCTATTTTTGAATCACTCGCTTCAAGACGGCGAGTGATTTTCGTTCGAAGATGAATTAAAAGTCATAGAAAAAAACTCGTTGTCGAACGAAAATCACTCGCCATTTCGAAGCGAGTGATTCAAAAATAGGGCCCCTGTACTGTTACCAAGTGTTTGCGGCGGTTTTACTCGCTAGCGACGACGTTACTTTTTGTATGGAAAATTTTAGTTCTGCCGGTGACCGTAAGAGGCGCTGTGCAATTTTCCATAAACTTTTTTACGTCGTCGCTAGTGAGTAAAATCATTGTAAACTCATGGTAATGGTAAAGGGCAGGGTGCGTATTGCGCTGCAGCTCTGACAGTTATGCAACCCTGCTTTACTGTCAATTAAACAGTTCCTATTGCGATTTCGCATTATATTGATAATATTATTATCAATATAATTTAAAAAAATATATATAATTTAATAACAAAGTAGCGTAGCGTAGGACGTCCACCGACAAGATAGGCAGACGACCTTGTAACGATCGCAGGCTCAAACTGGATGCAGACCGCTAGTAATCGGTCGACGTGGAAAGCCGTGGGGGAGGCCTATATCCAGCTGTGAACATCCTTTGGCTGATTTACACTGAGTGAGAATTAAGTTGGATCGCAATACGTCCCCAGATATTTTACCTGACGATATTTATTTGGTTTAGATGTCTTATGATAGGTGTTTACCAATGAGTTTAAATTACATGTATCTAAGAACTCCTTTGAATATGTAATAAAATCTCATTATCGTCTTTTTTCTTGTCAGAATAATAAAAATAAGCCTTACGGAAATAATTTTGAGGGCGCGGCTTTATTAACATCTGCCAAGTCACGGCAGTATTAAATATGATAATCGATTAACAGGTTGTAGGTACTTACGAACCATAAGAGTCAATATGTACGAAATAATAAATAAAAAAATCCTGATTACCTCGATCTAATTAATGTAACTGTTTTGTGTTTTAATTGTTAAACTATACCCGGTTACATAGTGTTTTTTATTAATGGCATCAATAATAATAAACTAATACAAAACGAAGTGAGACTCATAATTATTAAGTTTTGACTGGCAAATAATGCTTTTAGAACCACCTTCACCTTTACACGCTATGATTTTTGCAATATAGTCTTTTAATAAATAAACAAACAACCTAGCCCAAGTCCTAGTTGGACGTTTTAAAGAAAAGAGTAATTGGAGATAAGTTGTTGTTGTAAAGTTAAATTTTATCATCATTATTATCAGCTAAAGTGCCTCCACTGCTGAACATCACCAACCTCCACCTCTCCCACGTCTGACAAGATAGACAGACGAACTTGTAAAGATCGCAGGATCAAAATGGACACAGACCGATTGGGAGCTGTGGAAAAGTACACTTACAAAATTAAATTTTTAAACGTATTTTGAGTTGATTTTGAGGCCCTATTTTTGAAACACTCGCTTGAATATGGCGTATGATTTTCGAATTTCAAATGGGCGTCACTTCAAACAAAGGACGACGCAAGGTGCAAGCGATTTTGGCTCGACGTGGTATAGCGGCGATGATCTCGATAGAACATACGTACTTATCAACATCAAAGTATATGGGATCGGGATGCTTGTCTTAATTTTTAAGTGTGATAGGTATTGTATAAAGTTACGAACTTTGGACTATTTTAAAGCAAAACTGTAAATAATACTTGAAAATATGCTTTATAAATTATATTTTTTGTATAATATAAGATTATCTGAAGTATCTTTTCATTGCCAAAGCCGAGCAAAGTTTTTTTTTGAAAAACTGATATTGACATCATTTTATACTACAGTTTATAGTTAGGTATAGGAAGTAGGTAGGTGTTCATTTATAAAGGTTAGTTTCATCGCAGATGTAAAAAATTATCGTTGTCATGTATGAGTAACCTACATGAAAAAAAATAAAACATTATTTTATTTTGATTCTTGCCTAGGGCGTTGGACATTGATGGTTACATTCAATGATTTAAATAACCTTATGCTTGCTTCGAATGTAGATGACTTAAATTAACCTGCCAAATCATTACCACAACTACATTACATAAGCGCGGAGGTCATTGCCGGACTAACTCATTTGTTTCTATCTATAAATACAAGGTGTTGTTTTGGTCAATGATATCCATCTCGGGGATTATATAAGTGATGCTTATTAAAAAAAATCTTTAAATTATATGCAAATTTTGCTAAAATGAGACCTCTTCACAAAAATCTAAAAAAATTAAAGCCTTATGGGGAAACTCGCACCCGTAGGGCGTAGCTCGCGCTCATCTACGAAATACTACGCCGTAGTTCGTAAGCTACAAAGAGGCGACCAGGAGCCTTATTTTTGGACCACTCGCTTCAAGAAGATGGCGTGATATTCATTGATTAATTACTAATTTTCCAATGAAAATTAGTATCATTCCACTAGGGAGTAATTCTAAAAAATATAACTGAATATTGTGAGTAATAATGTCCATGTCCAATATTATGCGTGATTTTTATTTCTTTTAATTCGTTTTCGAACGAAATTTACACGCCATATTCAAGCGAGTGCATATGGCGCAGAATCGGACCGAGTGGAGAAGATTGACATACAGTCACGATCCTCAGCATTGAGGGAACGACCAGAAAGAAAGATTCAAGCGAGTGATTCAAAAATAGGGCCCCTGGAATTGGTAGTTTTGACTCGCTCGTTAGTACCTATCGCAATAATGAATTATTTTTTGGGTTTTTTCCATCAATAATTATTTTGGCATCAGTATCGTTTGTACAACCCTGACCCTGAGTCGGACGTCGCTGACCAAAACAACATCCTGTATCGCCGCCCCCGGAGAATAAAATGATAATTGCAAAATTACTACTTTTCAGGAAAAATAAAAAACATGTTTTTGTCTTCTGCTCCTTAACCACTGGGCGCAGGCATACGATTGATAGCTATTTAAAAAGTTTATTTTTCGTGTGTTCTATTTTTTTTATTTAAACATATTTAATTATTAAAATATTAGAATTATTCAAAAAAACAAATAATAGTCAAAATCAGTCATTGTTTTAGTTTGGTTATATCCATTATCATTTTATTCTCTGTTCTGGCTGACGTGGGTCGAATATGGTACTAGTTACCTATCTTTTTATTCTACGTGTTTTTAGGGTGCAAGTGACGATGGTAATGCTTTGATATTATTTTCTTCTCGTAAGTATTGTGTATTTTGGTTTATATTATGAACCTATAAAACAATTAAACAATTTCCAATAAAACAATGGTATGGTAATAATCATCAATTTTATTCAATCAAGTTATTGATAAATCAAAATTGCAATCAATGTCTTCTTAACTGCTACATAACAAATGAAATAGGTCTTGAGCCTTCAAAAAAAAAACTTTATAGTGAAGTAAAAAAACATCACTATACTAGCGATGAAAAGCAACAGAATTGTCCTTAATTTACGTACTAACTAGGTATTTGGTGATTTTAACACTGATATTATTAAACTCGGTTTCATTATGAAGATGGTCAATGATCCGATTAACTGTCATGATCTTCCTCATTATCGTTTTTGCTACTACTAGAACAGTCATAAGTCGTAAAAACCATGATAGTAGCTTGGAATATCTCTTGCCTTACAAAGGCTCATAAGGTCATCATACAAAGCCTTGCTAATTGAAATAGGTTCAGTGTAAAACCTTTGGAGTTCAGGTACATAGCTAAGATTTGACACCTGTCCCGTAGCCCGCCTACTTCTTATTATTTTGGCAGGTATTGTATTTATTTGGGAAAATTCGGAACAAAGTTATAACTGTATTTCAAAATCGATGGATTCGAATGAGAAATTTTTGCATTTAGTCCGCCATATGTACAATGTTTATGTTTTGTGCATGAAGTTTAAAGTAAATAAATAAATAGAAACATTTACTATTTGTATAATTTGAGTCCATGATACTATTTGATTCTCCATATATTTTAACCAGTACTTATTGTCAATCAACTCTTTTATGTTATAAAACTCTGTTTGTGTCATTTCTTTAACTTGATACTTTTTCCATGTACCTTTACGTTTATGATAATCGTGTTCATTTGATCAGGCGAATGAACAACTCCGTGTTTTAATTCACGTTCAATATTGGAATGCATTGAACCCCCCACGCTCTGAACGTGACCAGTTTCAAAAAATATATGAGTGATATTCAGTTGAAGCTTCAGGAGTGCGATTGTGTAAAGCAATCGTATTCATTTGACAGTTCAAAACGTACGATATGATCTGTCAAACCCTTTGTTCTTTGCCATTTGACAGAGCATACCGTACGTTTTGAACTGTCAAATGAATACGATTGCTTTACACAATCGCACCCCTGTGCAGCATAAATACATAGAGCGAAAATAAATGTATTTTTATTTTGGCTGCACCAAAATGATACGTTTTAGATGCCTCTTTGTTTTTCATTAAGAAGAAATTTCCATAAGCAACTTCCAATTTCATTAGCCCCCCTTTTAGCAATCTGAATATGCCAAACATAACATACCTGTACTTTAAGTAGCATTTTAAACAGTAAAATTATTCACAGGATACTTTCTTTTGTAGGGGAACGATCCAACCTCAGTCAGATTGTGGGATGCTCAAAACTTTTTTCAAATCGAAATTTGGTACAGTTATTTCGGAAGTATTAACCATAAAATTATTATCCATATTAATTTTATGGTATTAACAGATAATTTTTCTTCTTTTTTAATATGCCATAATCTATCTTTATTCTTTTAGTGATTTATTTTGTCTTAAAGTATTTATTGAGTTTACGAGAATAAAATTGTATTGCGGTTTATCGTTCTAACAAGAGAAAAAATATTTCGATAATGTTACATTAAAATTTTATTCTCGTAATTTACAACGTGTGTCAAAACTTTGAATAATATTGTAACACTTTCTAACTTCGTAAATTAACGCTATAAAAATACCCAAAAAATTGAGCAGATGTATTACCAACCACAGATTTCAAAAATGGCATAACACTAAAACAAAGATATTGGCAGTTATCATTTTATTCTCGGGGGGCGGCGGTATGTCATCAAGATAACAAATACTCTATGAAAGCGACGGATGGATTATTGGTAAATGATAGACAGCTATCGTAACTGAGAAACAATTCAGAAACTATAATCCATAATGAATCCATTTGACGAAATGTTTGGTGCAGTGGTTAGAGATCCTGATTACTGAACAAGTGACAAATGTTTGTGAGATGAGCACGCACATTTGTACCTGTTTTGGATGTTTTATGTATTCAAGTATTTTTCCCCTTCCTCATAATCATTGCCTGATACTTCGTAACGCAGGGAAGTAAATTCCTTAGCACGAAACCAGAAAATTGACGTGTTGTCTAGCGCATATTTATGTATATTTATTTATAATGACTTTCTCATTAAATGAACAAACTATCTCTGGTGAATCCAAAAAAAAAACTGGATTGAAAAATATTACCTCGCATTTGTAAGAATGATATCAAAAAATATAATGGTATTAAAATGAATGGTATCAATATTTTCTGTAATCTTGTGGAGTAGAATCACCATTGAACATTTCTACCGTATGCTAATACGATACTTAGCCGATGTTTTCCTAATAGGAAACATATCAAACCACAGAAGTGTCTCAGGATTTGGGCGTAACTTGACTCCTGGGCATGTCTTAACGATCCTTACTTACACTTTCACTCAGAGAAAATTGATCTAATTGGTACAGCCAGTTCCAGTTTCTATGCTAATATGAGCTTACAGATATAATTGGTATTTATACGTAACGGTTACATTATATGGGCCGTGTCATCGATCAGGGTAACCTTAATCGCTGGTTACGTCACTTGTCCCCGCTTTGTCATAAGACAATGATATGATATGAACGGTAAACGTAGAAGAAACTGTCTAAAACGATCCTTAAAATTAATTAAGATTATTTCTAATATTCGAGGATATTTATAGTATCCTCGAATATAAGAGATAATCTTAAAGGATGAAATAAGAAACACAAAATTGCGCACGGGTGGTTTTCGAACCTGTAACTTCGGGCTGCCAACGCTCTTTCCAATTGAGCTACTGGGCTGTGTCGGTCCGACTGTGGATACGTCATTACGTAGGCACAAATTTTGTTGTGAATCACAATGTGAGTATTAAAACATTCTAAAACCTATGGATATAGAATTTTACAAAGAAACAGTTAGTTGAAATAATAATAATAGATACATCAGTTACTGATACTGATTCAGAATCCATCTTCGGACGCAACGTCATAACATAAAATTAAATGATTGCAGCCACGTGTCTGGCTATTCGTTTATGAAGTTTTATTTTAGTGCATCTTTTACAAAATTTACTGTATTCCTTCTCGGTGGTGATTCCGTAGTTTAAATACAACATCTTTTTGTATGAGACTAACATCGAAATCACAAAAAACATTGACTTCCCCAGACAAACTGAGCATCAGCTGATCGGCACTCTAGTATGGGAAAGTTAAATATTTTTTGAGATTAGGACTTAGGATGTTTTATTTATTTTATTTTATAAAATATGATACACCAACAGCATACATAGACAACATTAGTAAGATATAATTTAAGTATTATTCTCCTTCATATGCCAATTTTAGGTATACACATCATTGGCAGGAAAACCACACAGTTACACTAGTGCGAAAAAAAACAATAAAATAGTAACAATTAAAAAATAATAAAACTGAATAGAAAAAGATGAAAAAAAACTATAATGGTTTTAGACAGCATGGTAGCTCAATTGATAAAGCTAAAGCGTTTGGCCTGGATAGCCAAGAAATTGCTGGTTCGAGTCCCACTCGTGCGAAAATTTTCGGTTTCTTATTTCATATTTATGAAAATAAAAATAAAACTAGTAAACACAGCTGATTTGTCAAGTTTTGTCTCTGAAAGTCTCTAAAGCGACAAAAGCCTTCGAAAGTTGTTCCTGAATCCGTTGAGTTGATCAAAAAACACGTCCAAGTCCGGTAAAGAACTGTTGATGCTATTATACTCCTCAATCATTCTCACAAAGGGAGAGTGTCTACCCAGGTTTGTTCTGCAAAGTAAAGTTGGAAAGTTTTTGTGATAATTGTCTGGGAATAAGATAGGGAGTATGCAAAGAGACATGATTTAAGACCTGTTTACACCTCAGTGAACCATTGACTCATCATGTTGATCCCATGAACACCAGAATTAGTTGGACTAATTATATATAATTATAGAATACAGTTAATTTTGATAAAACCTGTATAGGTAGATTTTGTACAAAAAAAGGTCAAGATTGCTTCTTCGCTTTTATGGCGATGCCGATGGCTTCTACGCTTTTCTTTCGATTCCTAAGATATTGTACTGCACTTTTAACTGGGTTGCCATGGCTTTAAGTTTATGATAAGATTATGACAAAGTGACCTGAGAGTTTTAAATGAGCTTTGCTGATACAAGTCACTGAAGATAAAAATAAAATTGACAAGGTCAATTTGAATGGAGTTTGTACTTAAGTATTTTATAGGCATCATAAAAACGAGGCACTTTTAAGGAATTCTAAAGCACTTAAAAACTTAATTATCTTAATATCTATAATGCCTTCCAATTGCCAAGCAGGTGTAAAATGGCTAACTCTGACATATGCAGGTTAAGGCCTCTTGAACTTAAAACCATACAATTTTAGTTCTAGCCATGAAATGCGTGTCTAATTGTATGCCCTCTTACAGCATAAAGATTTTCTTCTTCATTTAATTTTCCTCTTATTACCGCAATTGTTTTTACAATTGCTGGTTTCTCGGTATTCTAGGTATATTCGAAATGGGGTCAGTTTCCTTAACCGGCCGACTTCTAGCAATCCACGTATGTCTGAACGAAATGACTTGACTAAGAAACTAAATTATTTCACACGTGTGCATTAATTAGAATGCAGTAATAAATCGTTCGTTTGCAAATGGGTTGTGCTGAAATAATTTAAATTGCCCTCAGCATGTGTCGAATACATACATTAGGGCCATTATGCAAATTGCATAGGTACGACATAAGTTATCTCTGAGTACGTTTCTGCCGGATACGAATGAGCTTTGATTTTGTGGCATATCTCTCAGACAAGATATTTAACTACTACAATATATTACCTACACTTTTATAAAATAGAGTTCAGAATGCAGTAAAATGGTGCGAGTTAATATATTAAGCTAGCAAAATCAGTACATAAGTATTTTCTCCTTTGAATGATGAGTATAGGATCACTGTCTTACAGGAATTGATTGGGATTTTCAATTAGGCCGTGCTGTCGATCCTGGACAGAAGTTACGGGCTACAGTAGCTGCGGGCAGTAAGCTTATTCATTATATCCTCACTGCTTCAAATCAATCTGGATATTACTTCGTTTATGTTATGTGCTCTTGCGGAAGTTGCGAGAACTGCTAAAGACATCAGAAATATAAAGTTTTCCAGCTATTTTCATCCTACTAATATTCAAATGTCAATGTTTGTGTGGATTTTTGTTACATCTTCACGCAATAACTACTGAATGGATTTTGATGAAACTTTACAATAATAAAATTCATACACTGGAATAACACATGCTATTCTTATAAGATGAAAATAACAAAACCAAAAATTACGCACGGGCGGGACTCAAACCTGCATCTTTCTAGCTAATCGGACCAATGTTCTTTTTAACTGAGCTACAGGCTTACAATTCATAAAGATTTACGCGGGTGAAGTCGCAGGGAGCTGCTAAGTCTGTACGAAAATACTTCAAATCCAATGCAACAAACTAATCTAACCAAACAGGTTTGGGTATGACTGTACATGCACTACGAATGATATATGACCTCCTCCGTTACTTATTAGGAGCACAAGTCAAGTGCTTTGCGACACACACCGACATAGGGCACGTTTACACTCTCGCGTATCCGATACGTTTTTAATGGCACCCAGTTTTATCCATTCTAATGCTCATCCGAATCTGATTTCTATACAGACTGATTTTACAAGATAGTGCCAAATTTTAGGAATCAATGAGACCATCAAATCCTTAAATGTTTCTATGGGGCCATCATTTAAACCTTAAAAACATATTTCAATTCGCCATTCATTATCGACCATGTTTCTGACTTATTTGTAATGCCCATACATTTTTTATGAAGATTTCGACTATGACCCCATTGTAAAAGTTGTGAGTACTGATGGTCTTAGTCTCCTTCTTGCTAAGTCACGCTGTATATTTTGTTTACATCTCGTTTGTTTGTTCATTACATATCGGATACTGAGGAGTGTGAAAGCACCCTTACGGATTTAGTTAGCTGTCTCACTCATGGGCTCGAAGCAGCTACACAGTCCATGGTTTATGTCGCCAAATTAGTTTTAGTGGCTTTTGCTACTAGTCTAATCAGTAGTTTGAACATAAATTCATCAGTAGGTACTCCTTTTAGTGTCATAAAAGCTTCATCAGCACAATGACGTGCTATTTAATCAAAGCGTATACAAAAATATATTACCTATTTAAAAGCGTTTTCAACTATTTGAATATCTCTAGAATATTTACAACTTCAAATAAACAAATTAGGTCCTCAAATAACTATCGTTAAACCTTGTAGAGGAACTTGAAGGAACACGATTATTGACTTCGTAACTTTGTTTGGACTAGTAAGGAGGTCAATATATCAAAACTCCCAGCCCCTCCCAGCTCCTTGAGCCGGGAAAAGGGAGACCATCCACAAAATGAAAGCTAATCTTCCTTCTTCCTTTTTTAGAAGTCTGTTTAAAAGTGGACCAAGTAAACTTGCAGCAAATCTTATTAGCATTGATTTTGTAGAAGGTCTCGTCTCGCTAGGACGCATAGTTTCCGATACTAAAAAAAATACCTTAAAACTCCTTCTCCCGGCTCAAGAGGACCTGGGACTTTTGATATATAACCTTCAAACTAGTCCAAACAAAGTTACGTCAAAAATCATGTTCCTTGAAATTTCCTCTACAATCTTTCGTATACTGAGCATTTATCAAAATTGACAGATCTACAGATAGTACTTGAATGATTTTTTTTTATGATAAGTCCGATATTTTCAGCGGTTCCAATGTCACTTTTTTACCTATTTAAATAACATAACGCCAGTGCTCTAACAGAAACACAAATTTTAATAACCTAGACAATTCTGTCTAGACTAAGAGCCCAGCGTTCTAATGTGGTCCAGTTAGATACGGCAAATTACGAAATACATGTGGACTATGTCGTAACTTACTCTATAGCAGTTGTTGTAAGTTACAGGAAAGCACCAATTAAGCCGAGGGTGACCCACTATCTTTATTGATTGCTTCTGAGCATATCTAAAAGCTTTATCATTCACGTTGACAAGCTTTAACATTATACTAAGTAAGAATGTTATGGACCTACCTATCAAGTCTAAGACACCTTACACACTGCGGCTTTAGCATCGATACTAACGCGCGTTAGTATCAAAAACAAACTGCGAAGGTTTCTGTTTCAATGATTACCAATTATGTAAAATTTGTATGTATGTATACTTTTAGTTATTTATGCTTTTGGATGTTATGTATATAAACTCTTTTTCAACACACTTGCTTAAAACGACGTTTTTATTTCACCGATTTTTAACTCATAATCATAGATATTAAACACGCGTGCTTTTTCAGTATATTATTGCACTAGTGCTTTTAGTTTATTAACCCGACCAATTTACATTTGTACCCTAGTACCAAGTCGTAAGTAAGAAGAAGAAGCGATATAGTTTAGTAGGATTATACAATACTTTTATTTTAGCAACAAACAGTATTTATGCGAAAAATAACAGTATCTACATATTTATTTCAATAAATGGTAAATCCAGATTTATTACTAAAAAATAGCTCAAATTCATTTAAAATTTTCTGTGATTTGTGTTTTAAACACGAATTATTACATTTTTAATCTTGGCTTTTGGCCGATCTAGTTCGCGCCTAAGCCATGCGCGCGCATCGGTATCATGGCAAGGAAAAAAAAACAACGCGCCATTTTTCATAAATAATAATTGTCGGCTGTCACGAAGTTTGGATTAATTATGAAATTTAATATTAATGAAAATGTCTACTTCAAGTGAAGAAAATGAAGATAACCTATTATTAACTCCGCCGGACATACGTAACGAGGCGAAAAACGCGTGTGAAAGTCGTTGCCATCAAAATCGATTGAAATGTATTTTTACTAACTGTTTTAATAATTAAAAACTTAGTAAATGAAGAGTCTTGTTTTTTCCTCGCAAGTGTGTTGAAAAACGTCGTATGAAACACGTGTGCCTATGACCATAATATACGCGGCTTTCTTATGGCGCACTCGCTTTCGCTCGTGCGCACACAATATCGCCTTGTGTATAATGGTCAACTTAGCACACTTGTATCATAATGTACTATTATACTGTATATTTAGTTAATTTATATTATGGTATGTATATAATATTATTATTTTACACAATAGTAGTTGTTGCAATTTTAATATCTATTTACAATATTCTCCTGCACCCATAACAATCTCTCTTCATGATCTAAAAGTATGACTGGGAGAGAATGCTATTAGCATTAAGTCCACCTTTTGTACACTTTTATTTGTGCAATATAGTTTTAAAATAAAATAAATTAAATAGATCAATAGTACAGGACACTGTATAAGGCCATTTCGATAATTATACGATTTGAGTGAGTAATTCTTATTGAATGACCCATTTATTACACAGTCAATAGAAATGAATCACATATTTAGAAATCAAACCTAACCAAACACAATTAGCGCAACTTAACAGCTTCTGATTAAGAAATACTTAACTATACAGTCAGCTTTCAGTCCGAATTCCCAGCATGAGATCCGCAATGATTCAAACATGCTGCTTTAATTGTTAAACAATAGACGGTCGCATACAAATGAGCACCGAATAGGTTCCTTGAAGGGCCACCAATACGCCTATTTCATGTTACTACGTACCATAGTTAGTGGTAACAGAGTATGTCATCGGCGACAGAAGGTCAGAATCCTCGGCGTTTCCGCGGCATTGTCTTCTAGTAATCAGACCAAGGATGCGAATGACATTACAATACAATTAATAGTTTATTTGGAAGATGGATGTGGGGTAGCGCGGGTCCATTGTTGGACGAAATCGTGGGATTTTACGGTCAGTTTCGATTCAGTTCTACAATGATTAAGATCTAAGATGTTGGTAGGTTCTCGTTCGATCTCTTCCGCATACCATAATAATTACTGTATCAATTTATAAAGAAGAGATTTTGATTTTGATTAGGAAAACATCAGCTCCGAAAAGCTATATACTTTTTTTTAATTTTGTATTATTGAAATTATATGTATTAATATCTATTTTCCAAAGTCCTCCCGAATTATTGCACAAACTCGACTTATTTTAAGTAGCGTAGTAGTTACTTTAGTTTTTTTTCCAGCGAATTTATACAACATATTTAAAATGTTACTAAGATATTGCCAAACTGCGTTGCAGTTTAAGTACGTTTGGTATAGTGTTGAACTTTGGTTTATCTCTACAACAATAACCAATGTAAAATATAGAGATCTTAAACTTGCCGTCTTAAAACTCGTCTCGTCCTACGCATTGCGCACGTGCTTTAACGATGACACAGTAATTAAGACAGATAATCCCATTAACAGCCACAAAGACTAGCAAATAGACACCATTCTTTAACGCTCGAGAAAAACTGCCGTAGCGTTAACAAATATGGGAATTTTAAATATTATTTTTGGTTTTCTGCTGAACTAAAATTAACATAAGCAAAGGGGCTTTATATTGAACTGTGTTTAAGCTAGGCGCCTATATTATAAGTGATATAATATGTATTTGTGTTTTTGTAAATGGCAGTTTTTTTATTAGTATTTTTTTTGCTTTTAAGTGTTCTAGATTATCACATCCAACCAATGGCTTTTAAAACCTTTCTAAGGTAGTTAGTTAAATCAGTTTTATAGTTAATAGTATAACTTTTAAATTTTGTCAGTAAGAGTTTATGTTCAACATAAACATGCTACCAACTGTCTGGTTACTTACAAGCAGATTTTTTTATTTCCCTTCAACTCTTAAGATCCAGCTCCTATAGTTAACTACGTTGTTAAACTCACATTACTATTCGTAGATAATTCCGCCAATCACATTGACTCTTAATCACACACTCCACATAATTTGCAAATGGGTAACACGATCTCTATATAACCTTTGTCTTATCTTAATCCAAACTCTATTCTCCATACAATAAGATCTCTACATGTGATTTGTTATAATTTATGTGCATTTAACATTAGGTGTGAACGGATCTCGTTCTACCATTACCGAAGTACTTGTGATATGCATAACTGCATGTCTTATGTATTTATTAGGTGCCTAAATGAGAACACGTTAATTATCAGGTTAGGTACACTAGTAAACAGAAACTATTGCCATTAATAGTTGTCAGGTGCGCGATAAATAGTTAATGTATGTGACTATTTTAATATTGTTTGGAAACAAATTATGATGTGATACGCGAATGGCTTAATTATGTTATTACATGAGTACTTATTTGCTATACGAGTTGATCGATGAAACTAAAATAAGGGAGCTCACAGACAAAATTTTAATTAGGTATATGAACAGGTTGTTTAAATCTAATTTAATTGAAATATGTCTGCAAGATTTCCTACCATTTTTTTAGGATATGCAAAGCTTTTGTGACTTTTTAATTGTTGAATCAGCACTTTTCGAGTTGTAGAAAATATTAATATGGTATTCTATAATAAATGAATCAATCAATATCCAATTATACAAAGTCTATTTTGAGTAATGGAATAAATAATACATAATGGAAGTCTTTTTATTTTCAACAAAATATTCCGGAATTTTAAAATGGTTTCATTTTGAATTGCAGAGCAACATATAGTTGCTATAAATAAGCAAAACTGGCATTATTTTAACGATTCAACTAACATTTACTCTATTTAGGAAGGTCAAAACACATTACTCTTATTAACATGTGTGTCATACTAGCGATCGTAAATCTCTTACTATATCACTTTGATCAGGTACTACGTACCGTCAAGGATAAAATTATACCTAAAGTGAATAGTTTTACTATCCATACTCAAAGGTATTATGTTAGCAGCCCTAAAGTTGATGATATAATAATGAATAATGGTTTTAATTTCCAAATTTATTCCAGCCTCAAGAATAGGTTTAACACTCTTAACCAAACCCAAAAATGTAATGTTAGGAGATAGATGCTTTTAAATCTAGAGAGAAATCAATTTTAAAAGGTGAAAAGACATTTTTCGTATAAATGACAGACCATATTTTTATTGCATGTTAGTGTGATTAAGTGAATTAATGATTGTTGTACAGTATGCCCAGTCATGTAATAATAAAACCCTTAGGGAAATATTTACAATGATATTCATCAAGGAGAATACTCCACATGAAGGGTCAATTCCAAAACCCCAACATATGGTATTGATTTTTGTTTTTATTTTCACATAAATTGGCTTACTCGTGCAATGCAATTTGCGGCAGTGTAAGTCTCACATCGTTTAGGGGCTCGTTTTTGGTGTTTTTTATAGAAAAAAGTGTGGTGTAACAACTTTACGTCAACTGAAGTATCCTAAGCGTCCAAAAAGATACTGCGTAAATTTTAATAAAACACTTTTGTACACGATTGTACATACAGGCTTCAATAAAGGGCCACACCTAGAGCCCTCATAAGTGCTCTATTATATTACTCCTATGTAAATAAGTTGCTAACATTCTAGTCCAATTTATTGCAAGTACAACCGTAAGTACGGACAACAGCACGTCAAGGTAAACACTGCGGTGTCCTGTGCAATTGTAATAAGGGCTAGTTTGCAACAAAAGTGGGTAACTTGATGTGCTGTCGACTGTACTAGGCCTCTAATTTAAAACCATTACACGCAACAGTCTTGATATTTATGAAACTATTTCTAGTAAATAGGTTTTAGTTGAGGAATGCATAAAATATTAACAATTTTACTGCGTTGATATGCCGATAATTTGTTTTAATATTTGCAAGTTCGCACATTAATAACGAAAACCGGTTTAATTGGGTTCACATGTCACCCATGTAGTGTAGGAATAAAGATGTCATTTAATAACTGCAGTTATTAATTTTGGACCACTTAATCTAAAGGTTTTTATATGTAAGACTAGCGGTCCCCGCAACTTTGTCCGTGCGTTTTGAGATCGCTCCCTCTCCTCCCGTCGCAGCTTTATAGGCGGTTTTAAAGGGTTTAAAGCCTCCCTAAATAAACAAGCAATCCAACACATAAATATTTTTTCATATCGGTTAAGTGTTTCCTGAGATTAACGCGTTCAAACAAACAAACTCATCAGCTTTATAAAATTAGTATAGATATGATACGATTTATTAACAGCTTTTTGCAACTAGACTAAAAACGCTTTTTAAAAAGCCGAACATTTCTTAAATGAGTACTACACTTAAAGCGATTATTTCACCTCAGAAGACTTCGCAAGCTGAACATGACAGACGCAAATTATGTTACATGAAATTTCATTCACAACGTCCAAAAAAACGTCACGTTAATCGTCTGCCTTGCCGCCAGCAAACTCATAAATAAGGAATGCGTCGAAACGACTAAATAATGACAGTTTAAGTCCTGCAGAATTCAGATGCAGACTGCCTTCCATATTTGAACAATGTGGCAACGAAAGCCTTACGAAATACGATCGAGACGATAAAGCGATAATAAAACTTGTTCTCCTAAACAATGGGTTCAAAACTAGATCTTGTTATTTTGAATGGAACTAAGAACACCATAGAAGGAGACGTGTTGATAGGTTTTTATTTTACGGCTTATCAATTTTAGGCCTTTTAAGAATGATAATAACTATCACTCTAACTAAACACTTTCAAGAAGGAAGTATCAGAGTAATATTTGTGAAAATGGAATTATTCTACATCTAGTAATAGTAATATATATAACAGTATATATGTATATCGACTTTGCCAATGTCAGATAAAACTTCTCCGACTGGATAAGTATAAAACGACCGATTTTAAAACTTCATTGACATTAATGATTGCTGACAATACACCTATTGTCATATAAACGTCACCACGTTTTCAAATTATGTATATTGTATTTTATTCGACGAATATTCCTTATCTGACTTACTATCACCTACTTTGGACGGCCAAATGGCCCATGTTTTTTTATAATAATTTAAGGGCCGACTCAGAAGGCCGAATCAGTCAGCAGATCGCTTTTATGGTCTAGAGTAGGCTGTAGCACCAATTTGGGTAGGAGTACATTTTTTTCAAAGCGTAAGTAGAATAACAGACTTTAGAACAATTCGCAAAATTTCATAAACATTCAATAAATATCCCATTTCGTATTCATAAATTAAAAATGAACAGGTGTGAATTTGCGTAATCCAATATCATCTGATAAGTGTTACAATTTATACAATAACCAGTTTAACGATAAAGTTACCGAGATCGCAGTGTGTTTGCGACATTTCATGTTTATGTGGTCATTCGGTGAACTTGTGAAGGACGCTGTAAGTAGGTGGACAGGTAGGTATAAGTACTTTCGCATTACGCAATTTGTGTAATTGTTACTTATTTTTTGTTGAGCCTACCTGGTGGAACGTTTTATTACTTTTACGTGAACTTTAGATGGGGTAATATATGACTGTATTCCAAATGATTATGTTACTTTTACATCTAAAAAATAAATACTTAATAGATACTTTTATACATGCCTCCCTTTCAAACGAATATTATTTCAAGGAACAAAGTCGTTAAAAGCCCAGTGAAAAAGACATCAACGAGTTAGATTTTTTTACTAAACGAATTTTATTGTACACACAGCTTATGACAATTCTACTTTTGTTTATTACCATGAGTTTTCATTTAAAGCAGGTGTTTAATTTGGTTAAAATATAAATCGAGAGAAAGTTCAGAATAATTATTTTAAAAAGGGGTGCGGTGATTAAGATGTATAATCATATGTCATGACGAAGATTCAATGTTAATGCACATTCAATACGAGCATGAAAAAGCTTTCGTCGAGTTTTTAATCATCTTAAGTCATCAACTCATGAATCGAAATTATTCGGCAAGTAGAATACTTTCTTAATGAAATAATATTTAACATGTTATATCATATTATACAATCTTCAGCCTTGACTCAATGAACTCGTTATAAGCAAGTGAAAGCTACTCAATGATAAAAGTTTTTTTTTTTCAATGTCGGATTAAGTTTGACGTGACCGGATTCAAGTAAGTGACCTTTAGCCGATCCTTGCATTACTTTGAGAGATAAGTGACCGTGCTACTTTTTATGTCGGTGCTATATTGGGAGCAAGAGTTGTTGGTTGCACATACGATATCATAATAAGAGCCTACATACTTAACTTACTACAAAATTCAAAATGTATTGCTCGTGATTCGACTGTTCATAAGCCTGAAGTTGGATAGTAAACAGATAAATTGAGCATAATTGAATCAAAATCTGAATGAAATGTATGCATACAAGCGTATTTAACTTTACTGTTAGACCGTATAAAAGTACAGAAAATGGTTGCAGCGGAAATATCACATAAAAGCGATCAAACAATTCATTATTCTCCTATGCTAATCGAAACATCTCACAAGCGAAATCAATTACCTTTAAAGTTCACACAGCAGTCGAACAGTAACGAGTCAATTTATCATCGACACAATAAACATTCGTCATTCAAGTCAATCATATGAAGAACATAACAAAACACTATCGCCCTAAAGCATCGAACACATTATCAAAAGCGCCGAGATGACTCCCACGCGTTTGCATTCCCGTACGTCAAAATGGTTAGCTGTCAAAGTGACAATAGATGACAATCAGCACGACCTTGACACGATCTGCCAAACCTAAGGTCAATAATACGATCAGGTACAGTGTAGAGTGTGAGTCATGCTGACAATGTGTGGCGCCGATTGATATTTAATTAAGATAACTTTATCAATACCGGAATGAGGCCGGTTAGAAAACTTGTAGTTATTTTTGGAACATTGTTGTATCTACGAGATAGTTAATGATAATACTCCTTTCCCTGACCCCCCCCCCCTCCCATTTAGTAAAATTGACTGTTGAATAAAATAATGTTTTATGTTTATTAAGGTAACAAATAAAGTTCCAAAAGTAATATATTTTTCAATAGTAATGTAATGGGTGAGATTGCTTCTTGTCGCAAAGTAAGGTTGTCAATTTTAGGAGTGGATCTGAAATTTTTTACCATTTTAACCTTAAATCTGACTTGGTATCAATTCGATTTGACAGTCATCAAGCCACCATTACCCAAATCTTTTCGCGAACCCTCTGCCGTCGCATGGGGAACCCCTAGAGGTTCGCGAACCCCACTTTGAGTAACCCTGATCTATTATTTTTTGCTACCTAAAGCATAATCAGCTTGAGATGAGCTTACTAGCAATAAGATTTTCAGAATCAAAGTTGATGAACGACTATTGATACTCGTAGCAAATGATCAATGATTTGAATGATTTGAATGAAATGAGCATTTGCATGGACTGCAGTTGCAGTAGGTAAAGTGGATGACTATCCATCATAGTTACATCATTCCATGATCTTGTTCGTGTCGTGATGCACCATGGATCAGTTGAGATGATGTTCCTTACCGTAGGCACGGACAACAGCACGTAAAGGTAAATACTGCGGTATCTTTCGCAGTGGTAATAAGGGCTAGTTTGCAACAAAAGTAGGTAACCTGATGTGCTGGCGCTGTACATGAAATTAAAACTTCAATAGATTATGAGTAAATTAATTTCAAGCCTTTGAAACATGACGTGCTTTTAATTTTAAACTAGTGCACGAATCTCTGTCAAAAGCAATTAGTGAATTATGAAAACATCATATTACGGGCTCTACGCGGATCTTAGCTGTGGGTGTGAAGTATATAGCAATTACTATGGCATTGACGAGTCAGGTTACTCCCACGTAAATAGATTAAAATAGTGCTTTATTAATTATAGAAATGAGGCTTGAAAGCTTTTCTATTGAAGTACAGTCAGTGTTTTGTGATGTTTTGTCTTCTAATGAGTTGTAGGAATGGCGATATTCTATGGGGGCAAATTGATTAATTAACTTTTATGTTATTCTATTTGTGATCTATGATTGAGGCAAGTTTATTAACATGTCTCATTGTTACTAAAATACTTTATGTCATTTAGCTTTCTTGTAAATGTGCTATTATTTATTTATATTATATATTCTGTATTGCTCAAACAAAATAGAGTACAAATGGCGGACTTTAACTTGTAAATTATTTTGTAAAAGATACATAAGTGTACCCATCAATACCCATCTTCAAAAACGAAATGTTTGTTTGACTAGGCCATTGTATACTACCTACCTCTTCCAAGATAAAAAGTTAATCGTTGTCTAACTGGGCTTTATTAAAGAAATTCTTTCAACAATAGAGTAAGATTTTATCAAAATGTTAACTCTGTATTGAGTAATTAAATTCAAATTTTATAAAATAGAATAAACAATTATTTGGAAGATTTTATCACATTACCTCAGAAAGATACCAAAGACGTGTTCTAAATTAGTACAAGTGAAATCGATCTTATCAAAACGAAAGGTTCTAGGTTCGATGAAAGGCCGAGTAATTTTGTATGAAAGTGATTATTATAGTGCAATAGATCATGGAAAAAGATAAGTTATAGCTACGTTATAATTATCTGATTTTGGCATTGTATAGTATAATTTATGCTCTTGCGACTTTGTGAATGGTCAAAAATATAGAACTGTACCAAGTTATTTGAGGAATACAGTTAACGTATTATAATTTCAAATGAGCATGCAATAGAATCATTGAATTAAATATAAATTACTCGTATTTTATAAATTTCGCTTGTAAAAAGCAACTTTGGCTGTGTGACAGACGAGGAATCGAGCCCCGTGTCATACGCTATCTGGAGCTCTATTTTTGAATCACTCGCTTGGATATGGCGTATGGTTTTTGTCAGAAAACTAAATAAATATCAAAAAAAATATATACGTAAGTACTCACAAAATTAAGTTATATTTTTTCCATCACTCCTATGCATAGTTAAACTGATTATAATTGGAAAATCAGACATTAATTAATGAATATCACAAGCCATCTTAACGCGAGTGATTCAGAAATTGAGGCCCTGGGCGTATGCCTATCCTACTCTGCCACCGTCACATTAGCAAGCCTATTGAACTTTGCGAGCGCTTACACTTTTTTACAAGTGATATTTATATTATTAAGTTTTTATAATGACAAAACTCTATAAATACAAAAATGCAAATACTCGTATTTTGTTTACTTATATAAATTGATCACCTTCTTATTCCGCGACGCAACCTGCGGATAGATTGCATGCCTTAATATCAAATATCAGTCGGGTTATTCCGCCTTCCATTAAATAACTATGACTTACAAATTCGTAACATACAGGAAGTATAATACCTACAAAGTATGACGGGAAATGAGATCATTAATGACTCAGCCTGTTAAAGTTAAAATATGGAGCGTTTTTTCTGCGGTTTTGTTTTGAAGCCTTCCGATAGAATGCATTTACTGTGACCTTTTCAATAATCCATCGTGATGTTTTTCGCGGTTTGTGCAAGTGTAATTACTGGCCGTTCAATGCTACATTCGGCACTAGGAATCATTTTTCGTTATGTATTGTATCAACCCTGATATCAACGTTGGTGACGTCACAGTGATCACAGTCACAGTGAAGCCTCTATCTCGGTGGTAGAGTCCGTCCAAATATTGGACTCATGAAAAATATAAGATATTGTTTCAATTTTTAATAATTATAATTGAATTTAATTATTTTATTCGGAGAGCTCTGATTTCTGCCAACGTCTAATGTGTGCTTGAGCCACCCGGCCTTAGTCGAACTGATGGCAAAAGACCGGACGGCTTGACTCTGGTACCCTGGGATAAAAGTAGATGCCCTTGTGGGACGCGACCTGTGTAAGTACTTTTGCGGCTTGTCACTTGACGAACCACGTTGGCACCTGGGGCAGCTGCTGAAACAGCGGCTCTTAAAAAACACACTAAATACAGTGAGTTAAAAGCAGCCTACCATTTCGTCCTAATTGCTTTTGAAACTTCAGGCTGTTGGGGATCAGAAGCAAAGAGTTCTTTCGCTGAGGTAGGTCGTCGCCTTTGATTGAGGCAATGATCCTTGGTCGGGGTCATTCCTGATTCAGAGGATAGCCGTAGCCATACAGCGGGGGAATGCTGCGAGCGTTATGGGCACTTTCCCTCCGGGGTTAACATTGTTTTAATTATAGTTTATTTTATCTGTCTTTAATATTAGTATATTGTTTTTTTATGTAACCTGATTTTATGTTTTTTTTTTTAATTTGTTGTTTTATTTAATTAATATGATTTTCCATGTAATTGATTTGTGTGATAGAAAATAAATTCTTTTAAACTTTCGCGTTGCATTTTAAATACACTTATATATACGGGAATTAACGCGATCGCGATAAAAACATAAATACCTTATGTTTTGGCCTGACGTTTCGATCGGGTTTCACCGATCGTGGTCACAGGCGAACTGATGAACTGCGATTTCTTAACTCCGTTTGCGGGGTAGAAGTATCTTGTTCCACCCGCAAAGTATTTATTATTTGCGCACCACCGCCACACACTACACAGACAATGTCCCTATTCTGGAGACCGCTCAACGCGTCCGTATTCTGGTGATTACTCGACTGCGAACTTAAACAAGGCTGTGTCATTCTAATCACGGGATTCCACGTCGGAGACAACTTAAAACCATCTTCCCTATTGAAATTAACATATTTTTGTATTTCAATAGCTTCACGCACAACTCTCGAGTGAAAATGGCGATCTGTGGAGAGGACTTGCGTTTTGTGGAATTCTATCCAATGATTGGTGCCCGTTTCTAATAGATGTTCAGCAATCGCTGACTTGTTAATTTGGCGATTTTTCACAGCTGCGATGTGTTCTTTGATCCTTTCCGCAACGGTCCGCTTCGTTTGGCCTATATAGGAACTACCACAGCTGCAACTGATTCTATAGACTCCCGGTGTATGTAGGGGCAAGACATCTTTAGGTGTGCGCAAAATATTATTTACCTTAGATCCAGGACTAAAGACAGTGGGTATGGAGTACTTTTTTAATAGGGAACCGACCTTGTCTGTTACCCCTTTCACATATGGTAAATATGCAGGATGCCTGTTAACACCTGGATTTCTGCACTTCTTTATCGACGGCTTCAGTTGATGTGGTGACACTTTATATCCATTACTTTTTAGTACCTCCTGAACATGGTCTAGCTCTTGCTTTAAATGCTCAGGGTCACAAAGAGCATAGGCTCGGTTTTTTAGTGAAGCCATAACAGAAATCAAGTGTCTAGGATGGTGGTGTGAAGCAGCGTGTAGATACCTATCTGTATGTGTGGGCTTTCTATAGACACAGTGTGATAATGTGCCATCTGGTCTTGACGTAACTCTCACATCCAGAAATGACAATGATCTGCCTTTCTCCAACTCATAAGTAAATTTCATCTTAGGATGAATGGAGTTAAGGTATTCTAAATATTGATCTACTTCCGGCTTACCACCTTTAACTATACTAAAAATGTCATCTACATACCTACCATGTATAAGCAAGTAACTTATAACCCCACGGCCAGAGTAGCGCGTAGAATACGTACTCTTATTCAAGAAAATCAAGACCTATTTACAAAAGATGAGTACGAAAAACTACATAGCCCTAAGACATGCCAACCACCAAAAATGTATGGATTGCCGAAAGTACATAAAGCTAGTGTTCCATTACGACCAATCGTAAGTCAGATATCTTCGCCTACTTATGACCTAGCTAAGTATGTAGCATCCGTATTGCAGCCATTGGTAGGGAAGACACCATCTTTTGTAAAGGACTCACGACATTTTGTCCAAATAATAAGCAGCCTCAAATTGGAACCTGATGAAATTATGGTGAGTTTTGACGTGGAGTCTTTGTTCACCAATGTTCCAATTCAAGAATGTTTGGACATAGTGAAGGACAAGCTGATTGACAATGAAATGGCTTTTAACTATATTGATTTGCTGAAGAACTGCCTGGATGGTAACTACTTTCTTTTCCAAGGTCAATACTACCTCCAGATTGATGGTGTAGCGATGGGTAGCCCTGTAGCCCCCGTACTAGCTAATCTCTGGATGGAACATTTTGAGGAGAAGGCATTGCGTCTCGGTCCTAGTACAATAAAATTTTGGAAGAGGTATGTAGATGACATTTTTAGTATAGTTAAAGGTGGTAAGCCGGAAGTAGATCAATATTTAGAATACCTTAACTCCATTCATCCTAAGATGAAATTTACTTATGAGTTGGAGAAAGGCAGATCATTGTCATTTCTGGATGTGAGAGTTACGTCAAGACCAGATGGCACATTATCACACTGTGTCTATAGAAAGCCCACACATACAGATAGGTATCTACACGCTGCTTCACACCACCATCCTAGACACTTGATTTCTGTTATGGCTTCACTAAAAAACCGAGCCTATGCTCTTTGTGACCCTGAGCATTTAAAGCAAGAGCTAGACCATGTTCAGGAGGTACTAAAAAGTAATGGATATAAAGTGTCACCACATCAACTGAAGCCGTCGATAAAGAAGTGCAGAAATCCAGGTGTTAACAGGCATCCTGCATATTTACCATATGTGAAAGGGGTAACAGACAAGGTCGGTTCCCTATTAAAAAAGTACTCCATACCCACTGTCTTTAGTCCTGGATCTAAGGTAAATAATATTTTGCGCACACCTAAAGATGTCTTGCCCCTACATACACCGGGAGTCTATAGAATCAGTTGCAGCTGTGGTAGTTCCTATATAGGCCAAACGAAGCGGACCGTTGCGGAAAGGATCAAAGAACACATCGCAGCTGTGAAAAATCGCCAAATTAACAAGTCAGCGATTGCTGAACATCTATTAGAAGCGGGCACCAATCATTGGATAGAATTCCACAAAACGCAAGTCCTCTCCACAGATCGCCATTTTCACTCGAGAGTTGTGCGTGAAGCTATTGAAATACAAAAATATGTTAATTTCAATAGGGAAGATGGTTTTAAGTTGTCTCCGACGTGGAATCCCGTGATTAGAATGACACAGCCTTGTTTAAGTTCGCAGTCGAGTAATCACCAGAATACGGACGCGTTGAGCGGTCTCCAGAATAGGGACATTGTCTGTGTAGTGTGTGGCGGTGGTGCGCAAATAATAAATACTTTGCGGGTGGAACAAGATACTTCTACCCCGCAAACGGAGTTAAGAAATCGCAGTTCATCAGTTCGCCTGTGACCACGATCGGTGAAACCCGATCGAAACGTCAGGCCAAAACATAAGGTATTTATGTTTTTATCGCGATCGCGTTAATTCCCGTATATATAAGTGTATTTAGAAAATAAATTGTTTACATTTAAAAAAAAAAAGAATTTTACCTTTTGAAGTTTAAGCAAAATGGCTAATTTTGCATACCTACATTGTACGTAGTTTTTTTTATGGTATTCGGAATTTTTGCAGCTTTAAGCAAGGTAGGTTTAAATACACGATTGGAATAGGATTTTGTTATATTGTGTTATGTGGAATGTATATCAGAAACAAAACTGTCAATCTCAAAGCATTTGAACTCAGCCGCACAGCCTCTAGGTACTACACTTCATTATGCCTATGGTAAGAATGCCTCATGGCAACCACATATCGTAAGGAAAAACATCTGTTCTCATGAACCACATTTTGTCTTACGAGGCCGCTTATTATGTGAAACTGGGTAATATGACACAATGTAGAAGGGTTATCCTGTTTATTAAAATTCCGCTTTATGAGGTAAAAACTTTGTAGACCACAAAGGTTTACTAAGTAACGATGTTTTAATAAAAAAGCCTATATATTTGCTACTCGAAGGACCGTTTTACTGTTTTTTCTGAAGATTTACTATAAAAACTTTCATAATTATTAGGATATTATAAGTAGATCGATAACTTGATTTTTATCTAGCTTTTAGTCATAGCCTGTCTTCCTTTGCTCTAGAATATTTTCAGGCCTTCAGACTTGTGAACTAAATTGGTTATTAAAAGTGACTTTTAGTCCATAAAACACGTAAACTAAGTTTAGAAAAAATAATAAATATCTAATCTATAAATAAATAATAACTATTATACTTCACTCAGCTCAGGCAAAGCCAGTGAAGCCTGAGTTGACGTCACGCACCAGCTGACGAACATATGACCCATCTGACATAACAGCCTCCGAGCGCTCCAGATATTTTCGAGTTGCGTAAGGCCGCTGCAGGGCCAACTTAATTATTCTTAATAGGGTTTTTCAAGGGACCTTAAGATTTAGTCATGCATTACCGATACATTACCGAGAAACGTATCGAGTCGAAATGTCATTTATTCCGTAATGAGATAATTTTGTGACAGCTCTCATGAAGTCTTTTAATTTTGTGGTCGTATAATAACTATAAAGATGAAATAAGAAACCAAAAATTTGCGCACGGGCGAGACTTGAACCAGCAACCTTTTGGCTGACCGGGCTAAACGCTCTTCCCGCCCGTGCGCAAATTTTTGATCTCTTATTTCATCTTTATGAATATAAAATATGACACTGTGAGTGTTAAAAAAAAAACATTTTTAACCATCGTATAATAACTATTTCTTAGCATGGCACGAAGTGCAATTTTTTGATATATTCGTTAGTTACCGAGTCGTGAGACCAAAATGTCCATAGATAGGCGGCTCGCTTTACCGGTAAACAAACACAATCGAGATAGACATGGCACTGACAGGATTCAGTTTAACACACCAACATTAGCATCTAAATCGGTTTAGCTGTTTAATAAAACGTTAACAGAGATCTTCTTACAAATATTAGTATGGATATGCATGCACTAACTATTCAAATTATGAGTAATAAGTTATTTTCCGGCAAAAAAACAAAGGAAAGAGAACATTTCCTACCCCTTGAAATGATGGCCGATTGACTTTTGCTTTATTATTGCCTATACCAGCCAGTATCAGCAAAATACTTCATCGTTTCAAAGAGGACAATGCAAAGAGGTTGCGTGTAGTTGCGTCTACTCAAATTACCGACTCCAAAATGATCTTACAGACTGGTAGGCGCTCGGAATGCTAACAAGTGGTCAACAAAGCGGTCAATTAGCTATGCTTGTACTAACCTAAAGGCACTTTCTTTCAGATACTCGCACAAAGGAGTACGAACAGGGATGCCCATTGTGTAACAAGCCAGTTGGTAACTTCCATGTTTTCGTCAATGAAAGGAAATCGAATAAAAATTAAAAGCAAAAAGTAACTTTTTGGGTTCTTCTTGAGGTGGAGACGAGTAGGAGATTTAAATGATGGTGTTATTTTGTTGTATATTTGGACTAATTTATAAAAGCCAGTTTCAAGGGTTGATAAATTGCGACTTGTTATGTAACTGGTAGTTTTATCAACGAAACAGTAACTTCTTTACGTAAATGTAGTTTTTTTGTTTAATGAATGAATGAATTTATTGCTTAAAATGTGTGTGTATGTGTGTTACGTGTTGTATTTATGAAATTCTTTCTATTAGTTTTTGTTTCCTCATACGATAAGTTCATCATCCATTTTGAGACCAAACCTTTGCAATCGTAAGTATTTACAGTATCAAGAGACCAATGCGATTATTTTTATTATAAATATTGAAAGTTGAAAAATCTCTTTCAACTTTTCTGCATATCTTTTTCTACGTTGATTAGCCTGCGCCGGTCAATCTTGGCATTGTAATTTCGCAGTAGAGTGTTGTATTCTACTGATTTGAAGCAAAAATAACTGTCGGTTTAGTTTAATAGATTTAACTTTAGATTCTTTGTCATAATCTGCAGCTAGGTAAATCGCAATACGAGTAAGCACCCAAAAACAAAAACCATTACCAACTGTCGATGTACAGTCTTATCCTTTTAACATGCTTCTATTGAAATTTTGTTACACCGTCTGAATAAACTTATTATCTAATTACGTCACTCTTACGCATATGTTACGTTTGACTTGTAAATAAACATTACAGTTAGTAAGTCAGAGTATGATTTTGTAACGGATTTGAATATTTCAGCATTTTATTGTTCACTAAATATTGCGTGATTTAGGATGGCGCTAAGTAATTAAGAATTATGCAGCACTTTAATGTTAGAGGATTGAGGATACCTCATTAATGAATTACTAATGTACAAATTACTTTAATTTTTAGAAGGGATATGTGTATTGTATTTTATAATTGTGCTGAGGTCTTGTGCCTACACTACAAATGAATCCGAAAGCGGTGCGGCGCCCAAACTTGTCAATTTTGGGCGAGGTACAGATAGATCCCTTTACTCGTAACGATTTCATCTCTTTCAATTTCTAAAGTACATGCCTAAGATTTTTTAGCTACATAGCCACCTATATAAAAATGAATCATATAGTAAATTGACGAGAGAAATATTTTGCCTTGTGTTTTGTGCATTGAAGGAGAACGCGGCATTTAAATTTTATGGAAGCCTTACAGTGTGGACTTTTAAGAAAAAGAAACAAGCGCTTAGCAATCTCTACGAGTCATACGTTTGAGGTAAGGCTCAATTTTAAGACACCATTTCAAATGGTATTTTTAGTGCAACACTTACCTTATCCCCCTCAGCGACTCTCAGCACAATCTTCAATCTCGGGTTATTCTTCCTATACTCCTTCAGAAGCGAATCTAGCTTGTCTCCTCTCGCGTTTCCCTCGTAAACCAAATGCGTGCACTCGGAAAAGCTTTCAGCGGCGCGCGCGCCGTCTACATAACACACCAGCCTCGCGGCGCCCGCTCCCGCGCTTTCCACGCCTATCAAGCCCGCGAGCAGGCATAACGCCCAAGCCCACATTGTGTATCTCATTTAAAAATATTAAAGTCAGTTTGACATTTCTCGTTCGAAATTCGAATGTATAGCGCGTTCGTTCAGCACCGGCGCACGAGTGACGAAGCGCATGTGCCGACCGCGCAGTAAAGCGCCCCCGCCCTGGCGCCAAGGTCGACGTTCACTCGAACTTGAGCTTACAGGTTGTTATGTGAATTTTTAGGGCGATTTGATAACGATGCGGTGCTTGGTGCTGCTTTGATAGCGGATAGAATTGTTCCGATAATACCATTAATATTCCTATCGGAATAGAAGGACAAGTAAAAGCTGTCAAACGAAACCGATTTAAGATGTCAGTAACTAACATAAGTAAGTAACATTTGTAGCTTTAAATGAGAAAACCTTTTGATCAGGAGATTTATAACAATGTTCCTAAGTTAAATATAGTAGTTTACTGCATGATAAACAATCGACACAAAATATTGAACATGCAGCTCTAGTGTAAAACTAAATATTATTTCATTATACAAAATATTGGTCGATATACATTCCCTGTGTTATTCTGTCTTTATTTTTTACGTAAATTAACGTTTGTAGAATAGAATAATCAAACTGCGTACTTTAAATTTGAAGCGCATTAGTAAGTATAAGTCGTATATTAAGAGGCTTCGATTTGGACTAATCTACCTGTTAAATGATTATTTGTTGGGGTTTCCCGCTGTAATGCATAACAATCAATTATCGATCAAGTCACCATGTTTCAGACTCATTATTTCTCCAAAATATACTCAATTTCACTTTTAAATATAAAAAAACAAATGCACGTAATTTTCAGCGAGCTTCTGCGGGGCGGTCAACTGTTTGACATCTGCCAAAAATGGTTCTGCTACCCATCTCTTTTTATCACACAGTTTGCTGCTAGTGATATCTCGCTTTTGTCGTTCTTTTCCAAAGGGATAATAATTTTATGGATAATATACTGTCGTGAAGCGACAAATGTGGAGAAGTAGAAGAAGGTAAAAGAAAGAGGTAGAAGAGGGAATAGAATTTATATTACAACAAAAGAATACAGTACCGAAAAATGAGCTGAGGTGATGTCTGTATGAATGTAAGTAAAGTGCAGTGGGCGTGAGTAAGTATCTTCAAATCTTCAATAAGTATTGTCCTGGGGCAGCAAAGGGCGGCGTCGGAGTGCAGGGCCGACACAGCGGAGGTAGCAGCGACGCCGATGTGCAGCGGTGACAGGCGCTGTGAAGAGCAGTGACGCCGATGTGCAGCGGTGACAGGCGCCGTGAAGAGCAGTGACGCCGATGTGCAGCGGTGACAGGCGCCGTGAAGAGCAGAGACGCCGATGTGCAGTAATGAGGGTAACGGGCACTATATAGAAAATGTTATGATCAGTTGGAGTGCCAGAAGTACTTGGTCTCGGATCCTCTTCCGAGAAGGAGACAGGTCCCTCCCCTAGAGCGAGGAGGTGTTACTGCAGTCAATGTGCTTGGATACTCCTCCGGTGTCCGGTCCCTCCCCTAGCGTGAGGAGGTGTTTCAGTAGTCACCGGCGGTTCTTCAAGACTTCTTGAGGGAAGATGTAGAGTATTTATTTATTGGAGTATAATAGAACTGTTCGAGCTTAGAACTCGGAATCGAATGAAATGAATGAAAAAAATTAATGCTTATATAGGGGGCCGGGGCCGTTCAAATTTAGATCGAGGTAGGTTCAAAAATAGAACATGAATACTGGTGGTTTACAGAGGATTAAACCCGAAAAAGTAATAAACTTTGATAGAAGTTGTCAGACTTTGAAAGATATTGTCATAACAACCATGTCAATAAAGATAAAAATACTGTCAATAATCGTGCAAATTACGAAAATACAGGAAAACGAATCATCACCCAATGCAAATTAAAGGAAAATTGCAAACAAAGGTAAAACACAACTATTTTTACAGTATTATGTAAAGAAAAGTAGAATAACAGAGCTTTGAAAGTTTGACATTTTTAGATTCACAATAAATATTGTTCAAAAAGGATTAGAAAACATCAATAATCCAAAAATACAGAGTAATAGTAATAAGAAGAGTAGAAAGGCAGGTAATGCCTATAGTTTAATGTCTACAGTACGACTTTTTAGGGAGAAAATACGAACTGCGTTATGGTAGATAGAATCTATGATTAACTCTAAGTTCGTGTTTACAGCAAATGAACCAGCAATCTTTGGATGGAAGCATGGAAAAACAAAGATAATATGATGAGAATGTTAATGTGAGTCCGATGAATACTAAATATATTAAGGTACTCAATTTATTACACATAAAACATGTACAACGGTACATTTCCCCCACAACCCCAGAAAAAATTTCGACTTAGAGAAAATTTTTTAAAAGAAAACCTAGGAATCTATTTCGCCTAATATACAACCTTACATAAAAATATTTATTCTTCTTCTAGCATTCTATCATCTTCATACCGTAAGGGTGGAGTTCACATTCAATGACTGCCACTCTAGAAAAGAATTCCTCAATAACGACAGGCTTATTTAAGGAGTTGTCAACCGCTCCATAGATGGAAAAAAAAAGTTTGATTCTAGGCCTACGTAAGGAGTAATCAACCGCTCCAATCTAAGGCTTATTTAACGAGTAATCAACCGCTCGGACCTAAGGCTTATTTAACGAGTAATCAACCGCTCAAAAGAACGTACTAGATAGTACTAAGGGGTTTAGAGTCCCTTAAGTAAAGAGAAGAGGTTTAGAGCCTCCCTAGTTAACGTAAGGGATTTAGAGTCCCTTAAGTAAAGAGAAGAGGTTTAGAGCCTCCCGAGTTAACGTAAGGGATTTAGAGTCCCTTAAGTTAAAAAATTAAAAAGTTAAAAAGTTAAAAAAAAGTTAAAAATAAAATTGAGTACCTTAATTCCTCTTCAAATAGTGATTAAAGTGAATTACTGAAGATATAGGTTGAGAAAGAAAATCGGAGAGTAAAAATAAATAGGTAGAGAGTTTAAGAAAAATAAGAGTTCTCGGTTAATTAAGTTAATTAGAGAACAGTTATTTAAATCAAAGTTAAGTTAAAAGAACAAAGTTAACTTAAGACCAATTAAGGTAGATTTAGTTAAGTTATTCATTCTCAAGTTAAGTTAATTAGAGAACAGTTATTTAAATCAAAGTTAAGTTAAAAGAACAAAGTTAACTTAAGACCAATTAAGGTAGATTTAGTTAAGTTAATAATTCTCAAGTTAAGTTAACTAAAACAAAATTTTACTATCTCCGAGTTTCAAGGGGTTAAGTTCTGAGATGATAGTTAAGGTGTTAAGATGATATGAGATGATAGTGAAGGGGTTAAGATATGAAGATAGTGAAGGAGTTAATAATATGTTATCCAAAAGAGATAGCCAAAGAGGGTGATAAGGTAAAGAGGGTGAAAAGGTAAAGAGGGTGAAAAGGTAAAGAGGGTGACAAGGTAAAGAACACTAGATAAAGTGTTATTTTTAAATTTAGAAAAAGTTAGAAGATGAAAAGAATGAGATGTAAGAAAAGAAAGAAAGAGGGAAGACTGAAGACTAAAAGTTGGGCGCCAATTTGTCGTGAAGAACAGTGACGCCGATGTGCAGCGGTGACAGGCGCCGTGAAGAGCAGAGACGCCGATGTGCAGTAATGAGGGTAACGGGCACTATATAGAAAATGTTATGATCAGTTGGAGTGCCAGAAGTACTTGGTCTCGGATCCTCTTCCGAGAAGGAGACAGGTCCCTCCCCTAGAGCGAGGAGGTGTTACTGCAGTCAATGTGCTTGGATACTCCTCCGGTGTCCGGTCCCTCCCCTAGCGTGAGGAGGTGTTTCAGTAGTCACCGGCGGTTCTTCAAGACTTCTTGAGGGAAGATGTAGAGTATTTATTTATTGGAGTATAATAGAACTGTTCGAGCTTAGAACTCGGAATCGAATGAAATGAATGAAAAAAATTAATGCTTATATAGGGGGCCGGGGCCGTTCAAATTTAGATCGAGGTAGGTTCAAAAATAGAACATGAATACTGGTGGTTTACAGAGGATTAAACCCGAAAAAGTAATAAACTTTGATAGAAGTTGTCAGACTTTGAAAGATATTGTCATAACAACCATGTCAATAAAGATAAAAATACTGTCAATAATCGTGCAAATTACGAAAATACAGGAAAACGAATCATCACCCAATGCAAATTAAAGGAAAATTGCAAACAAAGGTAAAACACAACTATTTTTACAGTATTATGTAAAGAAAAGTAGAATAACAGAGCTTTGAAAGTTTGACATTTTTAGATTCACAATAAATATTGTTCAAAAAGGATTAGAAAACATCAATAATCCAAAAATACAGAGTAATAGTAATAAGAAGAGTAGAAAGGCAGGTAATGCCTATAGTTTAATGTCTACAGTACGACTTTTTAGGGAGAAAATACGAACTGCGTTATGGTAGATAGAATCTATGATTAACTCTAAGTTCGTGTTTACAGCAAATGAACCAGCAATCTTTGGATGGAAGCATGGAAAAACAAAGATAATATGATGAGAATGTTAATGTGAGTCCGATGAATACTAAATATATTAAGGTACTCAATTTATTACACATAAAACATGTACAACGGTACAATACACATAATTATATGTCTATCTTGTTTTGTATTTGGTCCTTCGAAAGTAAAAAAAGAAATTTTGGTAATTAAGTTACACTCTTCCTGCTCGTATCAAGTCACTAATTTGAAAACTAATCTGGCACAGATAGTTAACAATTTCTTAGTAACTATTATTAAAGTAGCACATCCATTTGAAAATTTAAAGGGGTTGGACAAACTTCCAACAGCATCGGTAAAACATCAATCAAGCATCTTCATTCTCGGTTTGCGATGTAAGTAGTACACATTTTACATAATTTATGATTGAGTTGTAACCAATTTGTAGGTTAAGCAAACAAAAAACACTTGCTCCACTTTATGAAGCACTTCATTATTCGGACTTATTGTTAATTTGCTAAGTCATAATGGTTCCGGGTTTGGCAATCGTCTTCTTGACCATGACCATGACGGCTAAGCAAAATATTTATTACAAGTATTTAATACACGCGTTATTTATAACCTGATGAACACAACCCTATACCTAGTATAATTTAGTTTGTCTGATTCCATTAAGTACCTACCTTTAGTTGAGTAACTGAAGTATCTAAGACAAGCAAATTAACTTAACGAAGGGTCTAAATATGCCTTACGTCCTACATGGATGAAACGTGTCTTAAAAAATATTTAAATACTAGCGGTCCCCCGCGACTTCGTCCGCGCATTTTGAGTTTACTCCCTCCCCTCCCGTTGCAGCGTCATGTTTTATATCCTAAAGCCTTTCTCGATAAATAAGCTATCCAACACAGAAATATTTTTTAAATCGGTCCAGCAGTTGCTGAGATAAGCGCGTTCAAACAAACAAACTCTTCAGCTTTATAATATATTAGCGCAAGCGCACGTTGTACTTAAGCTGCGACCATTATTTTGGTGTTATGTTAAAACTGTGATAGCTCCTAAGATATTTATTGAAATCAAATGATATAAAGGGCAACTTGGTTCTAAATGAAATGCTCGTGATGATGAATGTATTTATTTTGATAAGAATAAATACCTGTGTGTATAATACACCTCTAAAAATAATGCATATTTTTTTACAAATTTATGAACATAAAAAAGGTTGTAGTAAGTCAACCATAAAAGATAGACATATGCTGTCGCGGGCTTTATTATAGAACTTATAATGCTTAACAATCCTGTCATACGTGATTTTTGTGTAACTTAAGCGGTTTCCGCAGCGTATGCAGCGTAATCCAACGTAAAAAAAAATTTAAAATCGGACCCGTAGTTTTTGAGATTAGCGCGTTCAAACAAAAAAAACAAACAAACAAACTCTTCAGCTTTATAATATTAGTATAGAAAGTATAGATTAGTAAAAGAATAAGTATATTCATTAACTTAATTTTTGATATGAAATTCGTTCAGGGACTGGTATGAAAACCCGTTTATAGATAGAATTGGATTACAAATAAAAGCTTATTTTGATAAAAAAAGGTGTAGGTTATAAAATCAGGATTGGTTACAAGGTATATTCATAACACTTAACATAATATTCATAAGAACATTATTATATTGTCTTGCTTTTCATATTTCTTAATTGCTAATCGACTTTCGCGCGCCTCAATATAACTATGATTTTATGAAATTTTTAATACTTAAGGATAAATTCCAAGGAAAATATATTTTCATGCTGTAAAGCATACTTCTTCACCAAAAAAATATTTTGAAAATTGATCGAATTCAGCGATCGACTTTTCATAGTAGCCAGAAGTAGCCAGAGCCCCTGGCCGAATGTTTACGGTTTGTAAGGTTGCGTAGCAAAATGGCAAAAAACGAACCCTTATAGTTTCTTCAATTTTGTCCTGTCTGTTCGTCCGTATGTCACAGCCACTTCATTTTAAAACTATTAGTATTAGACAGTTAAAACTTAGTAGGTAAATGTATCCTGCTAACCGCTTTACTATTCTCATACAAAAAAAGATATTTGAGGGGGGGCTCCCATACATGAAAGTAAAACCTTCAACATTGTTTTTGTCAAACCTATGCGTGTAGAGTGTGTATGGATTGGTCGTTTAAAATGACATCAAGGTTCCTATAATACACATTTTCTCTAAAAGTCTAACGTTTAAGAGATACGCTTCCAAAGTGATATAGTGTGTGTAAACCCCTCCCAAAAAAATTTAAATAGATCTTGACAAAGACTTTTAACGAAAATTGGTTGGAACGAGATCGAACTCTACTAGTTCGAACTCTGTAGGACGTGGGGCAATATTCTATGGGATGTGGTCCTTCTTCTTTCGTTTCATCAATGTTCTGTTAAACCGACCAAAATACAACGTGTGCTAAATACTTAATTATAGGAATCGCTGAAATGCCAAACCATTTTACTGAGTATAAATAGCACATTTTCCGTTAATTTGTACCTACAATTTTATATAACAGCTACATCCATCTACCGTTTAACTAAGGCCTTCCGGTAAGCTACATACATTACCTCAATATCCTTTGAGGAAGTGGCGTTGGTTTTTTGTGAAATAATGGACGACACAGAAAGAGCTGGTGATTTAAAGTAAGGGTTCGGTTACAACAGTTTACTGAAGAGAATAATTCATTGTAGAAATCTAAGCGAACACGTGAATGACTACCTAAGCTTAAAAAAATTAAAGTATACCTACCCTATACAAACTTATTTTACTTTAGGTATCAATTATTTAACTTTCCCTGAAATTACTTATGACACCAGACATTCAGGATCTAAGCATTTTCCACGATACCTTTATTTAATTTAAGAAGAAGCTCTCTGAGCTGATGAATGAGTACTGCGTTATAATACTTTTGTTTTCTGTGTTGTTTCACTATGCAAAGTTATTGTCTTAAATTCTAAATTAAGGTTTTTTTAACTGAATAGGTTAAAAAACACCTTAATTTAGAATTTAACCAAATTATTTTAAAACCTATCTTATAACCATAATTTCAAAAATGTACTTATAGTGTACACCTTTAATAGGTCTACATATAAGATGGCAAACACTGTCAATGTTATTTTAGATAAGTGAGAACAATATGTAATCTGTTAGTATACCTTTTCAATAAAATAAAATAAACACCAAAAATACTTGGCATCCCCCGTGGGGCAGCATCACAATCTCAACCAATGTTGAGCCACCAAAATAAGTCAAATCAGTCCAGCCGTCCTCGAGTGTTACCGACGAAGTTAACGAACGCCAAAAAATTTGTAGGCACAGATTTTATTAAGAATCCGTTCGTTCGTAAATAGATGAAGTCATAGTTATGTATTGGGTGGATTAAAAAAAATGTATTTTACCATTTATACTATCTAGTAATATCGCGTTATACGTAATCTTATTTGCAGTTTGATTATTGGTATTACGCTAAAATCTTATCACAATGACGCGTCGTAACGGCCTGTTGTTGATATGTACATACTAACATTATCACTCCACCCGTTTGGGCAAGTGCCGTGTGACACAGATATAAAAGTGTATAATAATATTTAAACTGTGGTATTTTATTATAAAATGTCCTTTTCGGGCAAGAGATTTCGGAGAACTGGGTTTGACAACCTCGACATATTGGTCGGAACAAAAAGTAAGTCTATTCTTTACTTCCTCCGTGGTGTAGTGGCTAAGCACGCTGGTTTCAAGGTTTCAAGGTTCGATTCCCGTTCGAGTCAATGTAGAAATCTTTTTTTTAAATATTGTCTCGGGTTTGGGTGTTGTGGTACCACCGTAGTGTCTGATGTCCATAACACAAGTGCATTAACTACTTACTTTGGGATTAGAGCAATGTATGTGGTCGATGTCAAATACTTATTATTTTTATTACTTTATTTGTTACTAAAGGCCCTCTGCGGCTTCGTCCGAGTCAATGTGAGATATCCCGTTAAATTTTCACCCCCCTTCAGCAAGTAGAGTAGTGTATTATACACACTTTTTTAATCAAGGTTGTTTTATATTTTTCATGTGTTCAATACTCTACTCTTAACCATCCTCTTGATTTGGCTCGTACTTTTTATACATCCTGTATGGAATTTTAGGGATCCGTGGACATGTTATCTAATATCTTCTCTTTTTTTCTAACACAACGTTTAAAAAGTACCAGACAAATTCAAAGAGGTAGTTAAGAATTGAGTCTAGGATACCGGAAAAATAAAAAAACAAACCGTGAGAAATATGATTTTTAATTTTAAACTTCATCAACAACCACACTCTTGAATTTTACTTGAACTTTTTCCACAACTGTATATTAAGTACGTTATTTTTGAAAATGAAGCGCCCAGCGATCTATACGAAATGATAGGGGCGTGTAGATGCCTGCCCAATAAATACAGTTGCAGTACTTGCTACAAGCAAGTTGTATTGTAAATATTTATATCATACGTCTGATGTCTGTCTGTATATACTCGTAGTTATCCGGTACCACACATACTACCAACTTAAGTTAATTACGTCTAGTCATCGTCTGGGTGTATAGAGGTGTAGTATTTGTTTTTGTGTTTGTTTTAATTAGGTATGTTTTCACTATAAGTTACCATGATAAGTACCCAGTAGGCGTAAAGAATTTTATTTTAAATTTTATATACAAGGAAGACGATCGTTTTGATCGGTGTGTGAAACTAAGGGGCAAAATTCAGATTTATCGACTAAAAACAGCAATTGAATAAAATTGAAATATTCGATTATTTAGGAACAACACTTTTATTCAATTACGAAAACGTGGCCAATCACAATTAATTTTGGTCTCTCTATTTAAAAAGCAGAACACACAAAAAATCAAACACCATTCACGCTTTGTGTGAGTCTGCCCATTGCCACTTGAACCTACCGATATTTAATATCTTTATGACCTGTTACAGCGCTGCATCCCCAATTTGCGGCAATGTTGAACACTCGAGCGCCTGTGTTCTCCTTCACGCGTGTCGGAGAGGACAGGTTTATGTTCCACGCTCAGATCCAAGGCGCGAATGATATCACATACACGTTCAAACTCAACGAGGAGTTTGAGGTGGACCGCTTTGATGGCAGCAAGGTATACCTAGTTTAGACTGTCAAGACTTTATTTCTTAGGTGTGACCGTAACTTTACGTGTTAAGACTGCTTGATGACTGACCATACAGAAAATAGAACACCAGACATCAGTGTGTCTAGCGTTGTTTTATTGACATCCAGATTTTTAACTGAAGTTCAAGAGTGCATTAATGGATGAGAGTTATTTACTTTGTTAGGTATCTCTATTGTTTTCAATTATACAATCATGTTTTATAATAAAAAAGTCTTCAGCCTTATTATACCAGTAAAAGGTTACAAAGCAACGTAAGCTCTATGCTAATAAATCTGTTTAATTTGCAGATAAAAGTCGTGTACTCACTAGAAAGGGAAAACGTTTTAAACCAAGTGATTCGACTGCCCGAAGGAAAAATGGGCTACTTTCGAAGAGAGTTCGGAGAAAAGAACGCAATTATGGTACGTATGATATTTATAAAACTAGCGGTCCGGACTTCGTCCGCTATTTTTAGGTTTGCTCCCTCCCTGTTCCAGCCTAAAGCCTTCCTCGATAAATAATCTATCTAACACAAAAATAATTTTTAAATCGGTCTAGTAACTCCTGTCATTAGCGCCTTTAAATAAACAAACAAACTCTTCTCCGTTATTCTCTTTTTTTTCAAATACAATTTCATTTTTCAGATTTTGAGATTTGACGGATCCGAAGTAGAAGCAAAAATTCACTACGAACTAGTCGAATGAACGTTCGATTGCATCCAAAAAGAAATAAAGCGTTGTTTCGAGCTACATATACCAAGAACTGATATGGAATGCAAGAGCAAAGAACCATACAGTATTCGCTGTACCGAAATAAAGTATTAACCAAGTTTTTTGGTTGGAAGGTTAATGCGTAAGCAGGGAGCATGATATCAGTAGCAAAAAAATTATAAAGCTTATAAAGACAAGCTCATAGTAGTCATAGTATCGTTGACATACCATCAATGCGCCGGTTCTGATCAACATTTCTGATGCGGACGGCTAAGGAATGGAATGCGCTACCGGCTGAAGTGTTTCCAAAACACCATGATTTGGGCATTTTCAAACGAAGAGAGGATATAGGCTATTGCCAGTCAGACATGATCCATCCTCGACCACATCATCACTTACCACCAGGTGTGATAGTGGTCAAATGCCTGATAATTTATAATTGAAAAAAAAAATACAAGCTCCTTCTGAGATTGGTCTGCGGCGGCGTATCGTACAGAGAAATATAACTATTCAGATGACCCAAAGTGTGCAATACACAAAACACTCTCACTCTTTCACTCCCATTAAATCTATTGTAGTTTTAACAGAACTGAAGGTGATCGAGAGGGAACCAGTACCAGTTTGAGGGAGTGTATTCTGAGCTGAGAATTGTTCCGATTGACCGAGCCAAGGAACTTTTGGATGATACAATATAAAGACAGAAGCAAAATGGACGGCGTGAGTCTCACACGGTGCAGTCGTATCAGAAAGATTAACATCTAGTATCGACTGCAATTTAAAGTAATAATACGATTTATTAGAACTTATTGTTTTATTTTATTTTTACGATAAGCAGAAATGACTCAACAAATTCCAGATTCCGCACTTATTTGATAAGTCTTACTTTAATCACAAAACTGGATTAGAATCAGCATTAGAATATTAACTACTAATATCAAAATTATAATATTAACTGTACCCTCTCAGTATATTTATGAAAATTTAAAGAATGTACGCAAACATTTACATTTATTCACAAAAAAAGTGATATACACAAATATAATATGAGAATAAGGATAAGCTTGCTAGTCCAAAATTCAGACTTCGAAGGGTTCGTAATTCTTTCATGGGTTTTTTTAAATAAACTAGTAGGTAGTTTATTAAAAAAAACCCATGAAAGAATTACGAACCCTTCGAAGTCTGAATTTTGGACTAGCAAGCTTATCCTTATTCTCATATTATATTTGTGTTAAAAACCTACCGGTGAATAAATTTAAAACTGTCACTAAAAAAAATCTAATGACAAAAGTGTATTATAAAGTAATGATTATTTGAAAGATAGTAATGTACATGCATTAGCTCCACAAACGTGAATTTGACGTGACACCCCATAACCATTTTCACGGATCCTTATATCATTTTGATTATTAAATTTGTTCCACAGAGTACCTACTTTAAAATCATCAAACAAAGCTTTGTATTCTAGTATTATGCATTGGAATAATGTTCAATATAGACCGACGACCTCTGTGGTGTGGCTAAGCACGTCACCGCTCTGAGGGTTCGTTTCTGGTCAGGTCTAAAATTTTCAACATTGCCTCGGGTCTGGGTTTTGTGGTACCACCGTTGTGAGTAATTAATTTCCATAACACAAGTGCATTAGCTACTTACTTTGGTATCAGAGCAATGTATGTTATTGGTGTCCAGTATATTATTTATTGTTCCCAAAACAAACCAAAATTTCTAATGTATTTTTTACTTGATTACTGTCAAAAAGAAGAAGGTACTCGCAAATTGCGCAGGTAAAGTCCAATTTGCGAAGGTAAAGAACATAGATAACCGTATTTTCCTCAATGTATTATGACGGCAATCACTTTAGCGATAATCCCTCTTTTCTTTGATAAGAGATAAGATTAATGAATATCCATTGATATGTAGGATAAAATATGATAAACACAATTTATTACGTATCTTAGCAATAAATAGATAGGTAATAACTAAAACCGGCCAAGTGCGAGTGGGACTCGCACACTAAGCCAACTTTAACTGAAATATTAGAGATCCAGTTACTTCCACTTAGCCAAAATACCACAATATTTTGTTGACAGCAAATATAACTTTGTTTTTCATTGTATTTGTATGAATAACAAAGTTATGTTTGCGGTTATTGAAAATGTGCTCTATCTCAAAAACACTACTAGTTCGATCTCGTTTAAACCAATTTTCGTTAAAATTCTTTGTAAAGATCAATTTTAAAAATTTACACTTGCTAAGTTTAAAAGTAAGATGGTGCGACGCCCATTTTACCACTGGAAGCCTGTATCTCTCAAACGTTAGACTTTTAGAGAAAATGGTTCTCGGAAACAAGTAATAAGTAACAAGTAATAAGTTTTACAAAAAATTTTTTTTGGTTTTAGTTTCATGTATGGGGGGGGAACCCCTTAAATATCATTATTTTTTATTTTTTTAATGAGTATCGTAAAGCGGTTAACAGGGATACATTTTCTTACAAACATTCAACTGTGTAATACTAATAGTTTCAGAATAAAGTGGCTGTGACATACGGACAGAAAACCATTGAAAATTATAACTTTATTTAATGAGTTCAGCTTTATGGTACTCGAAAAGAATCATTTTAATAGTTAACACAGAATATGTACAAAAATAAAACATTAGAAAATTGTGAAAATCGCCTGTAAGATTAGGGAGATTTGGCTACACTAGATCTGAGGTGGAATTGTGTAAAGCAATCGTATTAATTTGACAGTTCATAACGTACGGTTTGATCTGTCAAACCCTTTGTTCTTTACCGTTTGACAGATCATACTGTACGTTTTAAACTGTCAAATCAATACGATTGCTTTACACAATCGCACCCCTGAAGTGGAATTGTGTAAAGCAATCGTATTCATTTGACAGTTCAAAACGTACGATATGATTTATCAAACACATTGTTCTCCGCCATTAGACAGATCATACCGTACGTTTTGAATTTTCAAATGATTACGATTGCCTTACACAATTCCACCTCAGATGTGGAATTGTGTAAAGCAATCGTATTCATTTGACAGTTCAAAACGTACGATATGATATGTCAAACTCTTTGTTCTCCGCCATTTGACAGACCATACCGTACGTTTTAAACTGTCAAATGAATACGATTGGTTTACACAATCGCACCCCTGGTAACCGCATTTTTAGAGATGACAGCGGTAGTTCTGATTTTCGCCTTCGGCCAAAAGATCGATGTATAACTTGTAATTTTACCGAGACCTTATTTATACCAACAGAAGGAATCACTAGAGCGATCTAATCAATTTGCCTTCAACTTATCTAATTGACAGATAAGATGCGAATAGTTAGCCTGGGGGGAAACATAACCACTTTTTATACATGTGCTGTCCTTGCCAGCACCGAAATATAAAGCAGTTGCATACTTACAGCAATCAATAAGTTGTATGGACTATTTATACATGTATGGATACCTACAATTGCCTTTAATATCGTGCTGAGGAAACACGTCATCTAATTTGTCATTAGTTAACATATTTCTTGATCATAAAAAAACAAATAAAAATTTAATCACGCCTTACGATGACGCAAATACTTTAACAGAAACAGAAAATTAAAACTTTGGAAGTTTTAAAAGGACTTACAAGACCATCATTCAATAATCAAGAGGTGAACACTGTAAATATTAATAATGCTTCTGTTCCTTAAATGCATGTCATTGGGAGTGTTAAAACAGCAATTATTAATTATCTTACATCACTTAAAACGCACAAGTCCATTACTTTCCGATTATAAACTCACAAACCTGTAAATTAGCAATTCGATTCCTTAACACGGAATGCCCCAAGGCACTGTACACGCCCCTGGACCTCATACAGAGAATGTTCCTACGAAATATAAAATGCAAATTCAGATTTGCGAAACACTTTTGTCAATAATGAGAACAGTTTCTTAGGTGTCGTGTAGTTTTGTTTTATTTAAGGTCTCTTGATCGTTATGTCATACTTGACACAATCACCAACTCTAGAGGTACAGTCGCCAGCACATCAGGTTATACATTTTTGTTGAAAACTAACCCTTATTTCAACCACATAAGATACCGCAGTGTCCACCTTGACGTGCTGTTGTCCGCAAGTTAAAGTAACGAAACTATTATGACATACAATACAGGGTATGGCCGGTAATAGAAACAAAAGTTTAATCGATCCTAAATGGAGTTAATCAAACAAAATGAAAAATAATTTTATTGTCATTTTCTAACATAATAAATGGGACCAGCAATGTATTGCAAACAAATGTGTCTTGTCATAGAACTTAACATTTGCATCTACTACAACATTGATTAGGGATTATAACTTTGGATTAGGTACCATATCTCTGAGTCAAAGCATTTTAGAGTACTATGACCAGGTCAAGGTAACAACGTCTGCTCTGTCAGATCATTGATCAAAATTTTTTGCTGTTATTACAGGCTTAACGCTGTGCTTCATCTACAGTATAGTATTAAAGAGTTGCCTTTTAAGTATGTAAGTGGAAAACTGATGAACTTGGAACAGGCCAAGGAAATGTTGATTATTGACTGAGTTTATAAAATAATAATTCGTCAGGGAATACGAATCGTCCGATTTCCCCAAGAAAATAATAACCGAGGGCCATGTCGACACACCTAAAAATCTAATTCAAATCATAATACTATAGAGCTGGTACAAGGTTTTGGACCACTTTTAAGTTGTAAAATGCATACTAAGTATTCAAAATTTCGAAAGCAAACTATTCAGATGTATCAAAGATCTAATCAAGTGAATATATTGTATGCAGATTACTCTTTATCTGTGATCTGAATTCTTTATCAAGACGAACCCATAAAATCATTGCTAAACCAATAAAATTTGTGGCATGGTTTTTATTGTATTATTTTATTTATTACGGCCATGTTACAAAATCAAAAGGGTCTACCAAAAACCAATATTATGGCTAGATATTAGAACGAGTAAATATATAATTAAAAAAAAACACCTACTTACGCTCATAATTCAATTTTATCTTTTGATTAGTTCACGTGACTAATCTAGAGCCAGTCAATACGTTATTGGGTAAGAATATTTTTAGATCCACTCACAAAACAATACACATTGACTAACGACGTGCCTACATAAAATATATTTATTATTATTAATTGAGTTATTAAATAAATTACGTAAAACTTGACTTGAGCTAAATGTATACAAAATTAATTTCGAAAATTACTAACATAAAAAGGTAACATTAAGCAATTTCAGCAAAGATGGGCAGACCTACTCGCGTCAGTCAAACTCATCACATCATTAATTTCATGAGCAACTAATTAACTAAAATATCTAGTTTAGGTAATAGCTTCGTTTAGTTTTAAATGGGCACTTACTATACGAAGAATACTCAGTGTTACTCAGTCAGTTAAAGTGTAGGGACACAGAAGTTGCATGCATTTTGCTGAATAAACATTTTGCATTGTCGCATATTAATTTATTTATTATAGATTTTGCGAGTCCCGTAAATACATAAAACGACTAAACTAGCAAATGGAACTGACACAACGAACAAATTTCGTGCTCTTGAAATTGACGCCAGTTGTCATCAATGCATACAAACGGTATCATGTTCGACATTCATTCAAGAAATACATCACAATCTTGTCATAGAGTAACGACAAAATTTTGGTTTGGCATAGCTTCTATAGACGTAGTTAGTAATAACAACTCACTGGTCCCGTAGCCATAGCTATATTTAGGTACCTGACCTACTTTGTAAAAGGCTCTTGTAGGAAAAAAAACAGAAACCTGCACACAAGTGTTGTAACTTGTAAATAATTCACTTGTTATAAGTATAGAATCCACTTAAGCTCGAAGGATCGTTTGCATAAAATCAAAAGCTCTGTTAATGCTACCATCGACAGCTCACACACTCACGCAACATGACATGTCGTGTCGCCATGTTTCAGTCAAATAATGGCCTTTATTCGGAATCTGGATGGACTACTTTCGAAAACACACTGACCTAAATATTGGCCGACTGATCTGTGTAAATCAATGTTTTTGGCGAAATGCTAAGAGAATTAAGTACAGTGGCCAGCACATCAGGTTACCCACTTTTGTTGCAAAGTAGACCTTATTACAACTGAATAAGATACCGCAGTGTTTACCTTGACGTGCTGTTGTCCGTACTTGCTATTTTTGTAAAGTTATTTTCATTTAGAATATAGGTACAGGCTCGAAATGTCGGCTGAAAATTCGCTACCTATACGGCTGAAAATTCGCTAACTACCTACGCCATCGTGCAAATTATTGGCTATTGTAAGGGTATACTTAAGTACCTATACATTTTGATCATACCAATTTCTTGAGATCTAGTGATATAATATACAAATAAAAAATACATTATGTAGGAAAGTGCCGCAGCTGGTTATGATTATTTTAGGTTATTTCGAAAGCTAAATTAAGCCCATATCACATATGACTACGTAATAAGAAATTGACTGCTTTAGAATGTTTTTAACACTCACAGTGTCATATTTTATATCCATAAAGATGAAATAAGAAACCAAAAATTTCTCGCACGGGCGGGACTTGAACCAGCAACCTTTTGGCAAACCGGGCCAAACGCTCTTACCAATTGAGCTACCGTGCTGTTAGTCCGACCCCGCGAAATTGTGGTTTCTTATGAAAACGTCAATTGCGTGACGCTTAGCGCCATCTAGCCGTCTGTTTTTGAAACAGATGGCCCAAGCAGTTATTCTTTACAGAATAAATTCAACTTGGAAATTGATGTCGCTTCGCTATCTAATGCTTTAGAATGTTTTTAACACTCACAGTGTCATATTTTATATCCATAAAGATGAAATAAGAAACCAAAAATTTCTCGCACGGGCGGGACTTGAACCAGCAACCTTTTGGCAAACCGGGCCAAACGCTCTTACCAATTGAGCTACCGTGCTGTTAGTCCGACCCCGCGAAATTGTGGTTTCTTATGAAAACGTCAATTGCGTGACGCTTAGCGCCATCTAGCCGTCTGTTTTTGAAACAGATGGCCCAAGCAGTTATTCTTTACAGAATAAATTCAACTTGGAAATTGATGTCGCTTCGCTATCTAATGCTTTAGAATGTTTTTAACACTCACAGTGTCATATTTTATATCCATAAAGATGAAATAAGAAACCAAAAATTTCTCGCACGGGCGGGACTTGAACCAGCAACCTTTTGGCAAACCGGGCCAAACGCTCTTACCAATTGAGCTACCGTGCTGTTAGTCCGACCCCGCGAAATTGTGGTTTCTTATGAAAACGTCAATTGCGTGACGCTTAGCGCCATCTAGCCGTCTGTTTTTGAAACAGATGGCCCAAGCAGTTATTCTTTACAGAATAAATTCAACTTGGAAATTGATGTCGCTTCGCTATCTAATGCTTTAGAATGTTTTTAACACTCACAGTGTCATATTTTATATCCATAAAGATGAAATAAGAAACCAAAAATTTCTCGCACGGGCGGGACTTGAACCAGCAACCTTTTGGCAAACCGGGCCAAACGCTCTTACCAATTGAGCTACCGTGCTGTTAGTCCGACCCCGCGAAATTGTGGTTTCTTATGAAAACGTCAATTGCGTGACGCTTAGCGCCATCTAGCCGTCTGTTTTTGCTGCTTCAAGTCAAGGTTGCTGGTTCAAGTCCCGCCCGTGCGAGAAATTTTTGGTTTCTTATTTCATCTTTATGGATAAGAAATTGACTGTTTTTAAGCGATTTCGTAAAAGGAGGAGGTTTTTTTTTGTATCTATGTTACCTCATATCTCAGTCATTTGTCGACCGATTCGATTTTTTTTCTTCTACCTAGGGGTATACCTTCTAGTTGGTCCCATTTTTGCCAATTCGGGATCTGATGATGAGATCTTGGTGTAATCGAGGGAAACCCTCAAATTTTAAAGGCACATATAGTGTTATTTTACTCAAATCTTAATTTTGATCGTGTTGTTACGTCTGATCGTCAACATCTTGTGGAGCTACGCTGATGGTGGAGCTCCTTAACGCTTAGGAGTTCAGTAATTATAATGAAAGAACTTATGATAGGTTATTTGTATCTTCTTAAAGAACAGAGTCATAAGGTGTTCCCTCCCCCTCTCACCTGCGATCACTAAAAATGAAGAAATAAAATTAACTTTAAAAAAAGTAAAATTCGACTTCAAAACGCAAAATACACTAAAAAGTCTTAAATAAACTCGTTTCCCTTGAAAGGAAAGAAAACCATTTTAGGCAAACAATTACTTTTTGGAGTCGGTGCCATCACTTTGACCATCAAGCATCAGACCACCGACTCCAAAAACATATTGTTTGTCTATCAATGAAAACACTCTACAAGAAAGTTTATTAATAAAACCTTAAAAATAAGTGTGATGCTCCGGGGTGGGACCACCTTGAGATTGGCGAATTTAATATGCAAGAAAAAAATGTAGATAATGTGTATATAATTGTATACTCAATTAAAAAAAATGTATATCTATAGATTCGTTGTAAAATCAAAATCAATGTGGGCCCGCTGGAGAGCATACTCACCAGCGAGCCCACCAGGATAATTCCGCTACCTAAGGATTTTTAAATTTCTTTTATGACACCATAAAATGTATATTAAATGTATAACAATCTACGATAGTCAATTCCATATTTAGTTTAGTCTATAAATTGTTACGACTACTTTTAAATTTGCCTCCGGAATATTAGAGAAACGCCTGGTAAAAAGGCATTGGCACAGTCTTCTTTAGGAGTAAGTGAGTGTGGTTTTCTATCAGGAGTAGGACGTATTGGCGTGATATGCTATTTAGTTAGTTAATGACTTTATTTCACTGGATGGTTTATTTTTATTATTTTCCTGTAATAATTAAATCAACGTGCTGCTCTGGGGCGGGACCACCTTGAGATATTCCGGAGGAAAATTTAAAAGTGGTCGTAACAATTTATAGACTAAACTAAATATGAAATTGACTACACATTAATTATACATTTTATGGTGTCATAAAAGAAATATGAAAATCCTTAGGTAGCGGAATTATCCTGGTGGGCCCGCTGGTGAGTATGCTCTCCAGCGGGCTCACATTGAATTTGATTTTACATCGAATCTATAGATATACTTTTTAATGTGTAGTCAATTTCATATTTAGGTTAGTCTATAAATTGTTACGACCACTTTTAAATTTTCCTCCGGAATATCTCAAGGTGGTCCCGCCCCAGAGCAGCACGTTGATTTAATTATTACAGGAAAATAATAAAAATAAACCATCCAGTGAAATAAAGTCATTAACTAACTAAATAGCGTATCACGCCAATACGTCCTACTCCTGATAGAAAACCACACTCACTTACTCCTAAAGAAGACTGTGCCAATGCCTTTTTACCAGGCGTTTCTCTAATATTCCGGAGGCAAATTTAAAAGTAGTCGTAACAATTTATAGACTAAACTAAATATGGAATTGACTATCGTAGATTGTTATACATTTAATATACATTTTATGGTGTCATAAAAGAAATTTAAAAATCCTTAGGTAGCGGAATTATCCTGGTGGGCTCGCTGGAGAGTATGCTCTCCAGCGGGCCCACATTGATTTTGATTTTACAACGAATCTATAGATATACATTTTTTTTAATTGAGTATACAATTATATACACATTATCTACATTTTTTTCTTGCATATTAAATTCGCCAATCTCAAGGTGGTCCCGCCCTGGAGCATCACACAAAAATAAGGTCATCTCTTATGCACTAGCGCACTAAGACCAATTTTATCGGTCATAACTTACATTCGACCAATGTTGTATGACATAATAGCCAAGGTCCAGACATTTAACCGAAGTCTGCAATCACTGCAATGTGTTTATTTGGCACAGTATTTAAAATACTGGGGCTTTTTATTGGAATTCAAAGGTTTCTTGTTGACAACATTTTGACATTATAGTACCAAGTACCAAAGTAAGGTTAAGTATTGACTCACTGCACGATACAAAAAAGTTGCAAGGGCCTAGCAGACATTTGAGTTATGGAACCTATCTTTAGATAGGTCTAAATTCTTAATCATACCTTAGTAGATCGCAAAAGTAATATTAGGCTAGACTATAGCGAGAAAAAAAGAGGAAAAATTCAGAAAATCACATAGGTACGCTTAGATGCACAAGTAACTTTTGTAGTAACGTCTCTTCTCCTGTTTTATTTTCTTTTCATAGAGCTTTGAGTAAATTTCCCTGAGATCAGAGCCCCACCTCTTTTTAATTTCCTGTAAGTAGGTTGTACATTCCTGAGTGACCAGACTTGAATGCATATAAACTGTAAAGAACCTATAATTAACAATTTGCAGCTCGACGTCACTTGGTACGTGGGCTATAATTAAATTAGTCACTGACCATTTATTTGTTACCTTAGAGCTGTATGATCAGTCTACCCCCGGGGTAGTACTGTCGTCGTAATATGAATCATACTCATTTTAGGCCATGCCTTGATGCACAAGCGAACAATAATAAAAATTCTTTCTGTGTATAAATTTGTAAACACGGACTTTGTCACTTGCCAGCATTCAATCACACATCACATTCATCACTCATTTGAATCATATAATTTTTTTGGGGTGTTGTTAGTTTACTACTGTATAAGACACCTTTAATTCGTCAAATCCTTTGGGTTTATCGTGTGCTTATCATATTTTGTATTGACAATTTGAATTTTTGACAAGGAAATAGTAGGAATACTGAATTGTTTGTATAAAGTCCGAACAACTTCTGTGGGTCCAAGTGATCTATCATTAAATGATACAACCAAACAATTAATGAACACCCCAAAAAATTGATATGATTCAAATGAGTGATGAATGTGATGTGTGATTGAATGCTGGCAAGTGACAATGTCCGTGTTTACAAATTTCTACACAGAAAGAATTTTTATTATCAACAGACTGAAGTTACATTCATAGTGATAGAGCTTTATAAATCTAAGAACGTGTCGCATGTTTATAAATCTAAGGTATATCTGGTAGAGAATGCCATTCAGGATGCATTCCACCTTTTGTACAAACTTGTTGTGCAACACAGTATATACAATGTTTAAATTAATGAATTTCTTGATAACTCTACTAACAGACCATATTTTCGAACCTGACGCGTAAACGTAGCGAGTATTGCAACATATGTTGCGTGTGCGCCTCCCGCCAGCCAGGTGCTGACAGCTGAAGTATCCGGTACGCAGGATGTGGTGTAAAGTGTAAGTAAACACGGGATAATGGCAATACCGTATACAAGTTTTTCTTGATCCTTTTTATTTCATACATTGAGGTCTCGTGAGATCACGGTGATTTGTTTTTTTTTTCGGATCATTAAATATTTATTCTTTTTATTTCATCCATGGAGGTCTCGTGAGAACACGGTTATTTGTTTTATTATTTAAATCAATAAAGGTTATACCAGAACCAGTGCCCTTAGTTATTTAAAGAGACACAAATTACATACATTTTATAAACACTTAAATTTACAATAGACCTTAATTTTTATTGGATATTAATCCAAACATTATTTCGAGGTACACAGGCATATACATTGCTTCAACTTTCGATACGTTCCAATCCTACATTCACCGTCAAAATAAGAAATAGTGATCTGATAATAAGCACTGGCTGGCCTTAACTTTAAGAATAACTCAAAAGGACCGGACTAGGTCTAGTTTCATTTATTTTGCATAATGTAGAAATATTGAAGGTTTTGTAGGCAATCCACTTCACCACAATGATGATGATAAGCAGTGCCATTTCGAAACTAGGCTGAATACAAGGTCATGTCTTATTCTAGAATCTAGAGGTATTTTTAAGTTCAATTGAAAACTATTATAACAATAATTTGTTTCTACAGGGCGTAACAGCTCACGTATCAATTAGAAAATATAAATTTTAGCTCTCAGTGTGACACTTTGTTTTATTAGATTGGAAGAGTAATTAAGCACACAAATGAGAGGGTTAACTCGCGAAGGTTCGTAAGGTTTGCAATATAACAAAAGGAAGCTTTACAACGTACAGTGCGACACGGATCTTTTGGCCGACGGCGAAAATCAGAACTAACGCTGTCATCTTCAAAAATGCGGTTGTCATATCTAGCCAAGTATAACCAAATCTCCACAATATTACAGGAGATATCCCCATTTTTCCTAACGTCTCCCTGATGTTTTATTTTCGTTACACTTTTCGTTTATTTTTTTATTTTTTTAAACATTGTAAAGCTCCTTAAAGCAAGTTATAATTTTCGATAGTTTTTATTGTGTAAAACAATTGTTGTTTTTCGTTTTAAATCGGTGGAGCATACATGATATATTGTACCATCGTGCTTATTACTGGTTAAAAATTAGGACCCTTCACCTTAACTTTGCCATGGTTGGGTAAAAATATTAGTTTTCTGAACAGCTATCCGAACTCCCTGAATCAACATTTTTTTTTGCATCAGATACCCTGATTGAATGCTAGCGCCTCTCTGTCATGTCATTTATAGGTCAGAAGATCCTTGTCACACTGTAGAGCTTATTGTCTCGTAATCAGTATTTCATAAACTGAAAGACTACTAGTGATGATTTGATAGAAACCGAACTACATAGCAGGCAACTTTAAAATTAAATTAAAGCTAAAAATGATGAATCGCTTTTAACAAACACAAAATAAATTGCAAACACATATCAAATTGACATATCTGGAGCAAAACGACTTCTATAAAAGTTATGTGGAAAGGTGTGTGATATGTAAACGAGGTATTGCAATAACATACCTATTTAAACGTATAAATACGTAGGCGTTAAGCAAATCGTGTTGGTATCGATAAATTTAAAATTAATGGAGCTGCCTTGAGTACAAGATCTCTAAATTAATTTAGCTGACGTTTAAGTTAAAGCAGTTTACGCCTACAAATTAACATACGATGCCGAGTATCTTTTTAGGCGTTAGTAATAAAAAAATAAACACGTAGGTATACTTGTTTTATTGCCGTATATAATAAATAAATCCGCAAGGCAAGTTACTAAAACGCGCAACAATATTCTGACCATTAATCGGAAATAATATTAAGATCGAACATGCCAACCAGCGGTATTTATAAGCTTAAATAATATTTTATTACCTCAAAAAGCACCTATCACTTGTGTTTATCAACAGTCTTTTGTTATGGTGTTGTTTATGCGACCGCCGGCGGCCTTTTGATTCGTGAGCGTCTATATAGGAACAAAAATAAATAGGCGATCGACATCAAAAATTGTTAATTTTTTGCTGTTTGTGGGGGAGGCCTATATTCATTAGTGGACATCCTTTAGCTGTTAATGATGAAGACGTGATACATAATATTTAGGTATCAACGGGTTACGAATTATAAATAAAGGTTTAAATAAGTTTTCACTGAAATAAATTAAAAGAAAACTAGAAACTTAAATGTAAATCTGTCATTTTTGCGGACAAAGTCACAAAATCGCCAGCACTTAAAAAAACACTCCAAAGCAAGTTCAAGGTAAAATAGGTACTTTCAACAACACACAATCGCATACCATCACTATATGACGAGATGTCAATCTAGCCACATGTTACAGTCTATAATTAGATCGATACAAACAACCATAAATCGAGTTCTCACGGTGTCTGCATTCAGTTTGGTGGACGTAGACGGATGTGGGTGGTAGACCTTGAGAAATTTGAACCAGAAAATATCAGAACAATACAACAAAATACTCTACCATGACTAAGCTAAAACGAAAGTATTTGGAGTCCGGGATAGGTCATATTGCAGTTCATAAGATGACGTCAGCATTAGTGCTTTGAACAGTAGTTTAAGCTGACTAATGTTTTACACTTCTATTTTAAGCTACTGGACTTGAAATCGGGATATGAATCAGACTTAGTGCGCTTTATGATAATTTTATGACAGAATATTACCTTCTAACTAATGTACCTTTATAGATTCGCATTGTCTTCGATCTGAATTAATTTACATAATTTTATTGATGCTTTTTCTCACTAATTTTCTCTGTTTATTTATTTTCGATGCACCCATTGCCATCTGCATGGCAAAAGGTTTGACTGGCCGAGAATGTTTTCAGCATTAAGTCCACCTTTGTACACTATGATTTGAGCAATAGTCTTTAAAATAAAATTAAAAATAAAAATACACCTGACGCAAACGACCTAACGGTAAAGACATAAAGCGCCAGGTAACAAGGGCCGACAAACCTGGACGAGCTCTAGTGATGTCCCAAGTCGTATTTTTAAAATATTGAAATATTTCGTTAAACTAAAATCAAATACGGACTAGAATCAGACAACCTTCGTGGCGTAGTGGCTAAGCACGCTGGGTTTCAAGGTGTCGCCGCTCAGAGGTCCCGGGTTCGATTCCCGGTCGGGTCAATGCAGAAATCATAATTGCTTATATTGTCTCGGGTCTGGGTGTTATGATACCACAATTTCCATGACACTTGTGCCATTGACTACTTACTTTGGGATTAAAGCAATGTATGTATCAAAGTTGATAAGTGTCTAATATACTAACGCCTCCTCCTTAACAACTCCTAACAGCGGAAGTACCAAGAGTATTAAAGTATTCATCATTTATCAGATCTAACCGGATCTGCAGCTGTTCTCAAAGGCCTAAATAAAAATTGGCACACATAAGTGAGGTGCACTATATCATAACAACTTACCTGAGTGCACGCACGCACTCCGGTCACGCTCAGGCGCAAGGGCGCATATGACAGCTGACATCCCACGCACTCATTTGTCAAAATCGACGCTTGGACGGCAGATTGGCAGATCTGTCTGTCAAACGGACTTCGCGATTAATAAAATCGGGAACAATAGGTTGCAAAAACAAAAGACATTCGTTCGCGGCGATTGAACCTTGGAGTTCAGGCAGAGAGAAATGATGGCCAATACTGAGCATGGTTACTTACTTTTATTCACGCTTAAATTCACTGGATAAATCGAAATTTGGATTTAAAATACACCAACAGTCACCAACGTATTGTCTTGTCTAGCGAATGATTGTATTCGCTTTTCAATATGAAGACCACGCGGTATAACCATACATCATATTCTCTACCTTGTGCATGTCTTGTTTATTATTGTAATAAGATTATTAAGTCATATACAATTCCATCTTAAAATAAAATTCACCCTGACCTACGCTGCTGGGTATTGGCCTGGCATGATTCTGGAGATCCGCCAAGTATTATGTGATCGTTACTAAACACTAGCGTCACACACACGAATTTGTTCATAATAAAACCCCTTACACACCGCGACTTTTAGCATCGATTCAGTCGCGTGTTTTGAAAACGCGCTTCAGTATCGCGACTCACGCAATGAACAAATTTAATTTGGCATCGATACAGTCCTGCGTTAGCATCCATGAAGAACGCCAAAATTCAGTACATAATTTGTCAATTTCCAACTTCTGCATAGCGACTGCATCGCTACTAAAAGTAGCGCAGTGTGTAAAGGTTGACATTTTGCGACTGCATCGCTGTTAAAAATGTGTAAAAGCTCTAAGGTTCAGCCGCCAGCACAGCGGACTAATTTTTGAAAAGAATATCTGTTCAAGGACTGCACCAATAAAGGCTACAGTGTTTATGATGATAACGTATTCAACATACATGCGCAGTGTATTATGTAAGATGACCATGATGATAACTAAGGACTTATGTTTCGATATGAATCAATCATATTATTGACTAAATTATTTATATATGAAACTGCTTAATGGTTTAATATCAAACTGCTAATTGGTATGTTTAACACTCACTGTGTCATATTTTATATTCATGAAGATGAAATAAGAAACCAAAAATTTGCGCACGGGCGGGACTCGAACCAGAAAATTTCTGGCTAACCGGGGCAAGCGCTCTACCAATTGAGCTACCGTGTTGTCAGTCCGAACATGCGAAATTTGTGGTCTCTTATGGACACGTCATTATGCGTGACGTTGAGCGCTATCTACCTGTCTGTTTGTGCAACATAAGAGATCACAAATTTCGCAGGGTCGGACTGACAACACGGTAGCTCAATTGGTAGAGCTTTTGGCCCGGTTAGCCAGAAAGTTGCTGGTTCGAGTCCCGTACGTAAGCAAATTTTTGGTTTCTTATTTCATCTTTATGAATCAAGCTTATTGCTTGATATCAAAATAATTTTACGCTTCTAAAATTAAACGCTACTCAGAAAACTTGAATTCCTAAATATCCTTTAAGCACACCTTATAAGCTGACAATAGTATACGACCTTGCCCAGAGGCGACTAAATGGCGACCCTGCGCACGCGCCGATAAGATAACATCTGACGCACTGATCTAGATATCGCTTGCGCAATGTCACAAAACTTTCGCGAGCTTAAGAACTTGTCTGGCTATTTATTAAGTGACTGACTGCTTGCAATCCGTCAATGTTTTCTGACAAAATATTTCAGTTGTTGTATATTGATTTTTATCTAAATGCCCTTCAATGGGTTTCTACCAATGTAAAGCTAGATGACCTATTTTATGCCTAAACACTGTTATATGTAAATACTAAAGGGTATTCTGATTTGAAGTTTATACGCAGAATACTAAGAGGGCTTAACTATACTATACCACAGAGAATTATAACATAAGAGGCAAAATCGAATCGGAATCGAATCAGAAATGAGGAGATACGTAGAAGAACTAAGATAACGGACATAGCCTTAAAAATCAGTAAGCTCAAGTGGCAATGGGCAGGGTACATAGCGCGAAGAACTGATGGCCGTTGGGTCAGGAAAGTTCTAGATTGGAGACCCTTCGACCAAAGACGTAGCGTAGGACGTCCACCAACAAGATGGACAGACGACCTTGTAAAGATCGCAGGATCAAACTGGATGCAGACCGCTAGTGATCGGTCGCTGTGGAAAGCCGTGGTGGAGGCCTATGTTCAGCAGTGGACGTCCTTTGGCTGATAATAATGATGATGATGAAGAGGCAAATTATACAGCTTTCAAATATCATAATTTGCTATGGTCGTTTTACCATGTATATGATATTCCAGCGGTCCCCCGCGTCTTCTTCCGCGCGTTTTGAGTTTGCTCTCTCCTCTTCAGTAGCAGCGTGATGTTTTATAGCCTAAAGCCTTCCTCAATAAATAAGCTATCCAACACGAATAGAATGTTTTCAAATCGGTCTAGTAGTTCCTGAAATTACCGCGTTCAAACAAACAAACAAACTCTTCAGCTTTATAATATTAGAATATAACTAACAGACCCAGCGAACTTTGTTTCGCCCCCATCCTCGTCTTGCCCGGCCTAGTCCCGCCCAGCCACGTAATTAAAAAATCATTTTCATTCTCAGAATACAGTTTTTGTACGTAAATTTTATACCATAAACAGAATCTTGTTTCAAATTGGATTATTCCATTTCGGTATCCTTGGTCACGTGGGCAGTGGTTAAGTCGTTGTGGCTATAGATCCAGTTTGATTTGAAGGCATTTTTTGTAACGTTAAGCCGATCGATCAAGGCTGCGTCAGTTTGGCAGAGTAATCATAGGTCAGTGGGTAGTGAAATAGCTTATTGATCTTAAATATACTTGCTTATTAAAGATTTTTCGTAAGGCAGTCAACTTTACAGCGAAGCAAAAGGAGGATAATTTGCAATTTACTCTTAGTTTAACAGACGAAAAAATTATACGAACGAGCCCCTTTATCGTATCTTGGTATAGTTGTTACCAAATAAACTGTTGAGTGTAAGTAATAAGACGAACACATACAAACCTCCTTTAATTGACGACCTCCGTGGTGTAGTGGCTAAGTCCGGCGCTTCGACGTCCTTGGTTCGATTCCCGGTCGGGTCAATATAGAAATTAAAATTTTCTATATTGTCTCGGGTCTGGGTGTTGTGTTACCACCGTTGTGTCTGATTTCCATAACACAAGTGCAATTAGCTACTTACTTTGGGATTAGAGCAATGTATGTGATTGGTGTCCAATATTTATTTATTTATTTATATTTATAAAAAAAAACGATACATACTAAGCTAAGCTTGAACATTTCTTTATTCTTAGATGAAGGTCAGTATACATATTAGAAGGATTTTTAAGAGTTCAAACAAATTGAGATGTATTGAAATAAATAATTTATTGTTTCATTAACAACGAATCGTTTCAAATAATGTAAATGCATTCTATCTCGGTGGTCAATTAAACAATAAATAAAAACTACCGGGAGCGATACTTGCGTGAAATAATTAAATGATAAATATAATGTCAATAAATATTTGAACTTATAAGTATTTTTGGATTTAACAATAAAAACCTCTCCTTAACATAACAAAGCTAAATATACAAACATTCTTATGAAATGTTAAGCACCTCTTATTTTTTTTTACTACGACATTTGCCTTTGAAAGGCTAATACAAATTTAAATAAAACGTAAGACTTTAGAGCTTATTAATGTCTTTTAATGCGTCCTGATCCACCAATACATCTATCACATTAAACCAATTACTTTGTTCAAAAATATCAAGGACTCAAGTGCCATAAACCTCTTTTTGTTGAGATCTTATAATAAGAAAATTTCAAAATGTGTATTAACTGGGTATTATAATCACTGATTTTAACTATCTCAGTGCTTACAAACAAAAAACAAATATAAATACCATTAAAACTTCAAGAACCATCCTGATTCTGCAGCTGCTTTAGCTGCTTCAAGACGGTATCGAGCAACTTCCTTCTGTCTCTCTCGTTCTTCTTCAAGACAGTGAAGACGGAAGACTTTTGTTCGGCTTCCTTTAGCTTCTCAAGTAACGTGGCCGCGTCGCGCGGAGTGACGAGATGGTACTTCCCTCCGTCTATGCCGACGTCGTGGAGGTAGGAGGACCATTCCCAGCCGTTTACCAGGTCGAGCAGTTGTCTGTGAGAGAAAGAGCAAGTTTAGGAAACAATTTGATTTCTTTAAGTAAGTAGGTCAGTTCAAAAGAAGGTACCGTATCGAATGCAAAAAGCTGAAACAGTTAATCTGTGTCGAAAAACTGGCCTTCACAAAAAAATAGTAGCCACACTTCAACCAAATACAGGATGTTGTTTTTGTCAGCGACGCCTGACTCAGGGTGGTTTGTACACACGATTTTGATGCCATTTTTTTTTAAATTAAAATATATATGGAAAAACCTACAAATACAATTTCTTATTGCTATACTAGCGAGCGAGTCAAAACTACCAACCCCAGGTCGCCTCTTCGTAGCTTACTAGCTACGGCGTAGTATTTCGTAGATACGATAGATAGAATAATATAAGCCACGCGCGAGGGTGCGAGTTTTCCCATTCGTTTTTTTTTAGGAATGTTGTATTTTTTAGTTTTTTTTTTTTAGGAATAAAGGTTTTCATGTATAAAACATGCAAATAATTTAAAGAAAATATTTTTTTTTTAATAAGTATGACTCATATTATCATCCCTGAGTTGGATGTCACTGACCAAAAAAAGAACCCTGCATTACAGATTTCAAAATTATTGCGTTTTTAGTTACTGTAAGGATGCGATGCTGTGCTGACGTTACTTTTAAATGGAGGCAGTAGCATTTCAAACTTGTATGTCCATAAAACTTCATGGGTATTATAATTATTCGACATATTATTATAGCGGACCAAATGCCAAATTTATTTTCTACCAAACAATCATAGGTCATATCATAATATTTTTTCTCAGTTCAGTTTAGAATAGTAGCAGCTCAGATCTGAATTTGTTTGATGATCCAAATTTGGCCGCAACAGTGCTTAGGCGCCAAGTAAACTGTCCATTCATGCCTTTAAAAGATTCAGCTCTCCAGGTGTTGCAGGTGTAAATATAAAACTATTCACCGCAGGCTCGAGAAGTGCTCCTGAGACCTGCTCCAGGTCTAGCAGATACATAGAGACCAACTGCAGCTGTAGCCTCGTTCAGCTGACAGGAGTCACTCACCGCAGGCTCGCAAAGTGCTCTAGCAGCTGCCCTCGTGCAGCCCCGGCACCGGCTCGCCTGCCGCGAACTGCTCGCACTAGATCACGTCCAGATCAAACTGATGCAGCGCCTATGGAGACCTGCTCCACGTCTAGCTGATACGTAAAGATCAGCTCCAGCTGAAGCTACGTCCAGCTGGCAGGAGTCACTCACCGCAGGCTCGCAAAGTGCTCCAGCAGCTCACCCTCGCGGAGCCCCGGCAGCGGCTCGTCCGCCGCGAACTGCTCGCACTGGATCACGTGCAGGTCTAACTGGTGTAGCACCCATGGAGACCTGCTCCAGGTCTAGTTGATACGTAGAGATCAGCTCCAGCTGTAGCCACGTCCAACTGACAGGAGTCACTCACCGCAGACTCGCAAAGTGCACCAGCAGGTCGTTCTCGCGCAGCTCCGGTCTCGAAGCGCCCGCCGCGAACTGCTCGCACTGGATCACGTCCAGGTCAAACTGATTCAGCGCCCATGCAGGCCTGCTCCAGGTCAAGCTGATACATAGAGACCAACTGCAGCTGTAATCACGACCAGGTGCTAGGAGTCACTCACCGCAGACTCGCGGAAGTGCTCCAGCAGCTCGCCCTCGCGCAGCCCCGGCACCAGCTCGCGCGCTGCGAACTGTTCGCACAGCATCACATCCAGGTCTAACTGGTGCAGTATCCAGCGAGACCTGCTCCAGGTCTAGCAGATACATAGAGACCAGCTACAGCTGTAGCCATGTTCAGCTGCCAGTAGTCACTCACCGCAGGCTCGCGAAGTACTCCAGCAGCTCGCCCTCGCGCAGCCCCGGCACCGGCTCGCTCGCCGCGAACTGCTCTCACTGGATAATATCCAGGTCAAACTGATGCAGCGCCCATGGAGACCTGCTCCACGTCTAGCTGATACGTAAAGATCAGCTCCAGCTGACAGGATTCACTCACCGCAGACTCGCAAAGTGCTCCAGCAGCTCGCCCTCGCGGAGCCCCGGCACCGGCTCGCCAGCGGCGAACTGCTCGCACTGGATCACGTCCAGGTCTAACTGGTGCAGCGCCCCCATGGAGATCTGGCGGACGCCTGGTTCCAGGAGCAGGTTGCGGAGACGAGTGGCTATGCGGTTGGTCGCCGCGCGGACTGCTGCTACCCTGATTGGGGAGAGGTAATGGTTAATGGAAGTTTGAAGAAATTATTGGTCAGTCAACGGGTTTTTGATAAGCTACACATGGTGTAGCATGTTGACAACTGCATTGAACTCTAACAGAAAATCAAATGACGCTACATTTTCACTTAACTTTTAATTATCAAGCTAAATAGAGCAAACATCTGGTCCCCTTGTTACAAAACTAAATATAAGTTTGAAATAGTCTGTGTTAATTTAAAAAAAAAACTATTGACAACGTGGTTTTGCTAACACTTACGTATCCCATAAATTTTAACCAAGTCAAAATCCGTTGTCGTTTTGAAATTGTTACATAGTCTGAATATTATGGGAGCTGTGAGATATCAGAGTACTGTTACAAAATTGTTTTGAGAATAGCTTTCGATACCATAAATATTTATGAAAAGCGGACCCAGCGACCTCCGAATTGCCCCCGGCCGCGTAGCCCCGGTCTCGTAATGTTGAGGAATCCAAAAAGTAAAAATCATTAATATCGGTCCACCCGCTCAATTTTCTTTTTTTTTCTTTCTTTCATAAAAAGCGTCTCCTGACAAAACAAATACAACAAAAAACAAATTAGCGAAATCAGACGGCAAGGGCAGGCCGGCGCAGGCCTGTAATAGGAGCAAAATTTTAATCAATGTTTCTTCAGAGTATACGTAGTTACCTTGACCCAGTTATTAGTGTTCTGAAATTCTTTAACTCAGAGATATAGTAATCAAAAGTTATAATCCCTTATCAATGTATAATAGAAAATAAAAATATGACATGACATTATTTTTGCAAAATAACCTAAAAATTTTTTAGTTGTAATGAAGTCAATATTTGCATGCTGTTGGCAATGGCTAAAAAAGGCTGAACATCGAAAATGATTGTAAGATCATGATTAAGTGTTATCAAAATCACAAACTCATTGCAGGAAATGACAATGTCATGTTCTATGACTGACTGGACACATACTGTTTGCAATACATTGCTGGTTTGATTTATTTTGTTACAAAATAACAATAAAAAATATTTTTCATTTAAATAAATTAAAACCATTAATTGTAATCGATCATTACTGGTATAAAAAGGGATATTAAAAGGGCCTTAAAAATCAGTCATCTTCATTCAATCATTCATATTTTGTTTCTGTTTAATGTATACCTTTGTCTCTATTTTTGATTATGATTGACAGATCACAGAATTTTCACAAGTCTATTAAAATATATTTTAACTGACTTCAAAAAAGGAGGAGGTTATCAATTCGATTGTATGTATTGTATGTTTTTTTTATTTATATTTTTGTATGTATGTTAATTCATATCTCAGTCGTTTGTCGACCGAATCGAAAAATTTTTTCGCCTACTTAGAGAGTGTACCTTCTAGTTGGTCCCATTGTTGCCAATTTGGGATCTGTAAGCCTAACATGCACGCCCCGATACTGTTTATCGCGTCGATAAAATAATTTTATTTTATAAACAACATGTTTAGACACATATTTTTCACTTGTATATCAATCCTTTTTGCTTTTTAAAACAAATAAATACAACAAAATAACTAAAAACCTTTTTTAAAATGATAAAAAAGACGTTTGAAATTTATCGATAAATGACAAATAGGCGCGCATCTTAGGCCCGCTGATGATGGGATCTTGGTGTAATCGAGGGAAACCCTCAAATTTTAAAGGCACGTATAGTGTATATTTACTAGAATCTTAATGTTGACGTGTTGTTACGTCTGATAGTCAACATCTTGTGGGGCTGAGCTGATGGTGGAACTCCTTAACGCTTAGGAGTTCAGTAATTATAATGACGGAACTTATGATAGGTAATTTGAAACTTTTAAAAAATAGATTCATTAGGTGCAAACCCCCCCCCCCCCTCTTATGTAATCACTAAAAATGAAGAAATAAAATAAACTTTTAAAAAGTAAAAACCGACTTCAAAACCAAAATGCACTAAAAAGTCTTAAATAAACTCTTCGCCATTGAAACGGATTCCTTTATCCGTTTTAGGCAAACAATTTCTTTTTGGAGTAAAATACTAAGTCTTATTCCAAAGACGTGAAAGAACATTTCTGCTTGCGCTATCTAAAACATTTATTTGTCGCGAAACTAGCCTCGACTCCCCGAAGGTCACGGGAGCCGAGCCCTGCAAGTGTCTCGCTCTTGCAGCTACTAACAACTATATCCGTACGCTTTACCCTCTATCACTGAGCTGCTGAAGGACTGAACTACTGAGCCGCATTGGACGATAGTGAACGAGTGATATGAAGGAACTAGATCGCTGAAGTACTTTAGTTGAAGCATTCATTCAGGAACTACACAACCATAATATCAACAGTAAAACTTGTCTTTGCAGTTACTTATAAATTAAATACAATTCAATTTGAACGAACAAAGACCAATACAACCGAATACGCACTCAATAAATAAACACTCTTGACACCCACATGTATCCATATCCAAATTCGGTGCCCTTTTTCTATGGAACAATTAATCATATCGAGTTACTAGGTAACAGAATTAGGTAACTTGACACATTGAGATGTTTAACAAAGATACCCTAATCTGTCGAACATTTGAACATTAGCAATATGCCAGATACATCACAAACAAAAAATTATAATGTAATATAAAATAAGTTAGCTTTATACTGGCAGGTATATAACTCTCATTATAACCTAACTGAATTTCAGTAGGCTTAGTCTCTTTTGTAGCTAATTAATCCTTTGGATGGAATTTAAAAAAATCCGTAACATCTTTTCTAAAACAATAAATCTTAACGTGAAGCAATAAGGTCTGTGTTTAAATGGTTTACAGAAAAGTTGAGTTTAGCATTAGTCGTGTTTTACTGTGTTAAATTATTCATAAGGACTAAACGATGGAAATTTTCCGCAGGAAGAAAGTAGACTTAGACATGGAAATGATTCTACGAGTAATAAATTTTAAATGAATTACACTGTAAGCAAAAAAAAACTATTTTCGTACTTAATCACAACAAAATCTTAACAAGATGATCTCAACTTTATGCCTATGCGATTAAGTTCACATTAAGTTGCTGAGCGTCGTTAGTCATATATTACGACCGCATAGAGCCCAATCGTTCCTACTCGCTCGCTCGCGTTTAAAGACTTCGCCGCTACATTTCATTCGTCAATTAAATTAAATACCTACGATCTACGATTTCGCCGAATGCGATTCGTAGCAGACTATACGAAAAAAAGTAGCAGGTGTGAATAACGAATTTCGTTTCATATGAAATTTCATCTGCTGTTCATGAAATGTTCCATGCCTAGTAGACTAACCTGGCTCTTTCTGGTAGTTGCTCCAGTGATGTTAATACTCCAGACAGGTAGCTCAGCATGTCCGTAACGAACGATGACGCCTGCCCAGTGGGCTCACCTGATGAAGAATTAATGATAACGATTATTCTAATTAAAAAACCGGCTAAGTGCGAGTCGGACTCACGCACTGAAAATTCCGTGCCAACTTAAACTGAATTAGGGATCCACTTACTTCTACTAAGTCAAAATACCACAATATTTTGTTGACAGCAAATATAACTTTGTTTTTCATAGTGTTTGTATGAAGTACAAAGTTATCTTTGCGGTTGTTAAAAACATGCTATATCTCAAAAACTACTCGTTCGATCTCGCTCAAACCAATTTTCGTTGAAAGTATTTGTCGAAATCTACATTATATATTGTTTTCAAAATTTATACTTGCTTGGTTTAGAAGTTAGATGGGGGGGACACCCATTTTACCACTTTAGAAGCGGATAGCTATGAAACGTTAGACTTTAAAAGAAAATAGTATTAGGAACCTCAATATCATTTTAAAAGATCTATCCATAGACACAAACATAGGTTTGACAAAAAATTTTTTTTTGGTTTTAGTTTCATGTATGGGAGCCCCACACTACGTTCTAAGACGCTTAGGAGATGTCAGTGCATCTCCTCAAAAGCTGCTCAGCTAAAGTGGGACTGGGCTGGTCACGTTAGCCGAATGTCGGATGACCTCTGGGCCAAAAATTAAAATAAACCTCTGTTGATAAAGAAATCCGGAGTCCCCCAAGGCAGCATTCTAGGGCCATTGCTGTTCTTATTATATATAAATGACCTCCCAAATGCTACCACACATAAGTGTGTTCTCTTTGCAGACGACACGACACTCGTAATAAAGGGAGATGGAAATAATCCGATGGACTCAATTGCAAATAGGGCTTTTGACAGTATTATAAGCTGGTTGAGTGCTAATGACTTGAGAATAAATTTAAGTAAAACTGTAGTTATGCAATTTCATTCATATCATACTCAAAAACAATCACTAAAAATTGAATATAATGGCGAAAAAATTGACGAGATTGATAATTTTAAATTCTTGGGACTATATATTGACACAAATCTTAATTGGAAAAAACACATTGACATTATATGTAAAAAGCTAGAGCGATTTGCTTTTGCTATTTATAGTATAAAACGATTGCGACAAACGGTATCAATTGAGGCTGCACTCACGGGCTACCACGGATACGTGTCGTCGGTACTGAATTATGGCATTGTTCTGTGGGGCAATTCAGTAGATATAGACAGAGCCTTCAAAATACAGAAAAGATGCATTCGCGCTTTGTGTAACGTCTGGTATCTAGACAGTTGTAGACCTCTTTTTAAACAGCTTAAGTTGCTTCCACTTCCTTGCATCTACATCAGAGAAGCTTGTCTTTTTGTAAGGTCCTTTCCCAGCTATTACAAAACACGCAGAGAAATCGCGGGTAGGCAATTAAGGCAGCAATACATTAACCTAATGCACCAACCCCCCTGTCGCAAGGATATATATAAAAGAAATGCATATAATAAGAGTATTGTTTTATATAACTTACTGCCGGCAGAGCTAAAATCACTTCAAGGACCAATATTTAAGAAGCGATTGAATAACTGGCTTTTGGAAAAATGCTTTTATAGTAATAATGAATATTGTATTTGGCGACAAAGTTCGAATATTTAATTTAAAATACTTAATATTATTTAAACTAATGTAATTTATTCAATATTATTTAATTGACATCAATAATATGTATCTTTATGTAATAATAACTATAATTAAGTTTTTGCACGTCTGCGAGCAGACTGAACACACATGCTACTTACTTACTTTAATTGTCATCTTTGTTAACTGTGTTCTTGGCAAATAAAATTTTGAGTTTGAGTTTGAAAGTTGATCCCCTTAAATAGAAGACGGAGACGGGGTAGACCCAGAAAAAGATGGCGTTACGAGCTGGTCACATTTAACAGAGACTAGCAGGCAGGTGCCCAAAATCGTGGAGAGTGGAAAAAGGGGTAGGGAGGCTTTTGCCCTGCAGTGGGACACTATTGGCACCAAAATCTTTAGTAAATAGTCTTGATACACTACCAATTCACCACAACACACTTCACTTGATTCAGAAAGTAGTCATCCTAAACACTCTTAAGATAACACGCAAATTTTTGTCTTCATCACGCATCACTGATGCTACTTACAGAAAATTGAACCTTAAATGTGAAAATCTGTTTCAGATATACAAAAATAATAAAAATGCGGTTAGGTCGAATGCGACAAGTTCGAGAGAATATCAAATACTCTCTTAAAGCAAATTATTTTCTTATTCCCCGTTCGTTTCTCTCTTTTTCCAACTCTCTCGCGTCGTATATATTCTAAGATCTCTTCTTTATCTAGAAAAACAAACTCTTACGCTTTATTTATTAAAGCTTCAGTATTTTTGCTACTCACCTAACAGCCAATCATAGTTTTCCAAGTCAAGAAACTCGTCGACTTTCTTCTCCAATTTGTCACAAATCTGTTGCTCGGCATCGTCACGTGCCGCTTGGAACATGCTGCCAGCAGTCTGCGAACAAAAACAGAATTCTACTGATAGAAGGAACATTTTACAACTCAATACATACGGGAATCACGTACACACTCCGACCACGTCGACACGTCGTCCTCCGTGGTGTAGTGGCTAAGCACGCTGGTTTCAAGGCGTCGCCGCTCCGAGGTCCCAGGTTCGATTCCCGGTCGGGTCAATATAGAAATTAAAATTTTCTATATCGTCTCGGGTCTAGGTGTTGTGATACTACCGTTGTGTCTGATTTCCATAACACAAGTGCATTAGCTACTTACTTTAGGATCAGAGCAATGTATGTGATTGGTGTCCAATATTACTTAATATTACTCACACTTTCTGAATTGGCCTGCGTCTATTTCAGACGAATTATAATATTTGGTTTGAAAGACACCGCATACATGGCTAAATAAGTCATTGCGTGAGTAGCAAAATCTACCACATCCGCGACAAGAGAAGTTTGCGACCAATAGTGATGTCGCTTTGATGTGTTATCTGTCTCTTGTAGGCAGACGACGCGAGTGAGTGAATGAATGAGTGAAATATGCTTGTTGTACAGCATGTGGCCGTAATAGGAGCAAAAAATATCTATGATTCTACAGAGTATGCGTAGGTACCTTAACCTGCTCTTAGAACGTTAAAATGCTTTTACTCAGAAATATAGGGTCTCACAGAATCAACTGCATTCCTTCTTGGGTCTAATTCTGACGCTAAAATACAACAACTTTTTGTAACGTACCACCATCTTAATAACAAAAAAATATTTCACTTTCCCATATAAGAGTGTCGACCAGCTGATTTTAGTTTGTATAGAGAAGTCAAAAAATCTTGGGATTTCGATGTTGGTCCTATACAAAAATTTGTTGTATTTTAGCAACAGAATCACCACCGTGAAGGAATGCAGTTGATTTTGTTAAACCCTGTATAGTAATCCAAAGTTATAATTCATTCTTTTCAATGTATATAAAATCAACTAGCTCGTTGTAGGAAACGACAGAGTCAAATTCAATGACTGTATTATTTGGTTGCTGGTTCTATTGAGAAAATAACAATAAATTTATTTTTCATTTTAATTAATCGAAACTATTTAGAATTGATAGCTGGTTACTTAAAGTGCCTAATTTTTTTGTGTTCCTATTACAGGCCACACCTTTTATGAAAATTATCAAATAAGTCGAATTGAATACATACTTGAGTCGTGACTAGTTCTGATCCCGTGATATTGCTGATGAATTCGTAAAGGCACAATGTCGCATCTTCTAAGTACTTCGTATCTACAATTATCTGAAACAATTCATTTTTTTTTAGTTAGCCAGGTGGCCTAAAATTAGCTAAGCAAATATAGACTTTATAAAACGCACAGGGTTCTTCAAAGGAGGCGCGCTATCACTAAGACGAAGCTAGGTATTTAATATAAAGTAAATTAGTTATTGTCTGTTAGTTTAATATATAAGATTAGTTTATTATTTATAAAAAGAGCTGTGAATTTTGTAACAAAAATAAAAACTCAGGTAGTCCAATATACATTTATCATATAGCAAATCACATGTACGAGCTGCAATAAAAGCAAAGGTGTACTAAACAGTGCCGAAAGACATCCAGTGAAAGATCAAGGATCTACTGAGTAGCGGCCGCGGCGGTGCGTTGACTACCTCCAAGATCTCATTTAGCTAGGCTAATATACACTGTATCATATACGAAATAGAGTTCGAACTCACCTGTACGAGTTGTATTAAAAGCAAAGGTCTTCTTAACAGTGCTGAAAGATATCCAGTGAAAGATCTACTGACTGCGGCGGCTCGACGAATAAAACCAAAATCTCATTTAGCTAGGCCAATATACGCTTTATCACGCTGCAAATAGAGTTCAAACTCAGGTGAGTTGTGCAGGTGCACCAGTTGCATCATCGGCAAAGGTCTTCTAAATATTGCCAAAAGGCATCCAGTGAATGATCTACTGAGTAGAATCGAAGGCGAATGTCTGGCTGCGGCGGCTCGACAACTGCCACCAAGATCTCATTTAGCAAGGCTAATATACACTTTATCACACAGCAAATACAGATGAAACTCACCTGTATAGGTGAAACTTGACAGCCAATACAGTTGAAACCAACCTATAGAGGTATTGGTGACCACACCTGTATAGGTGAGTTTCAACTGTATGGGCTGCAATATAGGCAAAGGTCTTCTTAACAGCGCCGCAAGACATCCAGTAAAACATCTACTGAATAGCAGCGAAGCCGAATGTCTGCCGCCACTCGACGACTAACACCAAAATCTCATTTAACTAGGCCAATATACACTTTATCACACAACAAATAGGGTTCAAAGTCACTTGGACGAGCTTCATTAAAGGCAATGGTCTTTAAAACAGCTCCGAAAGACATCCAGTGAAAGATCAAGGATCTACTGAGCAGCGACCGTGGCGCACTGTGGAATATGGTAGAACTAACGCATATCAAAACTGTTTTTTATCACTGATTGAAATTGGGTAATATATGAATAGAATTTAATAGTTCAAAAGTCGAAGTTTAATATTCTATAGCGTAATTTATATTGTATTTCGAAAAAGTATTTTTTTCATGGAGCAAAGTTAAACGTTTAGGCAATTGGGAAATATTAAGTTCTTCATTCACGTTTTTCAACGTGAAATAGTTTTAAAACTTGAAATGAAAAGTATAAGGTATTATTTATTTTTGAAAAGCGCATTTATCAGAGATTAGAAATAAATACAATTTATTGTTTATAATACGAATATAAATTTAAAAACCAATTTAAAGAAAAAAATGTTTTTCCTCAATTTCATCGAAGCTTTTAACATTTAGAGTTGTTTACCGATGCTTTGAATTTAATGTTAAATTATAGATTAGTTACTCAACAAAAACATATAAGAAAAATAGCTGTGGTTTATTGCGGTTTTCTAAGATATGTGAAAAAATCGGATACTAGTCTGGGAACGGAAATCGTTATCAAATGCGGTGTCGTAGTTTACTTTTATTATCAATAGTTTGTGGTACGTTTTAAAGAGATATATATATATATATATATATATTGATAGAGTAATTAGGATTAAGAAATACACGTAAAAAATGTTTCTAAAAAAATATTTTAATAAATAAATACTTTTTTAAATTATTGTGATTTTTTTTTACTAATTAAAAAAAAACAATTCATCAAACATTACTTATATGAATGCTTATGTATTATTTTATATCAAAGCAAAATTTGATAAGTCTATCTTTCAAATTGACGGAGTTACAGATTTTTAATCCGAAACACACCGAAATATTCCATAGTGCGGCGGCGCGCTGACTACCACCAAGATCTCATTTATTTAGGCTAATATGCGCTTTATCACACAGCAAAAAGAGTTCAAACTCACCTGTAGGAGCTGCATTAAAGGCAAAGGTCTTCTAAACAGCGCCGAAAGGCATCCAGTGAAAGATCTACTAATTATCAAAATCTCATTTAGCTAGGCCAATATATGCTTTATCACACAGCAAATAGAGTTCAAACTCACCTGTACCAGCTGCATTAAAGGCAACGGTCTTCTAAACAGCGCCGAAAGGCAGCCAGTGAATGATCTACTGAGTAGCAACGAAGCCGAATGTCTTGCCGCGGCGGCACGTCTACTGCCGCCGAGGCCGAGCCCTGCGGAGTACTTGAGCCAGGCGTATATGAACTCTTTGACTTGCACGTAGACAGCTGGCACTACTGATGAGAAGGGGAACCTGAAAATCATATATGATTAGTAGATATGACGACCTCCGCGGTAGAGGGGCTAGCACGCTGGTTTCAAGCGTCGCCATCTCGTTCGATTCCCGGTCGGGTCAACGTAGAAACCGATCTTTTCTATATTGTCTCGGGTCTGGGTGTTGTGGTACCACCGTTGTGTCTGATTTCCGTAACACAAGTGCATTACGCTACTTATTTTGGGATCAGAGCAATGTATGTGATTGGTGTCCAATATTTATTTATTTATTAGTACTCGGAGTTAGAAGATTTATTTGATGGCGGCACTTGCCGTGACACTGGTGTTGGGTAGCAGCAACATTAGTACTGGCATTAACTGCCTCGGTGGCGCAGGGTCGCACTTTAAAGCGCCGGCTGCGCCGGAGGTCCCGGGTTCGATCCTCGGTCGGGCCGAAAATATATACCAGTTTTTCTGTTTAGAAATTCTTAGGGTAGCCCGGAGTTTGGAAGTTTGCGGTGTTCACCTCCGTGCCTCGGAAAAGCACGTGAAGCTGTTGGTCCTGCGCCTGATCGCTCTCCGATCGCGTCAGATTGCTGTCCCATTGGGCTATGAGAGTTATGACTGTTTGCGCACACACTTGTGCACTATATGTCACGCGCAGTCGGTTAGTCGTTGTGACTGGCCACCGTAGTCGAATCGACTAGGGGGATGATTACTGGCAAAATGCTGAAGATATCAAGATTCTAAACATCGCGTTGCATTGTAATAAGTATAAGGCATGACGTGTATGTACGCGAACAAAAACTTATGAGTGCTATTTATCACTGCTCGACGTGTCCGCTGTGTTGCAACTACCGCGGTCACAAGTCAACTGCTTTCGCTTTTAAACCCGTCATCTATACTTAATATTATAAAGCTGAAGAGTTTTTTCGTTTGTTTGTTTAAACGCGCTAATTTCAGAAACTACTGGATTAATATTTTTGAGTTGGATATCAATATTTTTGAGTTGGATAGCTTGTCTCTAGGAAGGCTTTAGGCTAAAGTACATCACGTTGCGACGGGAGAAGATGGAACAAACTTAAAACGGACGGAGACGCGGAGGACCGCTAGTGTCTACCTATTTACGCACCACACTCAATTAGTTAATACTCACCACACTATCTTCCCTAATTTAGAGTTTTTATAGAAAAAAACTTCCCCGAGAAGAGCCTAGCTCTTAAATTTGATGATTACGATAATTTATCAAGTGGCTGATATACAGTTTTGTACCGAAATACTCGTGTGTTTCATGTACATGGAGACAGACATTCAGATACATCAGAAAATACTGCTAAGAGGAAAACTGGAAGATTAAGGTGCGTAATGTCCGTTTTCTCTGCTAGCCCAATAATGCAAACAATATTTTTGTTACTTTTAAAATAATACCAGTGAATCAAATTAATTGACTATTTGATATAAAAAGACCTCAGTATTTAACAATAAATAACTGTCTATGTAAGTTGTGAGTTTTATGTTTATCTTATTTAAAAAATAATTATTTCTATAAAAAATATGTCAAGATTGTTTACATTATTATTATTATTATTATATAGGATAAGCAAGTAAAAAACAGAATTTAAATTATGTCTACAATGTAGTGTGTAACTAACTGTTTGTTATACCTGAAGTAATATAAATCATAACTTACTTCCTTGGGAACGGTTGTGTCTCCAACTCTTCACCCTCGTAAGGGAAAGTATCCATGATTCCGTCATATTGTTCCTGGGTTTCAACCTGTAAACAAACAAACAAAGATATAATTATTATTCCAAGTCTTACGTAACTTACGAAATCCAAAAAAAAAACAAATGATGAACGAAAATGTTGCAATAACTTTACTAATCATGAAATATCCCTGAGCAGGAAACAGAATGGTCCCCGTTTATTAAGCAATATTTTTCTATTTATTTCCACATATTCAACTAAAACTTTTCACCATGGTAAAAATCTAATATCCCAAAATATCATTATAAATTATAGCCTATGGAGGAATAGCAATTCCTACCGATAAGCTACATATTTGTAAGATTTCATCAAAATCGATTTAGTTGTTTTAGCCTGGAGAAGAAACAAACACCCTTAGATCCTCACAAATTTTCGCATTAATTACTAGCAATCCCATCGAACTTCGTTGCGCTTTCAGCCCCGTCCCACCCTGACCCCGTTTCATGTTTATTCTATCCTTATCCTATTCGGGGCCAAGATAAATCTAATAAAGTAAAAATGATGAAAATCGCTCCACCGGTTCATGAGTTATAAGCCGTGTAACTAACACGAATTTCTATGTTTATAATAAAGTATTAAAGGTCCGATTTTCTTTGCTATTCGAATATTAATTTCATAAAAATATATAATTAATAGTATATAAATATTCTTTTTAACTTTCAAAATAATATGAGTGAATACAGTTAATTTCCTCTTTAATTAAAAAAGATCTCAGTGTTCAACGATGAATTACCTATGTAGGTTGTGATTACTGTGTAATCTTATTTCAAAATTAATAATTATGTTAAAAGGGAATGTCTAGTTTGTTTACAGTATTCGACTAGCAATGAAAAACGGACTTTAAGATTCCCCCAGTATAAACACATCATCAATGTATATCAATACCTCTATAGGTGTGAAGGCCGCGTTGTCCAATATATCCCTGAACACGACCACCCACCGCTGCATCAGCACCTCGGTGTAGTGCTCCGCCATCTCTTGCAGGAGCAATGGCAGAGGATCCGCTGGGAGACCGTAACATCTGCGCAAAAGTACAAACATTCAGGTCAAATAATAACAACAAAAATAATGGTGTAATTTAACCATGGACGAATAAACCACTGGACGCGCAATGACGGGCAATTTCGCTTGTGCCCCCTTGGCAACGAAGCGGGCTTTTTGGCCTCACTTACAGGCGACGTCTTGTCAGTACTGCGATAGAGCTCAGAGAGAAACATTGTCGGGAAAAATGGGTAAATATGCCGCATTTTTGTGTAAAAATATAGCGGCAAGACAAAAAATATTTCTTTTTAATCCGTAAGTAACTTTAATCCCAATAAAGCTTTCAATTTTTCTTGAAAATAGTAAAATGTGTTTTCCAATAGAACAGTTACATTGCCATTTAAAAAAGTGGTGGTCAGTTACTACAAAACCAACAAGATAACCTATACTTTATACCGTAGGATTATCGTACGTTCATCATTCGTTCCCTTGTCAGTTTAGTTTTAATTGTGCTTGACAATTGTCGATAAATCATATCGATGAACTTACTTTTATAAAAAAAAACAGATACTTTTAAAATAAAATTGTAAATCTGTAAAATGTTTCACTCGAGAATAGATTAAGGTAATTTAAAAAATACCAGTTCGCTTTAAAATTTTAAACTACAACAAAAAATCAGCTGTTCCATACATATTGACCGCGCGCCAATTGAACTTTTGTATGGAAAAGCTGATTTTTTTTTCTCGATTTCACTATTGCTCCCATAGTAAAAGTTGTTCATATTAATCAGTGGAGTCTTTACACAAAATTTCTGTACTGATAACAAAGTCACCCTGTATGACAATACATCCTTATAATATAATTACAATTTTCCTTTAGATCTATTAAAGAAAATAAAGTAAGTAGAAGCCGTCTTAAGAGAGGCAAAATGAATTCCCACAAAACATCACCGAATATGTGGTATCCATATTACACCAAGTGTGATTTAATGCCAACGCAAAAAATCTATTGGTTAATTATTCCATAGAAGAACATGCATTAAATGTCAATAATTGACACGACAAGCTCCCCCCGCCCCGCAGAAATTAGTTGATGATATTTTCATACATTCGATCTTGCGTTTTATATCCAGTGGTTAATTCATCCAAGAATTTAACCTAGTTGCCACGGCGTGTTTTCGTTCAGACCAGTATAAATAAAGAAATAGTCTCCCTAGCGGATTTCGACTTCGGTGGCCAGTCACAACGACTTACCGACTACGCGGGACATATTATAGTGCACAAGTGTGTGCGCAAACACAAGTGCACTCTCACTTCCTCTCACTCTCATAGCCCGATGGGACAGCAATCTGACACGACCGGAGAGAGTTCAGGCGCAGGACCAACGGCTTTACGTGCTTTCTAAGGCACGGGGGTGAAACACCGCCAACTTCCAAACTCCGGGCTACCCTGAGAATTTCTGATTAGAAAAACCCTGGTTCATATTTTTGGCCCGACCTAGCGATCGAATACGGGACCTCTGGTACAGCCGTCGCTTTAAAGTACCACCCTCTAACCGCTGCGCCACCGAGGCAGACATAAATAAAGTATCACTTGTGGAAAATATTGCATGTTTTAGTATTATTCAGTAATACTATGAGCACCCATGTTGTAATATAATAAAAATAAAGTTGTAAATATGCAGTAAGTTTTTCGAGTATTGGTTGAAATTAATTTCATACATACAACATATTGTTAAGGTGAAATGGATTTTGTTGAACAAGAATTTACGATGTTAATGAGGATATATGAACACATATAGAATACGAATTCAAGGGCGCATCAACGTGCAATATGTTTCTAAAGTCAGTTTCTCTTTCAACATTATCAGTCAAAGGACGTCCACTGCTGAACATAGGCCTCCCCCACGGCTTTTGCACAGCGACCGATACTAGTGGTCTGCATCCATTTTGATCCTGCGATCTTTACAAGGTCGTCTGTCTATCTTGCCGGTGGAGTTTCTCTTTGCTTGTCAAATATTGTAAACGATCTTTTTTTAACATTTAAAATAATATTAGTTAATAAATTAGTTGGGTCTAGTTCATAATATCGACAGACACTACATCGACGGTCGCTGCATCGAAAAGCTCCATCGACGGGTTTATGTATCGACGGTACCCCAAATCGATGGTACGCTACATCGACAGCACACTTAATCGACGGTTAGCTATATCGAAAGTACATCAAATCGATAGTACGCTGCATCGACAGTATACCATATCGATAATACGTTATATCGACAGTACACCATATCTATGGTACGCTGCATCGACTACCCGACCCGAGCCAAACAAATAAAAAAAACAGTATTTTAACACAGTTTTTAATCACAATTTGGTTTTTGGAAATTGCTTGATTTAAAAGTAACAAAAAATATTTGAAAAATTAAAAACTAAAAAAAACTTATAAATTGGTTTCTCATAATATGTATTTTTTTCTTGTTTTCATAGGAACCTACTTTGAGTCGGTCAGCCAGCGTAATCAGTAAGTAAGTATGCAGGAACCCTGACAAACTTTTTGTGTAAAATTAAAGATAGGTGTTCCTAGCAATCCCTTTAAGAAACTTTAAGACAGTCATACTGTTTCTTTGTACAATAAAATGCGAGATAGCATTCTGACTGTCTCGATTTTTCTTTTTAGGAGAAGGATCTGGTGCTCCAGCTTCTGCTCGCTCAATTTGAATATTCACCGCGATCTGCTCCTTTTTAAGCTCTTTGATAGTTGAGTTTAAACCTATTTTTTTATTATTGAGCAACGAATTCCAGCGTTTTGCAGCATTGCCTAGATGCGACACTTCAACGGAATTTTGCGTCAAATTGAGCGAGCAGAAGCTGGAGCACCAGGTCCTTCTCCTAAAAAGAAAAATCGAGACAGTCAGAATGCTATCTCGCATTTTATTGAACAAAGAAACAGTATGACTGTCTTAAAGTTTCTTAAAGGGATTGCTAGTAACACCTATCTTTAATTTTACACAAAAAGTTTGTCAGGGTTCCTGCATACTTACTTACTGATTACGCTGGCTGACCGACTCAAAGTAGGTTCCTATGAAAACAAGAAAAAATTACATATTATGAGAAACCAACAGGTTATAAGTTTTTTTTTAGTTATTAATTTTTCAAATATTTTTTGTTACTTTTAAATCAAGCAATTTTACAAAAACCAAATTGTGATTAAAAACTGTGATAAAATACTGTGTTTTTTATTTGTTTGGCTCGGGTCGGGTAGTCGATGCAGCGTACCATAGATATGGTGTACTGTCGATATAACGTATTATCGATATGGTATACTGTCGATGCAGCGTACTATCGATTTGATGTACTTTCGATATAGCTAACCGTCGATTAAGTGTGCTGTCGATGTAGCGTACCATCGATTTGGGGTACCGTCGATACATAAACCCGTCGATGGAGCTTTTCGATGCAGCGACCGTCGATGTAGTGTCTGTCGATATTATGAACTAGACCCAATTTAGTTGACTATTTGATTTAAAAAGAGCTCAGTGTACAACGAACGTTTTGAGTTAATCTTATTTAAAAATGAATCATTTGGTTAAAAAGCAGTTTCAAAATTATTAACAATATTCGCAAAGCAAATAATAACAGACTTTTCATGTAAAGACGAATACTGAACGAAAATACGCAATCCGACATTTAGATTTAATGACGCTAAAATAAATACATGGATAAAATAAGACCATTACCTTTTAATATGTGGATAAAATTAGACCATTATTTTTAAATATGTGGGTCGATAAATATGAAATAAATAACCAAAAATTAACGCACGGGCGGGACTTGAACCAGCAACTTCTGGCTAACCGGGCCAAACGCTCTACCAATTGAGCTACCGTGCTGTTTGTCCGACCATGCGAAATTTGTGGTCTCTTATGGATACGTCAGTACACGTGACGCTTAACGCCGTCTGTTTGTGCAGCAGTGGGTCAAGTACGCTAATTTTTGGTTTCTTATTTCATCTTTATGAATATAAAATATTACACTGTGAGTGTTAAAAACATTTTGAACCATATGTGGATTAAATTATACCTTAGTAAGTTCTGAAAAACACGAATAAAACTTACTTCAAAGTATTAATAAACAGCACAATCTGATGCTTGATACTCAGCATCAGCGTAGGATCTGTTATCAACGACGTATTCGTTCTCAAAGTGGACGCGACCTTCGTCACCGACATGCTCCATGTGTCCAGCAGCCAATCTTTGGACACCAGCCCTGCTCCCGCGCTGAGGAGGTACTCCTCGAGGATGAAGAAGCCGAGGACAGCGTTTAGGTAGTTCTTGACGCTTTGCATGTTGTCGTGCAGGTTGCCTGACGGGATCAGGACGAGGCGGGCTTGCTGCTTTCTTTGTGCTCTTGAAGAGAAATTTTGGTTATAATCAACGGTGAAATAGTTTGAATTCAAGTAGTGGTAGTGGTTTTGGTTTTTAAATTCTAATTTACAAAGATAAAGATAAAGATATTTTATTTGTCAGACATGAGTAGTTTTGCATGCAGATGTTATTAATTAATTGTTGGTTTTACATGTTACAGTATGAGTGTTGTTGAGAATTAAATAAATAATATGTGAGAATGTAGAAGGAACAGTGAAGTATTTATTTCTTTTTAATGCACATACAAAAATAAACAAATGGGTGACCGAATGCTTAAATTTAAATCATAATCAATAAGTCAATGATTGTACCCAAAAGTTCATACATTTGACTAACATTTGTCTTGACAGTCTCAATATATTAACCTCACAGAACAGGTAAGTCAAGTTAACACAACAACACAGTGTACGTACATACCTATAATACTGAATGAAGTCGTTCTTAGCTCCTAGCACGCTGTGTATGTGAAGGCAGCGGTGCAGAGGACTGAAGTCCACCAGCTCGTGAGGACACTGTGGACCGATTGGCTCTTTGCCCGCAATACCAAGTACTGCCATATCTGAAAACAAATAATAATAACTTTAGTTATAGTAGTAGTAGTAATTAGAGACTGACTAATGAAAGGCACCAGAAAGTAGCAGCGAAGCTTATATAAGCGTGTTAATAAAAATCAGTATCAAGAAAGTAACTTATCGAATATTATGAACAATCATGACATTCTTTTATAGCAAAATAATTAATTTTAATATAAAATAAACACAAAAATCACCGACTACATAGGTAAATCATCTTTTAACACCGAGATATTTTTAAATCAAATAGTAAATGAATTTTATTCACGGATAATACTTTAAAAGTAATAAAAAGATTGTTAACATTATTCCACTTGCAAAGAAAAACGGAATTTACACCCTTTCTTTTTCAAATTGCCGCTCTTTTTGGTGCTACTTTTCATTAGTCGAGACGCTAAAGTTTCAACCTAGTCAAAATAATAGATACCAATCTACAGTACAGTAAGATCACAGTTTATGTACCTCGTAACAGGACAGGGGTTATTTCTACTTACCTTTCTTATTTTTCACAATGCTTGCTAAGCTTCTGCCAAGCATTTCTTGTGTTTGTCTTAGAGCCATTGCACCAACCTGCAAGAAAAAAATATCTATATAGATTATAATCCTAAGATATCTCACCACATTCTAAGTTTTTAAAGTTTGTTGGTTAATAACTGTTTATTAATTATTGTTTGGGAAATTGAGTCAAATTTGTAGTGCCCAGTAATTAGCAACTCGTATTGCTGTGTCGTTTGCACACATAAGATCTACCAGAGAGCCAGAATCAGGGCATACAGGACCAGTCAAGAGGTGGGGCATGTCTTTTGTAGTGAAACCACAGACACAGGACAGGTCGCCTAAATTGGAAAGCCCCACCTAAACATGGTGTTCTTGCATCTATCAACTTGGGACCGGAGTCCGTTAGGGGACCATGGCAGTTGGTCTCCTGGAGGGGGATGCTCGGAAGAAGGAACGAAGGGAGCAGACGGTAAAGGGCCTTTCTCCTACAGAAGAGGGGTCGCGGTCAAGAGGGGACAGGCACTTTTTGAAGCTTTAAGATTTTTAAGTATTTGAGGGACCGTGCAGTAAATGTGCATTGGATGAAGTGCGCTAGTCTCCTTTGTTTCCGCCACTACACTTCACTTGCAGTCTGCGAATGTCCGTAACTAACCTTGTTAATGTTAATTCATTGTGAGTAATAGTCAAAAAACTCTGTTATCTTAAAAATGCAGAATAAAATCAAAGTAACATTATTCTGTATATTTACAGGAACGAATTCAGCAATGCACAAACTAATTATTGTATGGATTTATAAAGATTAAACAAGATACCAAAAATTTGCGCACGGGCGGGACTTGCACCAGCAACTTTCTGGCTAACCGGGCCAAACGCTCTACCAATTGAGCTACCGTGCTGTCAGTCCAACCTTGCAAAATTAGAGGTCTCTTATAAATACGTGGAAAAAGCCTACAATATAATTAAACAAATGGTCAAGAAACATAAGAGACGAAGTACAGCTATATTAGATAAAGAAGGGAAAATACTAATGGACTCTAAAAATTGTTAAAAGATGGATAGAGTATATGGAAGAGCTTTATTCAGGAGAAGGGATGTCTGAAAGCTATATGGAAAAAGAAGAAGATAGATACTTTGGAACTGGGACCTCTGATATTAAAAGAAGAATTCGAAATAGCTTTGAAATGTAATCAAAACGGGAAAACAGCAGGAGTTGATAATATTTATATTGAGATAAATATGCAGCTTGCAATCAGTTGAAAGAGGAATTTTTCAATTTAATTCAAGAAATGTATAAATCAGGCAAAATACCTCAAGATTTTAGTTTAGGCAAGAGTGTTACACTACCGAAAAAAACAAACACACTCAAATGCGAAGAGCATAGAACACTAAGTATTATTTCACAGGCAAGTAAAATTTTAATAAAAATAAATCAGAACAGAATAAGACCATTAACAGAGTGTTTTTTGGGACCGGATCAATATGGGTTTTGGCAAGAAAAGGGAACCAGAGAAGCGATACTAGCTTTGAGATTGGTAATAGACAGGAGACTGGATTTTGACATGGACACACATATAGCTTTTATCGACTTAGAAAAGGCGTTCGATAAGGTCAATTGGAAAATAATGATGGAAGTACTCAAAAAAGCTGGATTGGATTATAGAGACAGAAGGATTATTTATGAATTATATAAAAACGAAGAAACGGTAATAGAAGTAGGAGAGGAAAACGGAAAGGCAAAAATAAGACAAGGAGTTAGGCAGGGCTGTCCACTTTCACCGCTAATTTTTAATTTATTCATAGAATGTGCGATACGCAGAATAACGGAATCAAAAAAGGGGGGCGTCAAAATTAATGGGGAAGTATTTAAATTCATTCGTTTTGCCGACGATATTGCAGCCATTGCAGAAAACAGATTGGAGTTGGAAGAAATGGTTACAGAAATGGACACTATTTTAATATGGACACTATTTAATAAGAATTTGGTCTCAAAATTAACATAAATAAAACAAAAACACTAATTGCTTCTAAAACGGAAAAATATAGCCCTATCTCAATAAATAACACAAAAATAGAACAGGTTAAAACCTTCAAATATCTAGGTAGCTTGATAACTAGTGACTCCAGATGTACACCAGATATAAAAGCAAGGATAGCGATGGCGAGACAAACTTATAATGCAAAAAAGCACCTGCTCAAGGCCAGAATATCAAGCAAAGTTCGCAAAAAACTTGTTAAAGTGTACATTTGGAGTATAGCACTCTATGGATGTGAAGCGTGGACATTGACAAAGAGGGACAGAGAGCGACTGGAAGCCTTCGAGATGTGGTGCTGGAGGAGAATGGAGCGAATAAGTTGGACGGAGAAGAAAACAAATAGAGTGTAGGAGGGGACGAATGTTAGGCCACCTGATTCGACACGACAATTTTATTAAAACGATAATAGAAGGAAGAATAGAAGGAAGAATAGAAGGAAAAAAGAAACAAGGAAGACCAAGAATAAGCTACATGCAGCAAATGAAGGAAAAGATAAATGTCGGGACGTATCAGGAGGTTAAGAGAAGGGCGGAAAGCAGAGAGGAATGGAAAAAACTCCACCGACAAAAGCCTAGCTCTTAGATTGGATGATGTGGGGACTGGATGATGATGATACGTCATTATGCGTGACGTTTAGCGCCATATCTGTCTGTTTATGCAACAGTGGGCCAAGTATTAGTATTCTTTACAGAATAAATTCAACTTAGAAATTGATGACGCTTCGCTATCTAATGGTTTACGTCACGCATAATGAATTTATAAGATACCACAAATTTCGCAAGGTCGGACTGACAGCACGGCGTTTGGCCCGATTAGTCAGAAAGTTGCTGGTTCGAGTCCCGCCCGTGCGCAAATTTTTGGTCCCTTATTTCATCTTTATGAATATAAAATATGACACAGTGAGTGTTAAAAATACTCTAAACTATTGTACCTGCGGGCTGAGCCTCCGTATGTTCTCGAGGAAGTCCCTGAGGTCGGCCATGGAGGCGTCCTGTATGGCCTGCCGCAGCCGCGGGATGTCCGCCGCGATCTGAGCGCACCACTTGTACCCGCCCACCCGAGGTAGGAGCGCGTGCTCCAGCTGTTCCAGTGTCTTCAACGCTGGGTAGTATCTGGGAAGGTAGGCCTTTAGACTTAAGTGGCAATGGGCAGGGCACATAGCGCGAAGAACTGATGGCCGTTGGGGCAGGAAAGTTCTAGATTGGAGACCCTTCGACCAGAGACGCAGCGTGGGACGTCCACCAACAAGATGGACAGACGACCTTATAAAGATCGCAGGATCAAACTGGATGCAGACCGCTAGTGATCGGTCGCTGTGGAAAGCCGTGGGGTGGCCTATGTTCAGCAGTGGAAGTCCTTTGGCTGATAATGATGATGATGATGATGAAAAGAACATCATTTTGTTTAGAAAACACAAAAATGATCTTATTTTTTCTCCAAGAATAACTTAACTATTATAGTGACACAGGCCCTAAATGCCCTAAATACTGTGCTAACTCAATTAAAATAATGTTGTGTTAAGAGATCAGATAAAATTTAATTTAATTCAATGTCATACCAACAGCTACCACAACATATGCTGAGCGGGTGCCTTTTCAACTCAAGTCATCTAGTTTTTGTAATCTTCTAAATATAATCCAATGTTTTTAAGTCATATTAGTATTATATTATCTGGGTTTATTTAAAAGTATTGAGTATAGAAAGAATGGGAGCACTGACATAGACTATTAACATAGATTTTATTAAAATGTGACTATAACTATAGCTTCTTTATCACTTTTCAGGGCAGAAACCCAGACACAATAGAACTTTTATTGTTTTACGGTTATAGCCGTTTACTGACATAAAAAGTGTTAAATAATGAATAATTTACAGAAAATTAATATTGATTTAAAAAAAAATGCTAAGCCAAAGTGCAGAAGTGAATAATGGTCAGTAGTACGGTTGGTAACACACTGCTAAAACAAAAAAGGAATCTTACCTCTTGGCCTCCACTTGTGATTTCAGCTTGGAGTAAGTGGTGAGCAGAGGCAAGCATAGCTCCATCTTCTCAATGGTTGCAGCAATGTTCAGCTCCACTCTTCTAGCCCTTATCAGCTCATCAGCCCTGGTGCAGATGCCTGAAAGTGTACAAGCACTGTTTTATTAATCTTTGCCAGCATTAATGCAACACTCTTTTGACTCTGACTGACTTAATATTACACAGGAAAATTCCTTGAATAGTTTTACTTACTTTCTGTAGCTTCCTTAACATTGGAATCCACATTAGAGATTTCTGCATGTAACTCTTCAGCATGGGATCTGACTTTGAGCAACTCACGGATTGCGTCTATAAAACCCTAGAATAAAAAGAAATATTTCAATATAAATAATTGTTTGATATTACTTTTAAAAAAATCATTATAGCATGAACAAAAAGTTTAATTCTTATAATAATCTCAAAGGAATATAAGTGCTATAATGATTCAATTTAAAACGAAATTCTGTTCTTACTTGGTAGTGAAAGTTGCATAATTTCTCTATTTCCTTGTCATGCTGCTTGATTCTTTCATCCAACTGCTGCACAAATGCTTCATGACCTTCGCCTTCGTACACTGAACGAAACGCCGGGCCCCAGTAGTCATCGATGCCTTCGATTTCCTAAAATCAAAAACAAACATGTATAGTTGCAGATTTCAAAGTATGCGTTGCTTGTAGATCTATTATAGTGATAAGTTAAAAAGATATTCTTTTGAAGATAGTCTTTAGAATAATATATTATAAAATAAGTAACGGTATAAAACAAGAAAAAACATTATTCTCTAATAAATATTTTAATAAAAGTGGGTGTGTACCTGTATTGTAGCGTTCGTCATTGCCACAGCTATTTACTCCGAATTAACAAAATACATAGGACTAAAACGTTTTTCTCCACGATTACATTTATTCACAGATATTTTAGATTAGCCTGCGAAATGTAAATTATTTTTACAAAACAAACAACGAAAATAGTAAGATGAAGAGAGCGTCAGCGAGCGAGATATTCACCACCAGTAAAATGTCAAAACAGACATGTGTCGTTCAATCAACAGGCTGCGACAAAAGATCGACCAATCGAATGCCTGACCTTGGAGGACCACATAAAGGTTGTCTTTGTATTCACCAATCGGTAACAAGCTATTAGATTTCCACTGTCTCAACATGGCAAAGGCAATTCGTTTTATTTAAGTAGTAAATAATACTATTACTACATTTATGTAATAAATAAATATTTCTTAATTCTCAAAAAAAAGGAAAGAAGAGAAGAAGAAGTAAAAGTATCACCCAGTTGACCAAACCAGTAGAACGAAACCAACCTAGCAAACTTCGGAACAAAAATATTTAATACCAGATAATTATAGTAAATTTTCCACTTCAAACAATACAACATTCATCAATTACATCCGAAAACTTTTGGAGCAAAGTCGTGGATGAAGGTCAATGTACCTAATAGGCTAGTTGACCATGGACAAACTTCATTTCAAACGGTCAGAAAAAGAACATTGCATTTAAAATAAATATGAAGCACAGAGATGCAAATATGCTTATTGTAGCTGTATTTGTTGACGATTTTTTCATTTTCAATAATAATATAAAAATGAAAGAAGAGTTCAAGGCAGAACTAAAAAAAATATATTAAAAAAACGAGTTACGTTACCTTAGTTGGATATGAGACAAGTCTATTTGAAAAATATTCAACATGACTTTATTAATAACAAACAAGAAAAAATAAAACTAAGACATGCAACATAAAAAAATAACTTACAGTCTACCTCTTCGAAAACGAAAACATACATGGCAGTGACATTATTCATAAAGATGAAATAAGAAACCAAAAATTTGCGCACGGGTGGGACTTGAACCAACAACTTTTTGGATAACCGGGCCAAACGCTCTATCAATTACCTACCTACCGAGCTACCGTGCTGTCTATGACGTATGCCGTACGCGCGACTGTAGGATAAACAGACGGGTCAATGGCGCTAAACGTTTACATTATTGCTCTTAATCGACGTGATTTAACTGAACGTAACTGTCACTGACAAGTGCAGATAGTAGCGTCGTGCAAGAATTAAGCTACATTAACATATTTCACTGATACTGATAGATAGGTACGTTACTGATCGGCATGTATCGGAACTGTGCTGGCACTGTTATGTGCGGATCAGCCTTTATCCTTACCACAAAAACTACCACATACATACGTGAAATTGTAGACTATTTTTATTAATCATTTACTAACTTGTATACCCCTGTTGCAGGCTGAAATTTGTACGGTGGTAACATTTATCGGGAAATTTCGTGAACTGCTGACAAAACGTCAAAAGTGCCAAAATAATTGCCGACATCGCAACGCAATCGCAAAAGTGTGTGAATTGTGTGCGCTGAATTTTTAACTGCTTCCAGCAGCAGTTATCACCACGGCCAAATAATTGGATCAATCCATGTTGCCCTAATTTTTTATTTCATCATAAGCTTTTAATAAATTTTCTATCGATATACGAAAGTCCCGCAACCATGGCTCACTGTATGAGAGTTTTGCATGGCCAGGTGAGTTATCCAATAGTTTATTCACATTTCTGGTTATAGTTATCCGAAGTTTTCTTAATATGTGATCAGAGATAGCATTACGCATTATTTGTTTACAGCGTTATCATTCGCGCGGCTCGTTTGTAGTTTTGCGATAAATGAATGGTTAGGGTCACCTATAGTGAACTTTACGTAAGGTCAGGGGTTGCTCGTACTATCTGGATCCTGGTCTGGCGCATGTTTACTATTTGAAATGCGCCAGTCTCATATGTGTGAGTTTTCATTGAGTTTGGTCACATGCAGTTTTTTTTTGGTTTTAGGGTGGCAGGACACGGGCCGTACTGGTGGAAATTCAGCAGCGATGCTTCAGCGTATCCCCCTTAACCGCGGCCGCGGCTCAGGTACGGGTTTGGTCGAAGCAAAGAGTTTTTATCGCGTTTTTTATGGGTGCATAACATTGTTATGTAATCAGTGCTATCTTGAATACTTGGTGTTTTTTGCTGGTGTTTATGATGCTAACTCCTTGTGTAATGGCTTGCAGGTCGCCATGTCGAAATTCGACAAGGCTCCATTACCCTACGAAAAATTGGCAAACACCATGGAGATTGTCAAGAAGAGGTTAGGTCGTGACATGACCTTGTCCGAGAAGGTGCTTTACTCGCACTTGGATGACCCTAAAGGACAAGTGAGTAATAATCTTTAATGCTTTTTACACCATTAGGTACCTATTGTATCAAATTGAAACTTCAAGCCAGTTTGTGTAACTTTAGTCAATGGAAAATTGTTATCACTAAATAAACAAGAATGTTCAGAAGTGCTAATATAAAAACAAACTTGTTTGCTATAATGCCTTCTTTGGTAGTCCAAATACTGTTATGTTAATAAATTTTTAGCAACTTAATGTATTTTTAGTTTTAAATGCTTTTTAAACAATGGGTTGTACAGTGATTAACATAAAACAAGCAATGATTGAGTTAAGTGAAGACTGTCAAAAAATATAAGTAGAATTTGATTTGCATTAGCATTATGTCTTACTTAGCGATAATCTTCATCCAAATCTGTGTAAGATTTTATTTAATACTATTTCATTGCTTACCACAATTTGTTATGTGCACTATGCACAATTTGATGAAATCAGTGTTTGATGTAATTGATAAGAAATTGTTCAACACATAATACATCAAAAGCACTATAATGTTAGTTGATATTCTTACCACCAATAAATAGTTAGTTTTTTTGTGACTGTGCTGTATTTAGTTAGATAAATTGATGACAAAGTATGGATTGCCAAAATATTTTTAATTTTCCTGCATTAGCCTTAATGCCATTAAGACTTAAATTGTATGATTTAGCATCAGAGGATAAATTATTATAATTTTACTAATTATTACCGTTAAAGAGTCATCACCCTTACAACTTATTGAGACACTTCCTTTACTTTTGAATACTCATATTTGTCATTTTAATAACAAAATAGTTGAATACAAATATCAATTATCTTAACTACATAACCTCCAATCAATTGGTGAATTTTCCCCTACCTTTACTGGCTTTAAAAATTTATGTTTATGTAACCAATTTCGTTACTATAAAATACCCTCTCTTATTTATAGTAACTTACCTTTAGGTTTCTTTGATTTCTCTTTTCCATCTTCCTTACCTAATCTACTTCTAATCTTATTTCCATCCTTGTGCCTAAAAGTGTTATTCATAATGTTATCTCTCTTCATCATCTTTTTAATGGTCAAAGATTGAATTCAAAATTTTCACCAGGAAATCGAGCGTGGCAACAGCTATCTCCGCCTGCGGCCCGACCGAGTGGCCATGCAAGATGCTACGGCTCAGATGGCCATGCTTCAGTTCATCTCGTCTGGATTGCCACGAGTCGCTGTGCCCTCCACCATCCACTGTGATCACTTGATCGAAGCCCAGATTGGGGGTGATAAGGATTTGGCGAGAGCTAAGGTGAGCAACCAGTTAGATAAATAATTTTTTTGGTGCTATCCCCAGTAGAGTTCTGTTAAAAAAAGAATATTTTGTACTTGAAGTAGTAATACACCTGAGGTATTTATTATTAGCTCATTATGCTGTATCTTCACTAGATCTTTCAATGTAGCTTTGAGAAGATACAAGATGCAGCAGATGCAAGATGCATTTTTAACTATGAAGATTTTGTTCCAAGGAATCATCATTCCTTCTAACTATGAGTAGATTTAGGGATTGAAATTATTCTGACCGAAGAGTTTACCATAAACACCATTCATATTGTTGATATGGGATCAATTGATTTTAACAATAAAGATATAATAGTATTGATGAAATGAATTAAGTTCATCACCAAGTTCAGGTTCTCATGATTGCTTATTTCTAAAAACTTCATCCTAAAATTGAAACCCAACGTAAACCAACTTAAAAAGATTGGAAACCCAACTTAATCTTTACCGAAATAAGACTCAAAATTCATCCATCAGGACATCAACAAAGAGGTATACAAGTTCCTCGAGACAGCCGGTGCTAAATACGGCGTCGGCTTCTGGAAGCCAGGCTCCGGTATCATCCATCAGATCATTCTTGAGAACTACGCCTTCCCCGGACTGCTGATGATCGGTACCGACTCCCACACACCCAATGGTGGCGGTCTTGGCGGTCTTTGCATTGGTAAGTTTATTTAGTTAATAAATATTTGTTTATGTTCGTTTTTCTTTTGATAAAGTATTTTATGTGAACTTAATGAAATTCTGTTAAATTTTATTACTTACTTGAATATGTCTTTTGAAGATTCTAAATGTACTACGACAAACAACTGTAGGTTGCGAGCAAACTAAAAGAAAGTACCTTCATTACTAATCCATTCAAAGAAGTACCATTCATGTTACTTGCAAGCCAGTCCATCAAAATTAAGACTAAGGCATTTTGACAAACAGTCAGGACAATCAAATCACAAATTTGATTGCTTTTATTCAGTGATTTTAACCAAAATCAGCTGTTCCATTCAATTGGCGCGGTGTCAAAATGTATGGAACAGCTGTTTTTTTTCTCGATTTCACTATTTCCCCCATAGTAAAAGTTTTTCATATTCATCAATGGAGTCTTTACACAAAATTTGGTCACTGATTTAAATTTCAGCCTGCCTTTATGTGTGTTTTATCTTCATGTTGAATCTTCGTAATGCGTTTTACGCAAGTATAGAATGTCTTAATTGCTATGCGACTTTGCTGGTCTCGTAATCCTATCATTCATGAGCCATGCATGTTGTTACTTATTTAAAGAGAGCAAATATATCAGTAGCAGTAGGCTGTCACATAAATCTTGGGTCATTGCCCTTGACCTTGTATGCCTAACCTACTAATGATTTGTCCAAGTGGTCAATTAAATCAACACTTAGCTAAATTTTTAATTATATGATATAAATATAATTTGTCCAGAAAAGGGCAGATATGGCTATTTATATTTTCAAACTTGTGTAGTAATACGTTACATTAACCCGTTATAATATGATGACGACCTCCGTGGTGTAGTGTAGCTTAGCACGCTGAGTTAAAGGTGTCGCCGCTCCGAGATCCCGGGTTCGAATCCCGGTCGGATCAGTATAGAAATCATAATTTTCTATTGTCTTGGGTCTGGGTGTTGTGATACCACCGTTGTGTCTGATTTCCATAACACAAGTACATTGGCTACTTACTTTGGGTTCAGAGCAATGTATGTGATTGGTGTCCAATATTAATATTCACACATTTAGAAGTTTCACAGAGAATTTCGACCACCATCACATTATTTATTTATATATGATGTCTGTTTGTTTTTAGACCAATCATGTTGCATCTAAAATGATCCCTTCTGTTAGTTTCTGAATGGAAATGGTAATGTTTTGTTTAGGTGTTGGCGGTGCTGATGCCGTTGACGTGATGGCTGACATCCCCTGGGAACTGAAGTGCCCGAAAGTTATCGGCGTCAAGCTGACTGGTAAGTTCGAAAACTATGAATTGATATAATATATTAGCTGTAGAGTTTGAGTTGTACATAATTATAGCTCAATTTGAAATACCTTACTTTAATTATAAGACAAATCATAGTAAAATAGGAGTTACATTTAATTTTTAACCGAATAGAAATTGTGTGTAAGTCTGAATATTTATAAAGATATAATATCATTAGATTGTCTCCAAACTTAAATACAATTAACCTACCGATCAATGGAATTTGAAAAGATACGATGTTATCTCAGTTTAAAAGTTAGCAGTTAGTATATTTTTTTAATCAAATGGAGTCAAAAGTGAACCGGATCGTGTATGTATTCATGAATGTCAATTAAGAAATGCATATCAACAACATAACATAACATTTATTTTCGGTTAATTATCTACCTTTAAAGAAAACAAAACGAATCGCTATCATTCTGACCTTCACTCGTGAAATGTACACTCGCTTACAAAAGTTATTGCACCTGAACAAATTTTATAAAGATCCCAATAGGTTGAGATTACTAAAAAGTTCGTCATTAATAATTTTATTATTTTCTGTTCCCGAAATTTCCATTACCACACAGAAAAGTTATCTCAAATAAAACAGATCAAAATATTAATACAGTATACAGTAACCCCCTTATTCATAAAAACGCAAACCGTCTTATATACCTGTTTTAACAATTACACTGTTTTGTCTCGTCTTTTCTTGGCGCTGCACTCTGTCATCATTTGACAGAAAGTGTCAAAACAGTGTAATAGCTGAAATAGCTATTACACTGTTTTGACAGTAGACGGTTTGAGTTATTGCGAATAAGGGGTAAATATCTACCATAAAATGTATTGAACAGCATAGGTCATTCATCATTCGGTCGTCATCGGTCCCTAGGGAATCACCACAACATTCTTACCTTTACAACTTATCCACATTAACCGCATGTATCTTTAACCTTTCGACGGCAAGTGTACAGTTATTGCGTTTATATGAGCTACAAATAGAGTGATAGGCTCCGTGGCTCATAGCCAAGAAACCGAGCGCTGGATGCGTGAGTTTTTATATCGGACCGAGTTCAAGTTATTTGAGTGCGGATGACATAACTCGTGTTGCAGTCTGAGGGCGTACGACGAAAAACAAAAATGTGTCAATACGATTATCGTTTGGCGGATCCCAAACATTTTTAGTATTCAATCTTTACAATTACAACTAAGTGTCAATTTCACTTACGTCAGATAAGACTTATCCGACTGAGAGTCGATTCAACCAACTTCAAATAAGGAATTTTCGTCGAATATGATGCAAAACAGCTAATTTGAAAACGTCACCTGTTTGACAGCAACCATTTATGAAAATGACATTTTAAAATTGAACGTTTTATACTATAATAAGGCCTTACTCTGGACACAAAACCCGATCCAATGAATATATCCATCCCTGTCGCTCTATTCATTGGATCGGGTTTTGTGACCAGAGTAAGGGGGTTGACGTTGGTAAAATCGTCACTAAATAAGTATAAAACGACCGATTTTAAAATGTCATTTACATAAATGATTGTTGACAAATAAATAGGTGACATTTTTAAATTAGGCGTTTTGTAATATTTTTCACCAATATTCCATATCTGACGTTCCAAAGCATTTAGGCCTGATTTTACAGGGACACACACACAACATTTTGTTAATGAATACCCAGATCGGAATCAGATAGGTACGTCCATAGTGTCAGATTCTTTGCATTTCAAGAAGTGTAGATAAAAAGAGAAGACTTGTATTTGTTCCACGTCGTTATATACGAGTAATATAAGAAATGGGAAAAGCAACTGAGGAAACCCTTCGATAAATCAATTCCAAAGATAAAAGCAGATTATAGTTTATATCAGCCTACCAAGTAGGATTTTTACTGATTTATACAATAATCTAGTCTACGAGCATTATAAAGATAAGGAGTTCTCGCCATTGAAACAATTCCAGCAATTGATGAAACCTGAGCATTGAAATGAGCGGTGATACAAGCAATATAATTATGTTGTCGTTACTGTCAATTATGACTCTTGTATAAAAGTCTCATACATAGGTTTCTACAGATGCTGTTCAAACACTACTTCTATAGTATGGGATCCTCGTTATGATCAAGGAAACAGTAATTAAATTAATTGTATAATAATGCTATTAATTTCATAAAGAAAAGTTTTTATGTACAGTGGCCATCACATCAGGCTACCTACTTTTGTTGCAAAATAGCCCTTATTATAACTGAATAAGATACCGCAGTGTTTACTTTGACGTGCTGTTGTCTGTACATTGAACAACGCTCACATTATAATTCTTTAGGTTAAAACTTTATCTTTTGTTCAAATAAATGCTTTCTAAAATGGTTTTTTTGCATGTAGTGTAGTGTTGAAATTTCTGAATAAATAAATTAACTTTTGATTTAGATTTCACTATTGTTTTTTTTTAAAATATGTGTGAGGTACTGATAACGATTTAACATCTATACTAATATTATAAAGCTGAAGAGTTTGTTTGTTTGTTTGTTTGTTTGTTTGAACGCGCTAATCTAAAAAACTACTGGCCCGATTTGAAAAAATATTTTTACGTTGGATAGTCCATTTATCGAGGAAGGCTTTAGGCTATATAACATAAAGATACGACTCATAAGACCACAGCAGCAATGAAAAATGTTGCAAAAACGGGAGAAAGATATTCCTTTTGAGAGCTTCCGCTGCATACGCTGTGGGAACCGCTTAAGTTACACAAAAATCATGTATGACAGGATTGTTCAGCATTAAAAGTTCTATAATAAAGTCCGCGACAGCATATGTCTATCTTTTATGGTTGACTTACTACAACCTTTTTTATGTAAATAAATTTGTAAAAAAATAATGCATTATTTTTAGAGGTGTATTATACACACAGGTATTTATTCTTATCAAAATAAATACATTTATCATCACGAGAATGTCATTTAGAACCAAGTTGCCCTTTATATCATTTGATTTCAATAAATATCTTAGGAGCTATCACAGTTTTAACATAACTCCGCACCAAAATAATGTTCGCAGCTTAAGTACAACGTGCGCTTGCGCTAATATATTATAAAGCTGAAGAGTTTGTTTGTTTGAACGCGCTTATCTCAGGAACTGCTGGACCGATTTGAAAAAATATTTCTGTGTTGGATAGCTTATTTATCGAGAAAGGCTTTAGGATATAAAACATGACGCTGCGACGGGAGGGGAGGGAGCAAACTCAAAACGCGCGGACGAAGTCGCGGGGGACCGCTAGTTTACGTTATAAAATAGCAAAACTCGAAACATTACATAACCTTAATTTGCGTTCATTAAAGCTACGTGACGTATGTAGCGTACTGCGTGACACTTTATTGAAAGACATCTCACATAACGAAACCGGTTGACTATGATAATAAACCTTGTGCTCTTGAAAATATAGGCCATTATCATTCTAAATTGCACTCAAGTGCAGTTGTCCTGTTAAATAAAGGTGCATTTCTTGTACCCTTGTATAACCAAGTAAATAATTTCAATGAGTGTGGAATTGTACTGCAAGGCAATGCACCTGTATCAACAGTACAAAATACATTGAGGTCGATTCCGGGCTTCAAAAGAGCTATAATCTTCAAATTCTTTGATTATTAATCCCCTCTTAGAAGATAAAAATATTATAAAATCAGTCAATTACAACAATTGTTCATGGAAGCTTTATTGTATGCAGGTTTCTTCATGATTTTAAAGTTTAGTCTTCCATATTCATAAAGATCTTATTTGGTGTCCTCATTAGGTGTAACACAGCAAAAGATCGAGATATGGAGGGCAGTGTTAAAATAACCTTCGCACGTAAATGCTGCACTGATAACGCAGGAAATATATCATCAATTACACAGTAACCTGTGCTATCGGTACGTCATACATACCTGACGTTGATAAAAATATGATCAAACACCCGATTACAATGTTACGCGCGAATGAATAAATAAACAGAGAGATCAGATTTTCATGGTCATGTGATGTAGTTTAACACTGGCGGTAAAAAAATCTTAAAATAGGAAGACACTTTTTGAATAAAGATGTGATTCTTAAGTTCATTCCGCCAATTTTTTTGTATAAAACAGTATGAAATGCGTTGAAACGAAAGAAAACTTTCAACAACTTACAGATACAATTTGTTAATATAATTCTATTCGGTATTGAGCCTGGCTGACTACTACACTACACTCAGCATTGCATCGACCTACCCTAATCTGTCAAATATCGGAATCTCAACCTTAAGCTCAACCTGAATGCAGACTGAACCACTAGGTGCAGACCATTTGCTTTAGGCCGCTGTGCAAAACTGTGGACAACACTCCTGAACATGCGCTTCATGTTCAGGAGTGTATGTCCTTTCGCTGTTAATGATGATTATGATGAACATTAAGTTGATCATGTAGAACTCAAAATCATTTAAGCAATTTTGACAGAGTTGGCTAAAAGTTGATCTGAAGCTGTGTTAAAGGATAACATAGTTTCACTTCTTACCTATCCACTTCTCCCGCAGGTAAACTGAAAGGCTGGACCAGCCCCAAGGACGTGATCCTGAAGGTGGCCGGCATCCTCACCGTGAAGGGAGGCACCGGCGCCATCGTGGAGTACTACGGGCCCGGCGTCGACTCCATCTCCTGCACCGGCATGGCCACCATCTGCAACATGGGCGCTGAGATCGGAGCTACCACTAGTGTGAGTGTCTTCGTCATTGTTTTATGACTCTATGATATGATTCTTATCCTAGGGAGTGGATGAGGCATCCTTACCTCGGGCCTGGCGTTGATAGAACAACTGAAGGCTTTTCCTATGATAGCGTTCCAATCTACTGCCATGGCTGGAGACCAAGATCCGATGGTCATCGTCTCGGTATTAATGTATTGGTTGTTAAGTTTAATATTAAACTTGCATATCGCGGTTCAGTCTCCATACTAGAACTACAGCGCCATCTAGTGGTCGGGGGTTGAGTCAGCGTGTATCAATGTTATGTTGTGACGGCGAAAGATGGCGCCAAACTCCACCTCCTGTACTGACATCTGCAAAACGGGCGCTGAGATCGGAGCTACCACTACTTTGAGTGCCCTATTAGTATTGTGACCCTAGAATATGGTTCTGAAGGTAGCCGGTATCCTTGCCATGAAAGGGAAGCACTGGTGCCATCGTGGAGTACCACGGGCCCGGCGTCGACTCAATCTCGTGCACCGGCATGGCCACCATCTGCAACATGGGCGCTGAGATCGGAGCTACCACTAGTGTGAGTGTCCTGTCTAAAGACCCTAGGATGTGATTCTCAAGGCTCAAGGCGTATTTACCTCGGTCCTGGCGGTTAGAACGCAACTGAAATATAAGGGCAAAGATAAGCGCTTTATAATGATATAGTGACTGGAGACCATGGTTCGAAGGTTGGCGGCTTTCAGTAAGTAGGCGGGCAGAACGGCGACAGCAGTCGTATAGTGCTTATGGTCAAGTCTCAAGCCATCCGCCAGTCCGCCATTAGGAAAGAAGAATGTAGGACACTCAGCCTCAAAATAATTAAGATATAATAACATTAGATTACACAACAGGTTGAGATAAAAATTGTGAACAAAACCTGGCGTAGACTCGCATGACACATCATCATCAGACTGCAGAAGTTTGTCAGAGACTTTATTTTGTTTTATTTATTTTTTATGACATGAAAACCAGGGTTCTTAAACAGACGATATGAGATGGTGTTGTTAACTCATAAACCTCTTACAGGTTCTCACATGGAGAAAAAACAGAAATATTTTCTTATTTGTAGAATATGAAGAGAACAGGTGATTTTATGTATGAAATTTGCTTATACTAAAAAATACTGATGGAATTGGCCACAATCTCGATGCTCTAGCTAAAAGCACTCAAAAATTGTTGTTATAAAATTATGCAACATCCATATGCTTCTGTACTAGAGTCCTTCTGAGTTATGGAATTTTGTTTCGTTACCTTTTCATGCTCATAAACTTCATTTCACAGGTGTTCCCCTTCAACTCTCGCATGGAGGCGTACCTCAAGTCCACCGGCCGCCACGACATCGCTGCCATGGCCAACAAATACAAACACCTCCTCACTCCCGACGCGAAGGCACCTTATGACCAGGTAATAAACACTACGTTAAACTAGTTACTTTAAGAGATGTTTCTGCTACTTTTGACTCATAGGAGATTTTTCCAGTTGAGTCGGTTAAAGTTGGCTGATGTAATTATTTTGAATTCAATGGTGTGCGCAAATCTAGCATTTTATTGAAAACTAAGGCAGTTACATTTAAACTTTTAACTGTAATTTACAGTAGGAATATTTACATTACAGAAAAAAAAACTGTCCAAAAGTTAATATTTGTAGTCACAGGACTTAAAAGGTCAACGAAGGGTATCACTTTTTGAAATTTAGTGTATAACCCATATAATTTGAAAAGTGCATGGCCAAGATTTTTTTATTTATTTTTCTAATAACTGTCACGACTTGGCTTATTGCCCGTTCTTGGCTTGACCTTGAATTTTGGGTCACTTTGTATAAGTACTTGACTTGACGAAAAATATTCATAGTTGATAAATTTAATTTATGGACTTTGGTTCAGCGAATGTTTGGTCTCTGTACTAAATAAAATGCTGAAACTATTTGCTAGCGACCAGAATCCGGTTTAGCTAGGTCTAGGTCATTTCTAACTAGTAGGATAAGTATAGGTTATCCTAAGTGAGAGGCAAAACATCCTCGATTGTGTATCAACAATAACCTACTTAATAATGTCGTGGCAGAAGACACTAGAATCTAATTTGCCTATTTTATCCAAAAACTAATGTGTAAATTCTATTCCAGGTCGTAGAAATTGATCTCTCAACCTTGGAGCCCCACGTGAACGGACCCTTCACACCTGATCTGGCCAACCCGATCTCCAAGCTGGGTGACGTTGCCAAGAAAAATGACTGGCCTGTCGACATCCGCGTTGGTCTTATTGGTTCATGCACTAACTCTTCGTATGAGGACATGGGCCGCTGCGCCAGCATCGTCAGAGAGGTAACAGCTAATTTTTTAGAGGCTAGGCATGAAACATTTCATGAATATCAGATGAAATGTCATATGAAATGAAAATCATTATTCTGCTACTTTTTTTTCATACTGACTGCTACAAATCGCACTCTGCGAAATCATAGATCATACGCAATTCATTTAATTGACGAATGAAATGAGGTGAAGTCCTAGAGCGCGAGCGAGGTAGTAGGAATGATTACGTTTAATGCGGTCGTAGTATTGACGCCCAGACTTAAAATGTGAATATAATCTCATATGCATAAAGTTAATATCATTTTGTTGGTTGGAATTTGTATCGAGTCAGTACGAAAATCGCATTATTTGCTTACAGTGAAAATCATTTGAAATCCATTAGTCGCTTACTCGCATCGCATTTGACACTGCAAAAAGATAATAGGCTACGAAATTTTACATGTGATTTCATATAAAAAACTCATCATTATCATTGAAATGAAAATGAATAAAAAGTGACAATAATTTTCATGCCTAATAGAGGCTGATATAAAATCATTGAGTTATATAGTACCCATTTCTAATGGAAAAAAAAAATAGGTTACCAATAAAGTAAGTGGCTTCATTGACTCTTGCATTAACTTACTGCTGCACTAGCATCAGCCATCAGGTATCTATCTTGCTGTCACAAATACTTTACTTTACTACACTGCTTCTGAAGTCATCGTCCTCTTACTCTTTTATCTGGGGTCGGCGCAGCATGTTTCTCTTCAACACTATTCTATCACTGTTCACTGAATCATTTACTCCTTTCACACTCATATCTTGCTTCACACTCTTTTCGATTGGCCCTTCCTGTTCCCTTTCAGTCATCCACATTCATACTTATCACTCGTTTAGTAACATGACTTTCTTCCCTCCTCATTACATGATCGTACTAAAAGACAATTTGCGACCATCTTCTCGGTTACCGGTGTCACTTTCAGACTTCCTCGTACGTACAGTCGCCGTCAGATATATTGGAGCAGACAATGTGACCAAATACTTCTAAACAGTTTAAAATGTCAATAAGTTCCATACACTACAAGTTGCCACTTATATCAGAACATTCATTACTTCATAAATATCAGGCAGATGTTAGTCAATAACTTCTATACACACAACTAACCAATAATATCTGAACACTCACTTGCTTTATTGCATGACACTTTCATGACAGTGATGACAATACTGAAAACTATAAAGCGTTACAAACTGCCAGCGTCATCTTACTATAATATAAACTATGAAAAGAGTTCCTATTTTTATATAGTATTTATAGTTAAGTTGGAAACACTTCCTTCTGCAATTTTCCTCGATTGCTCAGATATTTAAGACCAACTGCGTAGATACATTTGACGTTATGAGTGTTCAGATAATATTGGTTAGTTGTGTGTATAGAAGTTATTGAATAGCTTCTGCTCCGATATTAATGAAGTAATTAATGTTCTGATATTAATGGCAACTTGTACTGTATGGAACTTATTGACATTTTAAACTGTTCAGAAGTATTTGTTCACTTTGTCTGCTCCAATATATCTGACGGCGACTGTACGAGGAAGTCTGAAATGTTTAAGGAGGTACTGAAAGTATGGAATGAGTACATCTCATTCCTTATTTTATCCATTCTTGTAACTTAACACATCCATCTTAACATTCTCATCTCTGCTCTATGCATTCTGATCCTGAAGTAATTAAATTGAATATAAAAAGACATTAGGTCGATAAAACGCAAAACGTCAACTTAAATTTTTGTAGCGGACTTACTAATTCTCATTCAATGACAGAACAGATATTGACTTTTGTAAATTAAGATAAGCTTAATAATATTTATAAACAAATCACAGATGTCAACACAATACTCTGTGTTTATTTTACATTGGTAATTTAAATGTATTGCTATTTAAATATTATTATTATTCAAACTTACGTAAATTATTCGAAATATGAATAATAACAAAACACTATTTTACACAGAAAATTATGTTACACACGCGTGGGGTAAAATTTAGCGCGTAAAATGGATGCAAGGAAGCAGATTCTTATAGGTCGTTGAAAAAGTCGTACAATTATTCATAGTCCGGTCAAATTATAGGGGTAAGGTTACAAAAATTCGACATAAAAATAGGGGTAAGGTTACAAAAATTCCCACCTAGCTGAAAATTGGTAGGACTGTTTAAAATGCTTTTTGGATCGTTATATGTCAAAAACGGTGGCTCTTAGGAAGAAAAGTATATAGACATTTTTGTAGATATTTATCTTCTCTACAATTTTTGTCTGGCTAATTTTATGATAAAACGTACCGTTTTGCTGAAAATCGCGAAAAACCCGTTTTTTGTAACATTTGACCCCGAGTAACTTTTTTTTCAGGTATCGGATCGATGGGGACTTTCTACATTTTATTTATGATGGTGTTTTAAACAATCCTACCAATTTCCAGCTAGGTGGGATTTTTTGTAACCTTGGATGTCTAATTTGACCGGACTATCATTCTTATACCTCGTGTGTTCACAAGTATTGTGACAAACATTGTACTTAAAAAAGCATAAAATATATTACTGGCTGCTATATTTACTTTTTTTTTCAAATTTTGACTTTGACTTTTAATTTTAACCTGAAGTAAAACACAAAAAGGTGTGCAATGAATGTATTTTTGCAGGCAAAAGCTGTGTAGTTTACCCTATTTACACCTGTGAATTATTTCAGGCGTTGAAGCACGGCGTGAAGTCGAAGATTCCCTTCAACGTGACGCCCGGGTCCGAGCAGGTGCGGGCTACCATCGAGCGGGACGGCATCGCGCAGACGCTCCGCGACTTCGGAGGCACTGTGAGTGATATTATAATATTATTAGCGGACCCAGCGAACTTTGCTTCGCCCCTAGCACCGTCCCGCCCCGGCCCCGTCTCGCCCAGCCTCGTAATTTTAAAAGTTAAGAAAAACACTATAATTGATCTGTTATCGAGCGGGATGAAAAATTATCAAATTACTAAAATGGCTATAAAAAAATAGGGTTTGGTGGTAAAAAAGTAATAATTTATGGTTGTATGTATTTTTAGTGCCACATAAATAAAAACAAAAAAATTCGTCCAAAAATTAAAAAAAAAAAACATTTTAAGGGTGAACAACCCTTATCACTTAGGGGTATAAAAATAGATAGTAGCCGATTCTCAGACCTACTGAATACACGATAACAATTTTATACTGAATACACAATATAAAATTTGGTAAGAATCGGTAAAGCCGTTTTGGAGGAGTACGGGAACCAACATTGTGACACAAGAATTTTATATATAAGATATTTAATAAGTACAATGGAGTACACCTATCACACCTACCTGTATCACTTACAAACATTGACGTCATGACAGTGTGCTTTATTTAACGGATGATTTTATGTTTAAATAGCCGCTCAATCTAGTAATTTCCGTAACCAATAAATTATCTGTTATATTAGTTATTAATAAGAGTTAAATACCCAATTATCTCTTATGTTCAGACAAGAATACGTCTGAGGTTAAATGTTAGATCACATAAATTAATGCCACATGCATTACAGTGACATGTTTATAATTTTAATGAGATTAAACAAATCTAATTAGACTAAGTACTCCTAAGCTTGATTGGGAAGTCAAATCTGAGTAAATAAGACTTCAAAAAGGTAACTTCTGTTAAATACTAAAATATTGTTAGTTATTAAATCACTACAGGTATTAACATTACGGCGACAAGTAATTACTGTTTATTATCGATATTGAAGATAATGCAGATTTAATGTTCAATATACCTAAAATAATTCCCCAAGAAGTAGTCTCGGTACAACTAAATACGTTAGTTTATTAATCCTCAAAGGGTGATTTGTTCTAAAATTTTAATAAGCATTTCAAGTAGCGATCACTGACTATCCGTTCTCGACCAGGTACTCGCCAACGCTTGCGGCCCGTGCATCGGCCAGTGGGACCGCAAAGACGTCAAGAAAGGCGAGAAGAACACCATAGTGACGTCGTACAATAGGAACTTCACCGGTCGCAACGACGCCAACCCCGCTACCCACTGCTTCGTCACCAGCCCCGAGCTGGTCACAGCCCTGTCTCTAGCCGGTGAGTGACGTCACACTGTACATAGACCACTGCGTGACGTCATACAACAGAAGCTCAGACGCCAACCCCGCTACCCACTGCTTCGTGACCAGCCCCGAGCTCGTCACAGCCCTGTCTCTAGCCGGTGAGTGACGTCACACTGTACATAGACCACCGCGTGACGTCATACAACAGGAGCTCAGACGCCAACCCCGCCACGCACTGCTTCGAGACCAGCCCCGAGCTCGTCACAGCCCTGTCTCTAGCCGGTGAGTGACGTCACACTGTACATAGACCACCGCGTGACGTCATACAACAGAAACTTAGACGCCAACCCCGCTACCCACTGCTTCGTCACCAGCCCCGAGCTCGTCACAGCCCTGTCTCTAGCCGGTGAGTGACGTCACACTGTACATAGACCACCGCGTGACGTCATACAACAGAAACTTAGACGCCAACCCCGCTACCCACTGCTTCGTCACCAGCCCCGAGCTCGTCACAGCCCTGTCTCTAGCCGGTGAGTGACGTCACACTGTACATAGACCACTGCGTGACGTCATACAACAGAAGCTCAGACGCCAACCCCGCTACCCACTGCTTCGTGACCAGCCCCGAGCTCGTCACAGCCCTGTCTCTAGCCGGTGAGTGACGTCACACTGTACATAGACCACCGCGTGACGTCATACAACAGGAGCTCAGACGCCAACCCCGCCACGCACAGCTTCGAGACCAGCCCCGAGCTCGTCACAGCCCTGTCTCTAGCCGGTGAGTGACGTCACACTGTACATAGACCACCGCGTGACGTCATACAACAGAAACTTAGACGCCAACCCCTCTACCCACTGCTTCGTGACCAGCCCCGAACTCTTCAGAGCCCTGTCTCTAGCCGGTGAGTGACGTCACACTGTACATAGACCACCATATAACATAGGCATAGAGCTCGCCACAGCTTTGTCTTTAGCTGGTTAATAAATTTATACAGGCTGTGGCAAAAGGAGCGAAATAATCAAAATAGGCACTTACTTTAAGTAACCACTAATCGGTCCTAAATCGTTATAATGTATTGAAAAAAAAAAACTATTTTCTAACAAAATAAATCGAACTCCAATGTATTGCAAACAAATGTGTCTAGTCATAGAACTTGACATTGTCTTTTACTACAACGAGTTAGCAATTTTGATATACATTGATTATGAATTATAACTTTGGATTTCTATACTATTTTAAAGAATTTTAGAACACTATGACCAGGGCGAGGTGTGCTTTGTGGAATCATTTATAAAAAAAAATGTCAGCACGTTTGACATTCCTTCCACAACTTTTGTGTCAAAATCTCATAATAATAGCATTCTCTGATAAGCTAAACTTTAGGCACTTATGTAAAGGCAAAGGCTAATAAGAAAAATAAATAATAATAATAATTTAATAAAATCAACTAAATAAAAATATATCCCTATATTGAAAAAACAAAACTCGTAGCATATTGTTCAAATATAAATTTCATTTCTCTTCCAGGTCGTCTGGACTTCAACCCGATCACGGATGAGCTGACAGGCTCTGATGGCAAGAAGTTCAGGCTGTCCGACCCGTTCGCGGACGAGCTGCCCGCTAAGGGATTCGACCCCGGACAGGACACGTACGAGCACCCGCCCGCTGACGGCAGCAGTAAGTACTTTATCGTTAATCTAGAGTTTCAATTTCTAATGACTATGTGTCATAACAAATTGTGTCATAACAAGACAAATTTCCTCACTCACTCACTATTCGCTGTGTGCGAAGTAGGTGGAACCCGAATCGATAACAGCGCTCCTAGTAGCCAAAAAAAGACATTGTTGGAGGACTTCTGACGTCCGTCACCATTTCTCTAGCTATTTCAGTACAAAATTAACATATCGTGAATTACTTACTGGGGTGACTCAGCGACCCAAAGTGAGTCTTGGCCTCCGACACCAGATCACGCCATGCATCTCGGTCTTGCGAGAGTTCTTGCCAGTCGCTATGGCCGGCTTTGAGCAGGATATCGCGAATTATATTTTTATTAATAATTACAAATCGACACAATTGAATTGCATAAAATGAATTATTTATTACGATATTTCATTGAAATTACTTTGGTTTAATTACTTTTAGTAATGACAATCATTCATTAGTCATTTCAACGTTCGCCAATAGTTTGGGAAACTGTCTTCGTGGACTGTCCTAGTCGGCGTGTTATGAACTGAGTCCTGTCAGTGTCATGTCTATCTCGCTTGCACCTACCGATAACGCAGCGCGTTGCATATTCCTGTCTCTATTGACATTATGGCCTCAAGACTCAGATTCTAATGCGCCAACTATAGTGAGTAAATGAGTATCATTTGCTCATTCAATCAAGATTCTATATCGTTTTAAATGAAAGTAGCAATAATTAAATATGATTTCAACGATATCATAACATTTACCAAATAGTGACTGAGGTTGCCTATTAGAATAGCTGTGCTAATAACGCAGGAAATTGTTTTGCATTTTTTCACTTCAATATATGCTATGGAAAGCCGTGGGGGAGGCCTATGTTCAGCAGTGGACGTCCTTTGGCTGATTATGATGATGATGATGATACGAGGGTCAAACTGAAAGTTCTTAGAAAATCAAAAACTGATTACATTAGCCAGTTATTAGTTTTATTATATCTTTTCAAAATATTGTCCATTGACGTCCACCACCAATCCACACGATGGAGTTTTTGAGCCTTAGTCAAATTATGAGGTATCCACCGGGCGCAAAGCTTCCTGACCGCTAAATGTTCGTGGAGGATTTTGTGCACTTGACTCATACCGATGCCTAAGCTTGTCCGAATCTGCTGATAGGTCACTCTTTTGTCAGTCTCTATCATACGCCGCACAACACAGATGTTATTTTCAGTCGTCGCCGTAGAAGGCCGTCCCTCACGTACATCATCAGTGAGATTAGTGCGACCACGTTTAAACTCATTAAACCAGTTGTAAACAGTCGCACGAGATGGGGCTTCATCGTGAAAGACCAATCGTAGTCTATCATAACTTTCTTGTTGACTTAAATGACATCGAAAGTCATAAAAAATCATTGCACGAAAATTTTCTCGTGTTAAATTCATGTTGACGTGACACAGACAATTTTCAATTTGCCGCCAAATCGTAAAACAAATGACAAATGAATGAAATATATACTCAGTAATATTGGCAAAGAGTTCTATTTTCAAATTTTAGAATATTTTTTTTATTATATTGTTTATAAGTGGCCAGTTCTAAGAACTTTCAGTTTGACCCTCGTATTGCTATCCCCTCAGTGGACTATGTTGACTTAGACGCAGGAATAACAGAATAACCTTTCTCCGAGGTAAAGAACTTAAAATCCTAACTAAGAGTTGTTTCGTGATTTACAATCGAGACTTGAACAACGAATTAATTTAACTAAATAAACGATTTGCATTTCATTTCAATTTACTAAGTCTTACCAAACTCTCCATGGGATGATTTATAATTTTCATCGCAAACCAAGACCTTTTTCTTCTCGGACTAAACATCTCTCATAACTGCAGAGGTGCAAGTCGACGTGGCTCCCACCTCCGACCGTCTTCAGCTCCTGCAGCCGTTCGACAAGTGGGACGGCAAGGACCTCACCGATATGACCATCCTCATCAAAGTGAAGGGAAAGTGCACCACCGACCACATCTCCGCCGCTGGACCCTGGCTGAAGTACAGAGGACATCTGGACAACATCTCCAACAACATGTTTATCACGTGAGTGTGTTTTGTATTACGTATTAATAAATCGACAATAACTTCTAAGTTCTCAGAGAGTAATAGTATATCGAAGTCATTGCCACCTAACCACTTTAAGAGCTTAAAACCCTTGCACCTTAAGTATTTATTTTATTTTATTGACCAGTTTTTTTCTGTGATTCTCGTTTGAAAGCGATAAGGTGCAGAGACCTCGATCATTTAGCAATGTTATATGTTTTTACCTTTTTACTGACTGCAAAAAAGAAGGTATTTGACTACCTCCGTTGTCGAGTGGCTACAGCACTCTGGTTATTAAAGTATCTCGCCATCTCTGAAGTCTAGGGTTCTGCTCGCTTCACATTGCATTTTTTTTTATATTGGACACCAATCGCATACATTGCTCTGACCCCAAAGTAAGTAGCTAATGCACTTGTGTAATGGAAATCAGACACAACAGTGGTACCACAACACCCAGACCCGAGACAATATGGAAAATTTTGATTTCTATATTGACCCGACCGGGAATCGAACCCTCAGACCTCAGAGCGGCGACGCCTTGAAACACAGCGTGCTTATAGCCACTACACCACGGAGGTTGTCAAATTCGATCCCCAATCGGGTCGATATAGAAATTATATTTTTTCGTATGACTTGGGTCTGCTGTGTCACTCAACTTAAGCTATTTTAATTAATTGAAATATGCTTACTTTATTTCAATTTATCACCCCCAGCGCCACAAACGCCGAGAACAACGAGCTGAACAAAGTAAAGAACCAGCAGACCGGTGAGTGGGGCCCCGTCCCCGCTACCGCCCGCGCGTACAAGGCCGCCGGCGTGCCCTGGTGCGTCGTCGGAGACGAGAACTACGGAGAGGGATCGTCTCGCGAGCATGCCGCCCTTGAGCCCAGACATCTTGGTGGACGCGCCATTATTGTGAAGTCCTTCGCTAGGTAAGCGGCTAAACATAATTATCTCAAATAGGAGATCAAACATGGCGGTAGACCCGAAATATTATAACGAGTAGGTACAACAGACGGCCATTTCCATAAAACAAAACAAATCAACTCAAAATGATAAATGATTAGACTGATGGCTTCGGATTACTTTAATAAGAAACGCGGCCATAGATTAATCTATGGCGCCAATGAGCGTGTGAAATAGGCTGCCGGCGTCCGGTAGTGCATCGTTGGAGACGAGACCTGCAAAGAGGGATCGTCCTGCGAGCATGCCGCCCTTGAGCCCAGACATCTTGGTGGACGCGCCATTATTGTGAAATCCTTCGCTAGGTAAGCGGCTAAGCGCAATTCTCTCTAATAGGAGATCAAACAGGGCGGTAGACCTGAAATATTATTATAAGTAGGTAGAACAGACGTCCATTGCCACAATACAAAACAAATTAACTCAAAATAATAAAGGATCAGACTGATGGCTTCAGATTACTTTAATAAGAGACGCGGCCAAAGATTAATCTATGGCGACACTGAGCGTGTGAACTAGGCTGCCGGCGTCCGCTGGTGCGTCGTCGGAGACGAGAACTACGGAGAGGTATCGTCTCGCGAGCGGTATGCTCTTGAGCCCAGACATCTTGGTGGACGCGCCATTATTTTGAAGTCCTTCGCTAACTAAGCGGCTAAGCGCAATTCTGTAATAGGAGATCAAACATGGCGGTAGACCCGTAATAATAGTACGGCTAGTTACTATTTTCGTCTATTACCATACTAATTAACAAATCACCACAAAATAATAAAGGATCGGACGGATGTCTTCGGATTACTATTTCGACCAATCCGACAACAGACGGCACTATAGCTAAGGTACAAGGCAGCCGGCATCCGCTGGTGCGCCGTCGGAGAAGGATCATTTCGCAAGCATCATGCCGCTTCCAGACATCTTGGTGGACGCGTCATTATTGTAAAGTCCTTCGCTAGGTAAGCTGATAAGCATAATTGTAATCCCTAATAGGAGATCAAACATGGCGTTAGACCCGAAATATTATAACGAGTAGGTAGAACAGACGTCCATTGCCACAATACAAAACAATTTAACTCAAAATAATAAGGGATCAGACTGATGGCTTCGGTTTATTATTTCGAGAAACGGCGGTGTCCGCTGGTGGGTCGTTGAAGGCGAGAACTACGGTGAAAGATTATCTCGCGAGCATGGTCCGATGCATCTCAATGGTAAAGCCATTATTGTAAAGTACTTCGCTCGGTAAGCGGCTACACAAAATCAACACCTTTTTCTTTGAGCAGATCAAACATGATGCTAGACTCGAAATATTAGTCGGAGTAGGTAGGACAGACGTCTATTGCTACAATACATAACAAATCGCCATAAAATAATAAAAGATCGGACGAATATTTCTGGATACTACGACACACTACTCCAAGTCATCCAAGTCACCATAAAGAAACATAATCCACACTTTGAACAGAAACTTCAATAGTGCTGGGTCGCTGTAAAAAATCTTTTTTTTACATACTGAATAATCACTATTTTTCTTTCTCACCAGGATCCACGAGACGAATCTGAAGAAGCAGGGTCTGCTGCCGCTGACGTTCGCGAACCCCGCCGACTACGACAAGATCAGGCCCGACGACAAGATCTCCCTGCTCGGACTCAAGGACCTCGCACCCGGCAAGGTGAGGACTTTTTATAGATCAATGGTTCTTGCCGCTATTGAATGTTTTTGACACCCCACAGTGTTAATTTGTATTCTTAAAATATGATAGGCTATTCGGTCACATGCCTATACCATTCAGCCACCGCCACATTGGCAAACCTGTTAAAATTTGTGCGCAGGTTGCGTCACTTCATCAATGTTGTGAAATTGCTTTCTCAACAATTCCTTGTCTGACACACTTTCTTTTTACAAGTGCAATTTATATACAGGGTGTTTGATATATCGTGGGTCAAATGAAACTAGCTTGTAATGGGGGGCGATTAGCTATCATTACTGGCTTTTTAAAAAAATAGCCAATTTATTTTTTTATATCGTTTTTATAAAAATATCCAAAATATGGCATGCAACTCATATTATTTTAACTTTATTTTGCATATATTTTTTGTATTATTTACTTATATCAAAATTACATAGTTTTTTAATGTAATTGAAATGTTGCGGAACAGAATTTTGACCTAAAACTTTACATGGTTGTCAAAAATAAACAAAAAACGACTTGTTGTTACTTTTGTTAAAATATTGATTGTTTTATATTTACAGCAAGTCGAATGCGAGATCAAGCACAAAGACGGCAAATCTGAACGCATCAAGCTGAACCACTCCCTGAACGAACAACAGATCGCCTGGTTCAGAGCCGGCTCCGCGCTCAACAGAATGAAGGAAATCGCCTCCAAGAAGTAAACCCGCCCTTGCACTGGACCGTAGGGTATCTCATAGGATAATTAAACGTATAAATTTGAGCCATAACTTCAGATTGAAGGCAAAATTATTCGTATTATGTAGTTTTATGGAGGTAGTCAAATGTGCCTGATAATAAATAATCTTACAACCGGTAAGACCCCAGTGCAAGTTACCAGTAGTGAAACCTTTTATAGCATTTGAACTTCTCGCATGCGACGCGGCAGTGAATCTTTATAACGTTAGTCTAGTACAAACGATACTTATGTAGATGAATTAGAAATTAAGTTTCAACTTTTTTTTCCTTTTTATTCAATGTAATCTAAAATCAACAATTTGTCGAATTGTTTTTATTTATGTAAATAATATTTACTGAAATAAACATTATACATTAAAATGTGTTTTTTTTATTTTTAAACAGCTTTCCTTACCGAAATCTTATTGACATTTAAGGATCGCATGATAAATTCAAATTACGAAGTCCAAGAACAAATTTTGCTAGCGTAAATCTTTCAGCCGTTGTTACCAATATTAGGCCAACCATTGTATAGCCTGGCACTTTACCAGCTGGCAGTGAATATAGTGCAATTTTTGGTAGTAGCCCAACTATTGAGTACAAAGGTAATGAACTTCAAGCTTTTATTCTGGTTCTCGTAAGTAGAACAGAGTACCTATGCAGTTTCCTATGATTATGTCTACATGACACGTCATCGAGTGTGGTCTACCCTGTTTACGATTTTTTCCATGCGTACATCGGTGGAAGTCTGGACCAGTTTTACCTGACGAACACCAGATGGCGCTTGGTTCAAACAAAACTCGTAATTTTATTTAGAAGAATTAAAAAAAAATTAAACAATATCAATATTTGTTTAAAGATACTGGTACAATCCATGAAACCAAGAAAACACGAATTTTGTCTCAGCGTATACCGAGCGCCATCTGGTGTTCGATGGGTAAAACTGGTCTAGACTTCCACCGCAGGTTGGTCTTTCTTTATACTGTCACTTGCCAAATGATTGAGCCCTGTATTTTTCATACCAACTGGTTCTATAAATAAAAATAAAAACCGAGCATTTGTGGTTTATTGTTAGGGCATTTAACATTTTTTTTTTATCTACCCTACATCATCCCACTGCTGGGCAAAGGTCTCCCCCAACTTTTTCCGTATGTCTCTGTCAGCGGCCAACAATTCCCAATCCCTCGCAAAGCTGGACAGATCGTCACACCACCTCTTTTTAGGTCTGCCCCTTCGTCGATAGCCGTCAGGTGGTATCCATCGCGTGACGATTTGGGCCCATCTATCTGGGTCACATGTCCCGCCCACTCCCATTTTAGCTTTACAGTCTTTTCGCCTACATCCGCTATGCGAGTTCGCCTTGCAAGAGGTATTTAAACAGCTGGTTAATCCCTGGAGAACGAGGGGTATCAATCAATGTTGGGGCTAAGAATTTTACGAACTTCCGCTTTGCCGACGATATAGTTCTTTTTGCCAATACATCGTCAGAGCTCGAAACCATGCTCGAACAGTTGAGTGAGGCGAGCCTCGAGGTTGGATTGATGATGAATAGGTCAAAAACTAAAGTCATGACCAATGCCACTGAAAACGACGTAGTGGTATGCGGGCAGAGAATGGAATATGTCGACGAGTACATATACTTGGGCCAGATAGTGTCCTTCGAAAACAGGCAGGATAAAGAGATCGGTCGTCGTATCGATAACGCCTGGAAGAGCTTTTGGTCCCTGAAAGAGTATATGAAAGGAGACCTTCCATTGTCACTGAAACGAAAACTCGTCGACACTTGCATCCTGCCCGTATTTACTTACGGAGCGCAAACGTGGTCATTGACCGAAAGTCAAAAATCCAAACTAAAGGTTTGCCCAAGAGCTATGGAAAGGAGCGTATTGGGTATTAAAAGGATTGATAGGATCCGGAATACCACAATACGCTCCAGTGTCGGAAGTCTCGACATAGTTCCCTGTAAAACCACCAGGTGGCGCTCGAAAAATGTCGTAACAAAATGAGTGTTTTCGTGTATTTATTGATCGAGAAGAATTTTCGAATAAAGCTTAAAAATTACAAATATTTTTTAAGATTTATTAAACATACAAGCTACATAAGTTAAAATGATATTTGATGAATTAAAAAATCATAAAATTAAAATTGTCTACGCGAAATGTCAAAAATGTTGCATCAGACTTCGCCCGCTGGGCATTTAACATACTTGTAAAAAAATTCAAGCGATTTTAGATCTTCAGGTGGTTAGGCGGCAGTAACCTACCTATAGCACTATATCAAAGTATGCTAATGCATTAATTTTATTACAAAAGTGCACAATGGAGATTGTAGATACAATCCTACGAATATTATAAACACAAAAGTTTGTGAGCAAGGGTTTTATGTGTGTTCTCATTCACGGAAAAATGGATGGATTTGGATGAAACTTTACAATAATATACCTCATAAATCAGAGTAACACATAATTAAGGTGTAATTCATAACGTGGGTGAACTGCTGGTATTAGAACACATATTTAAAAAAAATATGCCACAGTATACAAAAAGAAGACTGCTAAAGTCAGTTCATTAGCAAACGAGTCAAAGTCCAGCAAAGTGAGCCTCCAAGCTCAATTGTTAAGAAAGATAGGAATACGACATGCAGCTTTATAGGTAAGTGTAACTTTGAGAGAAGATGACAGAACCATGATCATAACATACCTACTTTAGTGTATCAATAAGGAAAAATGACAAAATAAAAGTCAATATAGTGTAAAACTAATATATTAGTACAGCTTAATCCTCGTTATCTTCATTGTCGCTGTCAGCGTTGATGTTGAAGTAGCGGAGCTCGTAAGAGTCGTGCGCAGATGCAACAACTCGCAGCCAGTCACGAAGGTTGTTCTTCTTCAAGTAGCGCTTGGTCAGGTATTTGAGGTACCTCTTTGAGAAGGGAATGTCTGAAACAAAAAGGATTTTTTCTTAGTCCCACTACCAGTTAACCTAAAAAAAATATATAACTTTTTCTTCTCTGATAATTATCACATTCAGGTCTCTCATGGATGTTTGCTTGCCAGTCTACCAATTTATTCATCTTAACACAGAAACATTATCCGCCAACATTAATTGTTAAATACACCAATGAGTGTGCTTATTTGCATAACATTTATAAAATATCTTGTCACACAAGTTTAACGGTATACACAGAAAAAGAGCAGAAGTAAACAGGCTAAAATAACCTCATTTTATTCAAAATAAAGCATTGTGGATAAAACAAATTGAAAAGTTGGTACTTCAGAAATAACTTTACGGATATGGTGCCCAGTACAATGAATAGCATATAAAACTACAAAAAATTACCAATTACCTGCATTGATAGCGACTTTCGTCTTGTCCCGGGCGATGACAACGTGATTGCCTAGGTTATTTGTTTTGCCTTCGACTTTGACGTGCTCTTTCAAGTATTTCTCGAAGTTGCCTACGTCGAGGATGCTGTCTTCAGCCGGGTGTGTGCAATCAATCACAAACTTCAGGGCAATTTTCCTCTTGATTCCCTTGCCGCGGATTTTACCACCCTTGATACCCTTCTTGCCAGTCTTCTGGTGCAATTGGGCTTTCTTAGCCACCGGTTTCTTAGTAACTGCCATCTCGGCACCCTGAAAGTTGGAGCAATTGATATGTAGTGATGCAAGCACAATTCCACACAGCAATTCAAAGGATTTTTGATAAAATTTTAGTTTTTAACCTACAGAACACGTGTAGCAGTTGCCGTAAAAACTGCAAAATGGCCGACTCAAACGTCAATTACGTCAGTCAACAGAACTACTAAATGCGCGTTGTTATGTTGGCTTTACTGAATTATTGTTACCAGTAAAAATATTTAAAACGGTATGTAATTTTTCTTTGCTAGTCGAAAAATGTAAACAATCTTTTTCTAACTTATAAAATAATATCAGTAACTTATATAGTTATAGTTTTTTTTATTTTTTATTTAAACTTTATTGCACTGTAAGTTGTACAATTGGCGGACTTAATGCCTAATGGCATTCTCTACCAGTCAACCACCTAGTAACGCAGAGAGTTTAATCAGTGGCGGAATATTAATAATATGTGAGAAGAGTGGTAAAAAAAGAAGTAAAATGCACTAACATAAACATACATACTAATATTACACAAATATATAATACGATACATAAGCAAACGACTAATAAACATACATAGAATACATATACTTAATAAATACAACATTATGAATGATAAAGGTGATGATAATGACGACATCCAAAAAACACAAATAAAAGAAAATGGTTGTTAATTCTGATGAGAGACAAGGTTAAGATAGTGGGTGCAGAGAGACTTTTTAAAAGGGACATCCTGATTTCATTGGGGAGAGAATTCCACAGTCGAATCGCAGAGATGGTGAGAGTCCGACATAAAGCCGGTCTTGAAAAGAGGTGTGAAAAGAGTGAGATTATGGGAAGAGCGAAGGTTGCGCGAAGTGATGGAATCCAGATAGTTGAAGCGCTGTGCCAAATAGGTCGGAGAGTGAGGGTAACGAAGTATGTTGAAGAGAGTGCACAGGATTCTTATTTCTCTGCTATGTCGGATGGGAAGCCATTTAAGCTTGAACCGGTAAGCAGAAATGTGGTCGTACTTACGGAGACCGAAGATAAAGCGAATACCATTGTTGAGGAGACGGTCAAGTTTATTGAGATAAGCTTCACTGATGTTCGTACAACAAACATCGGCGTAGTCGAGAAGAGGGAGGAAAAGAGATAATAATAATAATATTTTTTTAATATTTTTGGACACCAATCACTACATTGCTCTGATCCCAAAGTAAGTAGCCAATGCTCTTGTGTTATGGAAATCAGACACAACGGTTGTACCACAACACCCAGACCCGAGACAATATAGAAAATATCGTTTTTCTACATCGACCCGACCGGGAATCGAACCCGAAGCCAAAATCGCCTGTACCCCGCGTCATTTAACTTTGAAGTGACTTTCGTTGAAAAGTGGTTAGGCCAGGCGCGACTGCAGATCTCGACCGAAATTATGTTAATTTTGACTCACAGCAAGTACAGTCGCCAGCACATCAGGTTACCCACTTTTGTTGCAAACTAGCCCTTATTACAACTGCATAAGATACCTTAGTGTTTACCTTGACGTGCTGTTGTCCGTACATAATCACTACGTTTCGACAGGCAAGTAGGTACCAACCAACCAACGTCTATATTACCCTACTAATGTATCGATTAAACAGAATGTTTTAAATTTTAATAAACTGCGTGAAAGTCGTCCTTCAATAAAGCAAACTATGAGTTGATGTGATTGCATATGTAGTTTTTATTAGGTACCGGTTCTAAGAATGAGGGGCAGCTTTAAAGTAAGGCCATTGTCTTCGCTCCACCTCAATATTATTTCCCATGAACGAAGTGCGCTTGCCGCTAACCGAGGTCACGATTTTTTTACCTTAGCGTGATGTAATGCCCTCGCTGTTATTCGAGTCACATTCTCACCTCCTGTTTGGTTAGTGGCCGACTTTAGTAGGCAGAAATATTGTAAAATGTGAAAGAAAATTATTTTTTTGTAAGAATCGCGGGTGTTTTGAATTTGAATGAAGTCGAGCATGCGCATTGCAGCTTATCGGTGAACCGTGAAGAACCTCGTGTGTCTCCGCACGATTCACGATTTCATGACCGTCAGTTTATTTACGCCCGTCCCGCTAGTGATGTAGACCTATTTTTGAAGTTAACCTAACATCTTACCTTAGTCAAAGGTGAATCATCGGTATAAACAGTTGTGGCTATTATTATTCCTAATTAAAGTGGTATCGTCGCTAAGATAACATTACTTTGCCATAAACATGTAAAATACAGTGCTGATAAAATCGATAAGAAAGATGGAACTTGACAAAGTGTTGTGCATATGAAAATAAAATGGAAAACTGTTTTGTTGCTTGTGGCTGTGACGATTTCGAAGGCGTAACTAAATCTGATTTAGATCGGTATACGGACAAAATCGAGAATGTGCTCAACGACGAGAAAGGGAGAAAGTTATTCAGGAACTTCATGTTTTCTTCTAAAATGAAAGATGGTAGGAAAGTTTTGGATTTCTGGGAGCATGCCGAGAGACTTTTAAATTATAAGGGGAGTACTGAAAACGTATCGTATCGCAGTTATCTAAATGATATCGACCGTTTGATCGATGAAGCTGAACGGATCGAGGAGTTGGATTTCGCAACAATGGAAAGATTGACAATCGCAAGAGATTCGGAAAACCAGGAGGAGATTGTAGAGGTGCTGAATATATTAAAAACAGAGGCTACCAAAGCACTAAGGAGAGAATATAATGCATTTAGAAGAAAGTTCATTCCGAAATAGGTCCTGTTGTAGGGTACTTGTGTGCCTTATATTTTTATGGCATTTTAAACTTGGCGCCATGTAACTAGTGTTGCAACTTTTTTTGTTGGATATTTATCAGAGAATAAAACGAGGATTATAAAAACGCTGGAAGTGAAACCTGCATTATTTTGTCACTGAGCTAACCACTTCTATCAAACATGCAGGCTAAAGATTAAAAGTGCGATATTGTGCTAATAATAAACAATGGTCGCTAAATGATTAACTCCACAACTCAGATAAAGATACCTTCTCGGCGACGGTCGCTAGTTAATGTGATAAACACAAGCTGTTTGTACAATTTTTAGAAGTGAGAATTAAATTATTACATACTAGTGTCTTTTATTAATTAGTAATTTTCTTTTGCAAAATTACATAGGTAATCCTTCACCCACAAGTTGTCTGTAAGAGATCACTTTCAGCGGTAAGACCGCCTTAATTGTAATTTTCCTGTAAGTGTCTGCAAGTGACCGATGTGTAGGATTTAAAGAAAGAGTAACTATTCTATCTTATACTATTATTCCGACCGACAATGATTTATATTTCAGATTTCGCCCAGCTTTTCCTAGTCTGATTATAACATCGACTTCACGTTTGTGTGACGTAATTAATTCCTTGTTCAGGGAAAATGTTTCATGGGGGAGAAACCGACCGAACGACTAATATTAATGAAAGTGCCATACCACCCCCTTACGTGTATTTTCTGTATGATCGAACACCGGGCGTGATTCACAAATAAGAAAAAGCATGAAAAGGTTTGTCGTATTATAGGTATCTCTATCGCTATTCTCTTCTCTTTTCTTGCCTTTATAACTTTACTTGCACCGCCTGTATATATATTTTTCTCTGTCTTGACCTATGGTTGACTGGTAGAGAATGCTTTTGGCATTAATTCCGCCATATGTACCATTTTATGTGGTGTTTTAAGTTTGAAATAAATAAATAAAAGGTTCCAATAAGCATAATCTGAATTTGACCTTATTGGAATCTGATATTATAGCGCGAGTTGTACGAGGGTCAAACTGAAAGTTCTTAGAAAATCAAAAACTGATTACATTAGCCAGTTATTAGTTTTATTATATCTTTTCAAAATATTGTCCATTGACGTCAATACACCGCTGCATGCGATGGAACCACTGGGAAAAGCACTTTGCCCACTCGTCCTTAGGGGTCTCTTCAATGGCATCGCGATACACAGCCACCGCTTCTTCAGCATTCATAAACCGCTTTCCTTTAAGTTTTTCTTTAATTTTTGGAAATAAATAAAAATCACAAGGCGCGAGGTCGGGGCTATACGGCGGGTGACCCAGTAATTCAACGTTTGATGTCGCCAAATAGTCGATCGTTCGCTTGGCGGTGCGCGACGAGGCGTTGTCGTGGTGAAGGAGGATCCTACTGCGAGGTCGTTTCTCTCGAACTTTTTCCAAGACAAGTGGCAAACAATTGGTAGTGTACCATTCTGCAGAAACTGTTTTTTGATCCTCTAACACAATTGTTGCGAAATGACCTATCCTTCCAAAGAACGAGGCCACCATTTTTTTTCCCGCACTTCGATCTCTCTTCACTTTAGTTGGCAACTCCTCGAAAGGAAACACCCACTGAGCAGATTGTCTTTTGGTTTCAGGATCATAACAGTAAATCCAGCTTTCGTCACCTGTTAGTATGTCGAACACAGCATTTGAGTCACCTCCGTTAAATCTTTCAATCATTTTACGGCACCAATCCACACGATGGAGTTTTTGAGCCTTAGTCAAATTATGAAGTATCCACCGGGCGCAAAGCTTCCTGACCGCTAAATGTTCGTGGAGGATTTTGTGCACTTGACTCATACCGATGCCTAAGCTTGTCCGAATCTGCTGATAGGTCACTCTTTTGTCAGTCTCTATCATACGCCGCACAACACAGATGTTATTTTCAGTCGTCGCCGTAGAAGGCCGTCCCTCACGTACATCATCAGTGAGATTAGTGCGACCACGTTTAAACTCATTAAACCAGTTGTAAACAGTCGCACGAGATGGGGCTTCATCGTGAAAGGCCAATCGTAGTCTATCATAACTTTCTTGTTGACTTAAATGACATCGAAAGTCATAAAAAATCATTGCACGAAAATTTTCTCGTGTTAAATTCATGTTGACGTGACACAATTTTCAATTTGCCGCCAAATCGTAAAACAAATGACAAATGAATGAAATATATACTCAGTAATATTAGTAAAGAGTTCTATTTTCAAATTTTAGAATATTTTTTTTATTATATTGTTTATAAGTGGCCAGTTCTAAGAACTTTCAGTTTGACCCTCGTATCTTAATGTTTACAAGTGTATGGAGGGAGGTATTATACACCTACAATGAACAATCCATTTCCATAGACAATCATACAATTACATTTAAACAGACAGATAAAATCTAAATGCATTTTAATTACAAGAACCATTATATGATATTGTTTAAAACTTAAATCTAATGCCATACTTTACATTAACATTCCATTTGACATAAATACACTGATAATTAAAATAATTCCATTGCATATTATCACATGCTAATACATTCAGAGAGTCCATCTCCCAATTTCATTTTAAAATGTAAAATATTTATAGTTCATTAAGATATGAAACACAATTAAAAATAAGTTTCATATAAACATGTCAGTTTCACATTAAAATAATTTGCAATATTTCTTGCAAATGTATATTATAGAATGTGTTTCAGAATCATTTTTCGTTATTTCATATAATTATTTTAGTTTTTAAAATATCACTTCTGGTAACATTTTAGCTATGTAACACATAACTAAAATGATATTTACTTCTAGGTTTTCTTCCAAGAGTAGTACATCTCCAGTGGTTTGTTTACCTGAAAAACATAATATATTTGATAGGGTTAAATAATATATAAGACACCACTAATGTTAGTTACTTTGTAAAGTTTTATGAATCTATCTGTTTATATTTTTCATTATATATGTTACTATCATTACAAATCTGAATGCATCAAGAAATCATGTTTTTTATCAATATGCTGCTTAAGCATTAATTGATCTTCATACTCTACAACATGGTATATTATGTAACTAAGAGGTGATGTGATGGTGAGATGTTGTGTAACTAAGAGGTGCTAAACCTAGTAGATACTATGATTCTTTTTAGGGTTCTGTAACCAAAGGGTAAAAACATGGCCCTATTACTAAGACTTTGGAGTCTGTCTCTCACCAGCTGTCTAGCTCTAGTGATCTGTATCACAAGAACTGCGATAGCTAGACAGTTGAAATTGACAGAAATTATGTATTTCAAGTATAACATAGAACACAAAAAAAATAATAAGAGCACTCCCATACACCAAACGCATTTTTTTTGCTGGATATCAGTAAGTGCTTTTTTTAATTAGGCATTGTTAAATCATTTTTAAGGTGGCCATAAGATTAAAATATGAATACAAACCTTCCAGAACTTATCATTTATCTGCCGCAGAGTCTGTGAGCCAGCTAGCGGAACAAACTGCCCAGGCGATGGTGCTACATAGATGCAGAAGTTGAGCAGGCGGTACGCTTCAGGGAGCTCTGCATCTAAGTCGAGTGTCAACCGCATGGCCAGATACTTGCTGAGGTGGTCAACTGTAAGATATGATACAATAGATCAATATTTGTATGATGAGAATAAATCTTTAAATTTAAGAATGTCACAAAAACCTAATCGCTCACGTAAAAATGGATGGGGCATATATAATCCGTGAACAAATATCCAAATGGACAAAAAATAACATAGAATGTTATCCCAGCCGGAACAAACGGGGCCGAGCAATTACAAGATGGGTTGCCAACACAAAGAAAATAGCGGGATCAACCTGGACACAGAGAGCCAGAAACAAAAGAAAATGAAAGGATTTTGAGGAGACCTATGTCACAGTAGAATATACTGCTACATCAGAATGGATTGCTACATAAATAAGATGTAAATCAAAATTTTTGTCAATTACTTTCATAAGTATAAAGCCACTATATTGATCATTGCTGATAAAATTCTGTACTCTATATTCCCAAATTTATCAAGAGGCCTGAGAATTTACTTTTAAACTCCGTTTCTCTTGGCTAGTCCAATAATGTAAACAATCTTTTCATAACTTTTAAGATAATAGAAGTGAAAAAAAAAATAAACAATTTGATTTAAAAAGATCTCAGTATATAACAATGAATTAACCATGTAAGTTGTGAATGTGTTTATTTCATTTTAAAATTCATAATTTCATTAAAAAGGAATGTCACGATTGTTTGCAATAATAGACTTGCTTGGACTGTAAATAGATAATAATAAATAAAAGTTTAATATTTCCCTACCTGATGCATTAGCAACAGTCTTCAAGTAGCGCACAGAACTGTCACCTAGAGCTCTCATCAGTTGGTTGTCTCCGGTCATCTCGGTAGGATGGGGCTTGAACACCAGCTCAATTTCATTTGGGTTCAGTGGCTCTCCTTCCCCTTCTGTGTCCATAGAGTTCTCACCTTCAGTTCTGAAAGTTTTATTTACTTTGAAACAATTGGAAATAACTGAAATACAGCATTTATCTTTAGAATTGTCTTGTAAAAATAGAAACTGCACATTATAATATTCTGGTGAATTTAGTTAATTTATGTAAGTTTTTATGTGCCCTATGTGAGAACATTAAATTCTGTGGTATTATTACTGATAATACGATTAAATCTATAAGAAAATAAAACATAGCCTAACCTGCCATCACTAGATTCACTTTCCTCACTTCGTTCAGATGTCAATATTGACTTTGCCCTTTTAGTGGTGCTGGTGTTTTTTGACACAGAGCTCACACTAGACAACACAGGGGACGGTGTACTCCTCACTGACGCAGGGTTGGACGTAGACTGACCAGGGGGAGTTGGATTACTTGTTGTTGATGCACCATCCTTTGGCAAAGGTACCGAAGTGCTCCCATTGCTCTGAACGCTCTCAGATGTCCCATTAGAATTCGTTGCCCCATTATTACCCCCCTCCTCGTGATTTTTTCGAGATCTCTGAGGCCTATTTTGAGATTGCATTTTTATCCCCTCCGTAATAGAATTCACAAGGGACGCCTGCGAGTGTGACATGCTGAGTTTGGCCAGAACCCGCTCCTGGTGCGCCTCATACTCATCCCGGCTCGGATAAATCTTCGAAATCAACAAATCGAAGTTGGGGTCAGGACGCAGGGATCGCTTCGAAACTAACTTCTTTCTACAAGTAGGACATTCTTTGTTGCCCGATCTTAGGGCCGTTACTATACAGTCGGAGCAAAACCTGTGGAGGCATTCCTTTGTGGTCATGGTTTTCTTCAGCATATCCAAACAAATAGGACACATCAGTTCGCTGTGTAAGCTTCGCGGGGAGACCGCGATTTCTGTGGCATCTGTGATTACTTCTTGTGGCGTACGATGTAGCTCGTATAGGGAGAGCTCCCACGTTTTGTTTTGTGAGGGTTCCAGCGACGACATCTTGATATATTTCTGTAATATTCTATTTTTCTAAATAAAGTTGACAATTCGCTCCGCTTCCACCATGATGTTTTTTTTCACTGACACAGCAGAGTTGCCAACAAAGAAAAGCATTTTTTACGTTTTGTTGCCAGCTCAAAAAAGGTGGTCCGAAATTCCGAATTGCATCAAAGAAAAGTTAGGTTCTTACCTACCTATGTTTTGTTTATGTTGTGTTTTAATAAAACACATTGATATTTATATAAAATAAATACATTAATATTGGACCGACCACATACAGCCAATGCATTTGTGTTATGGAAATTAGACTAAACGGTGGTACTACAACACCCAGATCCGAGACAATTTATAGAAAATTATAATTTCTGCATTGACCCGACCAGGAATCGAACCCGGGACCTCGGAGCCACGATGGCTTGAAACCCAGTGTGCTTCGGCACTAGGTACACCACGGAGGTCGTCAAAATAATCAGAGGTGGATAAAATTTACAAAATGGAAAATTAGGAATAATAACTAAACTAGCTCCATAATTAATTAAATGTCTAATATTTGGACTATATTCCAGCATTTTATTTAGGAATTCTAAGCATAGGAAAAGGATGAGAGGATATAATAAAAAAAACTAATGGAAATAAGGCTTTTCCTACACGTCTTTCAATGTTTGTGTTTTTTTATGTAAATAATTGTATTTTGAAATAATTTAGTAAACCGATCAAAGTACATCCAGTTATTGTAAAATAAAACAGATATTGAAACTGGCGGACTTCGGTCGTCTTGTAGCGTAGCGAAGGACATGTTTTTTTTCCACAGTCAGCTCACAACGATTCGCAGGTGATAAAAAAATATTACTTCTATTTCCTGGCTTTGTCTCGAAGCAAAGTATTCGCAGGCATTTGTTGCACTGGTACGAAATACGCGTTATTATTCCCTGAATTGGGATTTGCCATATTGTTTTGGCCATTTACGGGAACCAAGGCATACAAACTGCCCGGATTCTGGGCGGAGTTTGTGTATAACGCTCCGTTAGAGGGACTATTTGTTCGCATCGTTGGCTGTCCAGCTAAATTGGGATTTGCAACCATGTTTGGTTGATTAAATTGTCCGTTTGGATAAAACATTGGCTGTGCTACTAAGTTTGGTTGTGCCATGTTCGGTTGCTGTTGGTAAGCTTGTTGCGGACTGTACACAACTCCCTGTGGATTCTGGTATTGTTGCTGATAAACCGGGTTGTTAAATAATGGGGCCCGTGGATTCTGTCCGTTTTGTTGATAGCCTGGTTGCATTAGTAACATACCCTGTTGGTTTCCATAACCTATAGGTTGGTTTCCATAAACTTGAGGTTGGCTAGGATAAGGTTGGTTGAGATACTGTTGATTGGGATATTGTTGGTTCGGATATTGCTGGTTGGGATACTGTTGGTTGGGATACTGTTGGTTGGGATACTGTTGGTTGGGATACTGTTGGTTGAGATATGGTTGGTTGGGTAATTGCTGGTTGGGATAAGCTATTTGCTGGTTAGGGTACATTTGTTGATTTCCCATAGGCTTGTTCATTGTCTGGTCTGTATTTGGAATCTGGTATCCTTGATTTTGTTCATTGTTTGGGGGAGTTGATAGATCGCTCTTGCCCTCAGTGTGGGAGGCTCCAGCGTTGCTGTCAGATTTTGCTTGGTCTTGTAAGTTTTTCAGAGTATCCGCAGCTATGAAGACACCTGGTACGAAGGGGCTTTCAGTTGGTGGAGTGTCGGTGACGGTTATAGCCATAGTAGATATTAGTAGCGCACTAAGTACGCCGATCTGAAGAAACGGGATAATACGTTAGAAATTGATAGATAATTTATTAAGGAATCAATGATCACGAATATTTAAACCTTTAATACGGTATCTTATTAATAAGCTATGATGAAGTTGTAAAACTTCTTTTACACCAGACACTTTTTAATGTATTAAGTACGGTGAAATACTTATTATTTACTATGGGCTGCTTACATAAATAAATTTGGGTTTATAAATTTACATGAATCTCACTCTGAATTACACTGTAAAGTTAAATTAAAGGGACATTTACTTATTTATTAAACACAGAATTGTTAATATTAAACCTCACCAATATTCGCGCGTCCATCTTTGGGCACTTGATAGTTTGTAATTAAACCAACAAGTTTTGTAACTATTTATATATCATTTACTAAACTGTTCTAATTGCTATTTTAATGAATTTCCCCGGGACCGAGACAATATATCTATACAGCTGATGTGATGACGAGTTTGTGGTTTCCATTATAGTTAACTTTTTATTGAGTCATTCGACTTAATTTAATAACTGTTAAAATTTATCAATAGCAGAATATAGTTCAGGCAACCAAAGATTGTAGAGGGAATTTTAAGGAACACTATTTTTGACTTCGTAACATTGTTTGATTCGTAACTAGTTATGAGGTTAACATATCAAAAGTCACAGACCGTTTGACGACCTTCGTGATGTAGTGGCTAAGCACGCTGGTTTCAAGGCGTCGCACAGTGGATCGACGCCATACTAGCAAAGGGACATAGGCAACTTAAATATACATGTGTCAGTTTTTGACAAACAAATCATTCCATCGTATACGCCTAATTATAAGCTGTAAAAAACTTATGAAGCATTTTCTTATTGGAATCTTAAATTGAGAGCTATGGCACCAAACGTGATTTCTTAGTATGGGAAATGGCATAAAAAATAGTGTATCTTCGGATTTTCTTAGTGTTTTGACTTGATTTTTTTATATGGTATTAAAATATATATTTGCTACATTTTCTCCAAACAAACATGGTGCGCCACACGCACCCCTTGCGAGGTACATGCGTTGGCCTATTTTTTACTTCTTATGGTCAAATTGATTCATAAGTTATTACTTCGACATATTTTATCTCCGAATTTCACTTCAATGGTGACTTACTAATAAATGGTCAGGCCATAAATCATCGGTACACTAATAACAGATTACCAGAAGACGTTAACGTTAACCACCTATCGATTCTTGTTAAGTTCTGTTAATCGATTGTTATTAGTAAAAATAATGATAAATTCGCCGTTCATTCATACCAAACACAAAGTGACTCCCAAAGAAAAAAATGTTCAAAGAAGTTTATGAAATGTTAGTTTTGGAAGAAAACCTGGTAGAATTTTGTGATGTTACAAATTTAATTCCTGATAGTGATTCCGAAGAGTCTGAAATAGAATCTGAAGATGATATTTTCTGTGATTAAGAATTGTCTTTTTTTTAGTTGATCTGATCGGTTAATTTATTTATTTATTTATAATTTATTATATAGCTACTTTTTGTTAATTTGTTGTATTGTGTTTTAATATTGTGTTTTAAAACTGTTTAATTGATGTATGTTTATTGCAATTTGTGTATGGTTAGTTGATAGCAAGTTAAGTATATAGTTAGTTTTTATGATATCTTTTAAGGATTTCAATTTATTTCATTACAGTGACAAGTTTTAGCAAAAGCATAATGTACTTTTCTTTAAACCATTACAATACAACATATTTACGTACTTGATCAAAGAAGCCTTTTTTTTAAGTAATAGCTAAGTCAATAAAGAAACAAAGCACCATACGTGTGTAACGAAAACTAAGCTAATTAGCTTAACGGCTAATATATATTACAAATCGTTAATAAAAGCAATCTTTTCCAGAGATTGAATACAATAAAAAAAACTGGTAATCTGTTATCAGTGTACCGATGATTTATGGCCTGACCATTTATTAGTAAGTCACCATTGAAGTGAAATTTGGAGATAAAATATGTCGAAGTAATAACTTATGAATCAATTTGTCCATAAGAAGTAAAAAATAGGCCAACGCACGTACCTCGCAAGGGGTGCGTGTGGCGCACCATGTTTGTTTGGATAAAATGTAGCAAATATATATTTTAATACTATATAAAAAAATCAAGTCGAAACACGAAGAAAATCCGAAGATACACTATTTTTTATGCCATTTCCCATACTAAGAAATCACGTTTGGTGCCATAGCTCTCAATTTAAGATTTCAATAAGAAAATGCTTCATAAGTTTTTTACAGCTTATAATTAGGCGTATACGATGGAATGATTTGTTTGTCAAAAACTGACATATGTATATTTAAGTTGCCTATGTCCCTTTGCTAGTATGGCGTCGATCCACTGTGCGTCGCCGCTCTGAGGTCCCGGGTTCGATTCTCGGTCGGGTCAATAAAGAAATGAAAATTTTCTATATCATCGCGGGTCAGGGTGTCTGATTTCCATAACACAAGTGCATTAGCTACTTACTTTGGGATCAGAGCAATGTATGTGATTGGTGTCCAATATTACTATTACTTACTAAGCCGTACCTCCTGAGCCGGGAGGAGACTGACACTTTGCGTCCTAGCGAGATGAGGACTTCTACAAAATCTAAGCTAATAAAAACAATAGTTATTTGACTGATCTAATAATGGTTAATCACATATGCAGTTAAAGCATCTTGAGCGAACGAGGGAATAGTGATCTTAAAAATATTGGCTGTTTATTTAACGAAGTAAGTAGGTAATTGTTAACTGCGACTGCCATAGTAGGTCAGGATTATAAAAGGAATTGCTTAGAACACAATTTTTGGCTTTGTTACTTAATTAAGACTAGTAAGGAGGTTAAAATATTAAAAGTCCCAGCCCATGTGCACAGCAGTGAGCTGTGAGGAGAGGGAGGGTTTGATGGTAAATTTTTAAGGTCTCATGGCGCTTAAAGGCAAAGCTTCCGATAATTAAGCGTTAAATTTACATTCATACCCTCTCTCCCGGCTCACGGACTACGGGCTGGGACGTTTAATATGTGGACCTATTCCAAATTAGTCTAAATAAAGTAACGTAATCGTGTTCCTTGAATTTCCCTCTACAAGGTTTAACGATCCTTATTTGACTAGCCTATAGTAAGTGCCTGTTTCAATTTGGAACGGATGGTGGATTTTTGTTAGTGGCATTTCTTTAAATACTTATTAGAAAACTTTTTAAAGAACTTTCCTAATTACATCATTACAATTTGTAAAAATTATACATGATACTTTCTTTGGTCAGTAAGCAACATAATATATTTAAACGGACATGTTTAAAATGCTCAGCTGGTTCTAACTATATCATTAAATTTCTCTTACGATGCCGCAGTAATGTTCACGATAAATGTACTTTATATATCAAGATAATTTAACAATTTGTAGATAATTTACATAAACTTTTATCCACCAATTACCACGCGAGATGAATGTGATGTCTACAAATTGAGGCTGAGCGATATTAACTCATATAAAGCTCTCTCTTCATTTTCCATGACGACGAGGATCTCCTGATATTTTATGATTATTAATGCTTTTAATTACATACACTTACGACATGTTAGTAGATATATTTTTACGATGCTACGACGGCATAGGTCAATTTGCACAAGGCAGCTTCTCTATCATTAACTTTACAATCCTTTTATCCTTATTCACCTAAAAATTAACTTAAAATAAGTAAAAACCAAACTCAAAATCAAATGCACTAAAAAGTTTAAAAAAAACTCTTCACTCTTTAAATGAAAGGACTCTATTGTGCGCTGATAGACGATGCTTCAAATGGCAAAAGGGATGGCACCAACTCTAGAAAAAAAATGTTTTTACTAGGGTAGGGTAGGATATGGTTTTTACTTTATTAAAGTTAATTTGATTTGCTAATTTTTAGTGATTACAAGTTGAGGAAGAGTTGTACCTTTTGACTCTTTGAGTTCTTGATTAAGCTACAAATTACTTATCATAAGTGCTGTCAATAAAATCCACCATCAGCTCAGCTCCACACAATGTCGACTATCAAACGCAACGACAAGTCTTCATTAAGATTCTAGTACGAATACGTGCCTTTTAAATTTGAGATTTCCCTCGATTGTATCAAGATCCGATCATCAGACTTGGAAACAATGAGACCAACTAGAAGGTATAACCTTTAGCCGGGCGAATTTAATTTTCGGATCGATCGACAAATGACTAAGATATGAGGTAACATAAATAAATAAAAAACCTACAGTCGAATTGTTAATTAACTTTTTTGATGTCGGTTAAAAATAGGGTTTTTGTTTAGTTAGGTCCTGTCTTCGTTCTGTCATGCTGCATTTGGAAGGTCGAAACAACAAAAATCTATTAAAAGGCTAATAAGTTATCACATGGATAAAAATTATTTGTTGTGTATTCCTTGACAAGATCGTTAGAAAAGCTTCATAGTTGTGTTCATAGCGTGTCGATCGTGTTACTTTAATATTTATGTCAGTGGATGCACGGACAGCTATGAAGCCATAAAAGTTAATTGGCAGTCATCACCTTATGTAGACATACTCATGTCTTCTTCATAAACAAGTAACTAACTAGACGTCTACGTACTCGTATAAAGGTCGAAGCTCACTAATCAACCCGTCACGGTGACAGCACCGTATCAACTCGAGGCGTTCAGTATTCTTCGTATGAAACTCCATACTTGAACGCACATCTATCAACTTCGTAACGTCACCACCTCCGATCGAGATCAACTCGGGACCAACTCTCGACCAGCGGTGCATGCGTTGTAACGCGCGTCGCCTATTGGATGACGACATCCGTCCACCCTGTCAAACGGGCTGTCATTCAAAAGAAGAACTGTCATAAGTTGTAGCAAACACGATCCCAGGCGAGGCGTTCGCTATCCGGTGCCGATCCCATCCGTCCGAGGCGTTGCTGTTCCCTTTGCGTAACGTGCTTTCGTATGGTTGACGCCTTCCCGTGCCGGGTGGGTAGATTTGCTTCAACTTTAATAACTCTCCCGTCGTGACCTAACAGCTGTTCGATTATGTGTGGTGCGTATGTTCTCATTTTTGTACGATAGTAGGTATATGAGAGTCGTGATATTTTGTTCTCTATAAAATTAAATGTTTTTTTTTAAAATACAAAGACCAGGGCCCCTATTTTTGAATCACTCGCTTTAAGATGGCGAGTGATTTTCGTTCGAAGATGAATTAAAAGATATAGAAAAAAACTCGTTGTCGAACGAAAATCACTCGCCATTTCGAAGCGAGTGATTCAAAAATAGGGCCCCAAATTGTAGCACGTATGAATGTGTTAATAGAAGGTAGCGTCGCTAAATCGTGTTGTAATCTATTAGGTAAAGAATACGGTACAGACAAATTTTATGAAAATATTAAAAAGAATCTGATGAATCGGCTTCGATTCGAATATTGAATATTGAGATTAAAATATTTATCTAAATAGTAAGCACCTATATCTTTCCCTTATTGTCAATCTCTACATCTAGGCTGGAAAGTTCTACATTGGAGACCCTTCGACCAAAGACGCAGCGTAGGGCGTCCACCAACAAGATGGATAGAAGACCTTAAAAGATCGCAGGATCAAACTGGATGCAGACCGCTAGTGATCGGGCGCTGTGGGGGAGGCCTATGTTCAGCAGTGGACGTCCTTTGGCTGAGAATGACGATGATAATGATGATGACATCTAGGTTACCTATTCTTCTATGCTAGTCTATTTTTTTAAAAGGAGCAAAATCAAGAGACGATTAAAATTCTGCGGTGTACCTACCTCCGTAGCTAGCATGCACATGATCGGTCAATTAACTTAAGTAGAGGAGTAGGGGGTACATGATACATCAGACATTTGTTCTGAAATATGTTTGCCTGTTTCCATTATTATCAAACTATTTTCATTAGTTTCTCAAAAACAAATTTGATTGATGAATTGATTTCAGATCGAATATTTTATAATTCATATGCTTAAAACTTGAATGAACGAGTGGGAACCAATTAGCGAAATATTTAAAAAAGTAAATGTAGTATAATGTATTTGTAATGACGACAAATGAAGATACATATTAAGATTTGCTATTGAATGTCATTGAAAAAAAATACTATTCCCGGTATCATTTGAAACGACCAAACAAAAATTTATGTCGTATAAGACAGACATGTCTACTCGTATGTAGAGACGCTTAGCACAAATGCTTCGGAAGTACCAAAGATATACTGGATCCAACATTCCCGTCTTCCCCCTACTTTGCTTTCTCTCTTTTAACTATGTAATTATAAAACAGCATCTATACAAGACTATGTTGATATGCTTAGCACTAATTCGTAACTAGAATGGGGCATTAGCGATTTGTGTGACACAGATACATTACATTGGATTAAAGTCTGAGAAATATTGAAACTAGCACTACGACATGTTTTAATACAATTAGCGTATTATAAGTGAGTAGATCAGAAAGCTTAGAGATAAGATTCGATATCTGCAATCGGAAAGTATGTAAACATTTCCTTACAGCGCCTGTTAATTAGTGAGATCGGCTCTACCTCACTGGGATGCCTTATTTATTAGAATTTTCAACAGTTGTAATAAAAGTAGGATTACTACCTTTACCAAAAACAAAAGGAAGGGTTGTGAGTTTATCTCTTTGTGTATCTTTGTAGGTATGTGAGTTCCACATATGCGGCAAAGACAAATTCTGAATACGATAATGTTTATGCGTTGTCGGGGTACAGTTTTTTAAATTTATTTATGAGTTCGTTCGTTCCTAAAAACAGAGTGAAACATACGACGACCTTCGTGGTGTAGTGGCTAAGCACGCTAAGTTTCAAGACATCGCCACACCGAGGTCCCGGGTCGATTCCCGGTCGGGTGAATATAGAAATCATAATTTGCTATATTGTCTTGGGTCTGGGCGTTGTGGATTCAGATTTCCATAACACAAGTGCATTAGCTACTTACTTTAGGATCAAAACAATGTATGTGATTGGTGTCAAATATTAAGAAAAAAAACATGCATAAATATTAATCAAGATCCAACTAAACGGACAGCCAGACGAAATAGGCAAAAACGATTAAAATTAAATAGCGAGAAATTTTTACGTTAAGTGAAAAGGGCTGTAACCAAATGTATTGTTTCAATGTGTCATTATTCGTAATTATGCTTTGATTTGGTGACAAGTTGATTAAAATGTACTAATTACTGTCTGTTGGTTATGGATCAAACGATATAAGTACAGCCTACATGGACCTACCCTAGGTAGCAAATAACAGTTACATTTTTCTAATGAAGGGAATAATACGAATTTATATTCCGTTGACCCAAAATTTTTAGACAATGCTAGGCATCCTAGTGAATCTGGACCCGTATTTATAAGTAATGAAAACTAGATCAAGATCGGTTCCTAATCTAGATGAGTCAAGACAGTGGGTCACAGTTTCCTTACACAGATTTTATAATGAGACAATCGTGTTTAACCACTTCATTAATTATCTTAAGAAGCTATAAAATTGAATCCTCCTAGTTAAAAGTGTTAATTAGGTGTCCCTAATTGCCACACTTGTATTTAATACACTGTTTTTAATTTAAAGTAGCAATTAATACTTAAAGTTAAAGCAACACAAGTGTAATGCTTTAGAATGTTTTTAACACTCACAGTGTCATATTTTATATTCATAAAGATGAAATAAGAAACCAAAAATTTGCGCACGGGCGGGACTTGAACCAGCAACCTTTTGGCAAACCGGGCCAAACGCTCTTACCAATTGAGCTACCGTGCTGTTAGTCCGACCCTGCGAAATTTGTGGTTTCTTATGAAAACGTCAATTGCGTGACGCTTAGCGCCATCTAGCCGTCTGTTTATGAAACAGATGGCCCAAGCAGTTATTCTTTACAGAATAAATTCAACTTGGAAATTGATGTCGCTTCGCTATCTAATGCTTTAGAATGTTTTTAACACTCACAGTGTCATATTTTATATTCATAAAGATGAAATAAGAAACCAAAAATTTGCGCACGGGCGGGACTTGAACCAGCAACCTTTTGGCAAACCGGGCCAAACGCTCTTACCAATTGAGCTACCGTGCTGTTAGTCCGACCCTGCGAAATTTGTGGTTTCTTATGAAAACGTCAATTGCGTGACGCTTAGCGCCATCTAGCCGTCTGTTTATGAAACAGGCCCATTAAGTAACCAGTAATCAATTCTAAATGGTTTTGTTTTTTATAAGAAAAATAATTTTAACAGACGGCTAGATGGCGCTAAGCGTCACGCAATTGACGTTTTCATAAGAAACCACAAATTTCGCAGGGTCGGACTAACAGCACGGTAGCTCAATTGGTAAGAGCGTTTGGCCCGGTTTGCCAAAAGGTTGCTGGTTCAAGTCCCGCCCGTGCGCAAATTTTTGGTTTCTTATTTCATCTTTATGAAAACACAAGTGTAGTTCATTTAATTACTAAGAGGTACCGTCAGCAGCTTAATTAACCCGTATACAAAATATCCCAAATCATAGTTATGATTGTAATTAATATACCATTGAGTTGAATGTTTAAATTCTTAATACCAAAATAAAAAGTAATTTGTCATAGTTTACTTCTCCAAAACTCACGTTTCGTTCACATAAAACATTACATTAGGGGTTACTTATTAATCGATACTTTGGTTTTAGTAACATCAACAAACCACGGGTCTTTACACTCAGGGTGTGGCTTATAATAGTAGCAAAACAATTAAATATAGGCCCATTAAGTAACCAGTAATCAATTCTAAATGGTTTTGTTTTTTATAAGAAAAATAATTTTAATTTTGTTTTCTAACAAAATCAATCGAACGAGCAGTATTGCACACAAATATGTCCAGTCATAGAATTTGACATTGTCATTTAATACAACGAGTTTACTTTACTAGAGCGATTCTGATCAACTTTTAATTATAACTTTGGATTACTATATCTCTGAGTAAAGGCATTTTAGAGCCCCATGGCCTGGTCAAGGTGACTAAGTATATTATTACTTTATAAGTATATTATAGTAGTATATACTCTTTAGAATCATTGATGAAATTTTTTGCTCTTATTACAGGCCACGCACTGTAATAGTATCTATATCTTAGAAATAATAGTCCCCCTAGCCGATTTCGACTACACGGTGGCCAGTCACAACGACTAGCCGACTGCGCGGGACATATTATAGTGCACAAGTGTGTGCGCAAACACAGGTGCACTCTCTATTCCTTTCACTCACATAGCCCGATGGGACAGCAATCTGACACGATCGGAGAGAGATCAGGCGCAGGACCAACGGCTTAATGTGCTTTTCCGAGGCACGGGGGTGAAAACACCGCCAACTTCCAAACTCCGGGCTACCCTAAGAATTTCTGAACAGAAGAACTCAGGTATATATTTTTGGCCCGACCCGGGGATCGAACCCGGGACCTCTGGCGCAGCCGTCGCTTTTAAAGTGCGACCCTCCTACCGCTGCGCCACCGAGGCAGTATCTTAGATAGTATCTAAGAAATAAAAGACATGTGAATAGTCGACTGGCCTATAAAGTATGTAGGTAGGTTAGTTTTTAGATGTCAAAGATTATTTCCTAAATAGAGACAAATTATGCTAAATAGTCACGACGTACTACGAACACTAAGCACCGAAACATTTTAAGTGAAGTTGTTGTTCCAGAGAGTAAAACACTTAGAAATGAAGAGTCGTTTCATATTAATATTCAGTGCATGACTTTATCGTGTTTCATCAAAATATTCTTCTATATTTTGTAAGTAGTGGCATTAGAGTTATAAATCAGCCGTTTGTTAATGATAAAAACTGACTAATAAGCTCAAAATAACACATTTGCCTTCTGTTTAGGAAAAACAATTTCCTTTGGAGTCAATGCATGATGTGCGTAGACTGAAATCATGCACCGACTTCAAATGAAATTGTTTCTCCTAAACTGAGGGCAAATGTGTTATTTTAAGTTTTTTTGTCGGTTTTTGAAGCCGGTTTGATATTTTTTATGTTTTTTTAGTTCATGATTTTTACCTATTACCCATCATCTCTCAAAAACAAATGGACTGATTATGATAAAATTTGAACTAAAAAAAAACACCTAGCTATAACTTTTCGCTGCCGGGAAATCCGTGGACAAACATACATACACTTACGAAATTTTACACACGTATTTGCAAGCCTTTAATAGAACAACATACTTATATAGATCAGAATCAGAATTTGATATCACATATATACATTGCATTGATTACCTCCTTTTATTGAAGTCAGTAAAAATAATCTCACATTGAATTTATGAAGATTCATTTTTATTTCATGGGTTTACCTGCGGCTAGTAGAACATTGTATCATAATGTACTCGTATGTAAGTAGTGAATTAACTTGCGTTTCTATGCTGAAACTAATTCTAAATCCATTTCGATGTATTTTGGCATACTAAAAGAGATACTAACAATTAGACCATGGAGACATACTTATAGTTTTGATTCCGAAAATCAAACGGAATGGATATCTAGAAATAAGGAAATTTAGAATTTTTATTAATAATAATAATTATAATTTTGTGAACCGTCTGCGGCCGTAGTCTTTTTGGATGTTTTGCTTCATTATTAATACCTACTTTATTTAAGTAGTAAGCTAATTAGAATCTACGGAATACCCACGCATTTGTATTTCACAATTCGTCATAGCTCACATTGCAAGTGCATTCTAGTTTAAACTAACTGTATAACTAAACGTGGTTTGAGTTAATTGACAAAATTAATTAATACCGGTATGCTTAATGGCGTTGTAGAGTAAAATATTAACGTTTAACTTATGTAGGTTTGTTGCTGAGAATAGTTCAAAAGTGGGTAACAGCATTTGCTCGGTTAGGAATCGATTGGCTTGATGAACGCTTTTCTCGGGACTCCGTTATTTCAAGGAAAATTTTAAGTGCCTATAACCTATCATCTTAATTAAATGGTGTTTATTATAATTCCTTCTCATTTGTAGTTAGTTAGTTAGTTAGATAGAAACACATAGAGTTAGACAATTTTAAATACAACGACAGTTACTAATATAAAGATACTAACTTACATTTGTAATACGTGTTTCGCTTAGTCTTAAATCGTTTTGAAATAGTGTCTTTAACAGAGACATATTATGTCCTAATTATTACCTAAGTGTGAGGGTTGGTCAAAGAGCGTGACCATATCTAAACTCACATTATAAAGCTGAAGAGTTAGTTTCTTTGAACGCGATAATTTTTGGAACTACTGAACCAATTTGAAAAAAGATTTTTGTGCTGAGTAGCTTATTATCGACGCTGCTACGGGAGGAGAAGTTTAAAAAAAAACCTAAGTCTATACTAATACTATTAAGCTTTATATATTTTTTTGGTTTGAATGCGATTATCTCAGGAACTACTGGACCGATTTGTAAAAGTATGTCTTGTGTTAGATTGCTTATCTAAAGAGGAAGACTATTAGATATATACTTCACGCTAAGATGAGAAGGAAAGGGAGTAAATACAAAACGCGCGGACATAGTCCAGGAGACTGCTAGTAGTTTTATAGACCGCCTAATAAAGCTGGTTAGTGGCCAGATCTGATACAGCTGGATATCCTGGCGCCATGCCATACGCGTTTCGCCGTAGACTTGAAATACTGTGAAATTATCGATATGGTTCTATCGATATATCGTGATCTTTCTTTTGCTGTCAACTCAACGTGTTTATTGCCTCTACCAAACCAAACCTTTACTACCCTTTAACTTAATTCTTGCTAGCCTACTTTTAAGTCTGGTATCTAAAAAGTATGTCAATTAATTAGCCTTTGTATGAGCTATATTATTGTAGTGGCCATAAATTCACACATTCATACTATATCCACCCACTCTCACAAACTTTCGCATTTATAATTTCGGTAGGATTGACTGGAGATTCGCTAGAACAGAAATTTTCTAGAAAACGAAATAAGTATTATAAGATTCTGGTAGAAACATTATCTCTTGACCCATATTGTTCTCTGGGGAGGCACATTCTGCAAGTGTACAATATACACATACATGCAGCGGTAGCAGCGCTTTGGTAGTGATACTGAAGTGAAGCAACCTACGGCGCGGTCGTGTTTGGATGGGTGACCATTCCGTCCATATAAGCGACGTACATCACGAGCATCTCCGTGCTTCGGAAGGCACGTTAAGCCGTTGGTCTCGGCTAATATCAGTCTTTAAGTCTAGTCAGAGGCCTTGTGGGCTGCTTGATAACATCTGACAGCAGGGTTGGTCGCTCACCACACCCCTCCACCAACCCGCACTGAGCCCGGGTGGTGAAGTATGGCTCAAACTACCTCATAGTTGAGGTAAGGACTTTGCCCAGCAGTGGGATGTCACAGCCTAACTTTAATTCATATCCATGGTGATCGATGTATTTCTACCGACATATCGACTGTTTTCAAGCCTAGTCGTTTATGGTAGCCTGATACCATGTAATTGCAGATTCACTTTATTTACGGACCTTCATATTTAGATAACAATACCTTTTCGAAAGATGAAATAAAATATGACACTGTTAGTGTTAAAGACATTCTAAATAATACATTTCGCTGAAAATAGCGTCTTTTCTAAACGTAGGCCAATAGGTTAAATTAGGCTGAGCTGTTTTTTTAATAAGACGGGTTTGAAGAGGTACTACGGCCCTTATATACCTGACCGATGAAGGGCCTCTAGTCTAACCACAGTGTATTATTTTTTAACAATAAGTAACTGATACAGATATTCAACATTTTACTAACAAAAGAATGCACAGATAAGATCGGAAAGCGAGATAAAAGCAACGTGTTTACTCACTGTAACTTGACACAACAAAACGTATCATAATTAACTTATATGTAAGGTAATATTTCACTTTCTTGTTAACGAAACAAAACACCAACGATGATTAATTGAATAATTTTGACAAGTTTCCGAGCCCGTATACCAAAATCTTCATTATTGTCTGCCTTTTCGGTCAAGTTGTCTTGTACAGCGTGGGGTAATAGGAACAAAAATTTTAATTAATGATTCTGCAGCGTATTCGTAGTTATTTGAAGTCATAGTGCTCTTAAATGCTTTAAATCACAGATATAGTATTCCGAAGTTAAATCCCTAATCAATTTATATCAAAATCGCTAACTCATTGTAGTATGAGTAAATCAAAATAATAAGCTCTATGACTGAACACATTTCAATATATTGCTGGTTCGATTCATATTTTTAGAAAATAACAATACATATATTTTTTATTATAGAAAATGAAAAACATTTAGAAAAAAATAACTTATAAAAAAGTTAAAACCAACTTCAAAACCAAAATGCACTAAAAAGTAGACATGCGCAAAACAGTACACTGCCGCGTAATGTAATATTGCATCACCTTTCATGAAAAGTGATATCACTCTGTAATAGGTGTGCTGTTTAGTACGTAGTGATATTTCGGGTAATGGTAATAATGCGTTATATGAGTAATATTGCGATGGTTGAAATATTACTGTGATGCGATTATTACAGTAAAATAACGTAATGAAATGCTTTTAAGGACATGTCATAACGGGAGTAATATTAAGTATTACGCTATGTTATTGAACTTTATACTGACTGCATGACATGTCATGACTACTAGTTAAGGTTTAAGCGCTTAAAGAATAAGGTCGTGATTTTTTAAATAAATTACTGTGTTCGATTTGGTTCGGTCGGACTTAGAAAACAAAGATACACAACGGACGGAATAATGATAAGCTAAAAAGTACCTTAGCTACCTAAAAACACGATTTAATTGCGGATACTGATGCATATTGCAATACATAGTATCGAGTAATGTTTCGAGTAATGGTGTGATGTTTGGTGCGGCCGGGTGATGCGTAATGTATCAGTACGCCGTCACGTGATATCACCCGAGTAATATCAGAAGCATTACTTACTCATCTCTACAAAAAGTCTTAAATAAACCCACCACGCACCGACTCAAAAAATAAATTGTTTGTCTAAAATGGCTTCCTTTCCTTTCAAGGGCCAAAAGTTTATTTAAAAGACTTTTTAGTGCATTTTAGAAATAAAATTAACTTTAAAAAAAGTAAAACCCGCCTTCAAGGGTTTTACTTTTTTTAAAGTTAATTTTATTTCTTCATTTTTAGTGATTACAGGGATGACTCTGTTCTTTAAGAAGCTACAAATTGCCTATCATAAGTTCTGTCAGTATATTACTGCTGCATTATATAACTGATCTCCTAAGCGTTAAGGAGTTCCACCATCAGCTCAGCTCCACAAGATGTTGACTATCAGACTTAAAACACGTCAACATTAAAAGATTCTATTAAAAAAAACACTTTGCACCAAGATCCTATCATCAGATCCCGAATTGGCAAAAATGGGACCAACTAGAAGGTATACCCTTTAGGTATGCTAAATTGGTTTTCGAATCGGTCGACCATTTGTCGAGAAACATCTGAGATATGAGGTAAAAAAAATACAGTCGAATTCATAAACTTATTGAAGTCGGTTGAAAATATTGTTTACTTAAATTTTGTCTTTGTATTTAAAATTTTGTCTCTTATTACATGACACACCCTGTATACCACGACCGTACACCAAAATCTCCATATTGTCTTATTTATGTTGGTACACTATAATTATAATTTCTCTTGTAGATATGTATGATAAGGGATATACAACACTTTGCTTTTAAAAAAGAAATTAAAATATATCATCAGATTCATATAGATAAAAAATAGTAACAGCGTAACGAATTTGCTATGTCTATGTTATAACTAAGAAATTGATACTTTACTATTTATAATACGAATAAACTATTCGCTGTTATTTCAAAAAAGTTAGTACCAGATTAAAACGAAGACTAAAAGAACACCCGTCCTGCTAGAAAAAAAAATACCTTCATTATTGAATGTTGCCATTTTTACTATTTTATTTGCGAGCGATTCCAAGCCTTGTACTTGGTTTTGGAACAAAGATGTCTAAGTTTAAAAAAAAAAACACTTTAGATGAACTACTTATATGCAGATTCTAAGCATGCAGTTCCATTATAAAGGTGAAGAAAAATTCTTCTTATGAAAATGAATTTTCAATCTGTTCCTGCTCTGTGGTAATCTGGCTTCGTTTTGTCAGTTCCAAGAATTGAATTTAGGATCTCTCGCGAGATGGGCTTTCACCACTAACATACATAAAACCTACTTAACTAGGTATTAGAATGTAGAGAGTGTTTGCTTCTAATTTAATTAATCCCAATGCAAGTTAATTAAAAATAAATGTAATCGTTCACGACCTTGTTGCTAAATGTGTTCATTCACACTTATTTGCATTATTCTATACTAATATTATAAAGCTGAAAAGTTTGTTTGTTTGTTTTAACGCGCTAATTTCAGGAACTACTAGACGGATTTGAGAAATTATTTTTGGGTTGGATAGCTTATTTATCGAGGAAGGCTTTAGGCTATAAAACATCATGGTGCAACGGAAGGGGAGGGAGCTGGTCATTTGCCATTTGGTGTTCTGCTGAAATATTTAATTTTGTTTCGATTTATGTAGTCACGAAATTCGGTGCTTCATACTCATAAGTGTGAAATGCTTCTAGATATGAACCAAAGAATTAAGCAAAACGGTACAAGGGCCATCAAACCAACTCTCTTTATGTATGTGACGTTTGTTTACAAGTTACCAAGATGCGGTCCAATGTTACTAAAGCGCACCGAAAACAAACCAACCATTTTCACTTTGAGATGTGAATCATGTCCAAGCTCCATCTCTCTTCATTAATCGGATTTAGTATTTCTAGTGTGCGTTTATTGCGTGAGGTCAGAGCATCGAAAGCGCTAAGGGCCGTTTCTCATGGAGACATCCTGTATTTTGTAGATACTGTTTTCTGTAGAATGTCGTAGTAGCATCCGAGCTATAATTCACACGGAAATCACGTTTGCAGTTATTCGAAAAACCGATACCAGTTTTTTTTGGGATTTAGTTTTGTTATTAAGCTGGACGTTACCACGCATGGCAATGCTGTAAAAGATAGGAATATACAGCGCGCCGTATTATCGGTAAGTGCAAACAAGATAGACTGTTGACAGGACTCAGATGACTGACAAAAAACAAAAACCTGCCGTGAGAACACACCAAAGTTTTCTACGGGATCCAGTAATGCAGTGATCAGAATTGGACTGTGCCGTGGAAAACGTCACTGCTAAGCTACTCTGCGGGTCATCGCCATCAGATAACTACTGCTTTTTGGCATTATAAAAATAAAAAAAATAAAATAAAATAAAAATAAAAATATTTATTTCAGGCATTGCCCATAAAGAGTGTTAGTAACAATTTCATCTTATAAACTATGTTAGTACATTGGAATTCTATTATTATTTATTAATTAAAAATTAAAGTAATTTACCCTAGTGTCTTTGGTTAGGTGGTAGCGTGTCCAGTGCTGCATGATGGCACTGTCCACGTCCAGCCTCGCCGCGACACTCTGCAGGAGACTGTTGGAGCTGCCACGCACCCTGTGGATCAAGGACGCTATGCGGTTTCGCAAAATAGCCGCAAAACTATCAACACCTGCTTCCGCCAGCATCCTCGAAGCACTACAATAACGTCGCAGCCCCATCAGCATCCTGAATGCATTATTGTATTGAGTGCGCAGGGCTCTGTACGCTGTAAGGGTATAGCTTGTCCACAGGCTGCACGTGTACAGAGAGTTACAATAGGCTTTAAAAAGTGTAATTTTAACCTGCCTAGTACAACGCGAAAACCTGCGAGCAAGCATGTTCGCCCTAACGCACAATGCCCTGCGCTCTCGCTCCAAGTCCAGGTCATCTTTGAGCGACTCGGTAACCCAGTGTCCCAGGTATTTAAAACTGTGTACTTGCTTCAGAGGAGTGCCGTTGAGCCTGACAGCTGGAATTTTGTAGGACTTGTTTTTAGCTTTAAAAACTAGCAGTTCACTCTTAACAGTGTTGTACCTGAGACCGTGAGCCACCGCATATCGCTCACAGATGTTAATTAGCCTTTTGAGAGCACTGATCGATGGGCACAGCAGCACCATATCGTCTGCGTAGCTTATGTTGTTGACGAAGGTGCCGTCCACAGAGCAGCCAACACCGGCACTGCTGAGCTCAACGATCAGTTTGTTCATATAAAGGTTGAAAAGCGTTGGGGACGTAATTATAACCATGTACTGTCAGTTTGTGGACCGAAACGGTGTTTTTAATATCACACAAGCTCGTCTCAGCGTCCATATTCCATGTTGTGAGATAAAACGTCTGTACAGTCACCAGCACGTCAGGTTACCCACTTTTGTTGCAAACTAGCCCTTATTGCAACTGTCTAAGATACCGCAGTGTTTACCTTGACGTGCTGTTGTCCGTACAATGAAGTAAAAGTCTGAGTTATCCGCGCTATGGTCAAGAAATGTTTGTCACATTTTCCCCATTTCCTATAAGTTTCACCCATTTCCAGATCATTAAACATTATCGATTCATATCTATTTTCTCGTGTGACGGAATCCCCAGCATCCTTGCTGCGAATCAGCATGATGTTAATTGCTAAGTGAAATTGTCCGACTCTAGAGAGTAATCATAATAATCACCGATCGAGTCGTACTATTATAGTAATTTGTACGAATACGTGATGTCCGTTACACTTTTCTTCATTTCCTACATTTGCGGCAGAATGTAATTTGAGTTATGGCAGAGGTAGAGGCAGAAGGATCAAGCCAACGTGCTATGGGAGGTCTTCTCTATTTAAAATACTAGATGTTCGGTAGCTAAAATTAAATAAAATAAACTTCATACTACCTACGTAAGAAATACTATAATATTATGTTAAGAAAAATATAATAATATTTGTTATAATGTTACTCTCTTTAAGTACTTAAAGTCTGCCTACGCTCTTTATTCCTTTAAGAATAGGTGTAGGGAAAGTTTCAAAAAGGCTTATTACGAACGATAAGTCAGTCACAGTAAAAACCTCTCTTAAGGAATATTTTGCTTGTTTAAACGCGCTAATTTTAGGAACTACCGGACCGATTTTAAAAAAAAAATATCTAAATGCGACGACATAAAATACTAAGACACAGTGACATCTCTTTCAATTTTATAATTTTATCTGCGTAAAAAGTAAACCTGCTGGTTTTCTTTCAATTGCGTTTGAATCGTAAAACTAAGCTGGAATCGGGCTAACGAAACCAGTGACGCTGTTTATACCGACTTTTACAAGCAGTTATAAAGCTTAACTCATAAATGGCGACACAAATACAGATATGTGTAGCAGAAGGCTGTACGTGATAATTACTCTCGCCCGAATCTGGTTCCTTACCAGTTGAGAGGTTATATAATAGTGATACACTGCTATGTGACTATGAACTTATGAAGTTCTTTTTTAAAAACAGCAGTCAAATAAAAAATATATATTCATTTAGTTGAATTATAAAAGCGTAGCACGAATTCGGGTATCTATGAAATAGAATTAATGATGCCTGGTTCAACAGAATTATAACAGTCTTGGAAGAATAAGTCTTTTTAGGAAAGTTTCATTAAAGTGTGGAGTTGAAATTTAAAAACGAAATCAAAATTGTACAATATTCTATCTTAATATATCTATTTTAAAATTTCCCATACAATTTGATACATCCACAAGGAATACATAATGGCAAGTACAGTCGCCAGCACATCAGGTTATACATTTTTGTTGAAAACTAGCCCTTATTACAAGTGCATAAGATACCACAGTGTTTACCTTGACGTGCTGTTATCCCTACATGAGCACATGACTTTGATGATGATGATAAGCATTAAGTAATTTAAGAACAAAATTTCACTACAAGCTTACAAATTCAAGAGATAAGTATTGATACTCGTACTTTTCTGTTTTTACTTTCGCTTAGATACCAGTAATGATATGAGCGGCAGTTAAATATCTGTGGCGGGTAATTGGTTTGCTTAGGGTTGCGATTGCAGGTTTTCAGAGATCCGTGGCATGGCAAAAGGTATGGATATTAATGACGATAGAGACAGGTTATTTTTTTTATTTTCTGCATAGTAAATTGATTGTGTTTATCCAATCACGCTGAATAAAAAAATGTCTACTGCCATTAGTTATATAGACTTCATGCATCGAGTTTTTCACAATGGTGCCGCGAAAAATGCAAATGAACATGAAAAATGCATTGAACGCTATCCAATGTCAGTGGATTCTATTTTTACGATGGTATCAGTCTATCTATGACTCAGAGGTGCGATTTTGTAAAGCTATTGTATTCATTTGACAGTTCAAACGTACGGTATGATCTGTCAATCGACAGAACGGCAGACTTTTGTGGCTCTTCTTGGCTCAGGAAGTAAGTTTTTTTTTCTAAAAGTATATGTGTGTATACCTGAGACGAGTAACCAAACGTTAACGGAACGTTATACATATAAATTGCAGCATTAAACATAAACAAAATTAGGTTTTTTTATTTTATTTTCCGAATTTTTACGCGGTTGATCAATGATGAACCCATAAATGCATCGGTGTAGGTCAAAAGTTTACATAATATGTTAGTATGAACTTAAAACAATAACGACAAATATGTTTTCCAGTATACAGAACCCAGAAAATATTTCACCTCTTTCATGGCATATTTTTTTATAGACAAGCATATAATGCTAACAGCGTTAGAAGATAGGGCTCAGGCTGACTACAAGAACCCTTGAGTTATATGCATGACTAGCGGTCCCCCGCGACTTCGTCCGCACGTTTTGAGTTTGCTCCCTCCCCTCCCGTCGCAGCGTCATGTTTTATATCCTAAAGCCTTTCTCGATAAATAAGCTATCCAACACAGAAATATTTTTTCAAATCGGTCCAGCAGTTCCTGAGATAAGCGCGTTCAAACAAACAAACTCTTCAGCTTCATAATATATTAGCGCAAGCGCACGTTGTACTTAAGCTGCGAACATTATTTTGGTGCGGAGTTATGTTAAAACTGTGATAGCTCCTAAGATATTTATTGAAATCAAATGATATAAGGGCAACTTGGTTCTAAATGAAATGCTCGTGATGATGAATGTATTTATTTTGATAAGAATAAATACCTGTGTGTATAATACACCTCTAAAAATAATGCATTATTTTTTTACAATTTTTTTTAACATAAAAAAGGTTGTAGTAAGTCAACCATAAAAGATAGACATATGCTGTCGCGGACTTTATTATAGAACTCTTAATGTTGAACAATCCTGTCATACATGATTTTTGTGTAACTTAAGCGGTTTCCGCAGCGTATGCAGCGGAAGCTATCAAAAGGAATATCTTTCTTCCGTTTTCGCAACATTTTTCATTTCTGCTGTGGTCTTATGAGTCGTATCTTTATGTTATATAGCCTAAAGCCTTCCTCGATAAATGGACTATCCAACGTAAAAATAATTTTTCAAATCGGGCCAGTAGTTTCTGAGATTAGCGCGTTCAAACAAACAAACAAACAAACAAACAAACTCTTCAGCTTTATAATATTAAGTATAGATTGGTCCGAAATGCGTGTATTCTTGATTTTTTGCTATCATCCTATCGATGTTTATAAATGCAGCCGTATAAACGATTGATAAGTAAAGTAGCTATTGCTAAATGGTTGCGGTTAACCAGTTTCTAAAGAAACTTTTAAATACTTTAAGTGCATACTTCTATGCTTAGGTTGCTTCTTTGTTCTTTTAAACGTTTGATTACAGAAGATGCCTACAGCAGGAGAGCATGGAAAATTACCAAACGAAAGTAAATAAATAGAAAGTAGATATATCATTCTTGAGACCGTTCACATTTATTGAGAAGTGATGCTTTCAATCGCGAAGTGGCTGACCATTCTACCACAATCCTGTGTTGACCTAGCCAACATTTTATCCGAAGCAACTGTCGTCAGAATGACGGGCAGAGGGAGAATAAACAACCTCAACTAATTGAAACAGCTGGGTCGATTGCAGCGACGACTCGATAAAACTGTGGATCGGTGATGCACTCCCACCTCGTTACCAATAGGGGTGGCAATATGAAAAATATGATATGATAAGAAAAAAGTGTACGCAATTTGATGACAAGATTTTGACGTGAACTGTCAACAGACTGATGTATTCCTTGAAATTTGAACGTTGAATATGAAACTGCAGAAGTGACACACATCTCGCTTTGCTTTTGTGCCTATTATACCTGACTGTATTGAATGAATATTATTTTACTTCAATGTATAATAGTTACTAACATGGATTAATATTTATAAATAAACGCTTCGTTACAGTTAAAAAGCAGTTTTATTTTTCAATTCATCTTTTTCTTTATTTAAAATTTTCACACAAAATTACTCGGGAAAAACTACCGATGTAAAAACATTTGATTAGAAGTAGCACAACATCGCATTTCTTTACCTCATTTATTACCTATTTTTCCATGCTATGCGAGTCACTTTTTATAATCTTTGATTTTCGTATAAAATGGCGGCAATTTCATAAAACATATTTAAAACTTTTGAAAAAAATACTAAGTAGGTTATAAGTAACATTTTATTTACTTAACGCTGATACCGATACCGCGCATGCGTTTGATGTTCGGGACCATCAATTCATTTCGCACGAGGTTCTTTCGGAATGTCATTTCCATACGTAGTAGAACAGTTCAATGCCTTTAATAATGTATCTATCATATTAGACCTTTAATGTAACACCGAAATATACGTAAATAAACGCATTTGTTTTTGTAAAAAAAAATGCCGGGCTAAGGCCTCACCTCAAGTATGAGGTGGTATGAGTCATACTACACCACAGTGCGGATTGGTGAAGAGGTGTTACGCAGGAACTGCGATGCTCCAGACGACACGGCACAGCATACCCTCGAGGTATCCGGGCGGGGGTCGCTGACCGCCGTGCCCTCCCAGCACACGTGGGTACCGAACTCAGCCTGGGCTCTATAGTCCGGTGTATGGCCGAAGACAGGGAGGCTTCGCGAGCCATGGTCACATTTTGCGAGTGGGCATCGCCGAGAAGTAGAGCGCGGAGCGAGAGCAAGAGCCTGCTGCTGACGCAACCCTCATGCGCCGAAGGCATACCGGTCGCAGGAGGAACCTCCACCACCTGCACATGCCCCGGGGCGTCCGCTTCCCACTAAGAGGCGCGATGGTGTGTAATGCATTCTACGTATCGTCGGGACATTTATTTATTTAAAAACTTCATGCACACAACATAAAATGGTACATATGGCGGACTTTATGCCAAAAGCATTCTCTACCAGTCAACCATAGGACAGGACAGAGAAAAATATATATACAGGCGGTGCAAGTAAAGTTATAGAGGCAAGAAAAGAGAAGAGAATAGCGATAGAGATAACTATAATACGATGATAAACATACATACTGCCTATTACTTATATACGATTGTATAAAAATAATTAAATATGTATTTATTACATAAACATACACATCATTTAAATATACATAATATGGTACAGATAGATAAATTAATGTCAATGAGACGGTTCAGTGAGTTCGTCTCTGTAGAGTGTTCGTAATGCCTTTTTGAAGGACATTAAGCCGGAGGATAACCTCCTTCGGCGCTGAAGGCAGGGGTTTTGCCCTCTTCAGATCGGGTGAGACCGTGTATTGGTCTAGTCAGTTTGGGCTGCGGATGTGCGCTTATAGCGCTTTAGTGGGTATGCCCAAATCGGGGAGAGTCCCACACAACCTGCTGCCCTTCCCTTGAGAGCGACAGGTATGCGTAAGGCATTTTTCAGCGCAAATAAAGGGGCCATAAGATGTCAAAAACATGCAAGCCAGAACTAAAGGTTCAAAACTGACAACCTCTCGTCGTGTTTGAGGTTTCTTTAGAGATTGGTTGCATTGAAATATGTATATATGGTACGTACTTAATTTGAATGTTTCGTTAATGATTTCCGTAAATTACAAATAGCAATAAAATGTGGGAATCTACAAGACACAAAAAGTGTAGTTAGGAAATACTTAAAGCTTTGTGGTTAAATAATGACTTATTCTAATGAGTACCTAATAACGTAAGATTTCGTGAACATAATAAGGTTCGACATGCCCTTCTGATAATTAATGATGTTTTCAGGGCCATTATGAGTAACGGAAATAGTGTCAGTGTGTCACTCAAACTGTAAATGCCTCGGGGCTCTTTTACACTCGCATATTTCACTCGTGTCTTAATTAACTATATTTTTTACGGAAATTAGTAGAAGGCAAGACGTAAATAGCTTGTGTAAGCTCTATTTAGCCTGAGATACAGGTTTAACCTAGTTCAGGTAAATAAGAGAATGCACTTAGTAATTAATTTTAAGTTCTAAGATGTATCTCAGAACCAATGAATTTTAATAAACAATTTATTATTATTGTGTATATTTGTAGTGTATTATTGTGATTATTATTGTTATTGTGTAATCTAACGCTGCTAGAGAGTGTGTGAACTGCTTGTGGTATGTGATATCAGTTTCCTCTGCGTTTCTTGTTTGTGGTGTGAGAAACAGAGAACACTTACCTGTCCAGTTACTCAAGTATGGAAGACGACGCGTTTTGTGTAGTGTTTAGCGCTCTTGACTACTATGCCGGTGGTCGCGGGTTCGAATCCCGCAAGGGGCAACTAATTATATGATGATCACGAACATTTGTCCCAGTCATGAATGTTTATACGTATTTAAGTATTTATGGGAGACATCCCCGTCATTGTCGTTGTCTGGTAATCCTAGCACAAAAAAGAACATTTCTGGAGTCTCCGTGAAAAGGGATATAACTCGAAAATCTTGATTTTTGGGAAATGGCGTTTAAAGTTTTAAAAAAATATTTTTCTTTTTCTGGTACAGATTTTTTGAAACGGGTTTTTGGAAATTAAAATTATTAATTTGAAGTATATTTTTACATGTGATTAAAATTTTAAAATGATTTAGTTAATTATTAATCTACAAAAATGTTTAATTACATCACTTGACACATTAGAATGTTTAAGAATTATTTTGTGTATATTGATGTAACTTGACTTCAAACATTTTACACAACAAAACTTATCTTAGTGTTCAATGATACATCTTCCTTAAAAACAAGCATATTTTCATTTGTGTTAGGTATATCATAAACGGGTAAAGAGCGAATAGTTATAATTTTGTGTGTAGATTATTCTGGTCGTATGTAGTTTTTAATTTGCTATCATTTTATTAATTTAAATTAACTTACACAGCATTTGAGCGATATAAGACGGGTGTATTGTGATATAATTAGTCATTTAAGTGATATAACTTGTCATGAATTTCGTGTATTATGATACATTTACAGGATCATTTTTTAATTAATTTTAAAAACGACTGTTAGTTTACTAAAACGAAATAAAGGCATTGTATTTTGTTTCTATTCAAAAGTTAATATAATATACTAAAATAACATGATCATCATTTAACTCTATCCCTAATAAACGATCTGTAAATATCTAAAGGAAATTTTTAATATTTTATTTGAAAATTGCTTATTTTTGCCATAGTGCTAAGTTCTTAACATTGAATTGACAGAATGTTAAATTCCTCCTAAAATTTAAAAATAATGATGGTTGTGTTGGTTAACAAAAACACAAAACTTCAGTTCAATCAATTTTAATTATTTTTATGTACCTGTAACAATAATTGAGGTAACATTTTAACTTACACAAAGTAAACGAAATATTAAAGAGATAGGTACATAATCTGGTATGTTATCTTCAGTAGAAATAATATTTTAATTATTATATCATAAAGGTATCAAAGTTGTGGTTTAAGTATATATACTCATTAGGCCTTCATAATTATTTAAAGGGTAAATACAATAAAAGAGAAGTACAAAAATTATAGTTTAAAAAAACTAAAAAACCACGCTTTTATAGCCAACCGAACTAAAAAGTAGAAAATAATTTTTAATTACAAAGAGTTAGAGAATAATTCAATTCAGAGTAAAAAGCGTGGGGTGCATTTTACTATATTTTCATAACTTTTTACTATGTTTTTTTCATAACTCTCCGCACATAGATAGTTGCATGTAGAATAATTGTAACATTTAATATATCAAGCACCCCACGCTTTTTACTCTGAATTGAATTATTCTCTAACTCTTTGTAATTAAAAAATATTTTCTACTTTTTAGTTCGGTTAGCTATAAAAGCGTGGTTTTTTAGTTTTTTTAAACTATAATTTATTTTGCATTTTTTAGTTCGATGTTTCAATTAATTATTTGCGGACATGCGACACGCGATAGCTCTATCTTTGCTTACTCCCTTACAGAGGATCCACGAAATAATTTATTAATCCTGGCGGTACTTATAAGGATATTGAGAAACTGTTATTAAATTATTGCATTGTCATCGGTCCTTGGTACGTGTGCAAAGTTTCAAATTAATCAAACTTCTGGAAATCGGTCAAATTTATGCTCAAAGATTCCATTACATACATACATACATACATACATACATACATACATACATACATACATACATAGATACAACCCAAGCTAATAAAAGCGTGGTAAAAAAAATACAAAAGGCTTGCCAGTCTTAATAAGCTTAAAGATCAGAACGTATTTTTTAGCAGTATATGCTATCAATATGAGAAGAAATTAATCATTTAAAAAATATACGAACTTTTTAAATTTGTAATCATAAGGCAGGCTAATGTAGAATAATCCAGGTTGTAAAAAAAATCTTTTTCTTACAACAATAATACATTTCCATGATTGACAACTCGGGTAACCCTTGACATATGTAAAATTTTGGCACGATATATATATTCCTACTAGTGGTACCCCGCGACTTCGTACGCGAGTTTTTCGATTTTTTCTCGCCTTTAAAACCTTCCCTAGACCTCCACGAATACTTTCAGACTAAGATAAGATACACCCGTTCAGCTGTTCTCGAGTCTTAGTAAGACTAACGAACAGAAATTCATTTTTATATATATAGATATCATTTTAAACAATTAATGGAATCAGGCGTTACTTTGCGGAAATCCATTATTAAGTTGAAATTTGTAAAATTATTTTGCTTTAAATTTCCGCTAAGCGACGCCGGCGCAGGCAACTAACAACACAAACCGTCACCGCGTTTAGTATTAGTTCAGGCAAATGCAGGATGCACCACCCGCCCTCCCTCAATACGCATGCGGCACAGCTGATGCAATTATTAGTACCCAACACCAACGTGCAAAAAACCTCGACGCGTTTTGCCACTCACTATGATGAAATTTAAAAAAAAACGGATAAAACAACTCAATACATATTACATCTAATTAGTTTCGGTTCATGTATAGCAATTAAGAACGTAATTTGAATTTAGTAAAGGAATCATGAAGACATTAAACTAAGATATCTTAAGAAAAAAATATTTTAAACAAAAATAAATTATCGCGGATTTCGTGTAAACGGGTACAAGTTACAACTTATTTACGGATCAAAATTACGAAAAATTAGTGTAAACTGGTATAACTTACATTACGCTTCATAATGACTGTTGTGCGTGAACGTTGGCTGTGGACTGAGTGCTTCTGAGCTGCGCAAACACTCACCTGATGTTTTTTCTCACTCATGCATGCATGTTTTACATATCTAGCTTCTCTTTCCTGCGTTACGGAGGTGGAAGGGAGGCAGGGGCGGTGACTCACTTATACCGCTTTACACAATACAAAACACGAAAAAATCTAAAAATATTGCAATACTTCTTAATATAACTCTATTTGTGCAGTATACACATCTTTTTGATTTGGTTTTCAATGATACAACTTCACTTATATTATTATACATTAAAAAAATCATTCCTAAAATTTCATTAAAAACAATACAAGTCGAGTTGTACTTGTTTTCACCGATAAAAAATTAATATTTAATCATGTGTATTTAAATATAACTTGAGTTATATTTATGAGCACGAAATCCAATTATAACTCGAGTTGTATTGTTATACATGAATAAATAGTGGTTTTTTGCTAGGTTCTTAATGTCATAACTAAACATGCATTTTTATACACGAATAAATTCTTAAAATATTCAAAAATTTGCCTACTTATATCACTAGGCACGAATGCTAACTTCGGCGCTTTATGTCGTAGGAACACGTGGATAAGACAGAAAAATCGGTGTTTTTTTTTTGTCATTCGTAATGTGCAAAAAAATTAAAATTGATATAAGTCGACTTAAACCCCTTTTCACGGAGACTCCAGATTTCTTAGTGCGAAACCAAGACAATTGGTGTGTTATCTGGCATATTTATCTATATCTTTACTACATTATAAAGATGCAGAGTTTGTTTCTTTGTTTGAACGCGCTAATCTTAGTACTAGACCGATTTGAAAAAATATTTTTGTGCTGGATATCTTATTTATCGACGAAGGCATTTGGCCTAGGCTAAGGCCTATGGCCTAAGCATAAAACCTGAGGCTGCGTCGGAAGGGGAGGGAGAAAACTCAAAACGTGCAGACGCAGTCGCGTGGGACCGCTAGTATGTTTATATATAAGAAAGGCTTTTTAAAAGCATAATAGTGGCAACATTTTGTAGTGATGCCGAAGTTAAGCATCCTACGGCGCGGTCGTGTTCGGATGGGTGACCTTTCCGACCATATAAGTAACATATTTCACGAGCATCTCCGTGCTTCGAAAGGCACGTTAAGCCGTTGATCCCGGCTGATATCGGTTAATATTAGTCGTAGTCAAAAGCGTAGTTAGTTAAGCGTAGTCAAAAGGCCCGTGGGCGCTTTGATCAAATTTTACTACAAGGTTACTCGCTAGCCTTGCAACACCCCTTCCACCAATCCGCACTGAGACCGCGATGTGGAGTATGGCTCTTACTCATAGATGAGGCTGAGGCCTTTGCCCAGCAGTGGGATCTTTACAGGCTAACTTCCCTTTTTTATTTGAAAATAGCCAGCCCTTGAAGGGCATGCCACGTCCGCTATCTCTCACGCTCGGCCGGCCATCACTCGCGCTTGCCATCAATAGTGTACTACAGTCGCGCGCAACAACTTAACGCGATACTTACTTCTTATTGATTTGCGACACTGGCTAATGTCATGATTTGTCATGACGGATGTATGTTAGACTTGTGGCTGAGATAGTTTATTAATAGCAAAGGAGGTTGGGCGGTTATCTGTGGCGTAGCGTGCTTTGGCGGAGCCCCGTATAAAAACTTGTTTGTGGGTATTCATTAAGAGACAATATTTTTTATTAAAGGATAAACATTATAAAAAACGGGACAATCCCGCAGCCCGCGACAACTGATGTGAGGTTTTGCTACCTTTTAAAATAGTTATTTTTTATTGTAATTTTGAAAAAAAAAAATTTCATTCTTGCTTACCCACGTCAGGGGCGCCGTATATATACGGTATATAAAGCAGTAGCTACGCCTCTAACTGCTATGCGCGTGCTAATTGGTGTGTCAAGTTTAGCCCTATGACGTTTCTTCATTCTTCGTTGAATAGACCATGTCAAATTCTGGCCACTCCAGGGTTTCTGTTTCTGACTCCCAGATCTGCTATTAATTAGCTGTATGAATAAGATTAGTGAAAGCCAATTTCTGTGTCTTTTTGCGTTTTATTTAGCCAGAATTTATTACGCTCTTTTAAAACATTATACATTTTATTCCATAAAAGTTAAAAGGTTCATAATGTTTTTTTTATTTAATTTTCTCAGGAATACGCTGTATCTAAGGCTACATCTTCTACCTACCCATGATATTTCATTAGATAATAATCACTGGCCGTTGTTGTAGAAAATTGCAAAATTGCTTGTGTTAAACATGTTTATAAAACTCGAAGCTTGTATGCCCTATTATATATGATAATGAACGTAAGCGAAAATGTTTCACCACGAGTATACGAATAGTACAAATATTTAAAAAATCACTTTTTACTTTGTATTTGAAGTGAAGACCTTAAATTATACGAATGGCTTTGTTAGCGAATGTACTAACAAGTGTTGCAAATGATCGATCATCGGTCATTCAAATCATTAAGTGCATAATAAATGATTCTATTCTGCCGGGGCGATGGTTCGGAATATTGAATGCGTGTGATATTATAATGTGGACTGAATTTGCTAATTGATTTCATACGACAGTCTAATCAGTAAGATGCGTGGTCACTTATACAGGGTGGAGTTTTTCCTGACGATACGATTACGAGTATTAGATGACCATAACTTTTATTATTGGATAACATTTTCTAATAAAAAAAGAAGACTGCTGTTTAGTATACATTCACATGCATTTTAAAAAAAAAATTAAAACTGCAAGTAATGATTACGATTACGAATAAAGTTTAATAACTTATCAATTAATCATTTTGTTTTTTTTGTGAATGCGTAAGTTATGACCCACTTAACTTTTTCAGTATCTCAAGTATTTTTCTTCCAAGTACCAAAATGTCTCCCTGTATTTCGTTTATCGTTTGTACCGTTCAGGCGAAAGTTGACAAACTCCGTTATATTATCAACTAAGTAATGTGGTTGTTTTAACCGGTGGAGGTGAAATATTGTTTTAATTTGTATTATTGTGGGGACCATTAGTTGAGATTCTCTTTACCTAGATACAAACCGTGAAAAGCGAGCTAATGTCCTATCTACTAATAATTTATCGCTAATAAAAGTAAAGCTTGTAGTTTAGAGAAAACTACTTTGAGGCACTTATTTGCGTAAAGTTGAGTAGTTTCATGGTCTGATAAATAAAATAACCAAATTGTAGAAGTCACTTGATTTTTCAACTTTATTTCATTCTTTCTTAGCCCTTGCTAGACTATTACATCAATATTTACATCTTTATCATAAAAAAAATAAAAAATATATTTCATTTACACCAAGACCGTCATCCGTGCTTTTAGAAGACTATACCTCCATTATTTAATGCGGCATTTCGAGTTTATTCAATTTGGTCGTTTAATAGTTAAGTACGGAGCCGAGTGTATGGTTTTCGAATAAAGTTTAAGTTTTACGGTTTTTGAAGTTGAAAAAGAATTGCGATCAACGAAATTATTACAATTACAGGTTGGTGTGTAACATCAAATCAAGGCAATAAGTCAAGCAACAGCGCTCTACACGGCGCGTCAGCGCAGGCGCTCGCAAATTGATACTTTCGCTTGAGACGTACGTGCTTTTAAGAACTTAACATTGCACTAAGTCTGCAACAGTGATGAAACCGATAATACAAGGGAAGAATATTAAATTTAAAGAATGAAATAGTGATTTAGCAGGGACATAATTTAAAGATAAAAAACCTTATAAAGATCGCAGGATCAAACTGGATGCAGACCGCTAGTGATCGGTCGCTGTGGAAAGCCGTGAGGGAGGCCCATGTTCAGCGGAGGACGTCCTTTGGCTGATAATGATGGTGATGATGATATTTTAAAGAAATAAAGAAAAGTTATTTATTTGGTACACTACAAAAATACAAAAATAAACATAAACATTAATACGTTATTATGAGTAGTGAAACCAAATTAGTTTCCACATTTACGTATTAATTCTTAAGATGATTGTAACAAAAGATGCCGTATAATAGTACGAGTAGGACTAAAGGCTTTTAATAACCAGCAACATCACCATGAGCTTTTAAAACAAGTTTCCTTTTCCGACCAGACTGTCCTTTTATTTTATACTTAAACGTAAAAATTGTACGTCACTTCTGACAAGTACGATTTTGTGGTAGAGGATTGTTGAAAAAAGTAAAAGATAAAGTAAGTTTTCCAAATGTTATTCCTCACTACATTCCTTGAAGCTTGATTTCAACAACGTTGAAATATGAAGAAAGTTATATGTTTCTTGTATTGCGCATCTCCAGCCTGGTATCACGGTTTTAAATTTAAGTCTGAGTTAATGGCCCCGAAAGCAACCATAAAATAACTCTATCTTCACTGAATCGGATAAAAAGTATTAAAATAAAATATTCGACCGCTCGTAAACCATCATTTCAATTTGCGTTTATGGTCAAGATGGTACATCATTAAACGATTTTAATCAAACATGCAGATTTCGATGTTTATGCGTTTCAATTATTTCTTTTATTGGGATTCCGTAAAAGTATTTTAGCGAATAACAACATATAAATGGTATTTATAGCAATCAAATATAACGGGGCACGCCCACTTCGTCTGTGGACATGAAAACTAATCTAATAAGACTATGAAGTGTGGGAGCAACTTTATCAGTAGAAATGGGAACAAGTATCAAGTTGTTTCAATTAGGGGCACTGCATTCAAATAAGGATAATAGGATATACTTAAAAACTATAATCTTAAATGATGAACACTTAGTAATAAAACCGTAGATGGATAGATCATGTAGGCATATCTAAAGCTGTTATATTTGTGTTTATTTTTATTTTAGATCATAAAACAAAATGCACTTGAAATACAGGTTGAGATCGTCATAGTCACTAGCGGATAGCTTTACTCCTGACTTTTTTTATTTATTTATCCATCATCCACGACAACGTTGTGGTACTAGTAAATGTCATTAAGGTTTCAATTAAATTATCAGAATGTTATCCAAATGCCACCATCAATAAAATTTTACCAACATTAAAATTTAACAAGTACCTTTCAAAGTCTAGAATCCGCTCACAGGACCTACTCGCACAAAGCCCCTTCGCAATGCAAACCTGTATTACTATAATTTATTATCCATTCAGTAGTTCTACAAGTATTAAGATTATTCAATTAATCAGTCTGCCGCAGAAATGGGTATAATTTATATTGATATTAAAACATCCTCGCAAGGGCTTTTTGTTGAATTAACGGGGTTATAAAAATATGGAGCTTATTAATTCAAGATCGGGGTCTGTATGCGATTTTGTTAGATTATATACGTATCTGCAATATAATGAGGTATTAACCTTAAATGATGGGGTATCGATATTATTATATAACATGGGAAAATATTAAATAAGAGCGCGCATGTAAGGCTTACTATGAGGATACGGTCCCCCGCGCCTTCGTCCGCGCGTTTTGAGTTATCTCCGTCCCCTCCCGTTGCAGCGTGATGAACTTTAGAGTACCAAAAATCCTTCCTCGATAAATAAGCTATCCAACACAAACATTTTTTTTTAAATCGGTTTAGTAGATCCCGAGATTAGCGCGTTCAAACAAACTTTCTTTTTAGCTTAATAATATTAGTATAGATTTTTATATTCATAAAGATTTTATGTATACTAATTAATGACGATCATATTTTTTAGACTGTCCCTATACGGCATGCTTAATTGAAAGATATTGACTGAAATTCATAATACCGATTAGGTACCTAGTCTTGAAACTGTCACTATAATCAGAGGAGAAATGAATATTTTACAAGTTATTAAAAAAAACACTCAATATTCTGTCAGCCAGTCTTCAAAGTAATTCGTCAACACCTCTTCACTTGACAGATTTCACACCTCCACACAATGGCCGCTCTACATAACAGGTTCTAGCGAAAAAACCGAATGCAAAAACACGAATATTTACTTTCGTGTGGCGAGCTGATTGAGCACCGTTTACGTTTCGCTTTTTAGAGTTTTTAGCACCCAAACCCAAATAAAAACTCAAATAACTGTATATTTGTGAATGGAGACGGCTACGATGCAGCGCCACAAAGAACTATGCACGAAGATGATTCAGTCAGTTGGATATTCTTTTTTGTTTAAGTATTTGAAACTGGTTATTTCTTGACTCTAGATTCTGCATTTACTTCGCTTAAAAGCAAAGCGAAGTGGAGTTGACAACTAATAAATAATAATAAATAAACAAATAAGTATTGGACACCAATCACATACATTACTCTGATCCCAAAGTAAGTAGCTAATGCACTTGTGTTATGGAAATCAGACACAACGGTGGAACTACAATACCCAGACCCGACATTATATAGAAAAATATGATTTCTACTTTTACCCGGCCGGGAATCGAACTTCGGAGTGGCAACGCCTTGAAACCCAGCGTGCTAGCAACACCAAGGAGGTCGTCAAGAACTAAGAAGAAAACTGTCCACTGTAAAAATAATTTCTTGTAATATGTTGTGATATGTGAAAGAATTAATAGTAAAAGTGAACGAGATAATTTATATACCCTTAAGTGTGTGGCAGGCGTCTCTACAACAACATGTGATTGGTAGCGAGTAGGGTTTGTAAAGTTAGGGTTTGCAGAGTTTAAACATGGGTCTACATGAATTCGGATAGATTTGCAGTCAATGCTGAACATAAGCCTCCCTACGGTTTTCCGCAGCGACCGATCACAAGCGGTCAGCATCCAGTTTCATCCTTCGATCTTCGCAAGGTCGTCTTTACATCTTGCCAGTAGACATCCTACACTGCGTCTTTGGTAGAAGGGTCTCCAATCTAGAACTTTACCGCCCCAATGGCCATCAGTTCTTCGCGCTATGTACCCTGCCACCCATTGCCACTTTAGCTTGGACAATCCAGGCTTTCTTTGCAGTGCAAGCCACATAGTGTTGATTGCGGAAAGAGTTTACATGCAAATGTTTATGGTAAGCGCACTGTTTTAGTACAACATGGACGTCCAAAGTTTACTTTTCAAGTGTGTAGTGAGTTTTGTAGCTAAATTTAGCTATGGTTTAATTCCATTACTCGGTAAAGTTTACATGTGCATTTGTGATTCGTGTTAATCAAACACTATTTAATGCGATAAAATTGGAGAGAATCGTTTTACAACCTCACTCCATCTTAGTATTTTCGATTTTTACTGCGTGATTGCACTAAAACTGCAATGCTTTATTAAGCTCATAACGTAAGCTGTAAAGGATAATTATTCTACATAGGCTTATTTCACAAAGTAAAAGCTACTATTTACTTTACAAAGTTAAGGTTTTCTTCATCAGATACTTTATGTGCAAGCTTAATCACTAGATTTTCTAAAACGTTTCAAAAGGAAAATTAATTACTTTTTGTTATTAATGATACTCCATTATTTCAATTGATTGACCATATAGTATTTTGTGTTAGTTTTCATTGTAGCTATTAACTATGGTATAAGCGGGTCAATACAATACTGGTTGTCTAAATAGTATCGAGTGGGTATGTTTGTGAAAAAAAATCATTAATCGATTTTTTTAAAGTTGATTACTAGAATATGAAATGAATTTAAATTCAAAAAGATAATGTTATCCGTTACGCTGCTGACAATCTTATTATCTGGATGAAGAGTAGTGATGATATGTTGACTCATAGTCCTTCGATATTGCTGTCATTTCTACCTCAATGTTTTATTTTTAACTGCGTTAGATTTAAAAAAAATATATTATGAGAACATCATTTTATGTAATATTCCTTAATTTTAAGGTATCTCCGTAAGAAACAGTCAAGAGTACTTTAATCTACAGCATATTAGAGAATTATTCGTTAACATCTTCTATTTTATTGGTTTGTTGTCAAGGCAAGTGGCTTCGTCTTATTGGAGCCATGTTTTTGAGTTGAAACCATAACCTCCTACAACTTTGGGCTTAAAAATTTTGCTGCATATAGCAAAATCTGCCACTATCAACATTGGAACATATAGCGTCACCGATTCATATGAAGACAAGCACCGAACTTATACCTTAACCAGAAATAGAGGCCCTTTTGGTGGACCCCAGAGGAGACCTTTTCCCGTTCGACCATTCCTATAATAATAGCTTAAAAGTAAGGTTTATAAGAACAAATCATCAAACATAACGCAATTGTAACAAAACATCATGGCAAAAATGGCAGCAACATAGAGCTGTGTCAGCGATTCGCCATCAATTTTCGTTCCAGATTTGAAGACGTGCAACGGTCACTTTTCGAAATAAAATTCCGTATCGTATTCTTATATTGAAGACTAAAAACAAAAAAAGAAACTAAAAATACTAAAGAAGTTGTTATCGACGGTTAGTAATTATATTGTGGAAATACTGAGCAAGCACCAGGCTAAGGATTAAGTTTAAGTACTCAAAATGATTCAGGCCCTATCAATAAATATCACACATGAAATGCAGCCTTGCTCGCCTATTGCGATGCAATTTTGATAGCTAAGCGGTTCAGCTTAATATTGTTTTATTAAAACAACATAAATATTAATACTCGTACCATTGTAGTATTATTATAATATTCGTTAACACTCAATCAGAATTCAGCTTCCTGAAAATTGAACGCCTAAAGTTGAATCGCAATACGCTCCTTGGTATGCTTGTGATTTCAAATTACCGTGAGCATGAAACTAAAAAACAAAAGTTTTTCTAAACGCATCATGCATTACGGTGTGCACTTTCGCTCTCAATTACGAGTCGGATGTGTGTTAATGCACAAATAATAGTAACTATAATAAAGGTAAAAGCTATGATTATTATTCATGAGCAGCTCTCATTTGAAGTAATAGAAATAAATTGCTTCAAACACATAATTGTAGGCTGTAATTTTGGGAAGAGATTTTTGATCGATAGATAGAGTTGTTTTTGTTAAGAGTGTTTAGGTAAGTACAATTTAACTGGGTAGTGATTTTAAAAATTTATTAGCCAGGCAACCCATCTTACATATTTAGGTGACAATAATCTGATAAAAAGGGGATACGCAATCCGCCAGTGTGATTAATATCTGAGTAAAGAGGGCGTAATACCGCCCGACCCGGTAGGTTGTCAGGTGTATTATTCTTTTCAGGTCCCACTTTTAGGTGTTTTTACCCATTTTATTGAATATTATAAAGTATTGGTACATAAACAGGAACCATTTTCATTTGCTACCTAATTGAAAAAAAATGTGTGTCTTATAGAAACGGATAGTTTACTGATAACTTTTTATCTTGAGTAACATAAGTATGAAACTGCTTTGATTAGATTCATTATAGGGAATGATTTCAAAATGCTGTTTTCCGGAATCGTTGTGGATTATAGTAATAGCGTCTGCAATGTAATAATTTAAGATTTTTCAAAATATTATAAATTACAGTAATCTATGAAGGTGTTATTAATCATTCATTAACTCTCCATATGTTTACTTTCTTGCTATATAAATTTCAATCGTTCATTAAGTACATTTTCCACACCATAAGTTCTCTCTACGCTATCCTATTTATTTTACCCCATACTTCTAATTACAAAATTAATTACAACGATTCATATCAGAGTTGATTGCAGCAAATACCTCAAATGGTTATTTATTTGCTACCAATTTCAATTAGTGATACGAATCTCAAGATTGCAAGGTTACTTAAAGCAATTCCATCTTTAATGTTGACCTGGCTTCGCTTGCAACTAGACTACTATTTCTCTAATTGGTTACCTAGGAAAAGCTGGCTAGATTGCAAGTTTATGAGCTTTCTTTAGACGACTTGTGTTTTTGTAAATTACTACGAGCTATGTCGTGAATTTGGTTTGACGGGAAAATTTTCGCTTCATATACAATTCGCAACAGCAAAGTTGTGTTTGCAGGAATGTTCAGAGCAAAAGAGAGTTTATTATGCCTAAAATTCTTGAACTCATGGGCATAATTACATAAAACTAGAAAGAAATGTATCTGAAGATCAACTCAAATAGAAGGAAACCTATACCCTATACCTGAGTCAAAAACACAGTTTTACAAGTAGGTACAAATGAATATATGATTTAGGATACGCATGTATCTCATACGTCACCTTTTGGTGTAAATATTACTTTAAAAAGTTTAATTACACTACTCCTTAAATAAGTAGGTACTCTCATCACACGCATGTTAGTCGGAATTTATAGCATTCCTTTACGGCAGGATAACTGTAGATCCGTAAGTAGTGTGTTATTTTGAAGTCGAGTTAATAAGGCGCATCCCAATTTTTCTCTCGATCCCGTTTTGCGATTGCTTCGGCTGTATCCAAAACAAATTAATAAGAGGTTACGGTTCCGAGCGCTCAAGGACCTGTAATTTACCTTAATTTAGGCTCGTTGATCAATGAAATCGGAGCGTGTGCCTTTGCCTCGGGGAATCCGGACGGGCTTTTCCGTGATAAACTGTCGGACATTGTCGAAAACGCAGGCATGCACCCCGCTGCAACACGTCGCAAGTTCAAGACTAGATGCAAGCCTCGCGCCGCTACAGAACCGACGCTGACTCCGAAACGAACGGACGTGTGCCCGTCAACTCAGTGCCTTTCGCGATCGACGCGTGTTTCGCATTCGAATTTTAAAATTTGAATTTTTAAACAGTGTACAACATCGCCGTTTTCCAGCCAGCCAGCACCAACGATGCGGAACTTTGTGAGGTACGTCACGGTTTGAGGCTTTTAATTGCTAATTTTGAGCCCTTGACCGGGGGTTATGACTGGGTAATGCACTCTAAACCATAAAAAGTCGGCAATGAAGAATGGCTCAAAGTCCTGAAGTCGTTAATTTTAATGCAAGTGCTAATAAGGAACGTCTGGCAAGACTCTCAAAGGAGTTGTTAAGAGTCAGAACTTAAGTGAACGAGTTGTATAAACTAGACAAGTTAATGGTGGCTTTTTAAATTTAAGTTACGCAGAAGTGAATAGAATTGCAGTCCACACACATCATGTTGCATTATGTAGAGCTTTCCAGAAAATTGAAATTTTGATTTATGTGTTTACTTAAATTGGCTCAGAGTTTTTTATGATGCGATGGTTATACTTTACCACACTCGGAAAGTGGGGTCCTGTTGTTTTTATATTATTACACATAAATATGTATGACGGGGGTCATCGTTTCCTTACTGCATTTTCTCAGGAACTAAAGACAGTACAATTTCAACATAACGATATTGTTTTTATGTACTTTTATACTTTAATTCTGTTTCCTGGAGAGCTTTTGATTTATTATAAGATGATTAAGCCAATACCTTTTCAACAAAGGTTATTACTTAGAGGTTAATTTTCTTTTAACAAGACACTTTACCTAAATGGTATTTACACCCAACCAACTAATATATATTTTTAATTACCCTTGAATGAATGAATGTCTTTTGATTCCATTGAGGATATTCCTAATGTGCAGAAATCTTTGAATTTATTTATTAATTACAAAAAAGAAAAATTAAAACTAAGACGTGCAACATCATAAAAAATCTACCTATTCAAAAACGAAACCATTTCCTTGCGGCAAGGAGGCTATGATGCTGGTTGCGTTGCCGCGTTGGATAGCTATGCTAATCCTTGGAGCTATGAACCAGCCAGCTTTCTTATTGGCTGATACAGTATTTAATTTTGGCGCAATTTTTCTAAACAGTGATTTAGTAGAGGGTAAGAGGCGGAAACACAATACATGGATAGTATATGTGCAGGATTAATTATTTCAAAAATTTATTGGTACAGATACTTGCATGCGCACTCTTCTTATCATTTCATTGTTAGGAGTATTAATTACATGTAACTGCCACGTTTACCATACATAAAAAATACATCTTCTTAAACCTTAAAAAACAACAAAACTTAACTTAACTAATACGCGCAATACGAGTAATTATTTTAAGATTAATATTTTAACTTTAAGATGTATTTAGAAAGAAGACGTTACTCAAAATTAGTCTTCATATCACAAGACTCCTTTGGAAATAAAACAAAGTGATCTACGTATTTCATATATACTCGTAAATTTTAAAATATTGTGCATTAACCTACACACATTCTCGGTCAGGGCAGGGGTGGAAAACAATGCATCTCTCAGTTTTAAGATTTCCCACATGATATCGGTGAGAACGACAAACCTCACACGACCGTAATGACCACTTATTAAAACGATATAAACATACGAATTAACTTCGCTAATGAACTGTTCCCCATTTAATAAGTTGTTAACTAAGTTCTGACTCCCTCGTAACTTCAGATAGTCGTAAATGTTCTGTTAAGTTATGTGTTGTAATTATATATATATATATATATATATATCGGACACCAATCACAAACATTGCTCTGATCCCAAAGTAAGTAGCTAATGCACTTGTGTTATGGAAATCAGACACAACGGTGGTTCCACAACACCCAGACCCGAGACAATATAGAAAATTTGGGTTTCTACATTGTCCCGACCGGGAATCGAACTCGGGACCTCTGAGCAACGACGCCTTAAAACCAGCGTGCTTAGCCACTACACCACGGAGGTCGTCAAAGGTCGGAGGTGTAATTATTACACTTCATTAGAAAAAACTGAAAAGAGGACATTTTAGATAGAATACTTGTGAATATGAAGACGGCACGTGAAGAAGCCCAAAAATAATACGAAACATGGTATGGTTCAACTCATTAAAATGTAAAAGTTAGCTGAGTTGTTATTACTATGTATAGAGAAGACGACCTCCGTGGTGTAGTGGCTAAGCACGCTGGCTTCAAGGCGTCGCCGTTACGAGGTCCCGGGTTCGATTCCCGGTCGGGTCAATATAGAAATCATAATTTTCTATATTGTCTTGGTTCTGGGTGTTGTGGTACCACCGTTGTGTATGATTTCCATAACACAAGTGCAATTAGCTACTTACTTTGGGATCAGAGCAATGTATGTGATTGGTGTCCAATATTTATTGTATTAAAGCTATGGCACACAAAAAATGTGTCGCAACAGGACTACTAGATTAGAAAGTATTCCTGGTAATAATGTCGAAGAAACCGTTTGTACGCGTTGATGACAAGTGGCGTCAATTGATGTGGCATAAAATTATTTCGTGATGGCAGGATGTCAGTTCCTTGCGCTTTTAATAGTTGTTCAATGCTGAAAATCTACCTTTTTTTACCGACTTCAAAAATGGAGGAGGTTATCAATTCTACTGTATGTTTTTTTTTGTATCTATGTTACCTCATATCTCAGTCGTTTGTCGACCGAATCGAAAAATTATTTCACCTACTTAGAGGGTATACCTTCTAGTTGGTCCCATTTTTTCCATTTTGGGATCTGATGATGGGATCTTGGTGTAATCGAGGGAAACCCTCAAACTTTAAAGGCACGTATAGTGTTGTTTTACTAGAATCTTAATGTTGACGTGTTGTTACGTATTATTGTCCACATCTTGTGGGACTGAGCTGATGGTGGAACTCCTTAACGCTTAGGAGTTCAGTAATTATAATGACAGAACTTATGATAGGTAGTTTGTAGCTTCTTAAAGAACAGAGTCATAAGGTGCAACACCCCCCCCCTCCCCCATTCTCCTGTAATCTCTAAAAATTAAGAAATAAAATTAACTTTAAAAAAGTAAAAACCGACTTAAAAACCAAAATGCACTAAAAATGAAGAAAAAACCTCTTGAATATTGAAAGGAAAGGAAACCATTTTAGGCAAACGATTTCGTTTTGGAGGCGGTGCCATCACTTTGACCATAAAGCCTCACCTGTCGCAGACCGACTCCAAAAACAAATTGTTCGTCTAAAATGGATTCCTTTCCTTTCAATATTCAAGAGGTTATTTAAGACTTTTTAGTGCATTTTGGTTTTATAGTCGGTTTTTATTTAAAACATTTATTGATTGATTCTTTTAGACAATATCAGTTTGTGATATCTGAATCTTTAATTAATTTGAATTTTAATCTGGACATTTTAATTCCTAATACATGCTGTGGTTTAAGGAGTCTAACCCGATGTTTAAGAATTTATTTATAGAAGTAAAAATAATAGCGTCGACAAAGGTTTCGTAGAAATTATAGACTACAGTTAATAACACTTCTGGTATTTTACAACGTTCGTACGTAACGAACCTTCAAAATGGTTTATGAATAGGTTAAATATTGAAGCATGTATTTTGTCACAAGAATTGGGTATTTTTAAATAAAATCTATAATTTTGCTAACATGTTACCTATCTTATTCATTACTAATTAAATTCCTAAAACACGTAAGTAAGTGGACTCTACCCACAAGTAGTCTAATCTTCCTATTGCAATGCTCCCAAGATTTTGATATTAACAAGAAAACATACCGACGAAACACTGTCTTCACTTTGCATCTTGCATGCTCCAAATAATATCATCAACTCCTATCTATTTCATCATAAACAGTTATAAAACCACCTTGAAAACCAACAGCATTTATAAACGCAGAGCTCTCGCAGGCTTCCGATAGTGAAATTAAGCATTCTATGCGCTTGGATTCTTAATACCAGTTTTACGTGATCTTGCTCCCAGTGCTGGGTTATCTAACAGGCTAGCAATGAACCTCGGTTGTAATTATGGCACACAACTACACGTATACAAGCTGGCCAGGATTGCGGAAAAAACGGCGGGATGTGATTGATAACTTGTCTTTAGGCAGAAGAAATGAGGATCGATACACTGAGTTTGCTTCACCGTAAAAGATCAAAATCCGTAGATTAGCTGTTAGACTTTTCACCTTAACATTAGTTATAGTTGAGTAATTTTGTAAAACTAAGCCTTTCATTCGTCCTAAACCTATCTCAATTGGATTTTATGGCTCAAACAATATAAAGGTGATTTTGTGAACCTTCACCGATTGAAGGCAATGGTCCCGTAAAAGTTATCAAGCTGTTATTGCTTTCTGCTTGTTCTTTTGGATTTAGATATAAAATTGGCACTCAAAATTTATAAACATCGTTTTTTATTGAACGAAACTTTTGGACACGTGACAGAGCTAAAGTTTAAACGAATTTGAGAGATAGGACTGCAACGCCCAGCCACATGTATAAAAACTTATGTATCTATTCTATCAGATTTTGTATACATTTTGTCGTGGTTTAAAAAAAACATGATATTATTCTTTAGCAACGCCGGAGCGTAATTTATAAAACTATAACACATATACGAGTATATCACCTATGTAAGTTTGTAACACCTAGTATGCATGCAATAATTAATGATAAATGATAAATAAATAATAAGTGGTCGTGGTAGTTTTATAATGAAATGATACTCCTTTTTCAGTAAATAAGAATTATCACTAAATAAATTACGTGAGGCTCGCATAAACTAATCGCGTCCCTTAAGATCGTATCAAAGTAACACAAATAACTGGAGCATAGAAGCATAGATTTAAATGTTTTATCAAGTTGGGGAATATTTTTATTTTATTGCACAACCAAAATTTTTACACAAGGTGGACTTAACGCCGTATTATATATTATCTACCAGTCATTCCTTGCTAAGCTGAAATTATTTTGGCGGTGCGAAAAATAAATAAAATAAATTATGATTACGAAAAAAGTAAAAAATACACAAAACAATCTATAATATAAAACAAACACAAAATGAATACAATGAATAATAAATGCAATATAAACTAATATAATGAAACTAACGTATACATGAAACAATCGATAAAATTAACACATATACGTTTATATATTTTATGACGAAGTTGAAGAAGATTATAGATTACGCATGATGACGATTATGGATTAAGAACATCTATGAACAGATATACACAATGTTTTATATGTATGTATTCAAAGCACACAAATAAACAATAACAACACGATCTGATACACACGCGGCGTGAGTCAAAACTTTAAATGCAGTGTGCATGCACTCTGCAGTACAGCCGCATTGCCGGCCCATTGGTGCACACATGTATCATTTGTACATACAGTGTGTACTGCGGTGAAATAAATTAAGAGATAAGTACCATTTAAGTATTTATTTGATGTGTAGAATTCGCCTGTGCCCTGTATTTAGCCGGGTCGTCTACCACGTAGGATTAGTATATTTTATGACGCAATTGTAGCCCGCCAAAATGTACATCTAATTGCTAATTTGACAGTAAAGAGGTTACCTACTTGTCTATCAATGATTATCTTATTTATTTCCATCTGACATAAATGCGTATTTGATTTGATAAGGACAAATTATGAATACTATAATTTAATTACATATTAGTTGCTATTACGTTGTTCTGTTGCTATTACCACTGTGAGTCGGTAAGCACAGTGTTATACTTCCTGTATACACTGCAGGGCGCGTATTGCTATCCAACTTAGTCCGTTCAATTTCCACTCAGTGTAAACTAATATTATCAATATATTTATATTATGATAATATAACAATGTTATGAATATTAACATTATGTTATTGAATTCTCCCGTAATCATTATACATGTATTATATTGCTGTTTGTTTTCCAACAAGTAAAAATAAAATAAAATAATAACATAATCAATATGATGCGAAATCTCATTACAAAAATTGCCAATTTGACAATAAACCAGAGCTGCTGAACTGTCAAAGTTGCATCGCAATACGCACCCAGTGCGTATACGCAGAATCACAAAGATATAATTTGAATTGCGTGTCAATTAGTCTGATTATGTATATTAATGAAATTAGGTGTGTACCGTTTCTTTCTTACTGATGGCGTTATGATCATTTCTGTGGAATTGACGCTATCTTTGAAGATTACTATCAGGTGTTGTTTTAATGAGCGTTGTTAGAGTCTTTGATGTTTCAATTAATGTTTTCATGGTAAAATCATTCAATCAATCAATTAACCAATCAATCAATCATTTATTTATTGCAAGTTGTAGGTAACAAATAAACGTAACAGATCTTATTGTTTGTTAAAACTTTGGACACACCCATACATATTTGGACATAACCTACCCATCGGGCGTACGAGACAACATTATACAGTTTAATGAAAATCACACATATTTAAACAATATCCTAATCACTAAATGAAGATCTTATTGAAGTATCGTTCTAAAGAACAATAACACTTTCTAGCAATATGTTAAATAATAACCCGTAAAATTCGAGCTCTTTTAGTGAGTCTGGTAAATTTAATTCTAACAAAAGTTGCCTCAAGATCCAGTTTGTACATTTGTTAAGATTGAGTGTATACTTTAGACATGTAAGTAATGTTTCACCATATTAACGCTATAAGGTCAGTCAAAACGGCAAAACTTTAAAAAAAAGTAAAAACCGACTTCAAAACCAAAGTGCACTAAAAAGTCTTAAATAAACTCTTCACCATTGAAAGGAAAGGAATTCGTTTTAGGCAAACAATTTCTTTTTGGAGTCGGTGCTGTGATAGTTGATGCTTAATGGTCAAAGTGATGACAAGAATGAAGATGAAAGTTTATTTTATTTCTTCATTTTTAGTGATTACATAAGAGGGGGGGGGGGAGTTGCACCTTATGATTCTATTTTTTAAGAAGCTACAAACAAATTACCCATCATAAGTTCCGTCATTATAATTACTAAACTTCTAAGCTCATGGCTCTCAAGGAGTTCCAACATCTTGTATGTTGACTATCAGACGTAACAACACGTCATCTATAAGATTCTAGTAAAGAAACACTATACCGTGCCTTTAAAATTTGAGGGTTTCCCTCGATTACACCAAGATCCCGTCATCAGATCCCAAAATGGAAAATATGGGACCAACAAGAAGGTACACCCTCTAAGTAGGTGAAAAAATTTTTCGATTCGGTCGACAAACGACTGAGATATGAGGTAACATACATACAAAAAAAAACATACAGGTGAATTGATAACCTCCTCCTTTTTTGAAGTCGGTTAAAAAGCATATCTAAATAAGAAGTGAAATAACAATAACCTTATTAAAAAGAAGCTAGTTATCAAAGCTAATTGTAAAGTAATCTCATTATTTTCTAATGCTAATACGCTAAAAGCGATGTCGTTGTCACCCCTTTAAAGGTGACTTGATGTTATCATCCAGCCCTCCCCGGTGTCTGATTACTTGTTAAAATGATTGAAAAGCAGACGTGTATTGTTAAGTCACTTACAAGTTTCACGCCTTTAGCTTCTAGCTTTTAAAGTGATTACAAAATAATTACGATCTAATGAAGCACTGACAACAATCATAGAAAGATGATGTGACAAGCTATAGATTATCTACTCATTTGGTTAACTATAGTGAGTTTTTTATATGTACGTAAAGAATCTATACTAATATCATAAAGCAAAAGAGTTTGTTTATTTGAACGCGCTTATCTCAGAAACTACTACTAAAGTTCTTTTTGTGGTGGATAATATATGTATATTATCGAGCAAGTAAAACATCGCGCTGCGTCGGGAGAGAAGGGGGCAAAGTACTTAAATGTTTATCTGCTACGCCTACTGCAAGGAAAAAAAATTGCACTCCGGGAGTGCCGGCAGAAGTGAAAACTTGAATATCAACGTTGTGCATTTTTGATTTTTTGGAATAGTTAGGGAATAATTTTGAATGAATTGCTCTTATTATCAATATAAAAGTACTATCATTTTTGTGATAGAATACAATAATAATAATAATATAATATTTTTATGGAATACAATATTTATTTATTGCGCTATCGTACACAAACATTACAATTTATATTATATTAAATTACATTAAAAAGTTTATCTCTCAGAAAAAACAACTTTCATCCATAATTTCGCCAACCGTCTTACGGTTTTTCGATCAGCCCACGTGTCCTGACGCGAGTTTCACATTTTTCCCCCATCCCACAAAAGTGCTCAACGCCGCTACAGAATTTTTCACTTCAAAAAATTGAATAGTTTTTAGATTAACAGCCACAAGATGTTCACTGCTGAACATAGCCACTATCATTTCCCACAGCAACGGGTTGCGAACGGTCTGCCATCCACTGCGAACCTGCGGTCTTTACAATCAACTGTCCATCTTTCGCTGGAAGTCTGTCGTGGCGGATCCTATGATTTCATTTAATGCCTCGCAAAAAGTTCATTCCAATTTTGTGTTCCCACAAAAAAGATGTCAAGCGAACAATTAATGACGGCCAGTCACGGGAGAGAGACGTTTGTACACGAGACGCGCGCGACTGTGGCGCGCCGACTCGGCAAATCAGCAACAAGACCAAACACTTGGACAATGTTTAATGATATTTTGAGATTGTATTGAATGTTGGTCTTTCGGCAGATGCATTATGAGACAAATAAGAAACCCGAGTCATGGTCTAAACAAGTGGGGCATTAAAATTAATGCGATGATAGTAATCCGTCTGTTAAGTTAATGGAAACAATGTATATAAAATAGTGGCTATGAAGTTGACAACTATACATTGTGAGTTGATTTATAGAAATATATATTTTTTATATTGTCTCGGGTTTGGGTGTTGTGGTACCACCGTTGTGTCTGATTTCCATAACACAAGTGCAATTAGCTACTTACTTTGGGATCAGAGCAATGTATGTGATTGGTGTCCAATATTTTTAATATCATTTTTTTAAAGCAATGTTACAACAATAAGTTGATTCTACAATTTCAAATCAACGCGTCATGCCAAGCTGTAAGACTAAAATAGAGGATGTAAAATTCGGAGCATATAATTCTAATGTATTTATTCATAAACCGACTCCTAAATATACGTTACAACTAGCGCTACAAAGTGCAACACAAGTTTCCTAAAAGTATAAAATATAGCTATAATAAAGAAGGCCAACAATTAATCACGACGGTTCACAGATTACTTACTCCGGTCATGGGAGAGTGAATACCACTTTCTGTACTGTAGGGCTGCCTTGCCTAATTTTAGATACGATTGAACATTTAAATTTTGAAAATACTTAGCAGATTTTATAGATACTGAAATGATGAATCTAGAAATGATAAATTCCTTAAATAACAGATATACTAGAACTAAACTTTGATTCGAGATAAAGCATATTAAAGCTCTTAAAAACTGTTATGGGAGTCTTATGTTTAGCAGTGGACGTCCTGCGAATTGAAATAATGATTTTGAAGTTGGCAGCCCTGGACTTTAGTTACATTAGTGTAGTCACCAATTCGCGACATCGCGTGCATGTGGCTAAGGATTCCGCGAAACAATTGAGGAGGACATGTGGGGGTTAACTTATTGTCAGCATGGTCACTATAGTCTAGACGGCCACATATTTGTATCAGAGACCAGAGTGCATTTTTCATCAAACATCATGTATAAGATAATGAAGAAATTGGAAAGAAGTGTTGAAAAATACCTAACGGCATTCCCCGCTTCTACACAAAGAAAAAATAACTGTAATGCTTTCGATGAGAAATCATATTGCACAGGGCTTTGAATGTTTTCCCATTTCTTTGATGAAAACCATGATTCGATTGATAGATAATACAACATTTAAAAAAAAAACTAGTTTGAACATTATTTTCATTAAAATACATAATCATACTCTGAAGTGAGCACCTTCGTTTATTTCAACAGTTCCCGCCTTCTCAGAATCCTCTCTGCATGCTCGATCGACATAAAACTGAAGTGTCACTTACGGCCAACATTCTACATGTGCATACTAAATACTAAAGACGTTTTAAAAGATCTTAGTGCGCACTTAACATGTGAGACATTCAGCGATTAGGCAGACGTTTCCTTCAATGCTGAGGGTACGGTGGAAATCGCGCGCATCTGCACTTAGACCCTTATTTATAACCTAAAACATGCAATGTCTTTACTTGACTTACTGTACCACATCTGTGCCTGTACGCAATTACTATTTTGTCCATAATTCCGCTTCTATGCATGTGTTTATTACTTAAATTTTATTTTATTTTTTGTATATATTGTCAAAAACTTTGCGTTCTCATATTAAGTAAACTATTTAAATCCGGAATTGGAATAATTGTCTTAAAAAAATAAAACCTATACTTATTGACATACAGGTTAAAAGAATATGTACCTATGTTTATCTTGGTTTTTTAATTTCAATTTTTACAGAGATGTCGACTGTACATTGACGTCTTTGTATATCTAGCTTGCTTGCGACTGCATGTTGAATATATTCTTGGTTAATTTAGTAAGGGTTACGAAATAAGGCATACATTTTAAAATGAGTTTTCCAGACTTCATTCAAACAGGCATTTTCATATCATGAACGTTATTCAAGAATATGAATGCACAAGATTCAGGTTCTCATGTTGCATGCATAATAAAAGGATGATCTTTTTGCACGTCTTAAAACCGTAAAACGGGCCATTTCCGGCAAAGGGAATGAGCAGATATCGTTTATGAATAGGGGCCGTAACTTGTTACTTCATTAGACAGTGATCTCAAGCTTTCGTTTAGATCTCTAAAGTCTTGACGTAATTAGCCTAACAACTAAATAGTTTCTGTCCTGTACAGAAGGAAGTGAAATGTTTGACCTAACAAGTTTCAAGTAGGTATGAATACATATGTGTATAGTATAGTTAATAAGTTTAAATAAGTTGATGCCTACACTGTACGTACAATGTCCATTTCAAAATCACTAGTAAAATTGAAAAGAAAAAATATACAAATTACTTTGACGGTTGGTACGAAGGTATTTTTAGGGTTCCGAAACCGCGAATGGCAAAAAACGGAACCATTAAGTCTGCCTGTTCCGGCCTATTTTGAAACTATTAACATTATACAGATGAAACTTGGTAGGTATGTATTTACAAAAATATATTTGAGGTGGCTTCCATACATGGAACAAAAAAAAGTTTTGCTCAAACATAATATGCGAGTGGGGTGTCTTTTAAAATGACATTAGGATTCCTTAAACCATTTAATTTCAGAGTAAAACCTTTGTAAGATAAACGCTTCCAAAGTGGTAAAATGGGCTTCCTCCCTTCTTTTGAACTAAGCTAGAGAAAAAAAACACAAAGTATATCTTTACAAATACTTTCGACGAATTGGTTCAAACGAGATCGAACTAGTAGTTTTTGAGATATAGCACCTTTTAAATAACTCCAAATATGACTTTAAATAACTTTTTAAATAACTCCACTATGAAAACTATGAAAAACAAAGTTATTTTTACCGTCAACAAAATATTGTGGTATTTTGTCTATGTGAAAGTAAATGGACTCCTTATTTAGTTAAAGCTGGCACGGAACCCTCGGTGCGCGAGTCTGACTCGCACTTGGCCAGTTATTTCCTGTGCGCCAGCACCTCAGAGTCACTTTTTAAATCGCTAAACTTCAGAGTAAAGGGTATTTTTAAAATGGCCACTTATTTCTCATTACTTATAACAATATCGTGTTTTACTCATACTCGTGCTTACATGCAAACTCAATATTCATGGCAACGTTAAATCAAATTGAGACGTAAACTAGATTTATGAGACATCTCTCGAATAAATAGAAAAGAAAACTTGATTATGCGAAGTAATAAGTCATCTTACGTTTCATAGAACGTGTGACCGTATGTTAAATAAGTACAACTGCCAGTGGCAAGATTCAACGAGAAGGCTGATGACAAAAAAGTCACAAAAAAACAAATAAAATATAATTGAAAAAAAAAGCAGTGAGAATCACGCTCACAGGATGACTGGTTTATTTTTTAACCCTATTATAGTAAATGCGAATGTATGTATGAGTCAGTCCCATTCACACTAAGGCAGAACTGATTTTGATGAGGTTAACCAGGGTGGCGTAATGAGTAAGTACATACATATTTTTCACCTCGGAAAATCAGATGATTGCGTGTTACTGCCAAAAGGAAACGTTAAAAACTAGAGATGCGCCAAGTAGCACTTTTGCCGAGTAAGATTACCGACCAACCGAGAACTCGGACCAGTAACTCGGTTTAAAATCAAATTCCTGTTTCGGTTGTGTTCTATGATCCCAAAAGCCCTATTACTTTAGAATAAACTGACAAAAAACAAGAATCCTTTTGAGTAGTCTCGGTAGGCAGAGCACCAAACAAGGCATCCAGAACTGGCACGTTTAGCACGAGTGTTCCGAATTGCACGTGCAAGCACCATGCATAGCAAGTGATTATTTTCGGAGGCTGGTAACGTCTACGACGAAAAAAGAATAGGCTGTTACCAGAACGTGCAGAGAGCTTTGTGTTTCCGCATCATAATTTTACTTTATAAAATTTTACAAGGTTTTTTTTTCGCTAACAAGTTCTACTCATTTTGTCTCATTACTACTCATTCATTATCATAATTGAGATTGTGAAAGATCTCCCCTGTTGTTACGATTATATCTACCTAAATATATTGTTTTACCTTAACCGAGTATACTCGGCATTAAAACTAAGTTACTCGGCCGAGTACGAGTATTAAATAACCCGCCGAGTACGCCGAGTACCGAGTATTAACCGAGTACTCAGCCCATCTTTATCAGAAACCATAGGATACATGACAAAATGGATAATGACAAATAGTAAACATTACCAGTGCCAAAGTATAATTGCAGGGCATGACTACACATAAAACCTTTGAGTTGTTTCCAAACATCGTAAAATTTATAGCAATGTCTTCTAACACGAGACTCGGCCCAGGAAAAGATAATAAAGGAAGTCTAGAGTTCACTAGTACTTATTCTCAAAGTCATAAAAGCTCGAGCCTGCAAATACAACCTACATGTTTAGAGCTATAAGATGCTGCCACAAACGGTAATTTATGTGTGAGAAAAGTGCGTTTTATTTCACACCATGCAATTTAGAACTTTAATTAATGTAGGATTATTTATGTAGACAATTTACTTTTTTTATTTTTATATAATTAATATTGTTTTGTTGTCGCACCAGCCACAATCATTTCTGCTTAGCCCAAAGGCATGACCGGTAGAGAACGCCATATGACGTTAAGTCCACCTTTTCTACAAATTTCATTATTGTGCAATTAAGTAAAAAATAAGAATGAAAAACTTTTATAGAAATTTAATGTTCGATGTCTTATATGAAAATATGGATTTTTAGAATATTTTTTGCTGGTTAACCACAAATTCACACATTCACGTAGAATTTCCATTTGTACAATAAATACCTTATGTACATACACGGCGCAGTTTTATTGATCGTGTGCATAATTATTACGTGAGAACACAATTGTTAAACGTCTGTCCGTTTCGTGTCAGTTAAAATTCAACACAAGGCGCGTGCCGCAAAAATTATGAAATTTTCGTCAATTAACAATTCAAAACAGATAAATAATATCATTTCTTAGCAGTAAAGTGGCACTAACAAATGGTTCTCGTAGCAAAAACCTATGTAAATTAATAGTTTGACGTGATAATATGATGGTAATCCGTGAATTTTCTCGTGTCTCGGATAGCACCACGCGATTTCGTGACCGATATTCCAAACGAGATGAAGATATATGTAAAAAGTAAAAGAATTCATAAGTGGTACGAAAAATAATTGCTTGACTACTATACAACATTAATAAATTTTATTTTATATCTAAACAATCAACATTACCTTATAATATTATATATAAAAGACACTCTTACATTTTTAGGTGATTACTGGAAAAATGTTTTTTTTTGAAAATAATTTATAAATTTTTTAACTAAAACGGTCACAGATACCCATGGTCACATATATTGTTAGTTATTATTTTTCTAGAGAAAGTTTTCTAAGCCATGCAATTCTATTTAAAATGCATTATCTTCGTGAAATACTCGTCTATTCCTACGGATTATCCCAGCTCATACATTCAAATGATGTCATACCACCAAGATCAGTTATCTGATAGTCACTTTCCTTATTGTCTCTTCATTACCGCAGCAGTATGCACTTAGCTGTTATCTCTTGACGCTTCATCTTAAAGGATCTAAAGTGCATCCGAAGTAATCCAATTATCATCTTTAACATGCAATTAATAGATGAACGATAAAGCCAGGGAAATGAGATATTCGTGGCATCCCAACATTGTTCATCATCACGCATCTTGTGAATTAAAATATGTGGAACAATCCACCGAACCAAGCTGACGAACTAAGATTTATGATTTTTTATCAAATCACTTTCAGAAGGAGCCAGTTAAATTTGATTTTAACCATTCGTATAAGGAAGTTATTGCTAACATAAAACTGTCTGTTCTAAATTTATAAGCAGTGAAATACACTTAACTTTTCACTGAGAGTGGTCTACCAAATTATTTTGATTTAAACAGTGAAAAGCTATCTTGATGGTGAGTCAACACCGCCCGTCAATTAAATTTAAGATACTATAGAAAACGGTGCGGCATCCGTGGCTGCTGTGGGCAGTTTGGATACACCATAAGACCGGCGCTGAAAAAATGACAAAAAATTGTGTGTCAAAATTAAATAGAAGAACGTTGATTGGATGTTTTAAATTATGTTTAGCAAGAAATAAGGTGAACATAGTCGCGAGCGTGTATAAGTAAGAAACCAGGCTCTGTGTTCCAAAAATAACTCTGAGAAATCATCAATAGTTTGGTTATGCCCGAGAAGTGTCATCAACATCTCTTTATCCGAATGCATTATGTTAAAACCTCATTACACGCACCTGATTTTGGTGAGGACACATTAATTAGACTGCCAAAGTCATACACCAGTCCTTAAAAGCATCTTCAAGTTTTTGTAGTAGGTAGCGCTTTCCCAAAACGGTGAAACATGAATCACTTTTCCCACAACACCGTTAACGTTGACGCCGGAGTAGGTCGTTTGGTTATTTATCGGTCTACAGAACTAAGCAAATATAAATTAGCTTTAGACGAAGATCTTCCCACGCCCTATTAGGCTATGGGACATTCGGTGACCTAACGTCCCACGTAACTAGCTGTATGTAAATATACGGCATGTCATGTGAAACACTGCAGCATCTTATGCAGTTGTAAAAGAGGCGGGTTTGCGATGAAGATGAATGGGCAGTCTGTACAAACTAAATTCATCACCTGTCATTCCGTTGTGACCACAGGGTTTATTCTACAAGGTTGATTTGCTGTTATGATAACTGCAACAACGAAATGATACGAAAAAAAACTGTTGACAGAAAAGTGAAAATAGATATTTATAAGTAGGAGCTCTTGGTTTTATATTTATGCATCCAAAACCTTTAAAGCCAATTCTGAATAATATAAAACAATTGTTGTATTACCTTCTATATTTATACGAATTCTAACCTGATACGAATGAATAACTAAAGACATCCCTTAACTTGGGTAATATTTCAATGAAAGTTTACCGACATAAATTTTACTGCAACATTAACTACAAGTTATAATGTGTTTCTACATGTAAATAGGCCCCATGTGAATATAATTTAGATTAATTGACTACTACGAATATGAATGTCATTAGCGCCAAGGGAATCAAACAGTTGTTTGTATAAATATGTATCTAAAAGGAGTCACAAATATACTTACGTCTGTATAAAAAGAGTATTTATAATATACTGTTATACTTGTACTTACTTTCGTTTTTATTACACTATTTATGTAGTAACTTAATAAACTGCTACACCTTACAATACCTTAGCTCTTAGACAAAAGCCAAAACGCACTCTATTCAAAATTGATCTCAAATAAAATACAGCTAAAGCACATATTTTATTAGCATCCCAACTGTTTTGACTTACTTTGACAGCGCGGATTCAGTTTCAAATCCATTTGCAGACGGTTTCAGACATTTTGCCGGCGGCAGATAAACAATCCGCTGGGCTTTTAAACAAACTCGATCGCTTTCGCATTGCGATCGTTAAATTAATAACGAAAACATTCTCCTGCACCTACAGTTATGAATGGGAGAGAATGAATGAGAAGAATGCTGTTAGCGATAAGTCTACCTTTTGTACACTTTTATTTGTGCAAGAAAGTTTTTTTATTAAATAAAGAATCAACACACAGTACTACACTATAACGGCACAAAACTATTCCAACGTATTGACTGATTTTTGCAAATCATGGCAAGAAGACGACAAAGAAAATTATAAGTGTGTATAGTTTACTAGCGGTCCTACGCGCGTTTTGAATTTGCTTCCTCCCCTCCCGTCGCAGCGTGACGTACCTTCTATAGCCTACAGCGTTTTTCGATAAATAAGCTATCCAACACAAAAATATTTTCTCAAATCGGTCTAGAAGATCCTGAGATTAGCGTGCTTAAACAAACAAACTCTTCAGCTTCATAATATTAGTAAAGATAAATCTAATTACAAAGCTTAAATAATCATGTCAACATCTTAATCATCGTCTGGTTTTCGTAACTCAAGGAAGCAAGACAGTTGATGTGGTGCATATTCATATTTATTTATTTATTTTATATCATGAAAGGTCTGATCCGAAGTTAGCGCTTACTTTCATTTTGAAGCTTAAAATTTGTTCACACACAGCTTGATAAGGCATCTGATCCGAAATTTACTAGCAATGCAAGATGCGGATTGCAATCGCATCGCGATCACTTACAACTTACGTAATAACACAGCAGGGATAATATTATTCACACAGGAGAGTAGAAGATATCGCTAATTGCGGTAAACTGAGCTTATTGACTGTACCCAAAGCAGTAACAGCAGAATAACTATGCGAAATTGCACTAAATGCGTTTTACCGTTGTTTTGTGTGTAATGCATGCCATTGTAATACTGTAGTATTAAAGTAATAAATATTGCGTAATACATGTTACAAAACACATATTTTCATGAAAAGTAAGATGCCAGGGGGGCCAATTCTCGTGCAATTCGTATACGAATTCTTTGTAGAAGAAAAAATAGTTTTTGATATTTTAGGGTCACGATTTCTATGTATTAAGTTTTTTTTTTGTGCAGTAGGTTTTTGCGTGTAGATATTTTACTTGATTTTTTAGGTAAAACGATTAAACTCGCAATCGAATTACCACACAAAAAAAAAACGATTGTCGCGAGAATCGCCCTCCAGAAACCATAGCAGTTAGCGCAAGCACGTGTTTTGAGCATTTTTTGCGTGCGGAGTTATTTTAAAACTGTGATTGCTACTAAGATAATTTCAATAAGAAATCAAACGATGTTAAGGGAAATTGTGTTCAAAATTAAATGCTCGTGATGATAAGTATGTTTATTTTGATAAGAAAATACCCGTGTGCATCAAAACACCTTTGGAAATAGTAAATTATTTTTTAAATCTAATTTATTAATACAAAAAGTTTTAATTGAATAAACCATACCAGATAGACATGCTGTCGCGGACTTCACAATCCCGCCGTACATGATTTTTATATACTTATCTTAAACGGTTTACGCTCCGTACGCAATGGAAGCCCTCAAACAATCATTTTTCTTCCCTCGTTTTTGCAACATTATTCATTGTTGCTATGCTCTCTTAAGTCGTATTGTGATGTGTTTTAGCCGAACCTTTCCTTTATAAATAAGCTATCAAACACAAAAATATTTTTTTAGAATCAGTCCAGTAGTTCCTGAGATTAGCACGTTCCAACAAACAAACAAACTCTTCAGCTTAGTAATATTAGTATAGATTTGAATATTTACAAGGAAAAATAGTTTTTTTTTATTACGTAGGCATTCTTGCTTAAGGTTTTTCATACAAATTCGAAATCGATAATAAGTGCTGTTAGATATTTTTATCAAGATCTTGTTATTTGCCTAAATATTGCTTGTTTGTCAGCAAATATTCATAACTTGTTTGCATTACACGGTTGGATAGGCAAGTAAGATTTTAATGGTGAGTGACCAGAATCCGCGAACACACACACTTGACCGTTTTCTCTTTTTAGACCTTTAAACTATAAATATTACCCAACTATGTTCTTCTACCTACCAATCTTTACAACCATAAAAGGTATTTTTTTCGGTAAGACGCAGCGGTCAGCATAACTGCATTCTAGGTGTTATTCGAATGAAAAACGGTAAAAATGAAAGAGGGGTGTTCATTTGTAGTAAAAGTTTTATAGCCAATTTATTTGCTAGACCCATTTTGTGAGCTTATAAGCAACACCGTTAGGTGCTCTTAAAATATTTTCCAACCTCCGTTTACTTGTAAACTTTACGGCTAATTATTGTCACATAATATTAGCATTAATAAAAAAATATTAGCTATTAATAAAACGAACTAATTATTTGTTCGGTTATTTGTACGTCGTTTGTTTTTATTACTTAATTAATATTAATTAATAATGAAAATCGCTTTTATAACTTCGTAGTTTTTGATTCATGAAAATCAATAGAAGAAACAGGAAATTATAAAGCTGTTTGATCTGTTGATCAAGCTTAAAAGCTCTACTTCGGCATCACAATAATGTAAGTATCTATATAAAGTAATATAGAATGTTGTTTTGGTTAGTGACGTGACATCCAACTCAGGAATGATAATATGAGTTATGCTTATTTTAAAAAAATATATTCTTTAAAGTAATAAAAAAATCCTCTTTAAAACATTCTAAAAAAATTAAAACGAATGCGCGTAGCTCGCGCGCGTATCTACAAAATACTACGCCGTAACTAGTAAGCTACGAAGAGGCGGCCTGGTAGTTGGTAGTTTTGACTCGTTCACTAGTATCCTAGTATCGCAATGATACATTTTTATCGTGGATTTTTTTTAATATTTTTTTTTGGATCAGTATCGCTTGTACGACCTCTTACTCGGTCGTCGGTGACCAAGACAACACCTATATAATAAGATGCTATTTTGTAATGAAGGAACTAAGGCACATTGGTGACAGAAAATATGACTACACCTTATTTATAACAAGCACCTCCCCCCTTGTTGATATTGATATATTTCGTTAGAGCTTATTAAACAAGCGCAGTAAACGGGTGCATTTGACAGTAAACTACACTGGTTAGCCAATATTATGTCAAGTTGGGCGTATAAATTATAAATCAGACTCTTAGCAGTTATCAAGCTGCCAGTGCGCGGGCGCAGCGAAAGGAGTTTGAGGTTTAGGTCCCACACAAACTATGCAATACGATTATTGGACTATTACTTCCAGATGTTTTGTCCAGCTTAATATGATGATGACTATCAGCGTGTCTTAAATAATTATTTATCATCGTCGCGCTTCATGTAGCAAAAAATGCTTAATGGTAGATAAAAGGTATTCATTAGCATTACTATCTATAATTTTAATTTCCATTCAACGAATTTAAATTAAAATACCACCACGAGTCAAAGCTTCCGTCTTCGGCGAGCTTTAAAGCTAAGCGTATAAGTTATAGACAGGACAGCTTATTATATTATTAGCTACCAGTTGATCGATTCACTCCGAGAAACCAGTGGCACCGTTTAGGTCAGATCGCAAGTGCTACCAACATTACAAATTGTAAACACTTGATGTGCTTCGACAAAGGTGGGACTAGGGGCTGTATTTATAAATCACTCGTGTTAATGTTCCAAGTGATTTTCCTGCTAAAATCAATTAAAGGTCAAGGAAAATCACGTTCAAAAGAGGCTAGGTAAAAAAATGAGTTATCTTTTTTAAATCACTGTCCGAGTGGTTTTCAAGTGGTTTTGATTCGTGAATCGATCAGTAATTAAAAAAAATACACATGCCATATTGACTTGAGTAATGCAAAAATAATTTCCTTGTCGTCAAAAAACTGCCTAAATAGCATTAAACGCATTCTCTTTAGGAGAAACCAACTATTTTGGAGGCAGTGCATGATATCACGCTTACTCACAGCAACAGTCTACCTACACACATCATGACCGACCAATTTGTTTCATCCTAAATAGAAGCCGAATGCGTTATTTTAAGCCTTATGGATGGAAGGGAAGAGGCCGAACAAAAAAGAGATGGATGGATTGTGTGAAACAAGACATGAGTGTGAAAGGTGTGGATGATTCAGTGACGGGTGATAGATTAGTGTGGAAGAGGAAAACATACTGCGCCGACCCCAGATAAACTGGGAACAGGGCAAGAGGATGATGAGTCAGTTTTTTTTAAAGGCGATTTAATTGGTAAATTTTTTTTATTTTATACACTGTACCTAATATACCTACCTAAGGTAAGTTGAACCATACCTGATTAAACGAAAAATCATCTCGTTTTCGAGAAATCCTGAGACAAATACACAATCACACATACACTTACGAACGATATTTTGCACACGTATTAGGAAGCCTTACTAAATCAACATACTAAAATTTGATCCAATTCTGAGGACATCACATACATACAGGTCGAATTGATAACCTCCTTTTTTGAAGTCGGTAAAAAATCGGCCCTAGTTCTGGATATTCTGTTAAGGGCAGTGGGGAATGAAGCTTCTTTGATACTTCTACAGGTTTACAGATGATGTTATCTAGGATGTAAGCGTTGGCATCTTGGAGAACATGTTCTTATAGCGATAGATTAAGGTCACATTAAAGACGTGTAGGAAAGGCATCTAAGGGTTAATACAGCTTCTTATGGGAACCTGAAAGACTGGATGTAATAAAAATAAAATAACATAAGTATGACATTAAATAACAAAAGGAATACAGTTGACTGGAGACTTACATATTATGTTGATTTTGTTTTAATGTTAATATAACTAATAACCATAATACAACACCTCTAAATGCACCTTTTTTATTTATTTATTTATATTCCATAGTTAAATCACTGCATTTATGCTTAGGCCTCAATGCTCATGAGCTCTATTTTTGAATCATTTCAATCATTTCATAATCAATAAAAACCAAACAAAATATATACCTGAATTCTTATAAAATAGATTAAAGGTTGTTTCAATCACTACTTGGTGGAATTTAACTAATTTCAATTGAAGATTATTCAATTCATACCAGACGCCATTTTCTTTCTTTTCTTTCATTTCATTTCTTTTCTTTCTTTCTTTCCATTTTAACGCGAGTGATGCAAAAATAGAGCTCCGTATTTTTTGCCTTTATACCGTACATATAAAGACCACATTTAACATTATCCTTTGATAGACTAAAATTAACAGTATCGCATGCGGTCTCCCTTAACATCCCATCCTTGAGTGTTGATTAGCGCAATCTGAAAGAGACCGGTTGTTTAACGGACCTTTAAACAAAAACCAGACTGTCCTTTTGTGATAGGTAGCTCTAATGCTGCTGAGTTACGGCCTTTCTAGACCGCCTTTCCTTTTCATGGCGGTTTTGATAGCAGAATTAGACATCGCGTGGACTATGAGAAAGACCCCATTCGTTATACTGAAAATGCTTGTTAAAATTAGTATTTACAATATTGTTTACCAGCATAAAGTAACGGTAGGAGACCTTAAACAAGACCTTCGTTTGAAAAATGGCACGGCGACCGCCATTTTAGAGTCAGTTGGTGGAAAATGACTGATGTTTAAACATTGAAAGTGCATAAGTATTCATAAAAATACTCTTATTAACCGACACTGTGCCATCACTTTGACCATCAAGCATCGACTATCACAGCACCGACTCAAAAAAAAAATTGTTTGCCTAAAACGGATTCCTTTCCTTTCAATGGTGTAGAGTTTATTTAAGACTTTTTAGTGCATTTGGTTTTGAAGCCGGTTTTTACTTTTTTTTAAAGTTTATTTTATTTTGAATTAACATTCAATCAATGAAGTTTGTAAGAATTCATCCTTTTGTTGCCTAATAGTCAAGGACTTTATTAAAAAAAAAAGTTTTACCGACACTTAGACATGAATGTGGAGTTTTGCGCGGGAAACAAAAACGGAAGGACGGACCTTATTTCTTTGTTTAAGTAATTGTTTTTTTCGGGTCAATTATTGTGATTGTGTGGTGGATTTGTCATGATAATTTGTGCTTTTGAAGAAAACGATGCAATTAAATTTGGGAATAAAGTAAAGCGATCTGATCGCGGCGTCTTGCCTGGATCGCTGTTCCTGCGCTAAACTTCCTTGTTGAGCTTGAAATACGAACCACCTCGCATTTCAACCTAACCTAACCTAACTAAGGTTAAGATAGGCTAGTTTATTGTCAGTTTTAGTCAATAAGTGTAAAAAAATGAACAATCACTAAAGAATAGTCTGTATGGCATAGAGCCGAAGACGTAAAACTTGTATGAAAAAAAAAGACATGAATGTGTCTAAATTTCGGTGACACTAAATCCACATTACTGTGACTTTACCAGTTAATGCGTAGTTATACTTATTGCAGTAACGAATGAATGTACGCGATTTCTTTTCTTCCTCCCCTCTCGAAACTTTGAACCCTCGTTTACAGTTCGATTATTTCACTTTGCTTTAAACTTTTAAAACCTTTACTATTCTAAGAGAACATAAAAAATCACTCACGTCTTAAATTCTTACTAAGTAATCTAAGATTAACTTAAGGGCTAATAAAACATAGTAACTTCTTATGACGTAATCACTTCACAGAAACTATATTGAAATTAACTTTTTACTTAAAATGGAGTCCATTCTTACAAATCAAGAGTTTATTTAAGACTTTGTAATGTATTTTGATTTTGAAGTTAATTTTATCTGTTACTTGCTAGTAATTATAGGAGAGGGATAGAGGGTTGCACTTTTTAGTCTTGTTCTTTAAAAAGAATAACTGAACTCAGAAGCGTTAAGGATTTTCACGATCAGTTCAGCTCCACACAATGTTGACTATCAGACGTAACAACATGTCTACATTAAGATACCTACTAGTACAAAAACACTATAGCTATGTGCCTACTAGTACGAAAACACTAGGTATACCTATGTGCCTTTAAAATTTGAGGGTTTGTCTCGATTCCACCAAGATCCCATCATCAGATTCCGACATAGCAACAATGGGACCATCTAGAAGCTAAACCTCTTGGTAGGTGAATGATTTTTTTAAATCGATTCACAATTGACCGAGATATGAGGTAACGTAGAGGTTTGAAGCTTCGTGTAAAACCTCTATGTCTTATTAGTTCGACTCTTCAGAATACAAACTTAGAAAAAGTATTGTATATAGTCATTGTAATTTTGATATACAAATGTCTTAAGTCTCAGTCAAAGTCTTCTCTGACTGTCAATCCGTCTGTTTTGGTTGATTGTATGTAATAAATTATTCATAAATTTTATAAAGCGACAAATTATTGTGGAAACTAAATAAGTATTGTCGAAACTAAATAAAAAGGACTATACTGGATTATACAGATGAGTATTTGTTTTTATTTATAGATTAAACACTAATCGCACATCTAGGACACGCTAAGATTTCAGACACAAGGACTCTACTAGTGTGACATAAATACACAGAGAAACGTAACCTATTTCGTTTTGAAGTCGGTTCGTAAAAAAGTAAAGCAAGAAGGATTTGTAGATTTGGATGTTTTTTTTTTAATTTTAGCTTTCAGCAAATACTAAGTCCCTAAGTTTTTCATGTACAAAAAAAATAGTAATTTTGTGAACCTATTTGATGTCCAAGGAGGTGACGCGGCGTTTTTATTTAGCTGTTTATTTTAAGCCTCTATTTAAACGGCTTTTTGTCTTCTTGTTATCCAAGCTACAACTTCTTTGAAATATTAGTCACGGTTTTTGTCAATCGAAATTTTTCAATTGTTCGTTGATTAGGCTTTTTATTGAGATTTAACTCACAAATAAGTTATTTGAAAATGTATTATTTAGTATACAATATGTAGCGCCATAGAATAAGTTATTAAAAATAAATATTTTTTTGGAACTCCGGGCATTCAAGAAGAAGAATAAAAAATCATAAAAATAGGTCCACTCGTCCTTCAGCAATGAGTTGTGTAGAACACGACTTTTAATGTATATACTAGAAAAGAAGATAAGTTAAGAATAAATTGTATTCGAATAAATAAATTAACCTAGTTTAACTTTATTGTTACAGGTATGGAATGCATCATGATTGAATTAAGAAATATTCCGAGGCACAGCCAGGTAGGCCAGTAAATCAATTGTCATTAGTATGTGCGGTGGGTGCGTGAGTCTGCATACGAAGCAAAGTTCGCACATATAAATAGTTATTTGATGGCGGAAATTAAATGCTAGATTTAATATTCATTCCTTAACATGAGAAAAGGATGACTTCTTATTTTCTTCTCCCAACTCTGAACAATTATCTAACATTCAATTCATAAATTTCGTTTAACTAGAGATACCTTAATATAAAGTATTTAATTATTAGTAAGTATAAAGTATTTAGGTATCTCTAGTTAAACTATTATTTTATATTTAAATACCGTAAAAAAGTCGTTTGAAAGTTATAAATTATCACTTTTGGCCAAATTTTTGAACGTTTCATTTCACGATATTGAGCTTCGCTGTTATTTCTTTCCAAGACTTCATTGTCATTCACCGATCGGCGTATGACCGCCTTCGCACGACTCTTGAATTTGCAACCGCCATTACGCGTTGCCTAGGCAAAAGCGTAGGTGCCTATTTCTTAGACCGTGAGAATTTGAAAAAAAACCGCATTCTTCCAAGCCTTAGTATGTAAAACAGTTAGAACATTATCGTCGATTGACTTCTGGATTTTTTATGCGCCTTTGTTACGCATAACACCTCTAGTTATTAAAGCTTAATATGATATCATTTTTGTCGTCTCATACCCGACAGAACTGTGCTTGACATTACACGTTACATTTTTAAGCCTTTTAATAAAAGACTTAAAAATGTAACCATTATCAACCAATACGCTCATTTCTGCTAATTCAAAGCTAATGTAACGATAAGGTTAAGAAAAATAATAATAGTACCCCTAGCCGATTTCGACAACGGTGGCCAGTCACAAAGACTAACCGACTGTGTGTGCGCAAACACAGGTGCACACTATTACTTTCACTCTCATAGCCCGATGGGACAGCAATCTGACACGACCGGAGAGAGATCAGGCACAGGACCAACGGCTTTACGTGGTTTTAAAAATAACCAGCTTTCATCTGATTCAATTATATTTTGGCACTTAAGAGTACATAAATCATATATAGATTTAGCTAGTTCATTAAGATCGGATTCCATCCAAAAATATCGAACACAAATCTGCTCAGTAACCTGTAAACACCACTTTATAAATTCACCCATTTTGCAGATTTTGATTGAAGTATGTTCGCTCTCATAAACTCCATTTTAATGTAAATTCCAGGAAAAAGTATCAAAATCGTCCCTTTATGAATTAACTTAGAGTTTCAAATTTTTCCCAAATATCTAGTGAAGCTAGTAAATCTATTAACGGCTGCTAGTAGGTAGCTAATTAACGTAAAATATGGGTAATTATTAGAGTAAAAAATGTCAGTATGTAAAGATAACGGGTCGCGTGCGTACGCGCCGGTCTTGCGTGCGTCCCGTGGGCGGCGCCGTCTTTTGTCTTTGGAAACTGGAGCAGCCAATTACTGTTGCTTATGTTGCACAACGTCTTGCTTGATAGTCTAGGGCCCGGTCAATATTTAACTCATCTAATGGTTAAATGTCCTAACCAACGGATGAATTTATAATTACGCGTTACTGTAAGAAAACAAAATAGCCATTCTGATATTTGATTAAGGTATTATTTGTACTTCAAAACGCGCTTCAAACACTATTGTACATATTGAACCGCCGGTAACGTGATTTTAACTATTAGTTGAATATCGATCACACAACTATGCCCAAGGAGTTAGTTTGAGCGATGGTTCAAGGATTGAGCGCATTTTGTGTTTGAAAAATAAGGACATACTTCCACTTTTATTGAGACCACAACATATTTACAAGTACATACTGTCACTATTACTTGCGAGTTGCGAACACCCTAAAATCAAAAATTTGATCTCATAAGTACATTAAACTTTTGTTTGGTTCATCAAATTATATTATATTTGTATTGTATTATAAAATTTAATATATTTAGTCCTTTCTTTTTATATTCCAACGCAGACATTGAAACACTCAAAAAGTTTCAGAAAAGACTAGTGTTCCATCAATCTTCGTTTCCCTGACTATAGACTCGTGAAGTAAAATAAAAATACCTAACCTTAACACCAACTTTGTTGTTTAAACTCGTACTTCTTTTTAACTTTTAAAATAGGAACAGGTTGTCAATGAAGTTCTAGGAGTTTCCTCAGCCCGTTGGGACTAGCCAAGCGGAAAGTGACTGTTTGACCATTGTCTAAGTAGAAAAACAAAGTTGACTGACCACACGAGAGAGCTCGTGTGTGGGCGGCGAGGGGTTAAGGTGGATGTGCGTTTGAACTATGCTTATATTTACTTTAACTATGCGCTGTAATATGACTTACCTACGTGCAAGGCCTACGTGTGATTTCTGAAAAATAATGGCACTTTTTATATATCTTGAAATAAACAACTTATGTGCAAGACCAATTTAGACCTATGCCGCTTAATATTTTTCGACCAAAACAACTTACTTTTTTACTTTATTTAGGTCAAATCAATTACATTAATGGATTAACCATGGATATTTTATATTTTGTCATGATAATAAATATATATTTTTTACACACTTAGTACACATTTCTTGTGCTTAATACACTTTTTTGTTGCACGTTAAAAAATCGTCCCCAAGTCATGCAACAGATAGGTAGGCGAAATGTTCATGATTTTTTTTCAGTGAAAAACAAATCTGTGATCAGTGGTACGATTAATCTAATTAATTAAACAAAGAATAATAAACATGTATATTTTTTGTTATTTCATCAGATAACCTTGGCTGAGGTGAGCAGGAAAGTGTATGCTGCTGCAGCGTCATTGAATAGACTGCGTAATTTTCTCCCAATACCCACTAAGATTGCGCTTGTTCAGGCCTTACTCCTGCCCATTTTGGATTATGCAGATTGCTGCTATTTAGACCTCAACGAGATCTTCCTAAGTAAGCTTGAGCGCCTTCAGAACTTTTGTATTCGCATCATATTCGGATTGCGTAAATACGATCATGTCTCAGAGTACCGCGCTCAGCTGAAATGGTTGCCCATTCGCCTTCGTCGTGACTTACACGTATTATCCCTTCTCTACACTATTCTTTTCAACCCTAAATCTCCTCCATACTTGAAAGAGCGCTTCCAATTCATGCAGCCGCCCCAGGGTCGTGATATGCGGTCCTCCAAAACACTTCGCCTCCTTTTTCCTCCTCATGCTTCTCGTACGTACTCACAATCTTTTACTATACAGGCTATCCGTTTATGGAACTCTCTGCCCCTTTCAGTCAGAAAGTCCAAAACGCTGCCTACTTTTAAACGTAAAGTAAAAGCCTTTTTCCTTTCTCGTTTATAATTTCTATAGTCTTAACAATATCTACTTACTTACTTACTACTCCTTTTTATTCTTCATTGGCTCTCGGATATGCTGGTTGCAACTGATTATGCATTTATTTTTACCTATTTATTTATATATATGTTTATGTAAATGTGTTTAAATATGTATTAGTTTATATATTTTGTATTATGGTGTGTATTTTATGATCATTTATTGACATTTAATTTTTATATAATGTGCACTTATCATCTTCTTTTATGTTTCTTTATAAAAACCTGTCCACTTCAAATTTGTTTAGAATAATTTCATCGCCATGCCTCTTCTTTCATTCTTCATGCTTTTCCTTACCTCAAGGTTGTCTGGAAGAAATTGCTACAAGCAATAAGACCGCCTAAATTGTACTTATAGCGAATATCAAAGATACTATCCTGTGTAATTATGTTTATGGTGTGCAATAAAGTATTTTTATTATTATTATTATTAACCTTAAATCAATCAGCTCAAGTTAGAAGGCACCTTTATAAACCTCTTGTCGGATCGACTGTGGTTTGGTTATGGTTTCGTTTATCAGTTAAGTAAATTCGTTATGAACCAATTTTAAGTTACCATCTCCATCCACTGAATAATAATTATGACGGTTACGAAAATTAATAATCAAGAGGAATTTTTAGCTTGATCCAATTATTTAGTTTGAATATTTTTAACACTCACTGTGAGTGTTGAAAGTGTTTATTTTTAACCTAATAAGATGATAATAAGAAATAAAACTCCGCACGCGTTGGACCAATTATGTCGACGCAATCATATGTTAAATGATTTTTTTCATAGTCAACAGACAAGTTAAAATAGTATCCCTCTATTGGTAGCTCCAGAATGTACATAAAGTCGGTTTTCCTTAGCTAGTCTAACAATTTAAACAATATTTTCATAACTTTTAAAATAATATGTGTGAGTAAAATGAATTACATAATAAATGATTTAAAAGGATCTCAGTATACAACGATGATAATTTAAATATAATTTAAGATTAAGATAATGTAAATGATAACTTCCAAGTAATTTGTCAGTTTTGAGTTTACTCTATTTTAAAATTAATTACTTCGTTAAAAAGGAATGTCAAGATTGTTTACAATATTCGACTAGCGAAGACAAACGGTCTGTAGCTAGATGCCTTGGAATACAGTAGAATTTATAAACAGCATATTTTATCAGCGTACTGTATAATGTGGCACCGGCGCTTAAAGAATAACCGTTGTGTGCCAATTTGACCGCCCAATAAAATAGTCAACTTTTATGACCACAAAAATGTATTTCTTTTGTTTTTTAAAAGTATAGCAGCAGTACCACAAATACAGAACTAGTTTTGGACCGAGGAGAGAGGAGAGGGTAAGAGGAAGTTTTAGTATTTGTGTGCTCAAAAGAATGTTCCCATGTATCTCTAGAACGGCTTGACCGATTGATATGAAGTTTTCTGCAATACATTGTAGTAATAATGTATGTTTTTTGCATTATTTTGCGGTTATATTATCATCAAAAGCACATACACAAACCAACTTTATATGACTGTAAATAACACAAAAAACTACCGGACTCGTTATACTTAATTAAAACTTCTGTAGATTGTGCTTATAGTAAAGGTATTCTACTTGTAATAAAATTATTAAAACAAAAATTTCTCATTAATTAAACCAGCTTGTTATTTTTTTAAGTTTAAAGTCTTAAGTATTACTTATTATTTGTAGTTTGGTAGAGAGAATTTAATGAGTTAACTTATTCATACTACCGATTCATCGAAGGTTTTATAGTGAAATTTAATGTGTCTTCGAATAGGTTTTTCTGAACTGACTGTTGTAAACCTGCCCATAATTAAGTTTGAACTTAAGTATGAGTTAAGTTTGAAGGTACGCTGTGATTTTGATGAATAAATTATTATTATTACTATTAAAGACTATTTCAATGAATTTTTAAAATAGTTCATGATTTGAAGAAAGGCTTTTAAATTCCTTTTAAAACAAATAGCGATCAATCGCATATCTTTTCATGTCAAGTAGCTCTTTATATTTTCTAGATCTAGGTTATCAATAATTTTCAATTCAGGGTCAACGTCCGATTACACACCAAATCCGATCAAGGACCGCTAAATTTTTGAGGTGACCTGGTGATTATGTCAGCGTGTTAACCTAACGGGCCCACCATTGACAACGGTGAGACATTACTAATGGCCACATTTGCGATGCAAATCGATTAATTCCGATGCAAATGGTTAAATAAGCTACGCTCATTTGTTTCTGCATCTCCCCGTTAGTTTCTGAGGAAGATGGGCTAATTGATTGCTTTACGAATTGGCTGCAGTGGCGGTGTCTTTTGAGCTAATATTGTAGAGGTCTGGTTTTGAGAATGTGTGTCAGACATATGTTGTTTTTAACCAACTTCAAAAAGAAAAAGGTACGACCTGTATGTTTGATTGTATGTATGTTTGGCCGCTAATTTCTCGCGTTTGGCTGGACCGAATTCGATGTTGTTTTCACTACACAATTTGAGGAGGAGGAGAAAGTTTTAGTAATTTTCTATTATTTTACTTAAGTCCGTTTTTCTTTGCAAGTCCAATAATCTATTTATAAGTTTTAAAATAATATATCAGTGAATAAGAATAATGACAATGAACAATGAAATGAGAACAATGATAAAAATATCTCCGTATTCAACGATAAATTGCCTATTAAAGTTTGGAGTTTTGTGTTTATTTTATTTTAAAATGAATGATTTCGTTAAATAGGAATATCAAGATTGTTTACAATACTCAACTAGCAAAGAGAAACGGACTGTATTTTATTTCAATCAAGTACCTACATTGTAACTTAAACAATAACTAGAGACGACGTATTTATTTTAAATAAAAATTGAATCGCTTTCAAAAAACACTAAAATAACGCTAAGAAAAGGTTAAGGTTTTAAGGCAATTAAATTTTTAATTATTTAACTAGAATTACTCTTACATTCTTGTCAAATCGTAATCCAATTATATTCATCTCATTATAGTTGTATTCCATCTGTTAGTAGCTTAATGTGATTAAAATTAAAAGGCAATAAAGCTTGCCAACAAAACGAAAAAAAAACAATACAATAAATTGCACATGTTTATTTTATATTGTTTGAATTCACTCGGTTTATTTGTCGTTGCGAGCAGACCAAGTTGAAACATAGACGTACAACAAGACTAAGTTTAGCAGCAGTACCATTACGTATCCAACTTTCAGGCAATTCATGGAAAGTATAAATAGTTAAGTCTTTTGTAGACTGAAGTATTGATCGTGCTTTCACCCAAGAAAGTAATTTTGTCTACTATGCCTTTACGTAACCTACTATTATACTTCAGTTAATTCAATTGTGTCTAAATCACATTGCTTCTTTTTGTGTGCTGTGAATAACAAAGCAGCTTTTTTCAGGAGCGATGTATTTCGTGCGACGAATAAATATCGTTTTGAGACTAGCATAAAGTGTAAGGTTCAACTTGAATCGATTTCACGGGTTAATACTGTCACGTTTCAATTATATTAGGATCTTTGTGCGATGCTTCTTGGGCTCTGGATTCTATTTCAAAAGTGTTATAAAAACGGAGTTCATTGGTCAGCTGTGGTATGTCAAACATTCACAACATGAATCATCTTTGCCCCAGTCTACGATTATCAATACAATTATTAACAAGTACCTAAAATAAACAGTTTTTAGCAAATATATTTATGTTGACCTGCATTTTATCAATACCATTTTTAGTTCGTTACCTTATAGTTTCGTCATATCTATCTGTCTATCTGTCCATCCGTCCGTATGTCACAAACACTTAATTCTGTAATTTGGTAAGAATATGCATACTATTAACCGCTTTACGATTCTTATACAAAAAAAAAAAAAAAATCGACAATCGTAAGAAAACAAACGATCGTTCGATTAATCGATTTTACAACACTACTTTCCAACCGTCTTACGGTTTTTCAGTCAGCCCACGTGTCCTGACGCGAGTTTCACAGTTTTTACCCATCAAAGATAGTGATATTTAATGGAGGGGGGGGGGCTCCGAGTTCTATGTAAATTCAATGTAAATTTTGAAAAAAATATATGATGTAGATCTTGACAAATACTTTAAACCAAAATTGGTTAGAACGGGATCGAATTAGTTGTTTTTGAACTATAGCACATTTTCAACAACCGCAAACATAACTTTGTTCTTCATACAAACACAAAAATCATATTTGCTGTCAACAAAATATTGTGTTATTTTAGCTAAGTGAAAGTAAGTGGATTCCCTAATTTAGTGAAAGTTTGGTACGGAACCCTCAGTACGCGAGTCCGACTCGCACTTAGCCGGATTTGAACTTAGACTCGGATCAGCTCATTTAGCTGTCTATTTTGCTTGTATCGACTATACAGAATGAGACATGTAAAAGAAGCAATATTTTTATATATAGGCCCTTCAAGTATTCAGTTATGATTTCTAAATGGTTTTAATTTATTATAACCAAAAATAAATTTCTTTAAATTTTCTAACAAAATAAGTCGAACCAGCAATGTATTGAAAAAAAATGTGTCCAGTCATGGAACTTGACATTGTCAGTTACAACAACGAGTTAGCGATTTTTTAACGAAAATTGAAAGTTAACTTTGGAATACTATATCTCTGAAATTTAAATTACACTTTGAATACGTCAATGTTACTTAGTACACTCTGTAGAATCGTTAAAAAAAAAATTTGTTCCAAGTATAGGCCACACGCTGTAAAGAGAATCGTCAAACTAGCAGATCAGTTCAAAAACTTACCTTAAACTTACAAGTTCATAGGACGGTCTATACTCCTAATTAATCATGGTACATGAATATTTATCTAAACACAATCAAGAATGTTCGTTAGCAACGCAAATCTCTGGCCCAATTTCTCTAAAGCTTGGCCTTAATATTTATAGTTAGCTCCACCTGCGACTGCAATAAATTCTTCCGATAGCGTATGATAAGCTTACTGCTTCGGACATAAACGTCAAAATCAAGATAACTCTCAGATTATATTGTAACGCCACTGATTAACACATGCAGATGATATTACAGTTAATAAAATGCACTCCACTAAACATTTAACAGGGTTCCGTACCTGAAAAAGCAAAAATCATTACTCAAAAACTTCTTCCTAATAATTGCCAATTAAAATCTTTTTGGTCAGCCGTGTAAATTAGTTAAATACTCTTGCTCCACGAATAAAGGAAGAATAAAGAAAAAAATAGGCTGCTACTAGATAGATATGGTCCATCTTAGGCTGCATTGTCTGGCTATCTGCTATAGCTGGCTATTTTTAAAATAACTAAATTATATGCATATTTTCAAAACCTTGCGGCATAATTTGGTCGTTGGTCTTCAAAGGAACACTGAAAGAAGCTTTTTTGAACAGCTAGGTAATCCTTAGATTGCATCCTATACTCAGGTTGTACAGAACCCAGTATTTAATAACCCCGATTCGCTCTTGACCAGAATTTAATTATATTGCGTATCTGCGCACGGAAAACGAATTGACATTCTACTTTATTGGTATTGTAAAAGCGGCCGTAATTTATTAATTATGTGTAACCAATGTTTATATTTATTATAAAGCGCGTTAGTCACACACATTTCAACTTCTTCCATATCTCATTTCGGTAGTTGAATTAATTTTAATATCTTTTTTATTATGATACTGAGCTCATTAAAGTCAAAATAAATTGTTTTTTTTGTCTTAATTTACAGGAGAGAGCTCTTGCTTGCTTGTGAAGAAATAATACTTTTTAATACGGAATCATTTCTTAGTGTTTGAACTACATTTTTACAACAACGAGATCGCTTTATCTATAATACACCCTAAATTGTAAAATCCACTGACAAGAGCCTAGCTCTTAAATTTGATAATGATCCTTATGATGTGTAATAAAGATTTATCTCCCAAAGAGTGTCTGTGTATCACACAAAAGGTGATTTACGCAAGTTTTCGTGCGTTACTTAAGTGCTTAAAACGTTGGTGTCTTTAAATATTCTTGATATTTACTCAAGTAATCATACTTGACTGGCAACACAACGCATATGCATTACAAAGTGAACAAACAATGAGTCCCTAAACAATAGCATATTCCGTACAGCCAGACAGGACAATACCAGGCAGACTTCATAAAACACCCCTATCGTAGGTATCAAATTCATTACAATGGTCGCGAAAGGTTAGCTGTGCGATGCCGTAAGAGCAGTATACCAAAAGTCTGAGACTATAAATATAGATAGATAGAAGGAAAAGGAGACTGGCTGAAAGATAAAACTGGTCATTGACGACTTCTTGTCTCTTTTTATACTGATTCTGATTCTGATGATGGAACATCACACTGTAACTAATAATATACATTGACCTAAAAGAAGGACCGTTTTTAGTATTCAATAAAATATCTACATAATTGTTCTTCCTCTTCTTATACTGATTCTGATGATGGAACATCACTGTAACTATAACTTGGTCACACATAAAACTATAATCACATATTTTCTATGAAACAGAATAGATTAGATTGCATACATAATATACATATGTGTACATTGGCCCAAAAGTAGGACCGTTTGTTAGTATTCAATAAAATATCTACAGAATTGTTCTTTCTCAATGGTTGACTACCTTAGGCACTTCTCAAGAGAAATTCTAAAGCTCACACAAATACGAATACGTGCATGGATACACGGGTTCATATAAGTTATGGCATTCCTCAGTTTTATGATCGGCGTCGCAACGATTGTGGTATGAAACCGCAGGCACAGAGTTAGCGTTTTAAAAATACCAGTCCCAAGAAAAAACGTTATATCTAAAGCTGATCACTACTTTTATGAGTGGCTACTGTTAAAAAACTCTCATTTTATGATATCCGCAATTAAGGTTTTCAACATTTCCTTGAAAACAAATTCGTGTTCGGCTCAGAATTGTGGCTGGTATTACTTATTTCCATGAATTAGGAAATTAATTTCCCGTAGAGAACTTTTCTACAGTTTCAATATTGATGATGGTAAAAGAAAATATTTATATCATGTGTGTGACTGGGAATGAAATTGTTTAATATTTATTTCTCAACATGATTTCTCAGTTTATCGAGCGTTCTCAACGCTTTATACACATCACCGCTGTGAGAAATTTGTCGCTTTGATAATTTTATCATAAACACCTATCCGATACCTACGTTGAAGATTGACTCACACATTGCAAATGCATCAACATTCCTAGGATTTGCCAGGACTATAAACGATGAGAAAAGATGAGGCTCATATTGTGTAATAACGAAGGAATGGTAATCAAGACAGCATTGGGCGAAGGAATTGAGTGACTCACTATAGTTATTGACCTTTGAAGAGGTATTGAATTGAAATTTACCATTACTAGTGAGAATGACGCTGAGGACTCTTGGAGAGGAGCATTCATTCGTACGGTTTTGTCTTTAAAAATCTTCTTACGAAAACATCACACCACATTACAATATTATGTATGTTCTTGCTAGGACTTAGGTACCAATCATGAATGATCGACTGTTTACATGTTTGTGTCATTGGCTACAGCATCTTTACAGATGATATTAGCCGTGTCATAAAGATCTGTTCAGGGCGGTGCATCGTCTCCAGTGGCGTTGGAATCCGATTGCAGCGCGGCATTTCTTGGCACACTTGTCGCAGATGAAGCGTGGTTTGTGGTTGGTATTAATTTTTTTTCACTAATTAGGAATTATTTTTTCCGTAGAGAACTTTTCTACAGTTTCAATATTGATGATTGTAAAAGAAAATATTTATATTACTGGGACTGGGAAAGAAATTGTTTAATATTTATTTCTCAACACGATTTCTCAGTTTATCGAGCGTTCTCAATACACATCACCGCTGTGAGAAATTTGACGCTTTTATAATTTTATCATAAACACCTATCCGATACCTATGTTGAAAATTGACTCATACATTGCAAAAAGTATAAACGTTTCTAGGATTTGCCAGGACTATAAACGATGGGAAAAGATGAGGCTCATGTGTAATAACGTAGGAATGGTAATCAAGACAATATTGGCCCTAGGAATTGAGTGACTCACTATAGTTGAATTGAAATGTATTATTACTAGTGAGAATGAAGCTGAAGACTCTTAGAGAGGAGCATACATTGGGATGGTTTTGTCTTTAAAAAATGTATCGTCTCCGGCGGCTTTGGAATCCGATTGCAGCACGGCATTTCTCGCCACAGTTGTCGAAGATGAAGCGTGTGACAAGAGGAGGAGAAGCTTTGCTTTGCTTTCCTTTAGATGGACCGGCCAGACTTCATCGTAGCGCTATTCTGCTTGTAACTTGCGCGTGTTTCCCGATTTTGAGAATTGATGTCGAATGAATCTATAGGTATCCCGTTTGCGTCTTTAAACCTCAGAATGGGGCGGCTTACGGGTTTTTCGTTGTTTGCAATATGTAGCAAATCTTACGCAGCAGTCTCTCGGAGCCCTTCTGATAAACTTGGTGTAACCAGCGGTGTCGGTGTCATAATTGCTACATGCATATGTAACACCATAATAACTATTAGAATTATATTAAATCCCATACTCAAAAGTTTATTTGTAAAATATAATACTTGTTACTTGCGTATTTAGTTCTATTATACTAGTTAAAAATAACTTTTACTTCCTTTTACACATACTTGATTGCACTCAAATATGCAGTGAGTCACATATTAATGCCTCTGGGAAAAGAACGAGCTTTGCTGTGACTCAGGGGGCATTTTAGCACAAGTTTGTCTGTGATTTACCTTAAACAAGTGAGAGAGCTCTTCAGGATATGACTAACAGCTTTCTTTTGTATGTACCTACTAAACTTAGGTGTGTTATAAGCTTGTAGTATTGCCAAAGTCAGTCTGTATATCTACTTTGTTTGTATGGCAGAAGTTAATAATGCAGGCTTTTTAACTAAATCTATACAAATATTATAAAGCTGAAGAGTGTGTTTGTTTGTTTGAACGTGCTAATCACTGGAACTACTGGACCGATTTGAAAAAATATTTTTATATTGGATTTATTATTTATCGATGAAGGCTTCAGATTATTAAACAACATGCTGCGACGAGAGGAGTGAGAGCAAACTGAAAACGCGCGGACGAAGTCGCGGGCAGCCGCTAGTTCTCTCATAAATCTAGAACGATAAAAGCTCCACTGTACGGTGTTATCAGAAGAAATTTAATGTTTTAAAACCTTATAAAATATATGAAATATCTATTTACTAGTTCAGCTGATGAGACCTTTAAAAATATTTCTTTTTACAGTTGTTAGATGTTATATTATTTGACTAACTTTATTGAATAACTGTAAACTAAAAGCTCATAAAATCAGCGCATTTTGTTCCAAATCATTATCGAATGGCTAGAGATAGTAGTTATTCCGTATTTGTCTGCTTTTATAGTGTCATTTTGCCGCATTTGGGACCGCAGTGGGCAAACTAAGACCATTTGCATACTATTGAGACAAAATAACTGAATTTCCTCATCACATCGATAGATCGCAATAAAAGGCTTTGAGAGAAGCCGAAACGAAACTATACACTAGGACGGCAATTACCTGCAAATACTTTAAACTCTAAGCTCATTAAGATAAAAGCAAACTCAAACTCAAACTCAAAATTTTATTTGCCAAGAACACAGTTAACAAAGATGACAATTAAAGTAAGTAAGTAGCATGTGTGTTCAGTCTGCTCGCAGACGTGCAAAAACTTAATTATAGTTATTATTACATAAAGATACATATTATTGATGTCAATTAATTAACATAACATTAGTTTAAATAATATTAAGTATTTTAAATTAAATATTCGAACTTTGTCGCCAATTACAATATTCATTATTACTATAAAAGCATTTTTCCAAAAGCCAGTTATTCAATCGCTTCTTAAATATTGGTCCTTGAAGTGATTTTAGCTCTGCCGGCAGTAAGTTATATAAAACATTACTCTTATTATATGCATTTCTTTTATATATATCCTTGCGACAGGGGGGTTGATGCATTAGGTTAATGTATTGCTGCCTTAATTGCCTACCCGCGATTTCTCTGCGTGTTTTGTAATAGCTGGGAAAGGACCTTACAAAAAGACAAGCTTCTCTGATGTAGATGCAAGGAAGTGGAAGCAACTTAAGCTGTTTAAAGAGAGGTCTACAACTGTCTAGATACCAGACGTTACACAAAGCGCGAATGCATCTTTTCTGTATTTTGAAGGCTCTGTCTATATCTACTGAATTGCCCCACAGAACAATGCCATAATTAAGTACCGACGACACGTATCCGTGGTAGCCCGTGAGTGCAGCCTCAATTGATACCGTTTGTCGCAATCGTTTTATAGCAAAAGCAAATCGCTCTAGCTTTTTACATATAAAGTCAATGTGTTTTTTCCAATTAAGATTTGTGTCAATATATAGTCCCAAGAATTTAAAATTATCAATCTCGTCAATTTTTTCGCCATTATATTCAATTTTTAGTGATTGTTTTTGAGTATGATATGAATGAAATTGCATAACTACAGTTTTACTTAAATTTATTCTCAAGTCATTAGCACTCAACCAGCTTATAATACTGTCTAAAGCACTATTTGCAATTGAGTCCATCGGATTATTTCCATCTCCCTTTATTACGATATATCGTGTATATCGTGCGAAATCGTAATACGAATTGCTAATTTGACAATAAAGCTGAGCCGCTTTCCTATCAAAACTGCATCGCAATACGCCTTGTAATGAAGCTCAAAATCACACAACAAGTTATGGAAAGACTATGCTGGGTTTCTGGTTTCTCTACAGGATCGAATCAGAAGTGAGGATATACGTAGAAGAACAAAGGTAACGGACATAGCCTTGAGAATCAGTAAGCTCAAGTGGCAATGGGCAGGGCACATAGCGCGAAGAACTGATAGCCGTTAGGGCAGGAAAGTTCTAGATTGGAAACCCTTCGATCAAAGACGCAGCGTAGGACATCCACCAACAAGATGGACAGATGACCATATAAAGATCGCAGGATCAAACTGGATGCAGATCGCTAGTGATCGGTCGCTGTGGAAAGCCGTGGGGGAGGCCTATGTTCAGCAGTGGACGTCCTTTGACTGATAATGATGATGATGAATACGCCCCCTGATCTCATGATGACATGACTCATGACCTCATTTGGGGTACACACCTTTCAAAGCACCAGAAGCCTACTGTAAAAAACGAAATTCCTTCAAAACGAACATCGTTTTGCGCATTCGAAGCATTTCGTTGTAAGGATTGCATATTATAATAAAATGATTCGAATCCGCATAACAATAATCGTATTAACGGATAACAGATTTCGTTTTTCTTAGTATGCCGTTTCTGATCCGGCCTTGGCGGAATAAATCATTTTTTGTCTGTCACATTTTTGTGGTATGCCATTTACACACACGCTAAGCCAGTAGGCGTGATTCCCGCTACCCGCGGTCGGCGACCTCAATAGGGTCGTCGGTTCGGTGCCTGGCTGTCCTTATGTCACCATTCGGTACCTGTTCGCTTTATGGCTGCTTCAGCACCGTTGACGCGATTTTATCTTGGCGACTTTACATATTGGTGACTTGGTTGGAGAGGTTTGAAGCTAAATCATTTGGAAAAGTAGATAAATATTAGTGTATACCGACTTCAAAGCTAGTTTTTTTTAAATATATAGTATACATACTGACTTACAGTTGCCCAAACTTTTGATAAAGACGCTGTTTAAGTTAAAGAAATAACTACTTGACCTCGGACGGCGAAAATAAACATCATATCACAAGGAGACAAAGACGCCATATGAAATGTGTAAACATTAATTTACTTTGAAGCAAAGAATCAGTCACGTCAACGCGATTGCTCTTCAAATTAAAATAGAGCAATAAATTCCTTTTGACAGCTCATTAAAATTATGTCAATTTAGTGGGGACAGCTCGTATTTTTTAAAACACAAAATAAGTTTACGCTCACTGTATAACTTTCATTAAGGTAGATAACTAGCTAACAAAAAAAAACAGTTCAGAAAACACAAAAACTGCGCTGACTGAAATTAACGATCGAAAGATATACTATTAATCCACTAATGAGACACATATTGCAGGAATACTCAAATGTAATAGTTTTTTATAGTCAGTTTGTATTGACTAACGTTGCGCACGACTCACTTCGAGATTAATAGCTTTTGTTCGTTATTACCGGACATATGTCAAATAAATTATTAATTAGTCAAAACAAAAAGTGTAGATTCGACAATCTTTGATTCATTACGACTTTCCGTTTTTTATGGCAAAATGCGTGAATAATGAAATTATTTTTACACATCTCTATAACGATAACTGTCTTAAACTGTAACAGTAAACATCTTGTTTTTCCTCAATTAAATTAAGTATTCAAAGAGTATAAAACTATTATCAATCGTATCCTACGTTGTAGCAAGGCTGTAAAGGTCACATGTGACATAGTCATTAATTTTCAGTTGTTAGACCATTTTCTAAGTGAAAATGTGTATTGCTAGTAGGGGTAGCTTTGTGCTTGACACACTGACTGAACACGCAACAATTCACATGTTTACTAATCTAAATGTAATAACCAATAAAAAAAATACTGAACGGAACAGCACGCGAAACATTAATTTAGAAAAGTCAAGCAATTGTACAGAAAAACTTTCTTTACTCTTACTGAAATTGAAATTTACTCACGACAACGTGTCTTTTTATTAGGCAAAGCCTCTATAAGACCCCTTACACCCTGTGACTTTTAGCATCGCGACTCATGCAATGAACAGTTTTAATTTGGCATCGATGCAGTCGCGCTTTAGCATTGACGCAGTCTACAATATATAGTTCATATTTATTTGTCAATGTCCATCTTCTGCATCGATGCTAACGCGCGCTAGCATCGCGACTGTATCGATGCCAAAAGTAATAAAAGCAAATGTGTAAAGGTTGACATTTCGCGACCGCATCGCTGCTAAAAGTCGCAGTGTGCAAATGGGTCTACGATGTAAGAATTTGATCTATTTTGTAAGGTAAATAGTACATACCCACAATAAATCTTATCGTAAAGTGTATTCTATCTACTACCTACTTTTGTGAGTTGTATATAGTTTCATCTAAGATAAAAAATAAGTATCTAATTAGCAAAATTTAATCTGCATTCAATTAACACTCTAGTTTTGGCCATAAAAACAGTGAGTTTTTAGCGCGTGACACTAATCCGAAAACTGAAAGTAATCGTATAAAAAATACAACTAGTCTGCGAGTGTAGTTAGACACCGCAGCTAAATTTAAATGATCAGTTCAGACATAATTGGTTTATATTTGAAACTAATTGATCTGCATATGTTTTTAATTGAGTACCTTAGGCTGTTTACATCGTTCCTCGGACATGAAATTAAAATCGAAAGTCGGTCTTCGCAAAATAAACAAGCTAACGTCACATTTTTTTGTCCATGTTTATTCATTTGCTCCACTTGAAATTGATAGAACGGTATTTAGGATAATTAAATTTGTGAATGGACACTGTAAGAATAAACCCGGAACCGGATTTTTACCGTGCTCGTTTAAAGACTTAATTGGAAAATAAACGATCAGTGTAAGATCATTTCACTATTTTGGTATTAGTCTATCCTGTATTTTAATAGAATTTTTATTCGTAGCCGCGACATATAAAAATATAGTCCTCAGAAGAGGTCTTTTTGTAGACTGTACGATAACTTGCTACGAGTATGTCAAATGGGCAGATAATATTACAAGCAAGCTTATTATGCTGTTGCTGCTAGCTAAACAGTAATCATGAAAGCATTTTATACCAACAGTCTCAAATAGAGTTCTCCCGTTTCATAATGACTGAAAATCTTAGTTATGGAACATCATCTAAATTAGACGGTTTTTGGAAAACATCAAAATGATGCATTTTACTCTCATTACTGTCAAATAAAGTCTCCCAGTGTACTGCAGTGTTTGCGTGATATTTTTACTCACTCGCTAACTTTCAGCAACATTTATTCAGGAATGTTCTTAACAACGAAACTCTTCATTCTTGTCTGAGAAGCAACACGAATTTGTCGTTTTTCTTTCATTCTTAATAGTATAACTTCCATAGAATATTGGAGAGCATGCATCTTATCTTAAAACAAAAATAAATGAAAAGTATCAAAAGCAATAGCGGCAATAAATAGCCTGGGTAAAGTAAAAATAGCTCTAGATTTTAAATCGTAAAATAATGAATCATTTCAGATAATGTTACCATCCGCATTTATAAATGCTTATGTAGGTGTTGACTTTTGAAACTAAAGATCAATATCAAATTTTATGATATTTACATATGTTAAAATGCTTTACCGATCATAATTGTGACAGAATTGTGCTCTATTTTATATTAGTATTATGAAGCTGAAGTGCTTGTTTGTTTGAACGCGCTAATATCAGGAGCTACTAGACCGATTTGAAAAAAAAATGGGTTGGATAGCTTATTTATCAAGGAAGGTTTTAATAACGCTGTGACGAGAGGGTAGGAGGCAAACTCAAAACGCGCGGACAAAGTCATGGGCGGCCGCTAGTAAAATAATAATGCTTTTGTCAGACACCCTTAAATTACGATCTGCCATCATAAAAACTTGTTCTTACGTAATATGAGGATTAACGCCAGCAATAAAATTCTTATAAATTTCTTGTATGCAATTATCGTGTCGCTTACTTAAATTGTAGCAAAAGCAATATAATTTGCAGTAACTTTAACAATAATGTTGTCAACATTCGTAGTGCGGTCATCATGTCGGAATTTCCAACGGCCATTTCTAACATTACTTTCATTTCTTGTTTTATTTCATCTCTGAGTGTACTTTATTATAGAACATCACTGCTATTCTTCAATTATTGGCATAAACATCTAAGTAAGGTCATGTTCCACAATCGAAAAATAAGCATTAATAATTCAGATATTGTGAAATATGCCTTAAATCTTCATGTGAGCTCCTTTCATCTAATTGAAGATGGGGGACTAAAGAAAATCTCTGCACGCATAATTTGAGTTTTCTACTAAATAAATAATTGATTCTAAAATGTCTGCAGTCGCGTTACTACCAGATCCAAAATCGTACTCCCAATGATTAAATCGCTTACAATTTCATCAGCAATGAGACTTTCGATCAATTACGATGTATCGATAATAGTCCCGGGAATTTCCGAGTATCGATGAATGATGCATCGAGTCGATGGAACGTGTCATTGCGGACGACCAGATTTCACTGATTAGAGTTCCGTGGATGCAAAGGTTTCCTACGCGATGCTATAGTTTCCCAGTCAGCTTATTCGTCAACAGTATTTTTCATACAAAGAAGGATCGAGTTATCAAACTGATCACAGTTACAAAGCACATTCATTACAAATGTTAAAAGTACCTACAAACAAAATTTTATACAATGTGGTACGGAACTCTTCGATTTAGTACTAGTTTCTGTTGTTACTGTTTTTAACTTTAAGATATGATGCGAAGTCGGAAATGCCTCACATTTGTTAACAGAATCAATTACAAGATAATTGTAAATAACTACAAGACAATTTGCTGTAACACATTTTGTAAATTGACCATTTGTAGAGCGAAAGAATGATGAACAGTCATAAAACGTACGCTTGTGAAAGATCTTTTGAAAAATGGAGTGTATTTTTTTCTTTTGATTATAAACTTACACAATGAAAGCTTACTTAAATTAGTTACTAACCGCCCTTTTGCCTTGCTTAGAAAACATATATTTTCTATAAAATGTTAGCACTTGACGACCTCCGTGGTGTAGTGGCTAAGCACGCTGAGTTTCAAGGCGTAGCCGCTCCGAGGTCCCGGGTTCGATTCCTGGTCGGGTCAATATAGAAATAAAAAAAATCTATATTATCACGGGTCTGGATGTTGTGTTACCACCGTTCTGTCTGATTTCCATAACACAAGTGCATTAGCTACTTACTTTGGGGTCAGAGCAATGTATGTTGTTGGTGTCCTATATTTATACAGGGTGACTTTTTTATCAGTACCGATATTTTGTGTAAACAACAACTGATGAATATGAACAACTTTTGCTATGGGGGCAATAGCGAAATCGAGAAAAAAAATCAGCTGTTCCATACAAAAGTTCCATCGGCGCGCGGTCAAAATGTATGGAACAGCTGATTTTTTTTTCTCGATTTCGCTATTGCCCCCATAGTAAAAGTTGTTCATATTCGTCAGTAGAGTCTTTACACAAAATATCGGTACTGATGAAAAAGTCACCCTGTATATTTAGCACTCCCATTATTAATAAATAAATAAATATCCTTTGGACATTCCCACACATCGCCATCTAGCCCCAAAGTAAGCTACTCAAAGCTTGTGTTATGGGTGCCAGACAACGGATATAATACTTAAATACTTATTTTTTTTTGTAAATACATACATGATATACATAGAAAACACCCAGACCAATACAAACAGCCAAGTTCATGCACACAAATGTTTGTATTGTGCGGGGATCGAACCCGCACCCGCTGCGTAGTAGGCGATTTCTCGACCACTACACCAGACGGGTATTCTAAATTAACACAACTAGTTAGGTACGATCCACTTGAAAGTTACTACGTCAGTAAATCACAAGAGTTAAACAAGATGAGGTTTTAAATTAATAATAACGAATAAGATAACAATTTCATAATTAGAATTATTTAAGTGCTCGTATCTCGTAGTCATTTTAGTAGAGCCATAAAAACTGGCGTGTCTGCAGCTAGCCATTTTGCAAATATAATTTCAGGCGAGTGACAGTTATTCAGAAAATCCTCGGCAAAAACGCGTCGCACCGCTCGACAGCCTTTTTGTGCGACGAAAGCACAGGGCCCCTATTTTTGAATCACTCGCTTGGAAATGACCTGTGATTTTCGTTCGAAAACGAATAAAAAAACAATGAAAATCATGCGAAATAAAAACGTGAATACTTACAAAATTTTGCTATCTTTTTTTAAATTCCTTCTGAGTCGATTTCAACCGATTTTCTTTGTAAAATTGGACTTCAATCAATGAATATCACACGCCATCTTGACACGAGTGATTCAAAAATAGGCCCCCAGATATTTAACACGGAAGGCTTATGTTACAAGACTTACAAGTCTAAAGCATGCACTGTGTACCCGTAGCATAATCGTGTCAACAAAACTTTTTGAGATAGTTCGGCTTTTTATAGACTTCAAAAAAGTTAAGAAGAATGAAGAAAAATAAGGGAATGGGATGAAGATTAAATTCAAAACTTTTAAATGGAGTAAAGTCGTAGGTAAGACGCTTAAAATCATGAAAAAGAACCAGTGTATTTTAAAACGATGTAAATAGAGATACATTGCTCATTTTAAGAGTTTTAGATAAAATCCAAAACCCATCGTTAAATAACTGATTACATCTTAATGCGCGTTCATTTCTTTATTGTTTGCTTTAAAATCTTGGCTGATATTGATTTCGCTTTCATTACTTATTACAAATGTTTTTTTTATTTTCACGTTGTTATAATACCTACCTCTACAAAAAATTGTACTTACAGTTTTCTTTTAATTTAGAATAATACAACCCTATCCTTTAGCAAAGAGAGAATATTATACAACACCACTACGACCTATAGCCCAATTATGGTATTCATGCGCCGGCGCCGCTTACAATGCGCCGGTGAGAGGCCAGAGACAAATAAACAAACCATCAACGCGGTGCTACTGAATACCGCCAGAGATATTTATTAACGTCGTATAGTGTCTTGTTGTACAGGTTTCATGTCTTAAAGGTATGATGATAATGTATTTTATGCGCATAATTCTATACGGAGACTCGGTTAAACTGGTGCTGATGATAAAATACATTTTATTGTTTGAGAGTCAATGTGATATGTCAATTATCATAATATGTGTACTCATAACATTAATTTAAAAAGTTAAAGTAAAGTTAGCCTGTAACATCCCACTGCTGGACAAAGGCCTTACCTCAACTATGAGGTAGTTTGAGCCATACTCCACCACGCGGGCTCTGTGCGGTTGGTAGAGGGGTGTTTGCAAGACAAGCGACTAACCCTGCTGCCAGATATATAGGCCTCTGACTAGGCTTAACGACTAATACCAACCGATATTAACGTGCCTTCCGAATTAAAATTAACTTAGGTAAGTATTATAAGATTTTACTTTTAACGAGTTGGTTTCGTAATTACTAAACGTATTCTTAGGACGGGCAGGAATGCATAGATAGATATTTCGTTATTGATAAAGCAGCAATAACTAATTAACACGTTCTCGCTATTTATTACAACTGTTTATTTATAGGATCATAATCATAAATAATTGTGTTTTAAAAACATTCTAACTCAAACACTTTACCAGCTCATCGACATTCTTCACATCGCGTGTCTAGATTTATAACTCCAGCATCATTAACGTAACACACAAAACCTAGTACAGTGGCCAGCACATCAGGTTACCCACTTTTGTTGTAAATTAGCCCTTATTACAACTAAATAAGATACCGCAGTGTTTACCTTGACGTGCTGTTGTCCGTACAAGTATCGGCTCCTGCATCCCCGCCCACACATCCCTTCCGGGGAGCGGTGGGCTGAAGATAAAGTGCTAATTGCTACTTCTGAAGTGGTGTTGCCAGCTAAACGAGCGCAATTGCATTTGTACTTACCTTAATGTTTAAAACTTACCTGAACAATAATATTTCTCTATCCTCTCATTGTTATATAAGTCCAGAGGAGATCGATCAAGCCGTTAAAAGTCTTCAGGATAACATAATTATGAGCAGAAACCTCCACATTCCACTTTTAAAATCTACTGAATGTAACAACTCTCTGCCGCGACATATAACGAAAATAATAAAAACAAAAGATCGTTTGCGTAAAAAGCACCTTCGTGAACAAGATCCCACTCTCAAAATTTTACTGCGAATTAAAATTAACAAACTTAAAAACACTATCAAACTTAAAATACAAAACTACAATGACAATAAATGGCAAAACAAACTCAACAAAATCAACAACCCAGGTCCCACACTCTGGAAACTAGTCAAGTCCCTAAAAAATGTTAAATACGAAATCCCACCACTTAAACATCCTTCTGGTAATTATACATCAAATTTATCGGAGCAATGCGAATTGCTTGCAGAGACTTTTCAGAACAACTGCAAGGTTACTCTAGCTCAATCTAGCGAGCATGATGAGTCAGTTGCTGCTTCATACCAGTCTGTACAAAACCCCTTGAAGCACGTACTAGCCTACCCTGTTCATCCGGCTGAAATAGCTAAACACATCCGTAAAATGCAACTACGTAAGGCACCAGGACAGGACCAAATTGATAATACGCTGCTGAAATATTTACCCTACAAAGCAGTCATTCAGTTGACTAAGATATTTAACGCTTGCTTAAGCATTTCCTACTTTCCTGTTGTTTGGAAAATAGCCAAGGTTATAGGTATTAAAAAACCCGGAAAGGATCCAGAAATTCCCACAAGCTACCGACCTATAAGCTTGCTTTCATCTTTGGCTAAACTTTTTTGAAAAAGTTATCTACACCAGACTACTTCGAGAGACTGCAGATCTTATTATACCTGAACAGTTTGGATTTCGGGCATCTCATTCTACCATACAGCAATTGGCTCGCGTCGCTGAACACATAGCTCACAATCTAAACCTTAAGAATTCCACTGGCATGTTCCTGCTTGATCTCGAAAAAGCTTTTGACACTGTCTGGCATAAAGGGCTCATTCATAAGTTGTTGAATATGCATGTCTCCTTATACCTTGTCCAAATCATCGACTCCTACCTATCAAACCGTGTTCTAAGAGTTCACATTGGAAATGCATATTCATCGCTGTTTGATATTCCTGCTGGTGTGCCACAGGGTTCTATTCTTGGCCCATATCTGTTTATACTTTTTCTGAATGATTTGCCTATACAACCCAGAACTAGTCTAGCATGTTATGCCGATGATACGGCGACTCTGACATCGTCTAAAGACATCGATCTAATCATAGACAGATTACAAATGTCCCTTGATAATCTCTTAGAATATTTCTGTAAATGGAAACTTAAATTAAATGGATCGAAAACTGAGGCCATAATGTTCACCCGGCAAAGGAAGCTGCCATCTAGACAACTTAGAATACTAGGACATAATATCCCTTGGAAAGTGACAGTAAGATATTTAGGTGTAAATCTAGACCGTAAACTTAACTGGAGCCAACACATCGTATTGCTTACTGAAAAAGGTAACAAAGCAATCGGTGCTCTTAAACCAATACTCAATCGTAAGTCTCCTCTGCACGAAAGTACTAAAATAGGTATTTACAACACGCTTATTAGACCCGTCATCACCTACGCCTGCCCTGTATGGAGTAGCACATGCGACCACAACTTTGAAATGCTTCAAAGGGTACAAAACAAAGCGGTGAAAATCTCATACAATACCCCTCGATACACGAACTTAGCTAAGTTGCATAAAAGTATTAAATTGCCACTACTAAAAGATTTTATCTTAAAACAAACAAAAAGGTTTTATCTGCATACTAATTTGGACCACAAAAACAAATTAATCGCAAATATAGGAAAAACGCGACTAGCTGACCTGGACTATATCGATAGTTATCGGACATACCGACTCCCACATCACTACGTGCTTGAACCGGACTAGATAGCAAGCGTGACGTCACGCGCCGAGTAGCTACTAAAAGGACGAATTGCGCTTTGTCAACAAGCCAGTGTACCTTCAATTTCATAACATTTGTGAATTCATGTAATTTTATGCTAAAAAATTAAATGTTTAGTGTTTGGTAATTGTTATTGTACTCATCTAAGTGCCTAAATTAACAGTTTTAATTGTAATTTTTCTTTTGTCTATGTGTTTAAAAAATAATAATAACAAGTGGTAAGTGTTAAGCTGATACAAAGTGAACACAATTTTATAGCCATACTCTGTAAGTAAAATCTCAAATGATTTATTGGAATGTTTATCCCTTTCAGGCCCAGAAAAAAAAGTTGAAATTATATTATATTTGAGTTTAAATTCTTAATATAGAAGGAAGGAGTAGATCCAAAAAAATAATAGAAAAAATCCCCCCCCTCCCCCCTCTTTAAAAACTCTATGTCACGATCGTGCGATGCAGGCTTTAACTTATCTTTCCATTGTTTTACTACTGAACATTTTTTATTATGAATAGGTCGCAGAAATAACAAATATGACGGATTTAAAAAAAAAATCTTTATTATCGAAATATATTAAAATTATAAACAGTCTTGCACAGTTTTTATAACACAGCATTATCAGACTACTACGAATAGTACCTCCTCGCTGCGAAGTACTGCGACCACGTTGAGTTACGCTGCGACCTCGCCGCAAGGGTCTACGAGCACTCCCAGAAGTTGTTGCTTCACTTGTCTCAACTTCCTGTTCACCAATCTCGCTGTCAGAAGAATCGTTTACACTGGCATTTAAACGAGGGGGTGCACACAAAATTTCTTCATCATTAACTAATTCTTCAATTTCAGAATCATTCCCATCGTTAATCAGTTCCTAAACTAGTTCTTCAGTTAATTCTGTCCCTAAAACAATTGCAAAAACAATAACATTAATCCAAAAAACAATTCAAAAAATTTCCCCTTAAAAACCAATAATAGTCATATTAAAGCCCGAAACACACGATAGTGGCTTCAACTCATTTATTTGAATAATTCTGATAGATAAATTAAAACCAGAGTCGCACGATCGTGCTATCAATAAAAAACAACTAAGTAAACTTGGGTAGGTAAAAGATTTACTGAAATATTTTATCATTTCACAAACTTCACTTTTTTAACTTTAAAATAATCGCAAAAAGATTGATTTTAAACTATAATAACATTTTTTAATTATTACTTACCTACACCACGTCTGTTCACCAGCCGAATCGCCATCTTGAAATAGCTGTCACATGTCACAAACTTCTCGCACGTTAGCGATTTATGGCTACGTTCATTTGATATTGAGCGCACTATCGTGCGAGGCAGTCACCGTTCTAAGAAATACATTGATCGCGAAAAAATATATTTTTTTATTTGAACGCACGATCGTTTCAGAGGGGCTTGAAAGGGATATTTTGTTAAGGTGTAAAATTTTCAATAAGACGTAAAGCTTTAAATGGACTGTGGTCTGCAAAGCTAAATTAGCTTCTTATTATACTAAATCTAGGAAAGTAAATGTACACTAGTTGTTAGTAACGTATTGTAAATTCTTTTCACTTTTTTTTTTAATAAAGACCTTTTCAAACAAACAAACAAACTTGCTATGCTAAGCTACTACTTAATGGTTGACAACGCAAATTGGTCTCTATTGTGTAGGTATAGGGTAGGGTTAAAATTGTTTGAAAAGCAAGGTGGCAACCTGATGGAAATAGGATGACTTGCTGTAAAGACTGCTGCATAGCAAGCAGCTTAATGTGATGCGTTACCTCTCTATTTAATCAAGATGTTATAAAGATGAACATTATTAGTGGCAAAGTTAAACTTTGAAAAGCGCATCTCAGAATCTAAACGGTACTTATTTACAAAACTCCCGGAAACCAACCGAATGGCGGAGGTATACACATATACACGGATTTGGGATGGTCACAGTGGCGTAGGTACCTAGGGGCTAGGCGGGGCAGTGCCCCGGGGCCGTCGAGCTCAGGGAGCCCTCGAATCCTTACCAGAAAATCTCGATAGAACTGAACTTTTGAAAATTTCTTCCATTTTCAAAATAAAAATGACAGGTTGCAACCCGACTTTAATGATGGCAACTCAGTTGAGAGAAATTCGAAAGTTGTAACTACCAAAGGATTTTTGTTGGTTGGCAGTGTTGTCAATTTGACGGATAGCGATATGTGCGTTTTATTGTGAATTCGAGTCAAGACATTTATAGTTCCGTCAAGTCTGTAACTTTAAGCATTACACTGTTGAAATTTGGTAAGAAAATGTATCCTGTTAACCGCTTTACGATTCTCATACAAAAAAATAAAAAATGATGACATTTAAGGGGGGCTCCCATACGTAAAACAAAACCAAAAAAAAAATTTTTTATCAAACGTATGTGTGTGGTTTGGTCTTTTAAAATAACATATTTCTAAAACCATTTTCTTTTAAAGTCTAACGTTTCATAGCTAGACGCTTCAAAAGTAGTAAAATGGGAGTCCCTCCCCCCCTCCCCATTTAACTTCTAAAATAAGTGAGTGTAAATTTTGAAAAAAAAAATAATGCAAATTTTAACAAATACTTTCAACGAAGATTGGTTCGGACGGGATCGAACGAAAAGTTTTTGAGATATAGCACATCTTCAACAACCGCAAACATAACTTTGTACTTCATACAAACACTATGAAAAACGAAGTTATATTTGCTGTCAACAAAATATTGAGGTATTTTACTGAGTGGATTCCCCAATTCAGTTAAAGTTGGCACGGAACCCTCAGTGCGCGAGTCCGACTCGCACTTGGCCGGTTTTTGTTTCTTTTTATTACCTGTCCTGCAGTGCACGAAAAAGAGCTGATGATAAAGTAGCCTAGCATTTTTAAAGTATTTGTTTTGTTTAGAAATAAAAGCAGTGGGGCCCCATTTTTTGATTTGCCCCAGGGCCCTTGGTTACCTAGCTACGCCACTGGATGGTCACTGTGTTTTCGTGTACTGCGGAAGTAGTCGTCATATATGTCGTATTATGTCGAGCTTTCTTCATAAAGAGGAACAGGGAAATCACATGACAGGTTATACTTACTGTAGTGACTGCCATTTTTGTGTCATGTGTACAAGCGGATTTCGTTAAAAAGTGGTTAGACGTGAGAGGCCACGACTGTAGTACAAGCGCAAAACAGGTACAAGATTACTTGGACTTACTCATAAATTGTAAATAGCCAACCAGGTTCAGATTAGTGATACGAGGGTCAAACTGAAAGTTCTTAGAAAATCAAAAACTGATTACATTAGCCAGTTATTAGTTTTATTATATCTTTTCAAAATATTGTCCATTGACGTCAATACACCGCTGCATGCGATGGAACCACTGGGAAAAGCACTTTGCCCACTCGTCCTTAGGGGTCTCTTCAATGGCATCGCGATACGCAGCCACCGCTTCTTCAGCATTCATAAACCGCTTTCCTTTAAGTTTTTCTTTAATTTTTGGAAATAAATAAAAATCACAAGGCGCGAGGTCGGGGCTATACGGCGGGTGACCCAGTAATTCAACGTTTGATGTCGCCAAATAGTCGATCGTTCGCTTGGCGGTGTGCGACGAGGCGTTGTCGTGGTGAAGGAGGATCCTACTGCGAGGTCGTTTCTCTCGAACTTTTTCCAAGACAAGTGGCAAACAATTGGTAGTGTACCATTCTGCAGAAACTGGTTTTTGATCCTCTAACACAATTGTTGCGAAATGACCTATCCTTCCAAAGAACGAGGCCACCATTTTTTTTCCCGCACTTCGATCTCTCTTCACTTTAGTTGGCAACTCCTCGAAAGGAAACATCCACTGAGCAGATTGTCTTTTGGTTTCAGGATCATAACAGTAAATCCAGCTTTCGTCACCTGTTAGTATGTCGAACACAGCATTTGAGTCACCTCCGTTAAATCTTTCAATCATTTTACGGCACCAATCCACACGATGGAGTTTTTGAGCCTTAGTCAAATTATGAGGTATCCACCGGGCGCAAAGCTTCCTGACCGCTAAATGTTCGTGGAGGATTTTGTGCACTTGACTCATACCGATGCCTAAGCTTGTCCGAATCTGCTGATAGGTCACTCTTTTGTCAGTCTCTATCATACGCCGCACAACACAGATGTTATTTTCAGTCGTCGCCGTAGAAGGCCGTCCCTCACGTACATCCTCAGTGAGATTAGTGCGACCACGTTTAAACTCATTAAACCAGTTGTAAACAGTCGCACGAGAAGGGGCTTCATCGTGAAAGGCCAATCGTAGTCTATCATAACTTTCTTGTTGACTTAAATGATATCGAAAGTCATAAAAAATCATTGCACGAAAATTTTCTCGTGTTAAATTCATGTTGACGTGACACAGACAATTTTCAATTTGCCGCCAAATCGTAAAACGAATGACAAATGAATGAAATATATACTCAGTAATATTGGCAAAGAGTTCTATTTTCAAATTTTAGAATTTTTTTATTATTATATTGTTTATAAGTGGCCAGTTCTAAGAACTTTCAGTTTGACCCTCGTAGCGCGTGTGGACAAGAAATAGCATGTGATCGGATAGGCAAATGGGTCTTTAACATGGCTAAAGAATTTCTTGTCTATTGAAGTATAAAATAAAGTTCCTGAACTTACTAAAGGGGCCATCATGAAACTCTTATAATAATAATAAAGACAGTTCCAAAACTCGTAGTTTAAAAAAGTATTACGGCTATGCATTTCGATAAATGTTTCTAAAGTATTAGCCGATACTTTTCACTGTATTTAAAATCAGATTAGGTACAAAATGCAATGATATTCTGTAAATTCACCCTCGTCTTAGATATTATTCAAAAGTTTTCTCCGCCCTATTTAGATCATACATGAGACCTCAATGAGAAAAGCCGTTACTTGTAAGTGTTTAGTCAGCGGGGTCTCGTTTTAATAGTTCGTTAATAATACGGTAGGTCATATTACAGGCAATTTATAATCCAATAACACGCCTTAAATACTTACTATAATTTAGTTTTTAATCAATAACTAGAATTAACCACGGAAGGTGTAATGAAAGTATCACAATTACTTAAATTGCTCAATAAGAACTGCATGGTCGAGTTGATTGGTTGCCATTTATTGACAGCATTGCATTTTCAAAAAGAAAGTGGGGTAAAGACAACATTGAGAACCAAACTAAGCTGGCAGGAATGGTGTTCCAAACTTGAAATTGACAGAAATGGCAGAACAGCTATTGAGTTTAGCACTTCAATAATGTTTTGCTCTTCATGACTTATTAAGGTCGCATCCACATCGGAACGTCAGCCATTTGTATTGCCACCAACGGCCCATTATTTAATTATGTGATTTTCATCTTTTTCTAACTTTCTAATGTTAATATTACAAACAAAATTAGTCCTCAAAGCTTGGGCAGCAGCGTTGGCAGAAAACGCCAAATGTCGCAAGTACGTTTCACTTGCAAGTGACTTTGTGTTTGCGCCGTTTAGTGTTGAAACATTTTGTTTCTTTCTACTAAATTTCTGTTTGAAAATCTTGCTCTAAGACTTAATTCTGTTACGGCCAATAATAAAGCTGGCTGGTTCCCAGCTCAAAGGATTAACATAGCTATCCAACGCGGCAACACAGCCAACATCATAGCCTCCTTGCCGCAAGGTTGCCAAATTTCGTTTTCTTTTTCGAATTCGTTTCATTTTCGAATAGCTAGGTGTTAAGTTTATATTTTATGTTGCATATCTTAGTTTTAATTTTATCTTATTTTCTTTTAGTACTTTTTTGATTTTTCAGTAAAGGTAAGTTAGAACCTACACGCGGGTAATTTAAAATAGAGAACTCTATATTCATAAAGATGAAATAAGAAACCAAAAATGTGCGCACGAGCGGGACACGAACTAGCAACTTCTTGGCAAGTTTTTGGTTTTTTATTTCATCGTTATTAATATAAAATATGACAATGTGAGTGTTAAAAATATTCTTAACCATTAGAGAACTCTTTTTTAATCACTCACATCACGTTTATACTCGTATTTTAATCGTATTTTTCCATTGTATTTTTCACTAGATATGTATAAATAGAGGCCTATCTAGATCGATGTGAGGAGCGCATTCGCTGAATTTAGTTTGCTCCACTGAGAATCTAGACAGCAAAACGCGAATAAGGGAACTTGTTGGTCTGCGGATATGTCAGTGGGTAGGCTGAGTCTCAGCTGGTCGGATTTACATTCTGGAGTATCCGCATTGCTCTGATTGTGGGCAATAAAATGCGTCGGCAAACGCTGGCATCCTTCATAGACACGGGTTGGGAGGATATGTTTAGGATTGCAATAATATTGCGCAATTATTCCGACAGCAAGACATGGACCACAGATAGATTAGTAATATGCCTTTACTACGGTATGATTGGAAGCAACTGATATAAAAATTTAGGCGATAGAGACACTACTATGTAATTATGTACATAAAGTACGTAGTCTGATATTCTCTACAAGTTCCGGAAAAAAAATGAGTACCGACTTTTGTCCTTATAAGGTACGGAACCCCAAAAATCTTAGTAATTTACAGTGTTATTTTTGTATCTCGTAAATCAACTTATAAATTGTAATTAAAGTACAGCCACATAAATTCTCTAACACCTTGTTAGCATATCTCGCCATAAGGAATCCACAGCACGAGCGCTCAAGAAATAGTTTTCTAAAAATGAACAAGATTGCTTGACTGCTTAGCAGCATTTAGACATGTCTTGCTTTCATTAAGTTTTAATTGTTTTGTAAAAAGGCTGATTATGTTTCATTTCAGGTTCTGTTACATTTGTTCATTGCACAAACACGGCAAAAGGCACATTCAACTCAGAATTTTGAGTAAGGTGAATCAGAAATATTAGTATCCTTATCGGTGTAACAGAATAACATGCATTACAGGAACATCCATTTTTTCAATAATTAGTGAGAGTTCGTAAGCCGTCATTCCAATTCAATATTTAAATTACTACCTGCTTATGCCTTCTTCTCTCTTGCTCATTAATCTAATTAAAGCGTCTTATCAAATGGGCTCACCAAGTTTCTACTTTCTTACCATTTCTGCTAAAGTTACCCTTCAAGAAAGTGCCACAAAAAACGTTGCTGACTAATTAAGCTCATAACAGGCGTATAAAAGCTATCCGATTTAAAGTGATGCTTTTTACATACGACGTTGTACTGACACATCGAAACGTCGCAATACATCCCTTTCCTGCTGCCAATTATCAAAAGAACAATAAATTAGTATCTTAAATGCTCAAATGTGATCTGAACATGATCGCATGCGATTTAGTATAAGGTCAAAAGTAAAATTTAAAAGATCTTACGCGTGGAAGCAAACAAGTAGCACAGATAAAATTAACTTTAAAAACAAGTAAAAGCCTACTTCATAACCAAAATGCACTAAAAGGTCTTAAGTCGGTGCCATTACTTTGACCATCTCCTCAAGCATTAATTAATAATAATAATAATAATAGTCCCCCTAGCCGATTTCGACTACGGTGGCCAGTCACAACGACTAACCGACTGCGCGGGACATATTATAGTGCACAAGTGTGTGCGCAAATACAGGTGCACTCTCTATTCCTTTCACTCTCATAGCCCGATGGGACAGCAATCTGACACGACCGGAGAGAGTTCAGGCGCAGGACCAACGGCTTACGTGGTTTTCCGAGGCACGGGGGTGAAACACCGCCAACTTCCAAACTCCGGGCTACCCTAAGAATTTCTGAACGGAAAAACTCAGGTATATATTTTTGGCCCGACCCGGGGATCGAACCCAGGACCTCTGGCGCAGCCGTCGCTTTAAAGTGCGACCCTCCTACCGCTGCGCCACAGAGGCAGCATTAATTATCAGAGCACTAACTCCAAAAATAATTTATTCGCGTAAAATGGATTCCTTAACTTCAAAAGGTCAAGAGTTTATTTAAGACTTTTTCGTATATTTTTCATTTTGGTTTTAAAGTCGTTTTTGACTTTTTTTTATGTTAATTTTATTTCTTTATTTTAAGTGATTACAGAAGGGGTTGGGGGGCGGTTTGCTCCTTATGACTCAATTCTTTAAGAAGCTACAAATTGCCTATCAAAAGGTCTATCATTATAATATATTAAGGAGTTCCACCATCAGCACGCAACAACACGTCAACAATAAGATTCTAGTTAAAAACCACTATACGTATCTTAAAATTTTTTGGCTTCCCTAGATTGCACCAAGATCTCATTATCAGATCCTGACTTGGCAACAATGGGACCAACTAGAAGATCTAGGCAGGCTAAAAAAATATCAAATCGGTCTACAAATGACTGTGATATGAGGTAACACAGTCAAAAAAAGAGAAAAACACATACAGTCGATTTGATAACCTTCTCCTGTTTTGAAGTCGGTTAAAAAGTGATTTACAATGTGCGGTTTCGGCGTACCTACTATTCAAATCGAAGCAATTAACCTAAATTTATTGTTCTACTAGTAATGTTAGTATGGCATATCCGCCTGCGTCATTATTCATAAAATACGAGAAATAGTCTGTATAATCTCGTATACCTAAACCATCAAACAATTGGGTGATTTCTCAGTGGGGTGACCTACTGTATTTTCAGCAACAATGGGCAAATAAAATGATTCTCACATTATCATTTGAATACCATTTTATTGGTACAATTTGGGCTGACATTTCATTAATTTGATCTGATGTTATGGGAAGAAAGTAGATAATGAAGGAAGTACTGGTTCTCAAATTTTCATTTTGTATTCGGGTTAAGTAAATTACTGACAAATCATTTGTCACTTGAATATGGCATGAATTTACTTTTCATTCTGATTAACATTGTAACTCAGAAAGCATCAGCAATGCCAATTTTACGTTTTTTTTGTCTAGTATATTGTATTAGTATACCCAAAATAATTTTGAACAAGTCACGTTAATCTATTAAACGTCTTCAATTTTGATCTTTAGTGCGTTAACGGTTTTTGTTTTAATCAACAAGAACCGTTATAAAAGTTATGTGTGTAAGTAAAAACAGTACTGACACAAAAACCTCCTGGTAATCGTAGTAATTCAATAAAAGTATAAACTTTACTAACAATTTCGCTACACGTCAATAAGTTTCTCCCTCGTGGGTAAGCAATCAGAATATTTACACAAACAGTTTTACAACGTCCGCCTCTTGCTTGGACAACAATCGGAATTCCTATCACAAATCGAGTCTTTACACTAAAAGCTGTAAGTTGTCTGTACTGAATACACCGATGTCGGCATTTTAAACCAACAATAGGTACTAAAAAGCTTAGTTTAGACATTCTTAGTGGGTCAGTCCGCTGGATAATGACGGTTTCTGCCACCAATAATAGTTGGCTCTAGCCCTAAATTCAGCGAGTTTAGTAATATTAAAAAGTTTTATCTAGCCTGCAAATCCTGCAATATCCCGTAGAATTGTAAAAGCTCAAAAAGCTAACGCAACAATCTGCAATTTATGAAGATGTCACTTTTAAAAGAAGACAATCTACAAAAAGACGACAAATTCACATAGTTACGCTATTTCTACCGGGAAAGAATGGCGCTAATTCGCCCTGTGCGGTTTTCGGACGATGACCGGGCGCTGCGGTTAGAAAAAAGTTAAAAACGAAGTATAATAAAGAAACACAAATCTAATCCTCCGTGACTTTATTTGATACCACAGAGGTTTTGTTGCAAAAAGTTTCCATTTCATTCTAGGCGCGGTAGATAAACAACAGGCAGACAATAAAAACGAGCCACCGATTAACTTTGTATTGTTCATTGCTTGTGGTTCAGTGGCACGTCATAAGGTAATCTGCGAAAGAAAATCACAAAGGCAGCCCTTCAAATTAACTTAACTGATGCTTGATAAACACCCTAGAATAGATACATTTTAGGGTTACAGACCAAAACTGCGACAATGGTAGGTCGTTAAAGCAGATTTTACAATATATCTTTTTTTATATAGGACTCTACCGCTTGTCCTGAACATCTATAATAATATATACTTCTTTTGTTTCAGGTAAAAAACTTCAGCGAGCCCAAATTCTTATGGGAAACATAATTCTGAGTTAGTTACTATCATTGAGAAACAAAAAATCAATTATGATGAGACTTCATGTAACCACAGCTTCGTCAAAAGTGCATGCTAAAGTAATGGGTACAGAATATAAAGTATTGCAAAGTATCACATCACATTTTGATCCTTTACACACTGAGATTTTTAGCAGCGATGCAGTCGCGATACTAACGCGCGTTAGCATCGATGAAGTCGTGCTTCTCCATCGATGCTAAACTAAATAAAAAAAACGCGTTTTCAAAACGCGCGACTGCATTGATGCTAAACGTTGTAGTGTGTTAGGGGCCTTATATTGCAAAAAGATTATTATAAAAAAACTGGTGCATTGATAGACGATGAAATCGCCATATTACAGCAAATTTAAATGCAACGATAACGACAAAATGCGGTTTCATAGATATTTTTATACTGAAAAGCGGGCAAACCTAGTGCTACTTTAAATTTATTACAATGTTATTAATATAATCTTGTCAATAGCGAATCGTTCGTAGCAGTAAAGGTTCTGTAGATAAATACATTATTATAATTATTGTCTAGGTCTCGTACATGTGCTACTACTTTTGAATAATTGTTTTATACAGAAAGACATAAGAGCGAGATATCTCAACTGATGGTCAAAGGTAATTCGGCCATGGATGGATTTAGTGATTTTGGAAATACCCAAATAAGAAAATTTAGACAACAGTTAAGTTAGTACAATAAAAATATCCATCAAGGTAGAAAATCTAACATGAATTCATAAAAAGTCTTTGTAATATGCGCAGATCTCTAAAAACTGATACTATTACAGTGAAGAATGTTGTCAGTCGCTTGCTATGCGGGGCGTTGAAAAAAATGCAGACCAAATTGTGAGTAATGACTATAATACTAGGTCTTAAACTCTTAAGCGTCGCCATAATAATAGTCACCATTTTTATTTATGATCACTTTTATGAGTCTCCGCCTTTAACTTGTGCTCGACCTCGTCTTTTACAATAAAGAATTCATATAAAAATTATGGAACACGGCTTATTAATTGGATGGCTTGGAAGTAGTAGCACTGTGTAGGTACAGACAATAGCACGTCAAGGTAAACACTGCGGTATCTCATTCTAGCTAGACTATAGATAATATATAATAATAATGTATATTACTAAGGGATAGTTTGCAGCAAAATTGTGTGTGCTGATGTTCTGGCTACTGAACATCAACACAACAGTTCAGATAAAAAAAAATACAATACGATGCCCTTGAAGAGTCAAGAGAGCTAGAAACAGTGACTAACGTCTAGACTAGACTCGACTAAACTCTCGACTAGACTCGACCAGAAGTATGTAACGGGGAGGTTAAATATTACTTAAGAATCGAAAATTCTTACGACAACACTAATTTCATACAATATTTAGATTTTTTATGGAAATCTGTTTCATTCAATTCAAAATAACACAGCGAACAATGGAGAGGGCTATGCTCGGTGTTTCTGAAATGCGGAGAAACGTAGAAGAACTAAGGTAAGGTAACGAACATAGCTCTGAGAATCAGTAAGCTCAACTAGCAATGGGCTGGGCACATAGCGCAAAGAACGGATGGCCATTGGGGCAGAAAAGTTCTAGATTGGTGACTCTTTGACCAAAGACGTGGCGTAGGACGTCCACCGACAAGATGGCAGACGACCTTGTAAAGATCGCAAGATCAAACTTGATCGGTTGCTGTGGAAAACCGCAGGGGAGCCTTTGTTCAGTAGTGGACTTGACTTTGACTGATACTGATGATGATGATGATGATCGATTACACATTAATAAATTAATAATAATAAGAACTAACAAACACAATTGTTTTTATAAGGAAGGAATATGTATAATAAATAACCGTGAGGGAGGCTTAGGTTCAGCAGTGGCCATCCTTTGGCTGATAATGATGATGATGAGAAAGGAATATGAGGAATGTAAGAAACTAATTGAAATGCCTGTTTAATAAAAATGATTTTATCACGTTGATTAATGCTTGCAACTTGATCATGGATTCAAACTATACTTTTATTCTATTTGATCCACCACCTCTTTCATTTATTTTATTCATCGATTTTAGCCATTACAAGTTTATTAATAGTGAGCTCTTCTTGTTTTTGGATGATTATGATTAGTTTCCGACCATGCTCATAGACATCAGATCGCTCGTTCAGCTGTCCAATTAAATTATTTCCGTCATTATTATATTTTGCATATTTAAAATTGGCTTGATTGCTCGAATGGAAGTAAAGACCACACACAAGATAAAGGCCTGTTTAGGGTTCCGTAGCCAAATGGCAAAAACGGAACCCTAATAGTTTCGTCAAGTCTGTCTGTCCGTCCGTATGTCACAGCCACTTTTTTCTGAAACCATTAGCATAACTCAGCTGAAACTTGGTTCGTTTATGTATTCTGTTAACTGTGTTACGATTACAATACAAAAAAAATAAAAAAAGTTATTTATATACTCCCATACATGCAAGAAAAACCTAAAAAACCGGCTAAGTGCGAGTCGGACTCGCCTTCTTCGGGTTCCGTGCCAACTTGAACTGAATTAGGGATCCACTTACTTACACAATATTTTGTTGACAGTAAATATAACTTTGTTATTCATAGTGTTTCTATGAATAGCAAAGTTATGTTTGCTGTTGAAAATGTGCTATATCTCAAAAACTACTAGTTCGATCCCGTCCGAACCAATTTTCGTAGAAAGTATTTGTTATGATCTGCATTTTATATTTTTTTAAATTTAAACTCGCTTAGTTTAGAAGATAAAAGGGAGGAGGGGGGACGCCTATTTTACCACTTTGGACGCGTATATCTCTCAAACGTTAGACTTTTAGAGCAAATGCTTATAGGAACCTTTACGTAATTTACCGTACCGTACCATCGTATCAACACAAATAAAGATTTAAACGAAAAGTAGATGAAGGAGAGACTTTAAATAAGCAAATAAGTAGTTCATATATGTTCCAATTACTTTTATTGAGGAACACGTACGATAAATATAAAGCATAAGTATCCACTAAGTTCAGTCAGTGTAAAGATATGATATCCATTTCTGTACGTACCATTGCGCGATTTTAATTAAAGAGGCTTATGCAAGACATTGATTGGCTGTTAATCTTACTAGCATTAGCATTCATACGATGGACCCTTTTAGGGCTTTTAATCGAGATGTGCTTCAAGGAAAGTACCGTGTACCTGTCTATGTCATTATTACTGTTCATTAATTGATCTTTTAAAATGCGCGAAGCGCGTGGGATTTTAACACCGTATGATAGAGACCCTTATCACTTAACGTTACCTAGCTAGACGAAAGTCTAGTAGTACAGCCAACTAACTTTATCAGCCATTGTTTTTACTGTTTAGCCTTTTTAAAGACTTCAAAAAAGGAAGGTAATTAATTTAAAGTGTATGCATGTGATATTGCTAGAATTAGATGATATTTGAGTATATTGATCTATTAAAGTTTCCAAACACGTGTGCAAAATTTCGTAAGTATGTATGTTTGTATATTTGTATGTTTGTTCACGGATTTATAAGACTGCTACTGTCCTGTATTCAATATGTATAACTGTATTCAAAATTGGAATTGTTTTACGAGTGGATATCCCTATCCTAATTGTTTTGCAGCTCACTGCTCTGACGGTAGCAGTCCTGTGATGTTTGAAGGATTTGATAAACTTTGTGAGAAATAGGAAGTCGTTAGTTAATAAAATTAAAGTACTTGGGTATAAATTTACTCAGAATGCTAGCTTTGTCTTTTAATAATGCCGTAATGTTTAAATTGCTGTTTATACATCAGCATATCGTTGCTTTAGAAATAGCAGACTATGATTGGTAACGTTTAGTAATACGGATCTTTATCCTATGGTTGAATTGTGTCTGATGATGGATTAGATCGCACGGTGGCGCCATTTTTTACAGCTTTGCGTGACGGATAAGTGATTTATGACGTTAAATTAATGGCTGGAGATAATCATATCAACCTGGTAGAAAAATGTCTATTTAGCTCAAGCCTATATGGCTTTTAAGGCGGCTAGATAATGGTTTATCTATTCAAACCAGTAACTTGAATATTAAAGAAACTTCTTACTTAAATAGAGCCGCCTTAAAATACTCTAAAATAACGCTAACAATAGAAATAAACTCATTTGAAGTCGGTTCATGATTTGCGTACGTAGACTGCTGCTGTCCGTTATAAGGTTGACATCATGCACTTACTTCAAACAAGGGTTAAATGATGTGGCCTAGGATAGATCACTCTCTTCTTGAACTCAAAATACAATAAAATATTTTTTTTTGTTAAATAACTTACAATGTACCTGATTTAACGAAAAAAAGTTCTAAAACCTTCTTCTTAATGGTACGATTACTTTCTGAAAACCGCATCATAATCGGTTCAGCCAAACGCAAATTAATTTAGAACAAATAAGCTAAACTACAAATGAGCACTACTACTGCTAACAATGAGTCAAACTTAGAACCTATTTTCTTGAAGTCGGTCAAAATAGTTACTAAAACCTTCTCCTTACTGTAACAAATACTTTTCTGAAAATCGCATCGAAATCGGTCCAGCCGAACGCGAGTTTTTTTTTAAGTAGTTAAAGCACTTGTGTTATGGAAATCGGAAACAACGGTGGTACTACAACACCCAGACCCGAGACAATATAGACAAAATCATTTTCTACATTGAACCGACCGGGAATCAAAACCGGAACCCCACGAGACGGCGACGCTTGAAACCAGCGTGCTAGCCACTCGACCACGGAGATCTTCATATTTGCGGACAAACATACAGGTCAAAATGGGAAACTTTATTTGAAGTCGGTTAATGTAGCTGTGGGGAGATTCCATTGCATCAAAATAAGTTCTTGCACTGATCTAACCAAAGAGCAAAAAATGGAAGTTTGTATAAAGTTTGGACATAGAACGAAGTCGTAGTTAAATTTGTGCACTTCTTTTAAACGTAATACCTACTGTCTTTCTGTGAATTTATTTGAAATGTCAGACTTAGTTGTTTTTAATCTTTCTATCTTAAAGAGTAAGAGCCCTAATGAACCTAAAATCAGTATTAAAGTCAAACTTCCGAGAATGTGTCGCAGTGTAAACAAGGCTAATTCGTGCATAACAAAAGCTCATTCCAAGATGGCAGGCGCATGCGCGTGCGTTGACCGGCGCGGGTCAAGCGGTCAGTGCTGCGCTGCGTTATGCAACTACTTAGCTCAAGGGTCTTAGGCGCTGGACACATTGAAGTAGCACGACGCTTTTCCATTTAAAGATAACGACAAATTAGGAAGGCGTCTTAAGGCGCTACCCGGATTTTCAACGCGCATATTAGTAGAAAAATCATAACTCGTTAAATAAAAGACCAATCAAATATCTGGTAGACACGATTGTAGTACAGGTTCTATAGTTTATTTAGTACGTTTAAATTGTTTCTAAAGTAGTTTACTGTAAGTTAGAGTTAGAAAAACTGCTAAATATGGCCACTTTTGGCAATTTTTCGTACAGTAACTTCAGATTCTGAACTACTTTAGAAACAATTAAAACGTACTAAATTAACTAGAGAATCTGTACTACAATCGTGTTTACCAGATTTTTTATTGGTCTTTTATTTAACGAGTTATGATTTTTCTACTAAAGTGGCGCTAGTGTGCGCGTTAAATATCCGGGTAGCCCCTTACAGAATAATTACAGATTTGGAAGGCATCTTATATAGTTTGTTAGAATTTTAAAATTCGAATGCGCGATCGTGCGATTTAAAAATAGCCTTATAACGTTTTCCCGTAAATAAAAATACCTACTATACATTTGCGTTTCTATGTTTTACTCTTTATGTATTTCTATTGCGTCGGAGGCGCAGTGGTAAGAGGGTCGCACTTTAAAGCGACGGCTGCGCCAGAGGTCCCGAGTTCGATCCCCGGGTCGGGCCAAAAATGTGTACCTGGGTTTTTCTGTTCAGAAATTCTTTGGGTAGCCCGGAGTTTGGAATTTGGCGGTGTTTCACCCCCGTGCGTCGGAAAAGCACGTAAAGCCGTTGGTCCTGCGCCTGATCTCTCTCCGGTCGTGTCAGATTGCTGTCCCACCGGGCTATGAGAGTAAAAGGAAAAGAGAGTACCACACTTGTGCACTATAATATGTGCCGCGCAGTCGATTAGTCGTTGTGACTGGCCACCGTAATCAAAATCGACTAGGGGGATTATTATTTATAATCATGTATTATTATAAACGGACTTACTTTAGAGGTATTTGATACATATTGCCAATGTCTACCTGCGCTGAAGCTAACACGGCTCAGTTGATAGTGATTTTAAATACACTGTTTATTGTCATTGCTTCTTCGTTACTAAGCGAATATACCGTTCGGTATTCGACGTGTTTTTATAAGCTCGCGACATGTCTGCGCTCGTGCCGGAACCAATGTGAACAACGCATTACGAATTCACGATAAGTGTGAGCTTACGTCTCACTCAAAGTACAAATTGACAGAGCTTTTAAATGTTGTCCATTCGATCAATTAACTTCTTTTTGTTTATAATTATTATTTTGTTTTTATAGTGTTTTGTCACTATACAAACTTAATAATATAAATAGCAAATTGCACTTGAAAAAAGCAACTTTGGCTGTTGTGACAGACGAGGAGCTGTCACAACAGCCAAAGTTGCTTTTTGCAAATGCAATTTGCTATTCTTTTTGTTTCTATATGTGAAACTGAGCAAATGCTTTATTTTAATACTATCGAATACAGGGTTGGCTATTATCAAGATAATTATTTTCTCTGATAATTATCTGATAATTATCCGATAATTATCCGATAATTATCTGATAATTATCCAATTACCAAATCAAATTACTTTTAGTTAAAACTGTAAACTTTTAATGCAGGCAAACTTTCACCATATTGGATTAAGTTTTCTAGGCATCATGTTTTTCTTTATTTAATTTCGCAGCGCACAAATTACAGTTACCGAAAAGGAAAACAAATAACAGTGACAGTGAGGGGAAGTCCCCTGTAGATGAATGACATTTGGTGTTCGGTTGGATATACTCTTGATGTTGTGACGAAAAAACATGCGTTTGGATACACATTATAAATTATTTTGTTTTGTTTTGTACAATAACAGTTACTCGTTATTATCAATGATAATTATCAACACGTAATTATCATGATAATTATCAACGATAATTATCAAGATAATTATCACGATAATTATCCAGGCCAACCCTGATCGAATAGGAACAATTTGTAACTGCAGTAGGTACTTCAAATTAAAATTCAATCGCATAGGCCTCATTCATTGAACTATTATGACTAGCGTGTAAAAGTGACACCACAAACAAATTATGCGCTCCATAATTTGACGACACAGACATCAACTCATAGTACAGCTTCATAATTCGAAATTCTTATTTCAAGGAAAACTTCACAATCTTGTTGTAGTCTTTGCGACAATTTGTTTGCTTGGCATAGCTTCTCTATAAGTAGTACCTAGTAACAACTCACTAGCCTCATAGCATAGCACGTCATCACGATCTAACATGTGGAAGAAATATTCAGTGCCCATCATAACTTATCTATTCAAACAATAAATCATCGAGTAGATGATACGTTTGTGCTCGCACATTCGTTCCCAGTTTTCATTAACAGAACACTTTCTTATCATTTATAACCGTCGAGAGGAAAATAACATATATTAATGCACCATCACAATTTATTAGCATACGTTTCTCATGCCCTATGCCACACCCATCACTCTACAATAACCACACACGGCAATTAAATGTTTTCCTCAGCAAGAATTATTTCTTTCGCTTCATCGCGTAATGAATAAAAGCTCTGCTCTTTTAAGGAATACAAAAGGTATAATGAGATCAATCGTCGGATGTTACCATACATGTTTGTAGTTGTATCATTAGGAATTTACGATTAACAAAATCAACTGCATTCCTTCTCACTAGTGATTCTGTTGCTAAAATGCAACAACTTTTTGTATGGGACCAATATCGAAATTTTTAACTTCTCCATACAAATTAGAATCAACTGAGCGGCACTTTAGTATGGAAAAGTGATTTTTTTTTTGGGATTACGATGTTGGTCCCATACAAAAAGTTGATGTGTTGGAGGGTTCGAATTGGCCCCTAGAAGGACAGCAGTTAATTTTGTTATACCCTATATAGACGACTATGGTGATAGGATAAGATCCTTGAGCTGGCACAATCACTTAACAGGGCGACAAGGGACATCTTCTGGCAGATAGATGACATTATCAGGGAGACACTAGCATCCCATCAGGATACCCAATACAATCTCCCTTCATTTAAGGAGCTTAGGAAGCTGTTTAACCAATTTAACCCGCCATGGCTAAATCAAAGAGAAGAGTACTGATTTAAAGCAGTATTAGCATTTATCATGTATGTTCCTCTGATTTTAAACGCAAAACCATTGAAAATATAACTATATTTGGAGTCGTTTTTACCAACGTGAGATAAGACTTATCCGCCCGAATAAGTATGAAACAACCGATTTCAAAATGTAATTTAGAGAAGTTGTTGAGATATAGCACATTTTCAACAAACGCAAACATAACTTTGTTCTTCATACAAACACTATGAAAAACAAACTTATATTTGCCGTCAACAAAACATTGTGGTATTTTACTAAGTGGGAGTAAGTGGATTCCCTAATTCAGTTAAAGTTGGCACGGAACCCTCAGTGCGCGTCCTACTCGCACTTGGCCGGTTTTTTTAAAGATGACAGCGTTAGTTCTGATTTTCGCCGTCGGCCAAAAGATTCATACCGCACAGTAGTTGAATGTTGGAGTCTAAAGATTATGTAAAATCAGTCGACCTGAAATCTGATGTCACTCGTAAATACTGCACGTGCGTATTAAGTAGAAGGTACTTCAATTAATATGTGACGTATATTTAATGCATTTGTAACTTAATTTCACCAAGATAACGCAACACTGCGTTTGTGACTATACGACTTTTGAATATAATTTATTCCAGTAAACTATCAAGAGTCATTTTCATGGTAGAACAAGCCAGCTAATTGTCCCACTTGGTCCATCAGGCACGGCAAACGCTGTCTCGCCTACAAGAGATAGCCCCAGGCTAGAGCTAGAACCCAGTATATGACCTGGGCTGTGGGAATGAAAGACCATGAGTGAGGCTATAAAAACCACGCGTACTTCTCAGAGTAATGCATATATTATGTATCTTAAGATGCTACACGCTGAACACGCGCTTGCGCTAACTGCTATGGTTTCTGGCCTCTTACTTCCAAAAATTTGTTTTGCGTTAAAATATTTTACGGGAAATCCAAAATTTAGGCGGGCCACGCCGCGTGGGGCCGCTAGCATAATGATATTGTTCGAATGCTTTTTATTTTCTTACTTTCCGTTACCTATGCTGAAAATAATATTCATAAAGATATCGTCACGCCAATTTCCTATCTATTGTTTCAAATCAGACCTAGGGGCGGGCATATTGCGATCCAACTTTAACCGTTCATTTTCCAGGCAGCTCAATTTCGACTCAGTGTAAACGAATATGGCACAAAATTTAATATTTATGTTGTTTTATTATACTAATTAATATCATGCGAAATCTCAATACGAATTGCTAATTTGACAGTAAGCTGAGCCGCTTGCCTATCAAAATTGCATCGCAATATTTATCGAAACACTCGCGAAAAATTAATAGAAATGGAAATCCCCGGCACATGCCTAATGTCCGTTAGGATATTTGACACGCATGTCAAATCATTAACATGATCGTAGGTTGAAAATATTATAAATATTATTACAAATCCTATCAACACAATAGTGCGTAAAAATCACAATGCACATAACAGGATCGGCGAAGGCAGTTCCGCCAACGCCCGATAGCCGCGGGCTACCAGCTGAGTTACTGTGGGAATGAACAACGGGACTGCCCTTTGATTTATCGAAGGGCCTTGTTTAGGCTTCGTTCACATTTGCTTAGTAGAACCGATAAGTTGAAACTTTTACTCATTACGAAAAAAACATGAAGTATCATCAACCAATCAATAGCCGAACCGTGGCGTTTAGGTTAAAAAGTTTTGTTTTTCATTCAAATTTACAGTAAAGAAACAACCGCTGCAAACAAGCAAGACATTATTATATTGGTATGTTCCACTAACAGCTCTATGTAGCAAGTATATATGTCGTAAATTTTACAGCTTCCTCTAAAGTTTGAAAAGGAGTTCCATTCGACTTCTCACAAAACAGATAAAACGCGCCGTTTCGTTCGTTAATAGCCTTGTAGGTGTTGGTTTGGTCTTTACTTAAGACCGTCAGATGATGTTAAAGTTCTTGATTCCAAGAGGCAACACTTGTTTGATGAGCAATGAACACTGTTGTATGAATGTCATAGAATTCCTAACTAAAAGGCTTACAAGTATGTTGGTCCAGTCGTCCTCTATCCGCCTTATAACAAGCTTTTAAGTTACTGACTAACCTAACCATGCTAGAGAGACTAACCCTAAGAATATACTTCATTTCTATCATTCATGGTTCATGATGAGATGTCATTTTATCGTTCTGTACCATTACCATGAGTTTACTCACTAGCGACGACGGTTTTACTCGCTAGCGACGACGTCACTTTTTGTATGGACAATTTTAGTTCTGTTGGTGACCGTTAGAGGCGCTGTGCAATTTTCCATATGCTTTTTTTACGTCATCGCTAGCGAGAAAACCGACGTAAACTCATGGTAACGGTACTGTTTTAAACATACAGATTGCAATTTTACTGCTTGTGACAACAACGCTTTACCTTTTGCAGTAACGGAAAAATACAGGAAAATGTATAAATGGAAAATGGTTAAATTCCAATTTCACTCAATGTAGGTCTCGTTCAATATCGTTGCATGCTACCTCGATAGGTTACAAAAGATACCGCAAACTCAATAATACATTATTGGGTGGAACATTACGGCTTGACATATTTTCTAGCCATTCACTTCAATCCGAAGCAAGTATCAGATATCGTAAATAATTAATGATAATTATTTTTTCTTCGACCACCCGACTCTTATTAATCTATAAGCAGCCAAACAAGTTTTTGGAACTTATTGGATGCATACAGCACAGTTAGCGCATATAGTTCTGAACGGCAGGTCTGAAGAATCGTCACAATTTCCAAGTAGATCGGTAGTATCCGAATAAGAGTCGGCGGATATGATCGACATGACGTCAACTTGTCAGGATTCAGCCGTCGGCAGGGGCCGCTCATTTGTCTATCCGCCATTTTACTAAAATTCTGTAAGCAAATGGCTGCCAAAGTGCCAGTTCTTAACTGTCTGACACTTACTTGAAAGGGCTAAGCGTTTGCTATTTTGCTTTCAAGCGATATCTCCGGTTACGTGCACCCACTGGTATTGACACTTGTCACTGTGCTTGCGCATTCACGCCAAAAGTAGTTACTGAGAAAGCAATAGTGGACGAACGGGTTGATGAAGGCATAGAGATATCATTGCTAAAGATAACTTATCTTTTCATTTTCTCTTTTGGCTTAGTCGCATGCATTATTTATGTTTTCTCCGCCAATAAGCCATAACTGTGGTATTTGCATAGCGTTATGGCCTTTTATTTTCTAAAGACCTAAGCTAGAGACTGTTTCTTTTTTTTAAATACAACTTCATGGCTATTGGAAATCGAGTAGAAAAAAAAACGCTACCTCATAAATAGCAGCGACTACGGCATTCGATCTTTTAAGGGAATTAATGAATACTCTCAACGAATGAATACGAGTGCACCCAAACGTTTTAATAAACAAGTATTGTCGCAATTCCAATACGCAACTCTTAAAGAAATCTTTTTTAACCAACAGTATAGATACGAATAAGTATACCTTCAACCTGTATGCACGCGAGTAGCCGCTAAGAATGAAACGATGAGTCTCGCGGCAATCGAACTTTATTCGTGTTGTAATTCGATTGCGAGTTTAACCGTTTTATCTTAAATGTCAAGTTAAATATTGGCACGTGAAAAAACTTATACCTACTAACGATATTCGTCACAAATCTCATTAATCTATTGAATGTTATTAGTGTTAATTTATGTAACTATTTGATAAATAAATGAAAAAAAGTATGAATAGATAAAAGAGAATAGTGCCAACGCGTCGAAATCTTTAACGGCCAATGTTAATCTAATTAATCGTAGCGGACTACGAAATTCCGTAGCAGTCTATATTCTACAAGGCTACGAGAGGTTGTTGCAAAAAGTTTGATTTAACTTTGAGACCAATAAACTTAGGGTATTCGTGATCTGATCAATAAGCTTTGGTAAACTCATCCGCCGTTGGTATGCGTTGTCCTAGCGCAATTTTTGAATGGGACAACTCATCCCGCTGATAAATTTTACGTCTTGAATAGAAATTAATAAAAGTTTTGTTGATCTATGTTAGATTTACAAATACAACAGCGCAACCACAAACGTACAAAATGATGATGATTTTTTATACGTTTCAGAACTAGATAAAATTACAGTCACATTAAAAGTTACGTTTAAATAATCATAATAAATATTCTTAAGAAATTTCATAAGAAAATCCTTATTAATCTAAAGACTGATTTTTAGTTTAATGTTGTAGTATTTAATTTAAACAGTAAAAACTGTGATTTCGGATTACTTAATTTAATTTTATAGTGTTCTATTAAACAAGGGTGATTTTGATAGTTTTTAGTAGGTACTATAAATCAAACAACTGTGACCAAGCTATGATGTTGATTTTTTTCCCCAAATACTTTTGTTCACGATTGTACAAATATTTCAAATAATACAATTTTTTTTTTCCATTTTTTAGCGGAATGAGTTGTCTAAAGAAAAATATTGATGTGGAGAACTTATCCCGCGGGATAAGTTTTGAGCGGGATGAGTTGACCAAAGCTAGCTAAAGATCAATAACTATAATAGTAGTTGTTATCATCCTAATACACAGACTACAAAGACTATTATTATTATTATCTCGTTATTTATAAGCATTCCATTTCGACTCATTCTCCTAAATAAAATGTATCGACTTACATATAAAATGTATAGACAAGCTCATTATTAGCTCATGAAACAATCAGAAGAATTGTTGTCTTGACAATAAATCTTTATCACCATTTGTTCATACTTAAAACCAGTAAATAAAACGAATTCGAATAGTAACGAAGCGGACAAATGAGCAGTCTGATTTACTGCCTATAAACTCTAATCGTCGAAGGTAATTTGCCATTAACAAACACGTCGAGTATGCACCTCAAGCAGTAAACCAAGGAAACAGCCGTGTCGTGGTCAACATAAAATTACTTTTAATTGAGGTAGAAGCCTTATTTTACAGCTATAGACGTATTTTCAACTCTTGTGGTCCCGTTTACGCAAATCAGGATAGTAACGTGTAGAAATGAGACGACTTGTTACTGAAATGTTATTAATTACTTCTAATTGAGGCAATAGTTGTCCGACTATTGCCCTCCTGTTTTCTCAAATCAGCCTACTAGCATACGTTACGACTATTGCTGAAATGATATCGGCGATTTTTTCAATCGTGAATACGACTTAATTGAAGTTTTCCTTAAGTTTTGTACTGTTTTATTTGCAGCAAGTGCCTACGAATTCAATAGTTAATCGAATTTCTTTAGCAACCCTTTATAGATCTTACACTGGATGCAGACTGCTCGCAACCGGTCTCTGTAGAAAACCGTGGGGGATGCCTATGTTCAGCAGTGGACGTCCTTTGACTGATAATGATGATGAGTACTACCTACTGTATTAAGAGCTCGAAGAGTCGAACTTCTATACTTAGGCTCGGGTCTTCTTAAGTACCTGCCTTGTTCTCCCTGACCAACCCTAACAAGTGCACTATCGGATGAATTCTCGAGAAATTAAATAATTTGTTAAACAATCATACTCTGTTGGAACACCACCCGAATTTGTGACCGAACTATTCGGTCAGACTTGATAGTCAGCTCGATTAGATGTTTTACCTTACTGATTCCGAAACTAAGTTGGCTCTACCTTCAGTTACATTGCAAGTTACCGCAACTGACATAAAGGGTATTTCTATGTGGTTTTCTGTGTGCAGCCTTGTTTGGCGCAGTGTGTCAGCGGGGAACGTTTGAAACGTCTGGTTCCATACCAGTCTTAGTCGGGTTGCTAAACGACGCGCCATGTATGGGAGCCCTAACAAACTGGCAGTTTTATATGTACTGTTGGCTGGATAACAGTGTTTCTGTTGCTTTGTGAGTTGTGTAATGTTGGCTAGATAATGTTTTTCCTATTTTGAATACTTTTTGAGATTACAGTTTTAAAAATAATGAGACCACCTATTGTACTCCATAGATTCTCGTACCTTCTTTTTGTTTTCCATTCCATTGGTATTTAATTGTTATATCATTTATTAAGGCAGGTTACAAAAATTTTATTATTGAATCAGTCTAGTAGTTCCTGATATTAGCGCATTTAAACCTAAAATAAACTCTTCAGGTTTATAATATTATAAATAAAGTTAAAAAACAAATTTCCGTATTATTTATCTTTCGAGTGCTATTAAGCGAAAGCACAAATAACTGGTAGTCCTTTGCTGAGCGTGTTCATCATATACCTACCATATAAACTAATTTACAATTCCAATTTTGACCAGCCTCGAACGCGCGCTGGCTTCCTAGCATGTACCCGGGTGACCTATTGCTCCATTTGGCTGACCGGCGCTTGCGCATGTTTTCGCTATCGGAGATGTGCCAGGTGGGGCGGACGCTTGTTGGAAACTTAATAAGATCAGATGGTGTCCAAACTATTTGGTATTGCTAACTAATGGATTCACATACGCTTTATAGCAATTGATTAAGATTTAAGTGCGTTACGCAGTAAGTCATTATATATCTTTATCCGCCATTGAGTACGCTCCATTAGCATTACATTCTGAATTTAGAATAAGTTTAAAATATTAGTCAGAAAATAAAATATCCAACGAGTTAATATTTGATACTATCTAATATTATGGGGGGGGGGGGAAGGGTACAATACTTGTTTTTAGCTGGTTTGTAAACAAGAGTTTATATCAGATGGCTTAACTCTATCTTATGTAGTTATCTTGCTTTAAATGTCTGCTTCTCTTCGTAAGTAGGTAAACTCTATCTAAAAACGATTTCAAAAACAAAAAGACTTTAAATAAACTCTTGAAAGGACTCGATTATAGGCTAACTATTTTTTTTTCTGAGCCGGTAATCTGATGGCTGATGCTTGGGATGGTCAATGCAATGGCATTGAATCCAAAAAGAAACGTTTTGCCTAAAATCGAGTCAAGTTTATATAAAACTTTGGTACATTTTATTTCGGTTGTAACGATTTTGTAAAAGCTTATTTTATTTTTTAAATTTTTAGTGTTTTTAGGTAGAGGAGGGTTTCCATTTTACCACTTTGGAAGCGTCTATCTCTCAAATGTTTATGGTTTAGTTTCTGGTATGTCAGTCCTCCCTTAAATATCATTATTTTATTTTTTGTACGAGAATCGTAAAGCGGTATTCAGGATACATCTACCTGCTAAGTTTCAACTGTGTAATACAAATAGTTTCAAAATAAAGCGGCTGTGACATACCGACGGACAGACAGACATACTTGACGAAACTATAAGGGATTCGTTATTGCTATTCGGCTACGGAACTCTAAAAAAAGGAGGTTATCAATTCGACATGTATTTCTGTGATATCTCTAGAATTGGATTATATTTGTCGTATAATATTAAGTCAGATAATAAGCACAAAATCCTGCCCCATCACTCGCACGCATGTCGCATACTAACGCGTATCAACCGTAACACCTGTTGACGAGTATTTAGCCCGCGTCTACCAGTTTCAACAAATCGGGATAATTACCTGGTGGGTAATTGGAGACGTCGGAACGAGGGCTGTGGTCAAGCGTGCTCATTGCTCACTGATTAGACTCGATTCGCTCATTAGTAAGGTGTGATTTGTGAATGCACACGCATTGATGACAGGGCCGGCTTTGAAACATACTTGCGCAAGAAACCGTTAGTAAAATGTCTATACTAACTATTATAAAGCTGAAGAGTTTGTTTGTTTGAACGCGCAAATCTCAGGAACAAATAGACCGATTTGAAAAATATTTTTGTGTTCAATAACTTATTTTTCAACACACTTGCTCATAACGACGTCTTTATTCCACCGATTTTTGGCTCATAATCCTAGATATTAAACACGCGTGCTTTTTCAGTATATTATTGCACTAGTGCCTTTAGTTTATTAACCCGACCAATTTACATTTGCACCCTAGTACCAAATAGTAAGTAGGAAGAAGAAGCGATATAATTTAGTCGGTTTATAACTTTTATTACAAACATTATTTATGCGAAATATAACAGTATAAACTTATTTATTTCAATAAATGGTTAATCCAGCTTTATTACTAATAAATAACTCAAATTCTTTTTTTTTTGTATTTTTGTGTTTTAAACACGAATTATTACATTTTTGACCCTGGCTGTTGGCCGATTCAGTTCGCGCCTCAGCCTTTCGCGCGCATCGGTAAGTAAGAAAAAAAACACGAACGAAAAATGGCGCGCATTTTTCGTAAATAATTGGAGTATTGTTTCTTGCTCGCAAGTGTGTTGAAAAACGTCGTATGAAACACGTGTGCCTGTGACCAAAATATACGCGGCTATCTTATGGCGCACTTGCTTTCGCTCGTGCGCACACAATATCGCCTTGTATATAATGGTCACTTGTATCATAATGTACTATATCTTGGAAGGCTTAAGGCATCAATCATAAAACATCACGCTGCGACGAGAAGGGAGGGCGCAAACTCAAAAGGCGCGGACGAATGGGGGCATCGCTAGTAAATACATATAAATATGCACTAGACAACACACCAAATGCCTGGTTTCGAAGTAAGTAATTTTTGTATCTTGTATTACGAAGTACCAGACAACGATTATGACGGGGGCGTCTCCCATAAATACCTAATTAAATACATATAACATCCATGACTGAGGTACAAATGTGCTCATCGCACAAACATTTGTCCCTCGCGGGGTTCGAACACGCGACCGCTGGCTCAGTAGTCGGTCAGAAGTGCTACCAAGCGAACACTGCACTAAACTATTGACGAATATTCCGCAGCCATGTATACCTAAGCTTATACTTATTTTTTATCACATAAATATAATAAAATTATTAAGATTGCCAGAACATAATCATCAACGTCAGTCAAAATCAAATAATCGTTCACGTAAATATAGGATTTATCAATGCATTCCTCTTAACAAAAGGTCTGCACTTAAATGACGCAAAAACTCTTTTAGATTCCAGTGATTTTATCACCCTATATAGGGTCTAACAAAATTAACTGCATCGCTTCCTGTGACTGATTCTGACCCTCAAATACAACAACTTTTTGTATAGGACCAACATCGTAATCCCAAAAAAATATTTTACTTACACATACTAGAGAGCCGATCAGCTGATTCTAGTTTGTATGGAGAAGTAAAGAAAATTCTTGGGTTTTCGATGTGGTTCCCATACAAAAAGTTGTTTTATTTTAGAAACAGAATCACGACCGAGAAGGAATACAGTTGATTTTGTTGAACCCTGTATACAGCATTTTTAATAACAACCTAAAATAAAACGGTAGATTCAATTGATCCATAAACCATCCATGCAAGCCATTGCCCAGCGTTGAATCGCTCTACATTACATACTCTACATGACTATAGCCCTCCTTGCTCTACAATGTCACAGATAGATCATTAGCAAGTGGATCGGTGTGATGTCATGTGACCGACGCACATGCGTGATGACCGACTGGGCCCAATCTAAATAATTTCTTGCCTGTTGATTAGTGGTAGGAGACAGTTCTAAACACATCTTTTATGATGATAATATAATGAACGGTAGTAAATTAGATTTAGGTTTTACGTACGAAATATTATGTGTAAAGCAACAATATCGTTATGAAAATTTACTCAAAAATAAATACGATTTCGATTACATCACGAAATAGACCGAAGCTTCACGAAATAGATAAATTATCCCAAATCCAAATAGAAATGGACTCTGAAGCTTCCTTTAAACACCGGAAGATTGAAGATTCTGAACTTCTATAAGGCACACCCACAAAAGAGCTTAAATTTATCCTAAACCTTTTAAACGTCTCACTAATTATCAATCAATTATCATAAACTTCATAATTACCTAGCTATTCACAAATACCTGAGAAGCTAGACCCCATTCGCGTGCCTATACTACGCAAATGCAGCAGGCAATAAATAAAACCGGGCTTAGAACCAAAAAGGCATGTGGCGGTGACCATAAATCTTAGCGAATATCTTGGATAGGTTAAGTCGGGTCACTGGTATGAGCTTAGAGCTGTTTATCGTGTGCATTTGCTATTGAAAGAGTTGGATTGTAATGCGACACAAATGTTGGAATATTTTAGCTAGCAATGAGTTAAAATACCAAACGAAAATGTATATGTAGTATTCCTTATTGGTTATTTCGAAGTTCTCATCATCTGAACTAAAAATCTTACATCGCTCTAACAAACATATTTAATTAACCTGTCAAACAAAACAAAGGATTTATAGTTTGATGATTTTTGGCCAGGCAACAATATTTTTTTTTTTAACTTTAGCATTAGTCAATGTGTACACGTTGAACAAATGTTCTACTAATCGCTAAAATAATTATCTGCCAGCCTGTTTAACTTTTAAGCTCAATTTTTGTACTATAACTCATTCAAGGATTCAATTTCTTCCTTCATATCAGTCTGTGCATCATGGTACCGTTGCACTGGCGCTTGCGTGCAAACGTAACTCTCGATTGCGGAATAGTTATCATTTCGTGCTGAACGGATTGACCCGATCAAACAGAATGCAGCGAATTGAATGTGTCGTTAACTATTTGTATTTGTAGTTTAATTTCATTTTGATGAGCTTGTTCATTTTTGTTCGAGTTATGGAAAGTTTCTCGTTTTTTTTTTGCAAAATCAAACAAAGAGTCACAAACAAACTCTTTAGAAAACAAAAAAGAAACTGGATTATAAGAGGGAGGCAAAATTAGGCTCCACCAAGCTACCGATCTTGGCGTAATCTTTAGTAAAATTACCAACTTATTTTAAATTAAAACCCTACCTCCTGTTTTATAATTAAAGAAAAACGGAACACTATTCCAAATAGTTATTTGTTCTTATTTGTCCCACAAGTCATCAAAGTCAATTAGAAAATAGCGTGTCGTCTCGTTTAATGACCGGTATATTTTTAAAAACGTGCACTTTTTATAATCCTTTGAAGGACATCTCGATTTCATCTTAATAAAACTACATATAAAAGCATTTTTTAACTGCTAACTCTTTATCACAACAGGGTGCAATACCTAAACGGAATGTCGCTATTTACAACCGGCAACATTCCACTTGGCATCCATTTTGTTATGCAAATACAACGTCTATGCATACAGAATAAAGACAATATCGGCTAAGCATCCTCGTGTGTGGTTGATTGTACGGAGGAGCGCTACTTATGCGGGACCACCTTGTCTGATTAACGTGCTTAATTATAATTGTACACATTTAAAAATAGCCAGCATCGTTGCAATTATGTATCCAACTATCTCATATTCTATAGGACAAGACACAAAAGTGCATAATTTGCAAAGCAATTTTTAGGATCTTTGACCAGTAATGTCAAAGGTTTTGTACAGTACTACGGTTATTTAAAAAAACATTATACGAGTATTTAGTACGAACCGACTTCGAAAATGAAAAAGCAATTAAGACTAAGTAATCTTAATGTATATCCTGACCTTTTCATCGTCATCTAGAAAACACATTTAAGTGCTTTGGAACGCTAAAATATTATAAGGCGTATTGAAGGAAAACGAGAGTGGCTGCTAGCCTCACTACCATTCTTTAGAAGCACCCTAAAATAAAAATATCAGTCTCAAGATAAATAAAATACTGACGGGAGGTATTCCTTACTTCTTGACAAATCATACTAGTGTGGTCACCCCACGTAACAGTTATCAAACCTCCACGGTCTACCGCAAAAAGTATTTACAAAATCGGTCACTTGAGGCACTTGCGGAGGCAACCGGCATCGCGCTTCGGAGCAGGTGGATAGTATGATATGAGCAGAGATCAGACGGATCGAATCAGTGCCATGAAAGGCGTTAAGTGATTTAGATGATTAAACAAATGACCTTTTAATCTTGAATCAGAAAATAAATCCTTATTTTTAATTATTATTTTATACAATGTTACAAACACGAATGAAATCGCTCCGACTGGCTTGGGCTTTAAAGAGTTATGTTATCTCTCTCTCTCAACTATAACTATAGCAAACAACTCAACCATAGCAAATAATCACTCATACTGGCTAGAAACAATACTCTAGCATAAACATTTAATGTACCTAATTGAAAATCGAATTTTGTTATACGCACTTAACACGTTTTTCGACGGAAAACCAAAGATTAGACGACATTAAAAAAGTACAAGTCAAAATGCAAAAGTTAAAGGGAAAACACAGTAATCTGGAGTATTTAGAGATAAATTAGACTTAATGAAAGGTATTCGTCTATTTAACTGGATTATGTATATTGACTGCAAGTAACACCACAGATTATAAACGGAGAGTAAATCTCGAAAAGAAGTTGTACCATAGTGGAGCTACTTACACGTAACATCCAGGAAAAACGAATCTAATTCAAAATCCACGCAAAGCTCAAAAACCAATTCCATTTTTTTAAGGTACCTATTTGTATAAAATATCGCATGAGAAATTATTCTTCCATCCATGGTACTAATTAGGTAGCTTTTACTCGGAAAATCCTCTGGATTTTCATCGTTTGGAGATGTTTATGTTTTTAAGTTGGTTCAGTTTTTCGTTCCCATGATTTTGTTCTGAACAGTTTATGCCAATCTCAAGCGTTTGTACGAGACACAAAAGACATTATATTGTTATGCGGTTGCCTGGAACCGCTTGGTGTTGAGGCATTAAACCTTCTGTATCAATCTCAACTGTGGGACAAGGGATACATTCAATCATAGTAATGGTTGTAAGCGGACCACATTTTCCACTTCTACATTTCATTTTCATTTGAATATAAATGAAGAAACGTAATCTTTATGACTGAACCTGTAGGATTCAACACCATTCAATATGAAAAATGTAAAGGATTGGCTTAATGTTTATTAATCTAAGCAAATATATCATAGTACCTACGGCCCTTTTTAGATAAAGAAATGCTTCAGCATTTGAGCTTCTTTTTTCATTTTTGTAACGTAGTTCCTACCTTGGTTAAAGAAAGCAGGTTAACGTGAAGACTGCCATATAAGGTCTCTCCGTATGATCTCTAATAAGTACCTTCGGTAACGAACGAATATACTTAAAAAATCATTTTTGTACAAGTGTTACACTCATTAGGGCAATTTCCAAAAAGTAGGACAAAATAACTATGCAACCATACATCAGGTCTTAATGAGTAGCCTAGAGGTAATTTTCTAACTCTATCATGTGCACATGATACAATTTTGTACTGAATTTTCATTGAAAATTTCTAATATCCTGTTCGCTTTTAAAACTGAAAATTTCCATGACATAATTTAAAGCTTGTTGACTCTACTAACTGATTAAAATCTTGAAGATTATTTTACGGCGCCTAAGGTGTTAAGAGCCCTTTTAATGTAGGGCAGCGGATTGTAGGTTGTATAAGTAATAAGGCCTGGTTCTCGAATAACAGTTGTATCGTCATTTTCTATATAGTATAGCACACAACACAATAGAAATTCACTGATTCTAGTAAAGTAGCAGAGCGCGGTAGAGCTCACGACCGGTTCAAAAAACAAAAAAGCTAACTGAAGTCAAATAGTCAATATGCCTGAATGATTCAGTAAATGAATATTTAGTGTTGGTAACCCAATATTTACCACGAAAAAAAAAGGATTTTTACATTTCACGTAAGAAATACAGGTGCTCAATAATTATAAAGAAAGTGACATAGGTATTGTATACTATGTCACAACAGTTTTTTTTTGTATTTAAATTTAATATCCGTGGCCGTCACAAAAGACCGCATACCGACGCGTGTGGCTATGCCTTCAGTCACAGCCAGACTTATTGCGCATTGTCTTATTTTCTAAGAAACCGCGACATTTACACATGCCACGGTGGCTTACAAAACTTTTCAACCCACTATATGTATATATAGAATTAACAATACTCTTAACTGTAGCCTAATTAGTTAATGCCTCTAGTTAACTGCCTCGGTGGCGCAGCGGTAAGAGGGTCGCACTTTAAAGCGACGCCTGCGCCAGAGGTCCCGGGTTCGATCCCCGGGTCGGGCCAAAAATATATACCTGAGTTTTTCTGTTTATAAATTCTTACGGTAGCCCGGAGTTTGGAAGTTGGCGGTGTTTCACCCCCGTCCCTCGGAAAAGCACGTAAAGCCGTTGGTCCTGCGCCTGATCTCTCTCCGGTCGCGTCAGACTGCTGTCCCATCGGGCTATGACTGGCTATTAGAGTGAAAGAAATATAGAGTGCACCTGTGTTTGCGCACACACTTGTGCACTATAATATGTCCCGCGCAGTCGGCTAGTCGTTGTGACTGGCCACCGTAGTCGAAACCGGCTAGGGGGACTACTACCTACTACTATAATTAGTTAATATTAATTCTTGCGACTAATTATCTCCCTGTTTAGAACTTTGAATATTTTTGCTAGTGTTTCAAACATTCTAAAATCATAGTTATACATAATTCTAAGGATATCAGCCATAAAAGCAGCGTGTTCATGTTGTAAAATTTCTTGCCTATCTCATTATCCAATAACATACAAAGACCGCACACGATGGTCTAATCATCAAATGGACCATACATTCCCGGACACACTTCGCCATAAAATAGTTGCTTGCGCTTGTCTTAATCACTGAATTCAGCTATCACTTTGTGCTGGTACCGTAAAGTGATAAAACAACATTGTTCCAGTACCGTTGTGTGTTTAGAACATTCTAGCCAGAGTAAACTTAAAAGGCCTATGCTAATTGCGTCTCGAAAGAGGACACGCATAGGCTTAAATTTGTTTGCCTTTTCGTTATTCAAACAACGAATGTTTAAACGCGCTTTTGAGTCGGTCAAGAGAAACGCCGTTCGTAGAATAGCCCTAACGATAAACATTATTCTCGTTGCAAGTAATGATATGTACTCGTATTTGAAGAAATAATAGCTCGAGAACCTAATAAAACAACCCTTTGGTTACCCATTGACATGTTTGACTAAACTTTCACATGTTTTGATGGAAAACACAATAACAAAGCTAATTGAGGCTTTTCTGTTGTTTCAGAACCGCTGCTATTCTGCTGATCACCATCGCAGCGGCGAACACCGCCCCTGCTTCATCATCCAGCCATGACAACAACCTCACAAACGATTTGAAAGACCCCTCCACACATGAGCTACTTAGCTCACTCGGTCTCAAGAAGCTCAGGATACCAGCCGCCCACCACCGCAAGCGATTAGCCGAGCAGGGCAGAAGGCATGCCAGTGGTGACTCGAGGATGTACGTCATAAAACTACCGCCCAACACCAGCTACTACACGCACTCCGACCCCGCCCCCGCCGCGGCCCGCACTCTACCCCTTCAAATGACCAGCAACGGAAAACCAGCCAGAGTCTACCATTGGAATATCCCCGTACTCCAGAAACTAGCCAAGAACCGACCACAGGCGAGATTCGACGACGAAATCGTCGACGTCGAAAGCACGCCCACTTGGCCTAAAGGAACCAACAACCATCCTAACTCCATCGACGCTCTAGCTTACTACGTACCAGCCAAGAAAACTTCCTTCAGGAAATACTTCTCAGGCAACGGCAAACCGAAATCCTTCTACATAATCGAGAAGAACAAGAAATCCGCGGAGTATCACAGACTGCTCCCATAATTTGAACTCTCTCATTTATTGTAAATTGGACTGTATTTAGTAAATCTGCAAAGTACTGATCTAATGTGTAGACATAAAATTATCATCACTACTAATGGCATTTAAATGATAGTTTCCGAAGTTCATATGAATAAAATATTCCCTTGCCGACGGCCACAGACCATCCATCTCGGTTCCTAATAGCGGTATAATAGTCGAGTAACAGTGTTAAATGAGGTTATTAGGAAACTTGACACATTAAAACATTTCTGAACATTACGCAAATTCTTGAATCATATTTATACAGTTAACGTGAACTCATAACAAAATCAAATGTTATTTCATCTGAGGCTTAATAGTACTTTGAGGCAAATCTATTTTCTGTAATATTACAATACTAAGGTTTTTTTTTCCATCGCGTAGAGAAAAATATTGTAGGTAAAATGTACACTATGTCGAAAATATTTTACCTTCACAATTACTTTAATACATTAATGTTTTTTTTCTGTTTTGCTTGTATTTTTTCTGTTAAAAACAATTTTAATATTGATAAAATCATGTAAAATATATAACAAACATCATTAATGGATATATATTATAATATTTTATTAATAGTTGTAAATATTCGCTTTGCGTTTAGTATTAGGTAAACGAATAGGTGCTTGGACATTTAGTAAGACTGCGAATCGAATTTAAATAATTAATAATATACTCATACATAGTATAGACTACTCTACATGCTACTCTATAGGCGGCCATTAAGTTACTGTGTTCGAAAGAACGAAATGTGTATAGAAAAATCATTAAACCGGATTATAACGCAACACGCAAATAAAGTTTGTGATCACTAGCATAACTGTATAGAGAGGATGTCCTCTCTATACTATATTTCTATGACATACTCTCTATTCTATATTTGTAGTTTGGTTTCTTTAAATTAAAAAATCCTGTAATAATAATATTTGACGTAACGATATCAATAACCATAACAAACAAAATATGTTTTTTAAAGTGATTGCTAACTTTTTTAAGTATGTACGAGTATGTCATCTTTAAATTTTATTGGTTGGTTCATTGGTGTTTATTTTAATTTCCTACAATATAAATTTATGATTGTGTAGTAGATTTTATGGTGCCATTTCATAAATCTTGATGTGTTTTGCAGTTTCCTTCCAATGGTTTTCAATTCACCCCTACTCAAATAAACCAAAAATTATTACTATCTATCCTTTAATATATTTCGCTACAAGTTTAGCTGCAGATTTTATAAAAAAAATATTAAAACATACCGACTCTATGCTTTTTCCGTTACTTGGCAGTTGCTCTGTGGATAATGATATCATTTGATTTAATTTAGTTACATTTGATAATGCAAGATCATATTTATGATTTCCTAAATTTTTATTTGCTTAGAATTGATAATAAATAAGACATCATCATAATGAGTATCAAATGTATAGTAGTCTGCGTCAAAATATCGATTACCTTTTTAAATAAGTGCACACGTAGGTTTGACGGAGACTGCACCGATTGCAACTATGTTAACAGAGAAGTTTATGTTGATGCATTTATATTAATATAAGTTTTTAAAAAATAAGAGTAGATTTGCCTATGTGAAACAATAAAATTCTCTTGTAATTGTGTATAGTAGATAATATTGTCAACGCTTTCTGATACCATACTAAACATTACGTTATACAAATGAACAATTAGTAAATTAGATCGAATTTGAAAGGAATTAATAATATTGTTTAAAAAAACAGTAAAATGCGATATTTTTTGCTTTTTAAAAACTAACAACTATATGTCAATATATTTTTAGGGGCAATCAATCTACAGCCCACGGCAATTTAAGTCACGCTTTAATCATATTTATTTTTGTAAGTAGTGTTAAGTATTATCTACCTATTTTGTACAACATTAACTAGAACAATAAATGTTTAATTTTAACCAATTTATCTGCGTTTTACTTCCTTCCTTGGTAACGTCTGTATCTTACTAAATACAGCTCTTACGTAGATATTAAGAAATTATCAAATGTCAGCCAGCATAATAATAACATTCTAGTAATATTATGAACGCAAAAGTTTGTGAGGATGGATGTATGTTTGTAATTTCTTCATGCTAAAACTACTCAAATTAAATAGTACTAAATTTTACAATAACATGGCTTATACATTGCTATGGCAGAAAACTGCTAGTGATACAAGATACATAAGTGTTCAGCGATGATACTGAAAACTATTGTACTATGCATGTCTGATGGACATTTGTAAATTATCTTGAAAATATTTTGCAAACTATCTTGTTATTGTGACTTGGCTAAAACATAAGTTTTCAATAACTTATAATAATGCTAACTGTACTGCTATGAAATCACGTAAATCAATCTATGCGTAACCATACGACCGAAATTTTTGGACAAACATATTAAAACAAATCTGAAAAGGTTAATCTAGATAAGATGAATTATGTTCTAGTCTAGGACAACAAATAATACGACAAAATCACGGCACAATTGACCTTATTCTATTCTGCCCTACTCTATCCAATCCATGCAATGATCCTTATAATGTCTATGATAGTGAATGAACCATAAAATTAATGAGGGATAATAATTGTATGGAATGATCCTTTTTGAAGTCTGCTTATAATCAGCGCTCTCTATATGGTGAAAATTACATTTCGCGATTGCAGGAAAATGGTGAAAAGTCACTGAAAGCAGACCTACGTACTCACAACTAAACGCTGAATGACACCAGCAGATGGCGTTAGCAACCCCCCTCTACTGCTAAACCGATGCGACCTGTCAACAGATGCGCGGCAGTCTGCGCGGTTTATAAAAATCGGACCAAATGCTTTCCGACCCAAATCTATAATCGTCGTGCTCTGTAAAAATGTCAGCTGGATCTGAAATCAGTCCGAAAAATATGTCATCAGACGCGAAAACTCAAGAACGTGTTGCTCAAAATGTGAAAAAGACAGCTAGTGATAAAAACACTGAAAATTCTAGTGCGGATACTGTTATAAAAGTTAAAAAAACTGTACCGAGAAAGAGGTAAGTTAACAAAATCAATACACCCACGTTGTGTAGGACTGACCTATATTGAGTATCCAAAAGAAACATTAAATAAAAAAACTAATTGATTACTAATAGTCATTTTTAAAATGGCGTAGTTTGTTAAAGTTAAGTAAACTTTGTAGTAAAGCTACCGGCATCACCTACTACTTGCCAATCTCGTAGCGTTTCGTAGCATTTTCAATTCACCTTAATGATTTCTATTTGGTACAGGTTTGGCGACCAAAATAAAGCTTAGTTAGTGGTAGATTATGCTTATCGATATTAAGCTATCATTCAACCAATTCTCATAGCTCCACCGAAAGAATTCAAATATTTATTATGCAAGGGCAGGACGTATTTTTTTAGGGTGCCGTAGCAGAATTGCATCCCCATCCCCCTCTTAGAGGCCTTTAAACTATGAGAATTTTAAACTATAGAGGCCGCTCTAAGAATGCAACCAACATTTTATTAAATTTTGACAGAAAATACAGTGTTATTGGAAATAAACACAACAATCTTATGCATTTCGAAACTACAGTATATAATTATCATAAAAAATGATCGATAATTTTTGCCAAACTCATCACAAAAAAATATGTTTGTATTTTTAAAAATAATGCTATAGATTTAGTCTTCGAGTTATTTTTTTTTAAAAACATCTACGCATTTTTGCTTTTTAACTAACGAGATTCTTACACAAACACGATGAAAAATAAAATTATTTCCCTGACAAAAATATTTAGGATAGAATTAAGAGGACCCATAATTTAGTTTGAAGGTGACAAAAACCCCTGAATGCGCTAATCCGACTCGCTCTTCGCCGGTTATTTACTTTACACTATATACATTAATTGTGAATAAAATGGTAATTCTCAAATACCTTATTAAATAATAGTTTGCAAATGACTCTTCTACAAAGAAAATAACCAAATACTAATTTGAGGCTTCGTACTTTATATGCTTTACAGAAATCTCTCACTCGCTTTCGTACTGAACAACGTTTTGGCTAGTCCCAAACAGAAAACACGACGTGAGATATTGCATTATTATATTGACAGACTAAACAAGAATAAAATTTGATAGTTCGTTTGACGAATAAACCTTATTCTGTTTGATAGTATACGCGCAGGAACGCGCTTTAAAACAGGTGATGAATCATTTTGTTCCTATGAAAATATTACGTGATTTCCCTTATCACTGAAAGAGTGATAAAGGACTTACGCTGAAGCTTATCAAAACACACGAAAAACGAGTCTAGGTATTTTTTTTTAATGATTTGTGAAGATAGACCGAAATTACAGCTACGGTCGAACTTTTTATTTTTTAAATATTGCAAGCGTAGTACTCTCACATACTCAATACATAACTCAATTTCCATTTCTGTAAAATAAATAACAAAAGTAGTATTTTTGTAATTAATCATAAGTAGTAGCACCTTCGTCGGCGAAAATTAAACAAGTTAATTCTAAGTTATTTTAAGGATCCGTTTTTAAAATACAAGTTCGAAGTCGTCTGATTCGAACATTACAGGTGTTATTTGTCCTTGTTGGATGTTACACACAAATGTTTCGCGTACCTACTGCGAATTGCGAATATCATGTTATATTATACGAAGTAAAATAAATAAATCATTACTCTCCTTTGATCTACTCAGTACAACCACCCGGTTGTTCAAACGATACTGATGCCAAAAATATATATAAAAATACATTTTAAAACCCACATTTATTTTTATACTCATAACTCCACCGGTATACAGTGACCGAGTCAAAACTACCAACACCAAGTCGCCTCTTTGTAGCTCACTAGTTACGGCGTAGTATTTCGTATATACGCGCGAGGGTGCTAGTTGCCCCATTCGTTTAGATTTTATAAAGAACGTTGTGAAGATGGTTTTCTTTTATAAATCTTGCATATAATTTAAAGTTTTTTTTTTCGAATAAGCATAACTCATATTCATATCATCGAGTTGGATGTCACGGACCATAAGAAGACTCTGTAGTAATAAGACGCAGATAACGGCGCCGAAAGACGATTGTAGACCTGAAAGTGAAGTCTGACATGATCCAAATATGTTTCATTTGCCTGTGGCCCACTTCCGTTTCCAAACGTATAACTAAAAGCGTCTAAAAATAACAAGGCAATAGTACATACGCGTGTGTTTAGTCGGGAATACTTGGGCGCGTACGTACGTTTGCTTACGTCTATATCCAATGTCAATAAACAAATATAGTTTACTTTTTGCATCATTGTTCATCATCTCATAAATAAATAAAGGGTGATTGGGTGAATGTTCTTAAACCGTTTGGGATTTCCCAAACAAACTTTTATTTCTTCGGGTAGACGAGAAGGGTTCGCGGATTATGAGCCCCCATATTGTCCCCGTAGTATTTGACACCGTTTTCAGTAAACGATAAAAGTTTACGAATTATCAATATATATCGACTAGCGGTCCCCCGCGACTTCGTCCGCGCGTTTTGAGTTTGCTCCCTCCCCTCCCGTCGCAGCGTGATGTTTTATATCCTAAAGCCTATCTCAATAAATAAGCTATCGAACACAGAAATATTTTTTCAAATCGGTTCAGCAGTTCCTGAGATAAGCGCGTTCAAACAAACAAACTCTTCAGCTTTATAATACAATTAGCGCAAGCGCACGTTGTACTTAAGCTGCGAACATTATTTTGGTGCGGAGTTATGTTAAAACTGTGATAGCTCCTAAGATATTTATTGGAATCAAATGATATAAAGAGCAACTTTGTTCTAAATGAAATGCTCGTAATGATGAATGTATTTATTTTGATAAGAATAAATACCTGTGTGTATAATACACCTCTAAAAATTATGCATTATTTTTTTACAAATTTATTAACATAAAAAAGGTTGTAGTAAGTCAACCATAAAAGATAGACTTATGCTGTCGCGGACTTTATTATAGAACTCTTAATGCTAAACAATCTTGTCATACATGATTTTTGTGTAACTTTAGCGGTTTCCGCAGCGTACGCAGCGGAAGCTTTCAAAAGGAATATCTTTCTCCCGTTTTCGCAACATTTTTCATTGCTGCTGTGGTCTTGTGAGTCGTATCTTTATGTTATATAGCTTAAAGCCTTCCTCGATAAATGGACTATCTAACATAAAAATAATTTTTCAAATCGGGCCAGTAGTTTCTGAGATTAGCGCGTTCAAACAAACAAACAAACAAACAAACAAACAAATAAACAAACAAACTCTTCAGCTTTATAATATTAGTATAGATTAAAGTTACCTGTACTCCGATTATTGGGCGTATGCGTGTAACGCAGATATTTTAAAGAATTTATGCAGGTATTTTGCCGCGGTTTAACAAATCATCCTATTCAGCTTTATAATTAATATAATATAATTCTTCGCATTTAAAAGACTTTGAAACTATAACTTTTTTTTTTCTCGCGACGGTGCGGAGAACGCTTATGCGTTTGGGGTGAGAGGAAGTTTGTGTGTTTATGTCCGCAAACTAATGTTTCCATGTATCTCAAAAACGGCTTGACTGTTTGACATGGAGTTTTCTGCAATATAATATAAATAAAATCAACTAGCCTTCCTCACTACGTTAACACATCCACAGATTTTAATTTAGGAAATATTTGAATAACGCGTTATTGTGGAATGACTTTTTTAATTTTGCTTTTTATTTATATTTTTAATGCTTCAGAACTTCTTACTCTACATTGTAAATACGGAGGAATATGATGATATGTAAATATGATATATATGATGATGAGTAATGTAAATGTATTCATGAGAAACATGTATTGACTATATTAGCATAAAAATGATTTTTGTAACAATAACAATAATGTAAAAAATGCATATGTAAGGAAGTAGATTGCATTCATTTTGGTGTTAATTTAACATGATAAGTTCACAATAAATGAATTAACAAATTAATTATTACAATTAATGTTCCATTGATACTTGATCAATTAACATGGATCCATAATGGATGAAGTATCAGTTATAATGCCAGCAATTTTAATAATACCTTTCCCTCATTAAACGGGGTGCGTAGGTACGTACGCTGACTAAGTCGAAGTAGCTCGGAGTTCTTGCAGAATGCAAAATATTTCACATAATTATCAATAATTTACTTACAAAAACTAATATTACTAACACATAATTACTATTAAGAAACTTGAACTATTGTAGATTTAACGGTATAAAATAAATGGCATCTTAATTTTATTTTTATTTAAAATACAACCTTTACTTAGCGTCGACAAAACATAAAAGTTATCTGTGTCCTAGATGAAAGTCGCAAATAAGTGTTTACTTTTATACATTTACCCTAGGTCTGTTGCGGTATATCACATTGTCGTGTGTACTTGAAAGTTTATTGAAACAACGAATTATTGACTTGACAGACAAATAAACCCAGTTTGCTTAGAGTCCTACAACAAACTCAAGGTAATTTTCATATGGGCTTAGCCCTAACACGAGGATTTCAAAATAACAATTAGCCAACTGAGTATACATTCGAACATGTTGAGTTATTTGATTACTTCCTTATATGCAGTGAAAACTGGTGAAAACGCATTGTGCATCCAATTCCAGTTGAATTCAGTTTTGACAGGCGTAATGTCTAAAATCTAAATTGTAATTTTTAAAGGAATAATAATACAAAGTTAACAACTAAAATAAAAATAAGTTAGAAACTTACATTTAATATTGATAAAACATTGGTTAACCCAATAAATTCTGACCTACTTTGATCGCGAAAATATTCGACACGATAATGATTTGTTACCTGTATCTACCTGCTTATTTTTCTTATCGTTTGTGACGCCACGCCCACCTAAAAGTAGGTCTTATCGGTCACTCCACTTTTATCATCTTTAATCGTGAGATTATTTTCGTTTACTCCATATTAAGGTCCGTATAACTGTCTCCAGTAAAGTCTAAAAGAAAAAATATAAAAAAAATATAGTATTTACTATATTGTTTGGTAAGCAATTATATCACTTTGCCGAACGTTCTTTATTCGTAACTAGCGGTCCCCCGCGACTTTGTCCGCGCGTTTTGAGTTTGCTCCCTCCCCTCCCGTCGCAGCGTAATGTACTATAATCTAAAGCCTTCCTTGGTAAATAAGCTATCCAATACAAAAATAATTTTTCAAATCGGTCCAGTAGTTCCTGAGATTGACGCGTTAAAATAAACAAATTCTTCGGCTTTATAATATAAGTATAGATTTCTTTATGGCGTGCAAATAGCGCTGTAGTTACTAATTCAATGATAACGCCAATACCACATCAGTTGACCCTTAAGAGACTTATTTTTGCCATATTTTCTTGAAAATCTTTAGTTATATATCTAAGTAATCGTTATTTATTATATTATCTAGTTTCTGTTTTCCAGACAAGACCTGCTGAAATGGTACGGTTGGGGTTACAAAGACTCTATGTTCACTCTGCAAGGAGACGCCGCATACTTCACCGGACAAAGGTACGAAACTAGCCTAGTACTTTTTCCCTAACGATCGATTGCGTAAGAAAAGTTACACTGCCACCCACCTACCTAAATATTTAAAATTTATTTATGAATTAATCGAACGTGAACATGAGGAGAAAGAACTCACACCAAGCCCTAGTATAAGTGTTTTCTCCGCACTTTCAGTTAAAAGAAGTATATGTCGGTCAGCGTTTTGATCAATTCCCTAAGTGATTCGATCAAATCACGAAGGATGTTAAAATATCGACGAATCTAGTGATTTGAACAAATACCTGAACTAATTCAGTAAAATGTCTAAAAACTTCAAATAAACAAAAAAGTCTTAAAAACATTAACATCCCTTTTTCTGCAAGTAAAGAAGATTTTCCTTAAAATTTCACGCAATCTCTGCTTTGTCAGTGGAACTGAATCGGTTAATGCAGCTATAGATATTTGAAGAGCTTTTCTAGCAAGCCAATCTCTTATAATGCCAACAGTCGTACCAATTTGATATAAATTGTTTTTCGTTTCTAGTACAACCCCTGTAATATTATTTGCGTCGGTCCACTTTAGATACATAAACCAAAACGCTGAAGGCAACTATTACGTCTTTGAATTTCTTTGAACAATTTTTTTTCATCTTATCTTTTTAAATTTCGTGAGGCATGCAAAGGAAACATGCACATTTGATTATTGTTACCATGCTGAAGCCATGCGCGCAAAATAAATCTTTAAAATACCATAGAAGTTTTTTGACATTTTAAAGAATTAGTTCAGGTATTTGTTTAAATCACTAGATTTGTTCAGGGAAATGATAAAATTATGTCGTTATTTTAACAACCTCCGTAATTTGATCAAATCATTTAAGGAATTGATCAAATCGCTGTTTTTATCATATCCCTGCGACATATATTTGTAATCTGTAGATACTATAGTACCATTCCGTAGTAGATTCGTTTCGTTGTAAGTACACAATTAAGATTGACTTAAATGATGTTTGGCTTACTTAATATTCTAGGAAAGTGCGTATTACATAGAGTTTTAGGACGTCACGGTTAAGTTGGAAAAGTAAACAATATTTTTTACGTTTTACCTACAGGCTTTCGTAGAATAGGTTTTATCAAATTCTGCAAAGGATTTTATTCAAATAATGTGTATTTGTTTATACTGTTCTTCGTTAACATGTAATTAATATCGTTTGTGGATCAGAAACAATGTTGACATTGTCCATTTAATCAACAATGAAAATTAACACTCATTTACCTTTCAGCTTTGTTCGTATTTCCCTAAAATGATAATTGATAATTTTACAAACAATGCTATGTATGAATGTAATCGAAAGTCAATTTTACTTTCAACGGAATTAATAAATACGTATGTATTGTGTTGTATTAATAAACTACCATTGTTCTTTTAGTCTGAAAAATAATAAGTTGGTTCTTAGGTAGGAGAACATTTCTTTACGGAAGCAATTGCATTTATAGCTGAATCTGAATCTGAATCTGAATTTAAATAAGCTGATAGTCAGCTGAACTGATAAGCAGGTTAGCGTTCATAAGCCCTTAGTCTGAAAATGGGATGTTAATGTTTTTAAGACTTTTTTTGTTTATTTGTTTATTGTTATTATGCAGAAGCTATAAATACTTTTATACCATGTAACATCATACCCAACTTGTGTCATGCAATAAATCTGAATCTGAATCTGAATTTAAATAAGCTGATAGTCAGCTGAACTGATAAGCAGGTTAGCGTTCATAAGCCCTTAGTCTGAAAATGGGATGTTAATGTTTTTAAGACTTTTTTTGTTTATTTGTTTATTGTTATTATGCAGAAGCTATAAATACTTTTATACCATGTAACATCATACCCAACTTGTGTCATGCAATAAATCTGAATCTGAATCTGAATTTAAATAAGCTGATAGTCAGCTGAACTGATAAGCAGGTTAGCGTTCATAAGCCCTTAGTCTGAAAATGGGTCCTCCATCAAACTGTGATAACTAGAGCTCCTTTTTAACGGCTTTTGCGCGCGAGCTTCCATACAAAAAGAGAAAACGTTTTCACACATTGTCCACCCCCTAAACGCTTTCCGATTTTAACATTTTTTTCACATGTTTGAGATATTTTCAAAAAATATGCTCGTACGTCTTCATAAATAAAAAATAGTTTCAGTAAATATAAGAATCTAAACATTGACTTTCTTGTCTGAATAAACTTCAAAATTTCGTCGAAATCGAAGACGTACAAGCTTTGTTTAGGATATATGAAAACTAATGAGACCAAATTTGTCTCATTTGGGTAAGAAAAAGTCTTCGCCCGTCGCAAGCATATTACGATCGTATAGGCGCTCCTTCCGCCTGCATACGAAGGTCTAAATTGATCAACTAAATGTTTATAATAGATACGGTAGATAGTGGTTATCTACCACTACCACCACCTTGTATAATTTCAAGTCAACACAATTTCAAACGATATTGCATCTGCTGCTGACCCATATAAGTCATTTTAGTACACAATAGGCGATGCAATGAGCCGCAAACCGGTCTAGGCTTATTTCAACAATGAATATTGCACCGGCACTACGTGACAAACCACACAGTACTTGCAAATGCAAATACCGCTTGTGCTCAATGTCACAGTTATAGGATAGGATCGTAGGACTTCATAAATGTTGCAACGTATGTAGTGTTGGAATGTACGTTTTCAAACTTTTAGGGTGTGCTCTAATGATGGTTTTGATCAATTTTTGCTATGGGACAAACTTCGAAATCGAGAAAAAAAAGCTGTTTCATACATTTTCACCGAAGTGAAATGAGTTTTTGTATGGAACAGCTGTTTTTTTTCTAGTGTAAAATTAAAACATTGTTTAATAGTAGCAGTTTAACAAAATACTAACATAAAGCCAATTTTCAAACGTCAGATAAATAATCTGACTGATAAAGTTTATAGCGACCGTTTTTAAAATAACATAAACATTAATAATTGCTGACTAATAGGTGACGTTTTCAAATCAGCCATAGTATTTTATATCACGAATATTTTTTAATATGGCTATTGAAAAATCAGCCCTTACTAAATTTACCGCATGATAATTATTATATTAACCCATTCGATGTGACAAACTTAACGAGAAAGACCCTATTCTTTCTGATTTGCACTTAAACGAGCACAAAAGCGTCATGATTCTCATCCTTCCTTGTGAAAAATATACCGAGTGCGTTTTTCGATGTAATATAGATTTCAGCAGTATCTTCTCTCCTCCAACCAAAGTAACATTCAACACAATTGTATGGTCTTGAAATTTGTAGCATGAGCTATCGTAAATTCCAACCATTTATCACATAACAGCAACGCTACAGATGAGATAGAAAGTGGAGTGATCAAGATAAGGCCAGTCCGTTCCGGAGAGTGTGGGCGGAGGTACAAATTGGTGTTTCCCGCTCGCGGTGATGCCATTCGCGGAATATGCACTCCTGGGGACAGATTGCTACTAGACAAATACAGAATAATTTGCAAATAAGATTGGAAGAAAATAACAATAAGATAGAAGGACTGAGATGCCAATCGTGAAATATGCGATTGATGCGAAGGTGCCTAAATAAAAAGTACAAATCTTGTGAGATCGCCGCCTGGGATTGGGATACAATATTCGACAGCGTAGAAATCTTCGAATCCTCTGCACTCTGTTCAGTATTCTTTGTAATCCAAATTCTCCCAAGTATCTTAAATGTAATTTTAAATTTATGAATGACATCAGTTCCCGGACCCTCCGTACTAGCAATGCCCTGCAGCTGTACACACCTTTGCATAAGACTGCTTATGTCTCCAACTCTTTTACCCTCAGCGCCATCAGACTTTGGAACTCCCTCCCAGATACGATCAAGACATCAACATCAAAATATGTGTACAAAAATTCTATACGAAATCTTTTTCTCAATGAGAATAAATAACATGATATCTGTTCAGCGTGAACTATGGATTTTATTGTATGTATGTTTATGTAGGTTTATTTCAAAAGTATTTATGTAAGTATATGTAGTTCATTCATTTTGTTAGTTTTTTTTGTTATTTTACGCCGCCTCAACTGTTTCTGTCTCACCCAATGGTTGACTGGTAGAGAATGCTTTAAAGCATTAAGTCCGCCATTTGTACTTTATTTTGTTTGTGCAATAAAGAATATATAATAATAATAATACATTGTGAGGAATTTATGAAAAATATTTGACAGACACACGCAATTGTAGCGTTAAATAGATAGCTGTTTGTTTGGCCTTGATTGACATCGGAAAAACATTGATATTGACTCGGTTTGTTTGTACTTTGTGGATATACCATGATCGTGCCATGACCGTGCTAGGAAAGTGTCAGGCACGAAAAGCAACATGATATACTCTACCTTGCCCACTAAACTCGTACTGTCTTGTGAATACGCCAGATAATTTCCGATAGCCGAGTTCCATCGCTGACTCCTGTTCATTCAGTGGACGAAATTGAAATAAATAATACGAGTAATAATAGTCCCCTAGCCGATTTCAACTACGGTGGCCAGTCACAACGACTAACCGACTGCGCGGGAAATATTATAGTGCACAAGTGTGTGCGCAAATACAGGTGCACTCTTACTATTCCTTTCACTCTCATAGCCCGATGGGACAGCAATCTGACACGACCGGAGAGAGTTCAGGCGCAGGACCAACGGCTTTACGTGCTTTTCCGAGGCACGGGGGTAAAACACCGCCAACTTCCAAGCTCTGGGCTACCCTAAGAATTCCTGAACAGAAAAATTCAGGTATATATTGTTGGCCCAACCCGGGGATCAAAATCACACAACGAGCGATGGAAAGGGCTATGCTGGGTGTTTCTCTACGGGATCGAATCAGAAATGAGGAGATACGTAGAAGAACTAAAGTAACGGACATAGCCTTGAGAATCAGTAAGCTCAAGTGGCAATGAGCAGGGCACATAGCACGAAGAACTGATGGCCGTTTGGGCAGGAAAGTCCTAGATTGGAGACCGAAGGGTCTGGCCGAAGGACCAGAGACGCAGCGTGGGATGTCCACCAACAAAATGGACTGACGACCTTATAAAGATCGCAGGATCAAACTGGATGCAGACCGCTAGTGATCGGTCGCTGTGGAAAGCCGTGAGGAGGCCTATGTTTAGCAGTGGACGTCCTTTGGCTGATAATGATGATGATGATGATGATGAACCCGGGGATCGAACCCGGGACCTCTGGCGCAGCCGTCGCTTTAAAGTGCAACCGAGGCAGTTCGAATAAGAGGCAGACGGTAAATATTTGAAGATAGTGAGCGGACCGCTATTCGTTTTATATTTTGTTTGAAAGGTCTACCTAAGTCTCCGATTCAGAAGTGTCATGATCAGTCCGACAGTGTGTATCGGCGGGATTATCAATGCACAGACTTATGTTACAGCGACGCCTTTATTACGGGCGTCATACGCGGTTATATAACCCGTATGCTCACCGGGTTAGCAACGTAGCGTGTCATGCTCGGAACGTGTCGGCACCGGCAAAATGCGCTCTGTGCATGGCACGTCACGGTGTTGGTCGTTGACGGGACGGTCTAGTGGGTGAGGTGTCATAGTTTTCAATTCAAATAAGTATTCTTTTGATGAAAACTTTCCTAGCACGGTCATGGTATGCTTAGGTGAACATTGCAAAGAACTGAACAGTAGCTATATAGCAAGGAATGTTAAACAGAAAAGATTCTATCTCCAGGACTAATTATCCTAGCGCTTAATGAATGAAATTGATGCAATTAATGCAGGTACGTGTCGTTATTATAGTCATTGATATCAGCTAGAGTCCTACTTAGGGTTTTGTCTCTACTTCTGATTAAATTACTGATTACTCAATGTAAGGTTCTAATTAGAAATTGACCACGAAGCTATACGGAACTTTCTCACGGTTTCGGATCCTAAATCAATATTGCTTCAATATAATTCATTCATAACATAAACTCAGTACATGTAGTAAATGTATGGTCAATCAAAATTAACTGCGTTCCTTCTTGGGGCTAATTCTGACCCTCAAATACTTTTGACATGACAACGTCTTAAATTAGGTTGCGGCTGGGAGTCACTTATGAAAAAGTGTAACGCTCGGTAACGTTACGATGAGTCACCGAACGAGAGAGAAAGCCCGCCGAATGCCTTGCGTCTCTCTCCCACTCAACTATGATCGGTCTGCCGCGCGCGCAGCACTGAGAGCGAGTGAGAGGCACGCGTAAGAACGAGAGAGACAGACATAAAAAGTCGTTGTCACGTAAAACTTTCGCCCGTATACCGACTTTACAGGCAACCAATTTTTTTTTGTATGGGACCAACATCGTGATTTCAAAAAAAAACAATTTTGTTGTTTTCAAAAAAAAAAAAAACAGCTGATGCTAGTTTGTATGACATAGTCAATAAAGAATAGGGATTTTGATGTTGATCGCATACAAAAAGTTCTTGTATTTTAGCAACAGTATCACCACCGAAAAGGAATGATGTTGATTTTATTAAACCCTGTATACTATAAGTACTTACGTTTCTGTCAGTATATTGGATATAATTTAGGTTACATGAATGACATCTTAAGTAGCCTCGTTACCGCCAAACCTTATTATAGAGGCACAATTTACCAATACAATGCAACTAATATACACCTGATTTGAATAACACGAAACAATAAAAAGAACAATACCATAATATTCTTCATGGACTCCCAAGTACAGTTCACCTAATACAGTGGGCACAATTTTGAGTCGTATGGTATATGCTACAAGTAAATAGGTCGTAGGGCGACTGTACGAACGGATTACTAGAATCCACATGTCATATTTGTTAGCGGCTGACAATATTGCGTATAACTTATCCGTAAAGCAAATTGACACAAGCATCAATGGAGTTCTCGTAAAAAAAACAAAGAGCTTAACTGTTTATTCCTTATGTGACAACATTAATAAAGTTACTTCTACTTATAGGTACGCTATCTAACACGAGGTGACTTGTATTAGTTTTTTTATTACTAATTTGCCTATAATATATTTAACCTATTTATTTAAAACACTTCATGCACAAACAAAAGGTACATATGGCGGACTTAATGCTAAAAGCATTCTTTACCAGTCAACCATAGGTCTATACAGAGATTTTGCTGGCGGCGCGAAGGAAGTGATAGAAGGGCAAAAGTGAGAGCTTGATTGAAACTATGATATATTTTAGAAGTCCCTTTCATTTTGCTAGACGAATATTGTTAATAATTTTGACATTCCTTTTTTCTTTCCTTCCATTTTAAATAAGATAAGCACAAAACTCACCAACTACATATGTAATTCAACAAATGGCACTAAGATATTTTGAAATCAAATAGTTAAAAAAATATATAAACTGAATGAAACTATTTTAAAAGTTATAAAAAGATTGTTTATTTTTTCGACTAGCAATGAAAAACGGAATATACATTCGCATCAGATGCATCCACATGCAACGAAAAATGCAACGTTATCATAACACTTATTTTTTTATCGTCTTGCCTGTAATATTATTCTGACCAAGTGTAACATTTACATCATGTATTATAAAAGTTTGCGGCTAATTTGATATCTTCAATACATCAGACAGAATCATGATGATTGTGACACTAAATAAACAAACAAAACACGAGAATCTGATTGTTTATATTTATCTCAGTATTTGCTATGCTCACAACATGACTCTAACTAAATCGAACACAGAAGATGTAAGAGGTACGAATCGAATATTAAAATCTGTGTTACAATTGATTTTTTTTTGCAGTGCATCTTAGGCACAATCTTAGTTAAAATTAACAAATAAAATAAATAACAAAGATGCGGCTGCTGGTTCAAACAAAAATTCTAATATCTTTCCTCCCTTTACTTTTTTCCAGATACTCGATTGGAGAAAAGCCCCTTCCACACCTGAAACAATGGGCGTACGACAACTTCAGACTGGATGGAGACACTCCTCCCAAGATCCCTGAACCCCCTACATCATTCCCGGAGAGCAGAATTCCAGGGAACGTCAAACAAGAGTTGGAGAAGATCGCTCCGGTCAGCGTGGAGGGCATGGATCGCCTGATCAGAGCTCACGGGCAGACTCTCAAGGATATGTCATGCCTGAGATTCAATAACTTCCCACGGATACCTGACGCTGTGGTCTGGCCTGATAGCCATGCTCAGGTAGGTTTGAAAAACACGTATAGGCAGGCATGTCAGTTTTCACAATTTTAGACTCTTGCCTGCGATACAATGTTTAAAAAAAGCCGGGAGCGATTTCTTTTCACTGAAATGGCCCAAAAAAGGGTAAAGACTATTACTGTGACTCATGCAGTTCTTATGATCTACGTTAAATGCAACTTTTTTTCCATTAGTATAATTATAGTTTGCACCTACAGCTAGTTCCTCGATTGAAAAGGAAAATGATTGGAGCTACGTCTTACTAGTACATTTTACCATGTTTACACATAAAACAAATTTTGTCATCACTAGGATAAGCTGTTTTTTTATGTAACTGTATCAAGAATTAAAGAAACACACAACTAAAATTATTATAGCATAATATGTAATGCTTATCAAATTTACCGTAACAATAAAGGTTTTGACTTTTGATTTCTTAAAGTGATCGCAAACCTTTTTTGATGAGAGTATATTAGTTCACGTTTAGAAATACCATAATAGTTTTAACTTATGTCGTTCGATTTTGCCGGAGAACAACCAGACTAGAACAAATAAGTAAGACTTAGCACTCAAGCTCTAATGGTACCTGACCTAGAACCGGGCAAACACTCCTCATTCCCAGTGGGTGGATAATGAATCCTCATTTAAACCTAAATCAATGCGCTGACCGTCTGCAACTCATTATTTCATTAAATATTTACGTCCCACTACTTTAAAAAATCATTTTTATAACAGATATCACGTCCGCAATTAATAAACGGTATTAAAGCCATCATCATCGATCGATTAAGTAATTGTCTTGATTGAGCTCATGGAAAATGCATAAAAATTATAGTAACGTCTGTATTAGGTACTTTCACCAGTTACGCGCTATTCTAAATCTGAGTGATGACGTGCATAAGTTTATAAAGATTTCATCTGGTACATACAATTAAAACTCATATTTTCAGGTGGAACAAATAGTTCAATGCGCGTCCCGCCATCGCTTCGTCATCATCCCGTTCGGAGGAGGTACATCAGTGTCCGGTGCCGTCACTTGCCCTGCTAAGGAGCGTAGGCCTATTGTGGTTCTGGATACTAGTGAGATGAACTCCATTCTTTGGCTGGATAAGGAACAGCTCTTGGCTAGAGTGCAGGTAGGAAATGTTTCGTCATCTTTTACCATAATCTTAAGAAATTATGTTACGAAAGAAATAAAAAAAAAAAACTGAAGACTAGGTAGATTTCATCACTAAGCAGACGACAGATGCGAGTGGTATGAGCTTTGCCTGTATGGGCAAGATTATGTGACGAAGAGTCATTAATTATTAATTTTCTTGAGTTTGAGTTTAGTGAAATATGTACTTATTATTATCAAATAAAGGTGACGTAGTCACAGATGTGTCGTTTTTTCGATGGGTTTTGACTTCACAACCCATCGAATGAGCTACCTACTTGAATGTTAAACAGACTTCTGTTTAACATTCAAGTAGGTAGCTCATCTACTCTACAACTAACCTGCAAATACGAATGTTACAACTAACTGCCTTATAATTACCGGTTCCGTGAACTTCTACAGTACATATTCATCTACTAGCGTTTTGAGTTTGCGCCCTCCCCTCTCGTCGCAGCGTTTAGCCTAGCCTATAATAGCCTAAACTTTAGGCTTTAGGCCCTTAAGCCTTCCTCAATAAATAAGCTATCCAACACAAAACTGTTCAGCTTAATAATATTAAGTATAGATACTGATTGAGACATTATAATCTTCCAGGCGGGCATCGTCGGCCAAGACTTAGAGCGCGAGATGCGCGCGCGCGGGTTCACAGTGGGCCACGAGCCGGACTCGTACGAGTTCTCGACGCTCGGCGGCTGGGTGGCCACGCGCGCCAGCGGCATGAAGAAGAACACCTACGGAAACATCGAGGATCTCGTCGTGCAGACCAAGGTCAGGAATAGAGGAGAACTTGGTCAGATGTTCATGATCTTACTAGCCATTTCAGTATACGGACCGAATATCAGAGACCTATCTGGTACTTGCTTAAAAGCTCTTTCTAGGGTCTGCGCTTTATGAATCTATCTTATGTTAGATTATCTATTTCGACTTTTTGCTCCTCGCTTCTTTGCCATATGGGGTGTGATTAGGACGACACAAAACCACAGTTCGCGGTTATCGACGCTTCATACTTTCAATATTGTCCACTGAATGAACAGGTGTCAGCGATGAAACGAAGCTATCGGAAATTATCTGCCATATTCACAAGTCGGTATGCTATATGGGGCCGCTAATAGTTCTGGTTCAGCTGTCCAGCATCTTTTGTTTATCCATAAAGTAGTACTCGCACTCTATAGAATGTGGTCCCGGGTAGCAAGACCAACGAGGCAGCAAGGTGGTCAATAAAAGAGTTCATTAATTAGACTTAGTTAAAACACCAGGCAGGTATGAGTAGTGTTTGCATTTCTTGAAGCTACCAAATTCAATTTTCTACCCTTTTGTCTCTCACTTTTCCTTTAATTTTTTGTTTATGGTACTTAACGTTACAAAACTATAACTTGCGTTTTTAACGCTGCCTATTTTCAATGTTAAATTCAATGTTATTCACTAAGGGAACCAGGTGTGCGTGAATACGCTCAATCACTGGAACCACTCAGCCGTGTTCACCAAGTATGTGCTGTAGATGGGCTGCTAATGATCTGAACCAGCTAACAACTTTTGTCGCTTCTTATGTATTGCTTGAACTTTCATAGAATATGGTTTCGTATCTTCATCGCCTTAATAGAGCAATAAAGTAATAGAGTCGGCAATTTAATAAGCTAGACAATCGAGGCAGCAAGGTGTCCTCTTAATATTTTAACTCCAGGTAGGTATGTATAGTATAGTAGTGGATAGTAGGGACTTAGAACTCGAGATGCGCACGCGCGGCTTCACTCAAGAGCGAGACTCGAAGGTACGAGTTCACGAGCCGAACTCGTGCTCCGCCGTGAAGAACTCGCCAGTGGCATGAAGAAGACCACCAACGGTAAGTCGGGAACACGGAGGACCTTGTTGTGCAAAGCAAAGTGGGCAAATGTCACCGCAGCCTGTGCCCTGTCTGTATATACCTTATGGACACTCTCTGTTCCTTCATTCTCATAGTTCAGAACGGCGTTCGACATGAAAAGGTGCTCCTCAGAGTAGGTACAACTGAAGATACCGACTCAGGCTCAGCATATCGCTGTCGTGACAATTTGACGAAAAAAATAAACAATAGTAAAGCTGATGTAGAACTTAATCGTCATATTATAACTTTATCGTGATAATTTCTTAGACATTATTAGTTTATTTTTATGAGTAACCACTTTTCTAAATTAGAATAGTTAGAATAGTTAGATACGGGATTGCTACCATGTACCTTATTATTTATGAGTTTCCGATATTTCGGCACTGGTGCAAGCGCATTGATCACGGAGTTACTGAAGAGAATTTGCGGGTGGGTTGTTATTGGCAGACATATCGGTCTACCCTCCTTCGAAGTCGTTTATTCCGCTCGCCGCCGGTACCATTGTCCACAAACTCACTATTTTCTCGCATCTTTTCTCGACACACAACACTGACAGTATCTGTTCGCGAAACAGCACTATTATTTACACGGTTTTTACACAAACGAAACCCAAACAACGATGTGAATGTTTACGATCTCCCAAAGATAGTTTCCCACTACAAAGACCTGGTGTCTACAAAATTGACTGCAGTTGCGGAAGCTCATATATTGGTCAAACTAAACGTTCTCATAAATAATAAGGTCGAAATAAACGACTTCGAAGGAGGGTAGACCGATATGTCTGCCAATAACAACCCACCCGCAAATTCTTTTCAGTAACTCCGTGATCATGGCGCTTGCAACAGTGCCGAAATATCGGAAACTCATAAATAATAAGGTACATGGTAGCAATCCCGTATCTAACTATTCTAATGTAAGTGACCATGAAAGTTTAAAACATTACACTTTTCTAAACGCTAACTATTTATTGAATGTACCTGAATTTAATCATTTTACGATCAAACGATGTCAAAAGTTCACGGCACAATGACCGATTAATGATACTAAAACGAAGTTTACGTGCAATATTGTGAATCATTTAATATTGGATATGGACTGATTATCATATCCGACTCAGCGTTTTTCAAAATTTATTAGTGTAAACTGTATTCCCTTTTTCTCAACAGATGGTAACCCCGCGCGGTGTAATCGAGAAGAGCTGTCGCGTGCCGAGGATGTCGTGCGGGCCCGAGTGGGAGCACGTCGTCATGGGGTCGGAAGGATGCTTCGGAGTCGTCACAGAGGTAAGATAGGACATCTTTCTGATCTCATTGAACAACACATTTAACCTGTCAATCTGCTTCGAGAACCGCGAGAAATGCGCGCAGCTGTCATAAGACAAACGCGCGCGTGGCCTCGACTCTGTCTGGCACCAAGCGCCCGCCATCGGGCGGGCCGAGCAATTTACAAAAATATAAATATCTCGCGGTAGGAATGAGCTATCGTCGTTTTGTGAAAACGGGGATTTGTTGTTTATTGTATTAGCTATCACACAGCTTAACTAAATATTACGTTACTGAAATATTTTTATTAATACTGAGGCGATAAAGAAGGTAGCGCGGGAAAAAACATGACTCATCGTATTTATAATAAATGTTTACGTTATAAATTTTCAATTATACCTTCAAATACCTCGAAACAAAGCTGACACATAATCTTTTTCATATAAAAAAGATAACTTATCACCATAGAACAAATTTTATAAATACAGGATAAATAAAAATCGTAATGACTACATTTTAGTACATGGGGTCTATTCACAAGACCCACCTTCTAAAAACTAGTCGGAACACCCAACTTTTTGGTATCTATGGTGTGACGTTTAGGGCGTTAAGAAAAAGAACTACGTAGTGAGAATAAATTTATTACAAGCTAAAGACTAAAGTAATTGTAATGTAGACGTAGTTGGCAGAGTTGGGGGTGGGTATACAATTACACTGAACCGATCCACGTTAAGGAAACCCAATCGTATCACTGGCCTGAATCTGCATCTGTACTGCGGGCGGTGATGACGGTGATGATGATGATGATAAGCTCCGGCATGTAGGTCAAGCACGTGAAGGAAGATCTTCTGCCCGGGCGGAGGTCCCTGGAATATTTGAGAAAACCAGACACTTTAGGAATGTTCTGATCCATTGAGTGACGGTGACATTTCGTGCACAGCTGCGAAGCAATATACAGAACGCAGTACAATGAATACGATTAGCAAAAATAGTGATCAATGATGGGGCTTGCACAATGGGATAAATAGCTATGAGATTATTATAATCTAGGATAGGCAAATATGATGATTTGATTACATTGTCTAGTAGTGTAAATTAAGTTTTATTAAATTGTATACAAAATCGAGCTTAGGCTCGCAAGCTTAATATCTAAGTACATTATTTTGGAATATTATGAAACTATAACGATGCAATAATGGCAAGGTTAACGGCAGGATGATCGAGGTCAAGCAATGTCATGGATTTGTCAAAAGAAAATGGACGATAGTGCGCAAATAGCCAAAAGCGTTGATTAAGCAATCACATTTTGTGCATGATTAATTGTTTTAATACTGACACTGCGTAACTATCAACAGCTAAAAATTAACTACGTGATAGATTCTACAACTAATTGCATAAAATAATACAATGCAACACTTACCCAATTCGGGGATAAAGAACAGGCACTATTTATAATTGCGTGACTTAAAAATTTAGAGTAGTATTTACACCAAGTATTCAAATAATGTAAATCACAGAAAGTAGAAACGTAGGTTTCGAGTAGTAGAATAATAAAATGAGGTAAGAACGGGCGCACGTCTGTATCGTGTGCTCCCGCCAAGCGAATGTCAAGCTCCTTCACCGCTCGGCCTGCCGCCGGACCCATGCACGCGGCCGTGGCGTGATACAGTGCTACAGCCAGTATGCACTATCGGAGTTATTAAAAAGTGCCTAACGGACTACTGCATTGATTTTCAGTTTATGTAAATATTTAGTTATAGGCTTTTTGTTAACTGTCGATTTATTTATTTATATAGTTTTGTTTTAAAAATAGTGTTTAGTTAGGATTAATTATTTATGTATTAATAAGATTTTCAATTATTTAGCTTTTTAAGTTGTTAGTTTTGTAACGAACCGTTACAATGGATTGCTCATTTTACCGTCTAAATGTTAAAGACTTCCCAGTATTCAATTGTCCGCACCACATAACTAAATCATCGATTTAAAATCGACTACTCAACCGATCCCCATATGGGGAGAGTAATACGTGACGCTAACAGTACTGAGAACCCGATATGGGGACAGTAAGACGCTACGGAATCTGCGAATGTGAAAATGAACCCCATATGGGGAGAGTAAGGGCGAGAGGGTGGATGTGTACAGTGCCAACACATCAGGATTACCCACTTTTGTTGAAAACCTAGCCCTTATAACAACTGCTTAAGATACCGCAGTGTTTACTTTGACGTGCTGTTGTCTGTACTGTTCAGGCGGTCTTTTCGCTAGAAGCAATCCCTTTGAATGAATTGCTTGATATTCGAAAAGATAGCTATGTTATTGGTGTTATATTATCTGGGGTCAAGGCTTGCAATGATTATCAACATTTAAACAGGGGTCATGACAATAATAACCATTAAATTCAGTCAGCCGCAATCAATGCGGTACCGCACTGACCGGACCGAACATGCTGCTGCGTCCTGCGATTCCAACGACACAGTTGTATGTTTCCCGCCTGCATTACACCACCAAGGCTGAGGAGGTCATGGAATACGTGCATAAGAAGACCAACTATACTCTGCGGGTCGTCAAGTTGGAGTCTAGTCGAAATGTGAATTTTAATTCCTTTGTGATAAGAATTCCAACTGAAACTTTGACTACCTTCATGAAGGAAGATTTTTGGCCGAAGGGTGTCGTATTCCGGCGATTTCGCGGAAGAACGACACAAAGAGCGTGTAAATTTAATTATGATATTTTATTTTGATTATGTATGTTAGTCTGTACGGTATTTATTTTATGGGCCTGTATTTCATTATCTGTTGCCTGAAATAAACGTTTATTATTATTATTATATAAATTGCGCTGCTTCTATTCAATAAAAGTAGCCAACATTTTTCTGAAGCCGTTAAACAGTATATTTTGGCATGTATTTAAAATATCGATTCATGGCTTGATCCATAGTGAAGAAGGCATACCATACCACCTAAGCTCAGTGCTTATGCTCTCATGTATTAACTGCAATGCAACAATACAATCGACCACTACTGATTTGTTAAAAAGTCATTTATTTACGCAAATAGGTCCACTGGGCACTTTTACACGTTCCAATATAAACCCTACCACAACTACGGAACAATTGTGGGCTAGTGCGGAGAAGAAGCTGCGCAAGAAACTCAGTCAGTATTGTCAATGTTAGTAGCTAGTTATTTGCTGCACATTCGTCTTCATTGCCCCGAAAATATACATATCTTATCTTATATTCTTTTCGTTTTCTATGTATATCATGTATGTATTTACAAACAAAAAGTATTTAAGTATTATATCCGTTGTCTGGCACCCATAACACAAGCTTTGAGTAGCTTACTTTGGGACTAGATGGCGATGTGTGGGAATGTCCAAAGGATATTTATTTATTTATATGCTTAAAACAAAGTAGTATCGAGTAGACTCATGAAAAATGGTGTATACTTTTCAGGTGACGATAAAAATCCGTCCGCTCCCGCCGGTAATACGGTACGGATCGCTGGTTTTCCCGGACTGGGAGTCGGGCTTCTACTTCGAGTGGGAGGTGGCCCGGCAGCGATTGCAGCCGTCCAGCATACGGCTCATGGACAATGAACAGGTTAACACATCAATGTAACAAGAAGGCCCTTTTGACAACCTTGCTTCTAAAAGTGGTATTTCCAGTACCACACAGATTCAAAGTACCTAGGGTAGCATAAAGCATGAAAGACCTCGACCGAAAAGATGGACAGACGGCCTTGTAAAGATCGCAAGATAACGTTCAGTGTAGACCGCTTGCGACCGATCGCTGTGGAAAACCGTGGGGGAGGCCTACTTTCAGCAGCGAACGTCCTTCGGCTGTTAATGATGATTATGATGAAACCATATAGGCATTTCCCTCTTAAGGGTATCGCAAAAGTATAGTGATCACTCACTCTGATCCATAGTGTTTTGCTTCGGATAGGTAACACTGGACAATTACTATAGCGTATGAATATCTTTTCAATTCAATTCAAGTCGGGTCTTAATCAGACCCTATATTTACTACGGTCTTTCAGACTACGTTACATCAATAGTATCTTTATCGAAATGAAAATATGTAATATTCGTCTGAGGAAACTTAATTGGTGTTAGTGTTATCTATAAATGTTATTATAATTATTCCATAATAACAGTGTGTTTCCCAAATAAAATTAAAATAAAACCGTGTATTCCTCTATTCCAGTTCCGCTTCGGCCAAGCGCTCAAATCGGAGTCGTCATGGGGCGGAGTATTGCTAGACGGACTCAAGCGCCTCTACATCACTCGCATCAAAGGCTTCGATCCGACCAAGCTTTGCGTAGTCACACTACTCATCGAAGGAACCGCGGAACAAGTGGCTGAGAGGGAGAAGAAACTGAATAGTATAGCCGCTCAGTTTGGAGGCGTGCCCGCTGGCGCTGAGAACGGGGAGAGGGGATATACTCTGACCTTCGTCATTGCTTATATCAGGGTGAGTATCTTCTTCTTCTTCTTCTTCCTAGCAACTGTCCCGTCTGGTGACGGGGTCTGCTTTCCGACTATTCTTCCTCCACTTTGCCCTATCATGGACGTGGCTTTCGGTTAAGTCACATCTTTCTTCGTCTTTAACACTAATGAATAATGGTTTTGTCATATTTTATATTCATAAAGATAAAATAAGAAACCTAATAGAAAGCGCAGACGTCACGCGTAATGACGTAGGTATTCATAAGAGACCAAAAATTTCGCACGATCGGACCGACGGCACGGTAGCTCAATAGGAAGAGCGTTTGGCCCGGTTAGCCAGAAAGTTGCTGGTTCGAGTCCCGCCCGTGCGAAATTTTTGGTTTTTTATTTCATCTTTATGTACATTAATAAATAAGGCTTAGAGCAACCACACATTGAGCCAATGGTCGCGGCAAATAAATTCGACCACTAGTGGGGTTAGTTAACTCCTAGATATGGCCACCATTCGCAGCCGAGCCTTAGTGGCGTGGTAGTATGGAACTGACACCACGAACAAAGGATCTTGACCAAAACTCTATAAAAACTCGGCCCACTTTGCGGCTGCATGCGTCTTAACAAAATGATCGGATACAATTTATAAATATTAGAAAAAATACAGACAAAACATATTTTCGAAAAATAATTAGGGGTTTACGAGGAATTAAATGGCAGAATAGACATTTTGAGGTTATGTATGTGATTGCAGAGTTATTGCACCTCACCTCCATTCATTTTGATACATTCAGAAGGTAATAATTACATTTTGCTAACGTAATTCAATACTTACTTACTTAGTTACCCTTAAAATACCAGTGAAATTATAATTCAAACAAGATTTTTGAAATATAAACTACAAAGACGCAATCTGGGCCCGGCTTTGGTCATTATCCTTTGTGCTCCATGAATTGACGACACAGACATCAACTCATAGTACAGATTCATAATTCGAAATTCAAATTTCAAGGAAGACGTGACAATCTTGTCGTCGTATTTGCGACAAATTGTTTACTTCTCATATCTTCTCTATGCGTAGTAGTAACAACTCATTAGCTGCCACCTACCAGTTTTGCGATGCCTTATACAGCTGTAATTAGTTATTTAGAAGATATGTACATATTCTATTTTAGCGACTTTCAATGTAGCATGTATTGTCCTAAACTGAATAAAAATATATTTTGATTTTGACCACCGACTTAAACATGGGCGTTACAACTTGTGTGCAATCAAAAGACGTTATCATTTTTGTTTAAGACTACATGGTAAGATAAAAATAAAAAATTGGACACCAATCACATACATTGCTCTGATCCCAAAGTAAGTAGCTGCAGTTGTGTAATGGAGATCAGACACAACGGTGGTACCACAACACCCAGACCCGAGACAATACAGAAAATTTTGATTTCTATATTGACCCGACCGGGAATCGAACCCGGAACCTCACGAGATGGCGACGCTTAAAACCAGCGTGCTAGACACTCGACCACGGATGTTCTTCAACCGTTTGGGATTTCCCAAACAAACTTTTAATCCCTTGGGTAGACGAGAAGGGTTCGCGGATTAGACTCAGAGCGGCGACGCCTTGAAACCCAGCGTGCTTAGCCACTACACCACGGAGGTCGTCCACCACGACATGCTTTATATCATGCCGTTTACATTCAAGGACGTGGGCATGGACTACGACGTGGTAGCGGAATCCTTCGAGACCTCAGTTCCATGGGACCGGACCCTGTCTTTGTGTCGCAACGTGAAGCGGCGCGTGCGTGAAGAGTGTGAGAAACGGAAAATAGCGCACCACCTCATCTCCTGCCGTCTCACTCAGACGTAAGTGAAGTATATTAGTGCAAGCGAGACAACAGTCCACGTCGCGTCTTGGGAATATTGAAGATAGACAAAAGAAAGTTGCGCATGTAAGAGATGAGAAGGAGAATTGCAATCTTCTATGATAGTCATAATCATCGTTATCAGCAAATCTATACAAGGTCGTCTATCCATCTTATCGGCGGACGTGTCGTCCCACGCTGCGCTTTTGGTCGAATCGAGGGGTCTAAAATCTAGAACTTTTCTGCTCCAACGGTCATCAGTTCGCGCTTGTGATAGTGCACCAACTCTCCTAGTCTCGCGTCAGATCAAAAGTTTGTTTACCTGCCAAGTGCAGCCGCCCTAGTAATGTTCATGGGACTGTCTTAGATAATTACATCGTCTGCCATTTAAATCAGACTTAGTTCGCTTGGCAAGCCGGGCAACATTCCGGGTGTTAGGACTATCCAAAAAAGCCTTCGTAAATTTTCCTGCCACAGACAGACAACCGAGCCGAGCGAGACATTAGACCTTGGATATCGAATAAGTTTTTTTTTAACAGCGCAAAACGAGGGCTATGGTATGTAAAAATAAAGATGCCATACTACTTTCAAGCTGAATTTTCTAGTAGCTACCTACTACCTACGTACTTCGTGCCTTACTACGTACCTTCCTACTAGCCGCTAAGGACTCGATTATAATCCCATAAGAATGAGTTAATGTAAAAGGCTCTCAAATATTTAATACAAAATACTTAACTACTTACGGTTTTCAGGTATGACGCTGGCTGTTGCATCTACTTCTACTTCGCTCACAATTCGGCACAGTGCAGTGACCCCGTGGCCACCTACGAGGAAATCGAAGAAGCTGCTAGAGACGAAATAATCGCTTCCGGTGGTAAGTTATAAAAATAAAATAAACTGACAGACAACCAATCAACATGAAGCATTTTTTGAATTATCTTATAGTTGGCATTTCGAAACTTGACAAAATTTCAACTTGATAATAAACGTTTGTGTAATACTGCATTTGAGAAATCTTGCTAAAATAGTAATTTAAGATACCTAGTTTTTGGATTCAATAATCGTTTTTATTAATGGATTTTTTTAAATATTTATTCCAGGTTCAATATCACATCATCATGGTGTGGGGAAACTCCGAAAAAAATGGTATACTGATACAGTGAGTGAGCCTGGAAAGCTCTTGCTTTTGGCAGCGAAAAAAGCTTTAGATCCTGACAACATTTTTGCAGTAGGAAATATGGTGTTTGATGAAGAGGGCTGTGAAGCTACCACGATCAAAAGTAAATTATAATAGGCTTATAATTATTTAGCAATGTTCTTAGTTATCTGCCCAACGAGCTACCTACCTAGTCAAGAAATAATTTAAATAGTGATAATGGTGAAAGTTTGGTAAAATTTAAATGGTGTAATAGTAATTTATATTTTCCATTTTGCTTATTAATTCCTTTACCGACTAATTTAACTCGTTTTACTTTGGTCTACTTTTTAATGCACGGTTCTTTTGTGTTTTGTTATTCACTTAAAACATTCCCATCCCAACTATTTGGTAGATTTTGTATTTACCTTTAATTGAAATGCATTTTACTTATAAATATTTTTTAAACTTCTTCAACAATATGGTTTGATAGGTTTCTAATTTAGGTAATGTTATAAGGAGAGGGGGAAATATGGGTTAATTAGATGTGTCTAATTATATTGACAAAACTCCCTTAATCATAATAATGCGAACATACTAATAAACCTGTTTTAACAATTACACTGTTTGGCTCGTTCTTTCTTAGCGTTGTTGTCATCATTTGACAGAAAGTGACAATACAGTGTAATAGCTAAAATAGGTTTATTAGACGTTTAAGTTATTATGAATAAGGGAGTTAGTGTTTATGGGTGGTCTGATATGATTTTATTTATTTTATGTATATTTTATAATCCTAATAGACGATAAGTAAATAATTAGCCTATAAATTGCTCAACTTTTTGTAAGTTTATTAACACTATTGATAAGCAAACAGAACAAAAAAATATAACATTCCTTTGTGTATCATAAAATACTGTTTGAAAATGATGACTGGTGTGATTTCTTTGTACAATAAAGCCTCTTCACTTTTATTAAAATACATTTTCTTTTATTAATATACTTACATATCCGTTCCTACTATCTAGTCAAAACATGGCTTACTTATTTTTAGGACTGGGGCTAACTATGCCCCATAAACGACAATCTTACATCATGAAATGGAAGGAAAGTAATAAACCCCAAGCCGTAATTTAGTAATGTATCAGCAGGTATTAGCAAGGCTTTTTTCATTGAACCATTTTTTATCGCGTCTGTCCGCGAATAACTCGCGTCTATCTATTAGCTAACGGGTTGTTGGGCTAGCCGATAATGCACTATTTTCCCTTTTTGTTATTTCATAAGTGTTAGTCGCACGCAATGGGCTTGGTCTGAAGCCAAGAAGAGTAAACTCATCATAAATAAATAAATAAAACAAGATTATTTACCACTCCCCTTCATTGTTCAGAGAAATGAGAATGAGAAGAGAATGGTTGATATCCCACTATAGGTCGTATGTATGAACAAACAAACGGTACTACTCAAACGTATAATTTTAGTACTGCCAACAGTTTAAAAAAATCAACTTCCGGTTGTCATAAACTATTTTCTTCTTTTTGACATGTGTCGGCGGGCAACGAGCGCGTTGAAATAATTATAAGTTACCTAGTTGGAAACATTTGTGGGTAGTTCACACCATATAAAGCAGTACTTTTTCATGTAAAGTTAATTGTGAAAAGAGGCGGCGTTTGTGAGTAAAAATGATAGACCTTTTCATGCCCTTCCGGGCGTTTCTGAAATACGAAAACGTGTGCACGGATAACAACATATTTCGCATGCATTACAAAGCCACTGTGATTATGTTGCTTGTGTTTACCCTGATGGTGACTTCTAAGCAGTTCTTCGGCGAGCCGATTCACTGCATGAGCGACAACGAGAAGGATAGCGACAAAGACGCGATTAACAGTTACTGCTGGATCTACGGCACTTACACCCTGAAAAGCCGCCTCCAAGGAGTATCCGGTATGTACCTGAGTAACATAAAATCTAAAACGAGTTTTTTAAAGCACGATATCTAGTTTTCACTCACGCTTACACTACCACTCTTATTTAATTATTTATTTAAAACTTCATGCACACAACATAAATGGCAGACTTAATGCCAAAAGCATTCTCTACCAGTCAACCATAGGTCAGGACAGAGAAAAATACTTTTACTCTTACCACTGTCTTATGCAAGTTTGAAACTTACTTGTAGCATCATTTTCACAACTATTTCTTTAGGTGAAGTTTGCTTCTAAAAAGTTTGTTGATAAACTTGGTAAAATATGTATTCTTGCTTGCTTAGATAAAACTTTTTTACTTTATGGTACTTATCAGTATTATGTATTTTTAGGGAAACACATGGCTTACCCTGGTGTTGGGCCCCTCAAAACTGAAGGTGATGAAGAGATCAAGCACACCTACTACCAGTGGGTGTGCTTTGTGCTGCTCGGTCAGTCTGTGATGTTTTACACCCCGCGCTACCTGTGGAAGATCTGGGAAGGGGGACGGCTAAAAGCTTTGGCTTCGGACTTGAGTGAGTTTTTAAATGTACCTAATTTTATATTTTTGTATCAGTTCATACTTCTTATATTGTTGTTTAAATGATAAATGGGAAATTAATTACATACTATCTGATTAACTTTGAGATAAAAGGCACTGCATAATATTTAAGAGCTTAAAAAAACGTAAGTTAATTGAACATGGTAACTCCTTTCTTATTTTCAAAGGCAATATCGCAATGATTGTTTTACTTATTATAATCACTGATAAACCTTGGTGCTTAAATTGGTTTAGTTGTAGGGGCAATCTACATTCTATTTTTAGTTGTAGGTGAGTACTTATTGATAAATTATTAGGACATAGCTACTCTGTTTGAAGCATTGAAATTTATAAATATTCAATAAATTGTATCTATTAGGAAAATATGTTAAATAATATTCCGCTTGACTTTCAGGCAGCCCTCTCGTGACAAAAGATTGGTCTGAGTTCCGTCGTGGTGAGCTGGTGTCCTATCTGAGTTATACCAACATCTACACGCATAACATGTATGCGCTGCGGTATGCCTTCTGCGAGATTCTCAACCTTATCAATGTGGTAAGTTATCCTTTTAACTTGATTGTTAATTTTTGGTTATGCCTTTGTTGCCTAGTTTTAAACTTTTACTTTTAGTCTCATTGGTTCACACACTAAAGCAGCAATGAAGTGTGTTGATTTATGCTATTGGTAATTTGAGACAATTGCTGGCAAGATGATAATGAATGACACATACATACTTTTCCTTCAGGTTGGCCAAATATTCCTCCTGGACTTGTTTCTGGGCGGAGCATTCCGCAACTATGGCGCCGCAGTCGCTGCATTCACTCACACGCCGCGCGTACCCGCCAACATGGTTGATTTCGCCGCCGTCAACCCCATGGACCAATTTTTCCCCAAGCTCACCAAGTGCTGGCTGAGAAGCTATGGACCCACTGGCACCTTGCAGCTCAAAGATCGTCTCTGTGTTCTACCCCTTAACATTGTCAATGAAAAGATCTTTGTCATCCTTTGGTTCTGGCTAATATTTCTCGCTTTTGTGTCCACCGTCGCTGTTCTCTTCCGACTACTGGTACTTTCATTCTCCCCTCTCCGTATTGCTCTCATCATGGCCCAACTCCGTTACATCAACAGAAAAGTTGTTAGTCGTATTGTAAAGCATTTCGGTTTCGGTGATTGGTTTATTCTGTACTTGCTGGGCAATAACATGAATCCGATCATTTATAAAGAGTTGCTCATAGAATTATCTAAGGAGTTGGAACATAAAACTGTAATGGTCTGATATTTGCTCATAATTGTTGTTACAATAGGAGGTTGTGAATTGTGATTAGATCTCATGTTAATAATAAGTGTAAATAATTATCAAAGACTGATTAGAACTGAAACATTTAGATATTTTTCTTGTCATGATCATTTCATAACTTTCCTATCAACAAAGTTTTTTGATGATACACACAACTACTTACATGTGTGAGCCACATACGAATTAAAATATTATATTTTGTTCTACTCTAGATATTAATAATATCACAGGGAGAATTTGTTTTTGTTATTTTGTTTTATGTTCAGGTAGAATTTCGGTGTTTGAACTGGGCTAATGTGAATACTTTAATGTATATAAGCCCAATTCAAAATTCTAAATGTATGGTGCCTGGTATGTTAATATTCATTCTGTTGATTTTTTTAACTCAAAAATGCGAAGTCTGAATCAGAAGTCTGATTTATTATAATATTGGTAATGAGATTACCAGGTTATTGTTTGTTGCCTTAAAAATATTTAGTGTAATATTACCTTATAATTGTAGATTTGTATTCCTAATTAAGCCACTTCTTAATTAAAAGTTAAGATTAATGTGATGCAGATTACACATATTGTTGATTAATTCATTCTGAATAAAAATATTTATAATGAAATATTGCAGTTTTAATTTGAATAATCATCTTTTTCTACTTAGCATGGTTGATGTTAAAATAATAATTCTTAATACTTCCCAACTAGCACACAAGCGCTATAAGAAGCTCTACAGTGGCCGTTAAGAGGTTGTCGATTACGGCATAAGCTTTATAGATAAGCGCTACAGCAGCCGTATAAACTGCTATAGCGCTACTCTAACCCCAAAATAGGCACTTTTCATAACGGTATAAGCTCTACAATCGCGCTATAGTAGCGAAATAAGAGTTAGAACCGCCGTATAACAACGCTACAAGAGTGGTGATGTACGTTAATGTTTGTTCAATGACGCTACAAGAGTGGTTGTGTACGCTAATGGATATACAATGACGCTTAAAAAGGTGTAGCGAACGCTGGAAGAGTAAAATTATGTTTTGTAGCGCTATTCTGCAGCTCTTGTCGTATTTGATCGCGATTGTGTGACTAAAAACTAAATACATATGGAAAAATAATAGTTGTGATTTTAAATCTGTGCAATGGAAACAAGTTGTTGTCTGTCAGAAGTTTTCCAAATACATAAACTCAAAAGGTAAGTTTGAATATATTATTACTGTGCTATATTTATTGCGAGTATCAGTTTACTGTGAATATATACATGTATTTTCGCTTAGATTTTAACGCGCCCACAAGATAATACGTTTTTAGTGTTATAATATTTTTATAATATTGGTGACATAGTTTTTTTATTTTATTAAAACCACTTATTAAGACTTCCCAATAGATGTTTAAGTCATTTATGAATAAATATAATCGAAACTAAACCATAAAGTAGTTGTAATAACTCGATATCAATGTGGGCATTGTTATTGTTATTGTTGAAAATAGTTGTCATATTATTAGGTATAACTCAAAATGGACGACAACGTTTACGTTTTTCAAAGCATTTGAAACCACTCCTGTCCCACTTAAAGCGCTACAGCAACGCTATAAACGTATTACTCATCGTCTTAAGTAATTAAAACTACTACTATAACGCGCTTAGCGCTACGAAAGAGTTCATTTCCTCAAATATAGCGCCTTTAGCGCTACTACAGAGTAACTTTAACTCTACTGTAGGTAATGACGCTACAAGAGTGGTGATAAACACTATAATAGACCTTAAGAATCTATAGAGACTCCCTTTTCCACTCAAAGTGATTAAGTAGCAACCTATAGCGCCTTTCAAACAGTCATACCTTCCAAAAAATCATTTATAGCTCTACTAGTGGTTAAGGAGTGTTCACAACGCTACTATACCTCCATCACCTGTAGAATGACGGAACAAGATACCACTGTAACTGCTTTAGTGTAAATGATTACGATTGTATGGCCACTGTATCGCCTATCTGTATAGTGGCATTAAAATACGTTGCTATACAGGCTGAGGAGTTGGTTCAAGCTTTTCAACGGCCATTGTATCGCTAAGAAGCTCTATAATGGCGGTGAAAGCTGCTTGTGTGCTAGTTGGGTTATAATGTTACCTGAAAGAAAACAATATTTTAAGGCTTAAAAATATTTATTAATACATATTCAACTTCACAATGCATACTATGAACTGCTTTTATCCGAAAAGTCATTTTACTTTATTTTGCTAGTAATTTATCGGAAAGTTATATCGTTTCAGTCATAATTAACTTGGGTAGTAATTTGCATTGTAAGGCCACAAATTAAGGGGGAAGTGTGTGGTCGCAGTTCTAACCTAACCTTCATGTTTTTTTATTAAGGGGGAAATGCAAGCAATTTGGATTTCCTCATCTCCAGTGCTGCGGGAAGTGCAGCCTCTTCGCCCTTATGTAACAAAATGCAGTCATTCATGGGTGCCTGCGCTTTAATACAGTGGGCGGAGGCTGCTCTCCCTCCACACCTCCAGCTTTGGAATTACACTCTTGTGTCGGGCAGACTAGTACCATGGCCAAAAGACCACGGCAAGTTGGGGTTAATAAATTATTTATTAATTTTAACCTGCATAAAAATAACGAAATGCAATGACGGATCAATGGTTGATTAAAAAAAAAAGACATTTTAACAAAATTCTAGTGATTTTCGAAAATATCTCCAGAAAAACATAGGCCAGAACGAGAGTTTAAACTTTGTGATTAGATGTAAAAAATAAATGTTTTTCAAATGATAGTAGCTGTGCATCAATTATTGTGGCCGTACAATGTAAATGTGAGCCTTAACTTAAAAATAAATTGCTTGGATTCTGCACAAATGCAAGGAATTACTCAAGAGTAGTAAAACAAGGAAATTTATTAGCCTATAAGATTTTTCTACACCAGACCTACCTAAACATCGAAGTTAGCCAGAACATCCTCTACATCCACAGTGTACACATTCAACAATTCTTCCTTCTTCCAGTTTGCTTTTAGGTACTCTACAGATACAGTTGGTTGCAAAATTAGTGTCTCTTGTTTGGATGCATCTCAGACAACACAAATTTTCATACCCAGTTTTCTTCCATTTGGCTATAAGATTAGCGTCAGCAATTTTCTCGTCTAGACAGTACTGATACAGCTCTCTACTAATGGCTTTTCGGCGGTAAAAGAGATCATAAATGTAACGTGACTTTTGATGGTGAATCTTGAATATCGGCCACAAAGACTCTTGCTTGCGTTTACCTTCATGTGGTTCCGTTTCCGCTGAAATCAAACACACGTAAATATACCAATCTAACTCGCCACAAAAGAAAATAAAAACCAAAAAAACATTGTAAAAACTGCGCTTACCTTCTCTCATTTTTTGTTCCAATTCTTCCAATGTTGGCTCGATTAACTCCCATCCTTCTGGTGGAGATTTTCGACTGCGGCGGACTTTAGGCATTTGGACTGGTCAATTGTTATTTTGATAAAAAATAAATCAGCAATTCAGAGAAATACCACAGCAATCCGACATAGCATCCATCAGACAAGAAGTGACAGATGAATTGACAGGCAGGACGCCCTGAAATGTCAATGCCACTCTGACACTGACAGCTTGTCTTGAATGTTGCAAAAGAATCTAATATTAAACAGCTTAGCTTATTATTATAATAGTAGATTATTCACCCAGGGTGTAAAGTGGTGTCTTCCAGTGCGGGCGCCACCTTGAAATACGAGCGAAGCATGAGGATTGTAGATTTGAGGCGCGAGCGAAGCGAAAGCATTATAGGGCTTACTCCCAAATGTTAGCAAGGCCTGTGTGTGTATAGCGAGGGATTTAAGTTCGCCCGAGGTGAATACTCTGCCTTTCACGCTTTCTGTGAGGCAACAAAATTATGTTTACTAATGAGTTATAATATGTATGAACCGGCGCGCAATAAAGTATATGAAAATGCGCATCAACTTAACTTACGAATAACTAATAATTACGCAATGTTTTGTTCTCTTTGTGGTGGTCGAATTTCGACTATCTCTTCTTCGCTGGGTGCTGGGCTAGTCGGTAATGGTGTTCAAAGCCTGTACCGTGCACACGAATTGTACCAAATTACCGACTAGCCCATCTTTGTTATGTTAGCTTGAGTATTGGCCATCTTTACTATCATATCATTGTGTAATAATGACGCAATATTTTTCCTCGGTCCGGCCGGCGCAAGTTGGCGTTCGATTTTCGAACTATCTCCTCTTTACTGGTTGATGAATTGATGGTGCAGGCGAATTGTGCCACATTACCGATTATCGCTTAATAGTACATTATGATACAAGTGTGCTAAGTTGACCATTATATACAAGGCGATATTGTGTGCGCACGAGCGAAAGCGAGTGCGCCATAAGAAGCCGCGTATATAATAGGTCACGGCACACGTGTTTCATACGACGTTTTTCAACACACTTGCCATTAATCAAAACTTTATCACACCACAGCCGACAATTATTTACGAAAAATGCACTTACTAATCTGTGGAAAAATGGCGCGTCGTTTTTTTTCTTGCCGCGAAACAGATGCGCGCGCAAGGCTAAGGCGCGAACTAGATCGACCAACAGCCAAGATTAAAAATGTAACAATTTGTGTTTAAAACACAAATTAGAGAAAATTTTAAATGAATTTGAGTTATTTTTAGTAATCAAGCTGTATTTACCATTTCTTGAAATAAATATATACATACTGTAATTTTTCGAATATATATACATTTTGTTCCTAAAATAAAAGTTATAACCCGACTAAATTATATCGCTTCATCTTCGTACTTCCTGCTTGGTACTAGGGTACAAATGTAAATTGGTTTGGTTAATAAACAAAAGGCACTAGTGCAATAATGTACAGAAAAAGCACGCGTGTTTAATATCTATGATTATGTGCCAAAAATCGGTGGAATAAAAACGTCATTTTGAGCAAGTGTGTTGAAAAAGATTTTCAAAAGCCACTTAATTAAACATTGCCGATTACATAGCGTGAAAAAATATTTTATTGCTTTATAAAATATTATATTTTTCAACACACTTGTTCAAAACGACGTTTTTATTCCACCGATTTTTGGCTCATAATCATAGATATTAAACACGCGTGCTTTTTTAGTATATTATTGCACTAGTGCCTTTAGTTTATTGACTCGACCCATTTATATTTGTACCCTAGTACCAAGTCGTAGGTAATAAGAAGAAGCGATACAATTTAGTCGAGTTATACAATACTTTAATTTTAGCAACAAACAGTATTTATGCGAAAAATAACAGTATCTACATATTTGCAGGGATGTTACTTATCTAAGATACAAGTATCTGAGATACAGATACAAATCTGATACAGATACAAATCTGTATCTCAGATACTTTTTTGTAATTCATTTTGTATCTTGTATTTAAATACCTGTTGTTTGGTATCTTAGTATTTTGTAGATACTATGTTTGCTAAAATACTTTTAGAGATTGGTGATTCTATTGTGACATCTCTTTAGTGACATTAATTTTAAATAATAATGTTGTCGTAGATAAAACTGAGCGCGCTATTGAATCTTTATTCTTATAAGGCCTAATTTATAGGTGGCATGGAAATTCTACGCCCCTTGTATCATTTTTAATTATTCCGCATAAAATAGTCTGTGTTTAAGGAAGACAGATACGTAAAAGTGTGGTTGGTTGGTAGAAGCTATGAGAAAATTGAGTCTTTTCTTGAGCCTTGAATTTTCATAATACCATTTAAAAAAAAGACGATTTCCTTTGATTTTGTATGAATAAAAATACAGAATTGAGTGGGTGGCTAACAACTAAATAGTCTTTGGACATTCCACTGCAATGGAAATTGTAACATTTTCGGTTATTGGCCTCCTTGGCTAGTAACATATTTTTATATTTTGTGGTCACTGACCTATTGGCCAATTGATGGAAATGTTACGAGTTTGAATGGAATATTTTATGTTCGCATCAAATCAGATTAAACCCACTTCTTATTAAATTAATCTTAAATGTGTATCAATACACATTACAGAGAGCCTCTGTGCTTTCTATCGCAAATATTACTGGCGTGCACTAAGCTAGAGCAGCTCATCATAGGCACATAGCTTTAAGTATTATCATCATCATCATCATTAGCCCCAGGACATCTGTTTGCCAAGTTCTGCCACTGTGGAGCGACTCTTCTCATTTGGGGGCATGATGAGGCCTAATAGAATAAAAATGAGTGACAAACTATTTGAAGAACTAGTTTTACTTAAGTGTCAATTAAAACCATAAAAATATAATGTTATGTTGTGTCACGTTTACGCAATCAACGCGATTTACGTATAAAAAAATAATAATTAATTAATCAAATTTTTTTTAGAACAGTAGATATTTTATCTATAGAAAGTTTTTAAAAGATGCGTACTTTATATCTAGTATTTCAGATACCATTACAGAAAGTTATTTGCATCTGGTATCTGAAATACTTAATTTACAAGTATTTTGCATTTTGTATTCCAGATACTTTATTTAAGGTATCTTGTACATCTCTGCATATTTGTTCCAATAAATGGTAAATCCAGATATATTACTAAAAAATTGCTCAAATTCATTTAACATTTTCTGTGATTTGTGTTATAAACACGAATTATTACATTTTTAATCTTGGCTTTTCGCCGATCTAGTTCGCGCCTAAGCCTTGCGCGCGCATCGGTATCGCGGCAAGAAAAAAAAAACAACGCGCCAAAATTCGTAAATAATAATTGTCGGCTGTGACGAAGTTTGGATTACTTATGAAGTTTAATATTAATGAAAATGTCTACTTCAAGTGAAGAAAATGACGAAAACCTATTATTAACTCCGACGGACATACGTAACGAGGCGAAAAACGCGTGCGAAAGTCTTTGCCATAAAAATCGAGTGAAATGTATTTTTACTAACTGTTTTAATAATTAAAAACTAAGTAAATGAAGAGTCTTGTTTTTTCCTCGCAAGTGTGTTGAAAAACGTCGTATGAAACACGTGTGCCTGTGACCATTATATACGCGGCTTTCTTTCACACAATATCGCCTTGTATATAATGGTAAACTTAGCACACTTGTATCATAATGTACTATTAAGGTATAGTAGTAGTGGGCATATTTCATAATTTTTGGTAATATTTTGATTGGCTTTGGAAATGTTAGTTATATCGTATATTGTCAATAAATAAATAAAATAAAATAATGCTTTGACGGTTGTAGTTTGTCGGCTGCTGCTTTCTGTTTTTTTTACTAGCTTATGACAGGCTTAGCGTCGTGGCATTCCTGAGTTGCTACGACACATGCTGAGTGGCCTACCTTTTCAGTATCTTGTGTATGTGCATTTAAATTTAAAATTTCTATTTGTGCAAAAGTTCATCTTTTGCACAAATTGAAGAATTACGTGGAGGTTCCTTCCACCATCAGCGCCCTTCATGGCAGGAGCCTGGGAGCGCATGGTTCGCTCCGTAAACACTGCCATAAGCGTGACACTCAAGGATCGCGCACCGAAGGAAGAAGTTCTTCACACTCTACTTTTGGAAGCAGAATGTGTCGTCAATTCAAGACCACTTACACACGTTGAAGTCGACGACCACGCTGAATTGGCGATAAGTCCCTTCAAATTTCTATAGGAAATGGCAGCGACGATCCCCAAAAACGGGTGAACGCCTTTGACGATGCGGATTTTACCAGACGAGCAGACTGGCGGAAATCGCAGCGCCTGGCAACGTTTTGTAAAAGAATACCCGCCAACACTTGTACCGCGTCAGCCCCTGTCAAATACACACCATCAGAATTTGAAGGTTGGGGACATAGTTTTCATCGCAGACGGAACGCTCCCCAGAAACTATTGGCCTCGGGGCCCGATTATAGCTACTCATCCAAGCAAGGATGGCATCGTACGCGTCGTAGACGTAGCAACGAAAGGGGGTGTGCTGCGTCGCCCTACTCGTAAAGTGGCGTTGCTGGTCACCGGCCAATAAACCGGTGCTTCACACCGTCGGGGGCCATGTTGGTGACCAACATCACCAGCATTAGTTATAATCCTTCTTTCTCGGCCTTCCTAATTCAAAATTATCAGCATTTTTATAATCTATCAAACATTTGTTTTTTATACCAGTCAGGAAAATAAACTTCACCTTGCTACATTAAGAGCCTTGGTTTTAGTTGTCTTCAACATATGTGATACTGAATAAACATGTTTTCTTTCTTTTAATACAGTAGAACCCCGATATGCGAAAGTACGTCCGCGCTAAATACGATTTCCCGCATATAACGCTGTTTTACGTCGGTTCAGTGGTTGGGCACTTGGAGTATGTTTACCATACATTTTGTAACCCGCGTAATACGATTCGTCTCCTAGCTTAGTACGCTTATTTTGGAGAACCTTAACATGATTATTTATTGGTTTATGTTTTTTTTTTTCTAAATCTCTTTTGGTCAATTTGAGATGCAAACAATCACCATTTTTAAATCAGTTGTATTCACATTTCTACTGATATTGTGTGCTTTTGCGCTGTACTTGCATTTTGTTAATTTATCTTATTTTTCGTTTTTTTTTTTTAAGGTTGGAAAGGGAAGGAATAATATTCTATGATCCAACGTATTGATAGAGACATTAATATGATTATTGCCCTTTTGAAGAGATCATAAATACGTACAAATGTCGATTTTGGCATGTAAATATTATATTTTTCCTGTTCCATATTCATTCCCGCTTAGAACGCGTTTTGCTCGTCCCGCCCGAGCCCCGACAGAATCGTACTATCGGGGTTTTACTGTTACTTACTTAGACGCTGCTGATAAAAATTATCGACACATACTGATTTCTTGCGAGTTTTTAATAAAGACATTCTATTTCTTAAGGACCAACAAATTCTTATTTTTTACTTCGACCTCAGACAAAATGGAAACTGGGCAAGGAAATGACGACGAAACAAGAGAGACATCAGAATGAATGGAGTTCTATAATGAAAAATGATAACTTACGCGCTCAACCGAAAACTGGCGCAAGATAATAAATAATATTTACAGATAAATGTACGTAGTTACTACATTTAATTTTGGTTAGGTATATTATTTTATAACCGACTTCAAAAAAGGAGGAGGTTATCAATTCGACTGTATGTTTTTTTTTGTATCTATGTTACCTCATATCTCAGTCGTTTGTCGACCGTTTCGAAAAATTTTTTCGCCTACTTAGAGGGTGTACCTTCTAGTTGGTACATTTCGGGATCTGATGGTGAGATCTTGGTGTAATCGAGGGAAACCCTCAAATTTTTAAGGCACGTATAGTGTTTCTTTACTAGAATTAATGTTGACGTGTTGTTACGTCTAATAGTCAACATCTTGTGGGGCTGAGCTGATGGTGGAACTCCTTAACGCTTAGGAGTTCAGTAATTATAATGAAATAACTTATAATAGGTAGTTTGTAGCTTCTTAAAGAACATAGTCATAAGGTGCAACTCCCTCCCCCCCTTCTCCTATATCTCTAAAAATGAAGAAATAAAATTAACTTTTAAAAAAGTAAAATCCGACATCAAAACCAAAATGCACTGAAAAGTCTTAAATAAACTCTTGACTATTGAAAGGAAAGGCCAAAAATTTCTTTTTGGAGTCGGTGCCATCACTATGACCATCAAGCATCAACTATCGCAGCACCGACTCCAAAAAGAAATTGTTTGCCTAGAACCCACCTTTCCTTTCAATAGTCAAGAGTTTATTTGAGAATTTTTAGTGCATTTTGGTTTTGAAGTCGGTTTTTACTTTGTTTAAAGTTATTTGCAAAAAGGACATTTATTGCAATTGTTTTAATATCTTCGTATGAAGCAGTATCACAAAATATCATTGAGTATTAACGCAAAATATAGATCTGTCTTCTGCAGTATCTACTACAAGTCTTTAGATTTGGATAAACCAAACGGATTACCATAACACAGTTACGGACCGATAGACAGACAGTTTACAAAATGAAGCGTTTCTCGGAACAGCGAATAATGTACTAAGATTCCGTAGTAATCGGTCATGTACAGTCATTTTAAAAAGTTATTAGCTTTTATGTGTTTGCAGCAGAGATATAAAAGTGGTAGCTCATCACTTCTTATAGGGCTAGGACTGGGATCTTTTATTGATACATACATTAGTTAAACCACCGAAATAATAATAATAAAAAACTGTGAAAGCACTCCGGGAGTGCCGGCAGAAGTGAAAACTTGAATATCAACGTTGTGCATTTTTAATTTTTTGGAATAGTTATTATCAATATAAAAGTACTATCATTTTTGTGATAGAATACAATAATAATAATAATAATAATAATAATAATAATAATAATAATAATAATAATAATAATAATAATAATAATAATAATAATAATAATAATAATAATAATAATAATAATAATAATAATAATAATAACAATAATAATAATATAATATTTTTATAGAATACAATATTTATTTATTGCGATATCGTACACAAACATTACAATTTATATTATATTAAATTACATTAAAAAGTTTATCTCTCAGAAAAATCAACTTACATCCATAATTTCGCCAACCGTCTTACGGTTTTTCGATCAGGTCACGTGTCCTGACGCGAGTTTCACATTTTTCCCCCATCCCACAAAAGTGCTCAACGCCGCTAAAGAAGTTTTCACTTCAAAAAACTTAAACACGTCATGTTTCCCATTCACCTTTGAATATGCGGTGCATCCACAATGTGCTATGATATGATGATGCCTATGATAAATGCCTCATGCATGGTATACAGACATAATCAGGCGTCTTACGTTCTCTTCGCTGTAATTGCATCTTAGTATGCATTCTGGTAAAACTATAAATCTTTGTTTTGTTGATATGCGTGTTAGTTTCACGTCTATAATAACTCGCCCGCACTAGATTGTATACCCCGCCAATTTTCTGCCACAATGCGAACTGCGCTGACAAAATAAAAATAAAAATTGTCAACAATAAGCACTTTAATATCCAATTAATATTTTTTGATTAATTGCATCTGGGCTTTCACTTTTGACAGTAAGCGTACCGGCTGACGACGTTAATTGCTTTGCAAAAAGTGTATGTGTTGTTCCGCTCCACTTATCACCGTATGATATTAGTGAATTTTACGTAGGCAGCATCAACGATTCCGACTGAAAGTGACAGACGACACATCTTTCTTTTTCGACTCGCCGATCTCGGATTCAATCATATTGTTATGCAGTTTAATTAATAATTAAAGCCGCGTTTACCTGTGTATGAATAACGGGCCCTACCTACCTATACGGGTAGCGTTGATCGTATGGAGGCTTATCGCGGTCCTTGTCCCGTTCGGAGAAGTGGCTGTTGTAAGACAGAGAGCGGCATAGTTTACGTGCCGGAGTAGATCGTGGAATGCGGTGTGCGCTCGCGCAACCTCCAGTCGGACAACCAGTCTTTTCATTCGTCCGCGACTCGCGGTCGCCGATTTCGACTCCGCAAACCACGGTGTAATCAAAATATGAGTGTAAACTGCCGTTATACGAGTGTTTATTTGTTATTTCTAAGTGAATAATATTGTGACAACAGTGCTCAACACTTGTGTTATGAAGTTTTGTGAAAGTTGACGGAGGTTATCGAGAACTTGGGTGATTCGTCGCATATTTACCTGTAAGTCTACTTCTTGGGGTATACGTGTCTGGGTGACGTTGTATGATTTGTTAAGTATTGTTGTGTATTTTTTTGGCTTGTGAAGACGCTAAAGAGCGATAGGAAAAACCAGTTGATCGCTGTCGCGAATTACTAAGCGATTATAATATAAAATCAGATCGTATAGTACCAAAAGCTTATCCTAACTTAGCTAGTAAGCTTAAACGTCTATGTAGGGCATGTGTTTATAGCTACGTTCATTGAGTACCTATGTAATAAATTATTTGTGTAACGATAGTTGTGCTTATTTGCACTTACTATAAAATCAACTGTTGCGAATCGTCGCATTGACATGTTAAACTGAAAGAAAACACTGGCATAAATCAAAGATAACAAGGACATGTCATCACAAAGAATAAAGACACCCCCTTATCCTCTATTATGAAAGGTCACCCTACTCCACAGGCTGTATTGACCCCGGTCACTGACCTTGGGGCAAGGAACTCGCGCCTTATCTTAAAATAGTATTAAAAATTTGCATACTAGCCAGTTACCTGAAGAACTGAACTCATGTTTTTGTTTGTTAATAAAAGGAACTAGTATCTGGATGTTTAACAGCAATCAGAAAAAAATACTAAAATAGTTACCGACCACTCCTCCTACCTGCAATTGTAAACACCTAGCTAGATAGAAAGAAGTACCTAAGTTGGTAACTTAATTTCAATGTCCGTTGGAATACCAGAATCGTAATCATTACAATTTACAAATCTCAAACTTACAAACAAATTCATTAGACTAGACCTACCACCAAGTGCTAATTTCGTTTCGCTATCTGACTTAAAGTCTGAATGTTCTTGACTTCAACCAAAGCTCTTGAGGACTGTTAGGTTAACTTTTTTCTATATCCAAAAAAATCTGATAAATTAATGGGCGCTATGACATTGACAATGGCGCGAACCTAAACCTTCTGGGGTGCGATTGTGTAAAGCAATCGTATTCATCTGACAATTCAAAACGTACGGTATGATCTGTCAACCGGCAAAGAACAAAGGGTTTGACAGATCAAACCGTACGTTATGAACTGTCAAATGAATACGATTGCTTTATACAATTCCAGCTCTATTTCGGTATTAAAACTGCCATGGAAGAAGACTATTTAACAAACTATTTTAAATTTCGTAGATTCACGCTACAATCATAAATCCGCATTATTTCTCTGGCTTTCTGCGTTTCCCACGATCAAGATCTAAAATAAAAGCTTCTAATTAAAACAGCGTGGGCTTACACTATGGTGGTTATTAATTTCATTTAAGTGGACAATGAAATCGATGCAGAAGACTGTCCACTTTTTAACGGCACCAGCCCATAATCTGCATTTCATTATAATGTGACAGACATGCGATACCGTTGAATGGAACCAAATTGAAATTAGGGACATTGACACAAAACTAACACGATGACGTGGCATCTTGAATAATAACAGTTTCGAAATTGATTTTAAAGTAAAAAATGTGGAAGACATTTTTAAAGAATATCAACTTCTACTACTGAAAACGCTGATGAACTCATATATTCAAATAACTAGTAAAACGTTTTGCTCCCATTAACTATCGTTTAATTTTCCCATCTTAGATACAAGACGCGTATTCTTCAAGATTGTACTGAGCGTCGTGCTGCGATCATCAAGATAATTGTGCATTAGAAGGCAGATTACCTGCACAGTTCGTTTTATAACGAGTGCTATCCGATCGGCGCCGATATACGATCTAACAAAGGTCACGTTTTTACGTTCCATTGCTTTTTCATAAAACGCAGCTAGCCCCTGTTTATGTAGACAAACTGGTTAATGCAAACATTATGGTAAATTATACAATGTTTTGCTTTCTTCTGATGAATTTGAAATCACCCGTGACAAAAAAGGGTAAACTCGAACTACCATATACAGCGAGTGGATCAACTAGAGATACAAGTATTTCTAAAACATAATGCCAACGTGTTCCGTAATTGCAGGAATCCTTCAAAACTATATCCAATCGTTTTATAACTTCGATTGGTTCCTCTCTGTACGGAGATCTAATATGGCAGGTGTATTATCAGATTTTGATGGATATCAGCTGTAATAAATAATAAAGTTCACGGGCCTTGTTTTTTGTGGTTAGTTCTTTTGTTGAGGTCATGGTGATTGACATACTAGGTCGTTTGTTGAGAATGAAGTGACGTCATTGAATGTTATCATAATTATGGCTAGTGCAGCAGTCGCATCGACGCGGTGGATTAAAGCACTATTGAAAATGTACCGACGAAATTGTCCAACAATTCAACATATAATAGTAGGATACCTATTTGATGACAACGAAAATCATAATGATGCTATTTAATTGCGTAATTAGCAACCCAGAAACTGTCGTAACAACCACATAATTCACAATCAAAACTGTCACTGATCGATTGGCGACGATTAGCTATTACCTACTCTCTTTGCTGACGATAACGTTACCTCTAATTTCGTGAATAATACCAACCTTGTATTATTGAACTTGAATCTCTGATTTGAATCTTACTACAATACGACGTGAAATGCATATACGATAATAAACATAAAATCTTTATTTTATTTGCAGATGATCTCACATAAAAACAAGTCGTGAATACTTATTAGTTACAAAACATGAAGGCACTGTACATGTAATACATGTACTTTACTTTTGCTTAGCACCAAATTGTGAGTCAGAGCTTGACGAATAACTCAACAAATGAAAAAGCCATACTTACCGTCCATGGCCGAGTTACTATACAAATTGAAAGTCACAGCAAACATTTGCTTAAAATACTAGTTGGATCTCTTGCACAACTACCTGAGCTGTTCATGAGATGTCTTAATTAGGTATAGCTGGTTGTAGACCGATCTCCTATAGACGAGGCGTTGCAGTCAATGCCAAACATTATCCAAATTACCCACGTATGAACAATTGATTGTGTCAATGTCAGTTTCTCTCGCTGTTGCCTTTGAAAGATGTGAAGGTGTCGTTTTTAAATATACGCCTACGGTTTAACCATTAGTTTGCACAATAATCACTGCTAAATTGGTCCTTAATGATGTCTTGCGTAATGTTCCTTTTAAGAACTTTTAAAAAGCTTTCGGAAAATGACATTATCTTTACAATCCTTGATATCAATATCTGTTTCGTGAACTCGAAGGGCTAGCTCTTACATCACATCCAAGGGCGAACGATGAAATCTGACGTTTGAGCCGGAAAATGGCTTCCACATTGGTTTAAAATCATGTGATTATTCCAAAAAAAAAGTTTAATCCGACTTCAAAACAAAATGCACTGCAAAGTCTTAAATAAACTCTTGAAAGGAATTTATTTTAGGCTAACCATTTCTTTTTGGAGTCGCCTGCCCCGATAGATGATGCTTGAGATGGCCAATGCGATGGCACGACTCCAAAAAGAAATGGTTTGTCTGAAATAAAGTCCTTTCAAGAGTTTATTCAAGACATTTTAGTGCAGTTTGTTTTAAAAGTCGGTTTTTAGGGTTCCGTAGCCGAATGGCCAAAAACGGAACCCTTATAGTTTCGTCAAGTCTGTCTGTCTGTCTGTCTGTCCGTCCGTATGTCACAGACATTTTATTCTGTAACTATAAGCATCACACTGTTGAAATTTCCCAATGTCCCTGCGACACGACATTCGTTGCTTTAACACTAATAGTGTTAAAGAAACGATAAAACGGAACCAAGGCTCCAAAGTGTTTGCAAGGGACATGTCTATTGGGCAAAGCCTGTTGACGAAGCTTAAGACGGAGGACGGCAGTGTAGCGTCGACGAAAGCAGAGGTTTTGAGGGAGATCGAAAGGTTCTATGGGCAGTTGTACACCTCAGTAGCCAAACCCGTTGATAGCTCGGCCATAGACCCACGAGCTATCCTGACTCGTCACTACACCGAAGACATCCCGGACATCAGCCTCTACGAGATTAGGATGGCCCTTAAACAGCTCAAAAACAACAAGGCACCTGGCGAGGACGGAATCACAGAAGGCGGGTGGAACACCGGTACTTAAAGTCCTTCAGAGACTCTTTAATTTCGAGCTGCTAGAGGGAATCACGCCTGAGGCATTGAACAGGTGTGTGGTTGTGTTGTTCTTCAAAAAAGGAGACAAAACCTTATTGAAGAACTACAGACCCATCTCACTCCTGAGCCATGTCTACAAGCTGTTTTCAAGGGTCATCACGAACCGTCTCGCACGTAGGTTTGATGACTTCCAGCCTCCCGAACAAGCCGGTTTCCGAAAAGGCTATAGTACCCTAGACCACATACATACGCTTAGGCAAATTATACAGAAGTCCGAGGAGTATAATATGCCTCTATGCTTAGCGTTTGTGGACTATGAGAAGGCCTTGATTCGATCGAAACTTGGGCGGTGCTTCAGTCTCTGCAGCGGTGCCACATAGACTATAGGTATATAGAGGTGTTAAGGTGCCTTTACAATAACTCCACCATGTCGGTCCGAGTACAGGAGCAGAACATGAAGGCGATTCCATTGCGGAGAGGTGTGAGACAGGGAGATGTCATATCTCCGAAACTGTTCACAGCGGCATTGAAAGACGCCTTCAAACTTCTGGAATGGGAAGGAATCGGCATCAATGTTAATGGCGAATACATCACACACCTCCGATTTGCCGATGATATAGTTGTGGCAAATGATAGTTTGCCGATGATATAGATGATAGATCTATGTTGTGGCAAAGACGCTGGACGATCTTGGCACTATGCTCGAAGACCTTGACCGAGTATCCCAACAAGTGGGTCTTAAAATGAACATGGAAAAGACGAAAATTATGTCGAACTCCCTTGTCGTACCCACTCCAATATCCGTTTGAAACTCAACTCTCGAAGTTGTCGACGAGTACATCTACCTGGGACAAGTGGTCCAATTGGGTAGGTCCAACTTCGAGAAAGAGGTCAATCGACGAATCCAACTCGGCTGGGCAGCGTTCGGGGAATTGCGCAAGAGTGTCTTCTCATCTCATCTACCTCAGTGTCTGAAGACGAAAGTCTTCAACCAGTGTGTGTTACCAGTGATGAACTGATGACATACGGATCCGAAACATGGTCTCTTACTATGGGCCTTATAATGAAGCTCAAAATCACACAACGAGCGATGGAAAGGGCTATGCTGGGTGTTTCTCTACGGGATCGAATCAGAAATGAGGAGATACGTAGAAGAACTAAAGTAACGGACATAGCCTTGAGAATCAGTAAGCTCAAGTGGCAATGGGCAGGGCACATAGCGCGAAGAACTGATGGCCGTTGGGGCAGGAAAGTTCTAGATTGGAGACCCTTCGACCAGAGACGTAGCGTGGGACGTCCACCAACAAGATGGACAGACGACCTTATAAAGATCGCAGGATCGAACTGGATGCAGACCGCTAGTGATCGGTCGCTGTTGAAAGCCGTGGGGGAGGCCTATGTTCAGCAGTGGACGTCCTTTGGCTGATAATGATGATGATGATGATGTTGAAATTTTGTAGAAAGATGTATGTACTGTTTACCGCTTTACGATTCTTATACATAAAATAAAAAAATATGATATTTAAGGGGGGCTCTCATACATGAAACTAAAACAGAAAAAAAAAAATTGTCAAACCTATGCGTGTGGGGTGTCTATAGATAGGTCTTTCAAAATGACATACAGGTTCCTAAAACCATTTCCTTTTAAAGTCTAACGTTTCACAGCTAGACGCTTCCAAAGTGGTAAAGTGGGCGTCCCCCCCCCCCCATCTAATTTCTAAACTAAGCAAGTGAAAAATTAGAAAAAAATATGTAATGTAGATCTTATCAAATACTTTCAACAAAAATTGGACGTTCGGACGGGATTGAACCAGTAGTTTTTGAGATATAGCACATTTTCAACAACCGCAAACATAACTTTGTTTTTCATACAAACACTATGAAAAACAAAGTTATATTTGCTGTCAACAAAATATTATGGTATTTAAGCTTAGTAGAAGTAAGTGAATCCCTAATTCAGTTAAAGTTGGCACGGAACCCTTAGTGGGCGAGTCCGACTCGCACTTGGCCGGTTTTACTTTTTGTTGTAAAGTATTTTTTTTTGTGATTTAAGGTTTCCCCTTTTGAATCTGTTTCTTAATAAGCTACAAAGTACCTTATACATATAAGTTCTGGCATCATAATCACTGAAAATGGTGGAACTTAAAGTATTCCACCATCAGCTCAGCTCAACAAAATGGTGACTTTCATACGTAAAAACATGTCAATATTAAGAAACTAGTACAAAAACACAGTACGTGCCTTTAAAATTTGGGGGTTTACACCAAGATTAATTGGATCCCGATTTAGCAAAAATGGTACCAAATACGAGTGGAAGGTAAACCCTCTAAATAAATGAAAAAACAAAATAATCGATCCACTAATGACTGAGAAATGAGGAAACATAGCACACAAATAAAGTCCGTTAACTTTTGAATAATATCAGTGAATAAAATTTATTAAGTATTTGATTTAACGATGAGTTACCAGTGTAACTTTGTAAGTAGTGAGTATTGTTTTTATTTTATTTAAAAATAAAACGTTAAAAAGGAATGTCAAGATTGCTTACAATATTCGACTAACAAAGACAAACGGACTTTATATGAAAGCTGATACCATTCCTTTTTTTGTTTTTTTTGGTTCGGCCGTCGTGGAAAAATTCTTACAGTCGAATTGATAACCTCCTCCTTTTTAGAAGTCGGATAAAAACACACACCAACGTGAGGCAATTAATAAGAGATGGATTTCATCTCGAAAGCAGTGTGAAACTTGTTCAATGTTTATGTTAGTTTGTTTGTCTTTCTGTCTGAATGTTGGCTTAATGCGCTTTTAAGCTTAAAACACATAAAAAAGTAACAGTTTTCAACCTACAAAACTGCATCATAATTTTCAGTAAAATATTAACTTCAAAGAAACATAAGTATTAACAATATTTTTTCTTCTACGCGAGTGAGTCGTTATCTCTAAAACATTTTTTATAGAAAGCGATTGTTAATTGTATCTGCAGCGGGTTTCGCGGATGTATTACCGATTTCAAATGCTGTCGGATATCTTAACAGCTTCTGAATTAGTTGCGCGCACGCATGCAGCTTGTTGAATATTCTAAAAATTTCTTTCGGGATACGGATTTGCATCATTACGCCGAATTAATCTCGGCGATCGCGATTATGTGGTTTACGAACCGATTAGCTTTGAAGAGTAAATTGAATGATTTGTTGCATTAGTATTATCGATGGTAGTAATTTCGTCAGTATTTTATAGCAGAACAACCAATCATTGAATTCAGGAAAAAGTATAATACACCTCATATTTTCATGCCTTTCGAGCTACACTCGGAACTACGTTTGTCTCAAAAGAAGCCTTGTGAATTCAGGAGATAGAATGCTTTAGATGTTTTTAACACACACAATATCTTTTTTCATTTTAAGGAGAAAGAAGTCTTTGAACTACGATCATATTCTCGATCCTGGGCTCTTCAAGTTAAACACATCGACCATCATCACAATACACACGTTTTTGAAAAAGAAACTTTTATTAAATTCAATAAATTATCTTGTGGGATCTTGAATGATAGCGGGACATCCCAAACCAAAGTTTAATTCCACGTGTTTTTATAACCGTGAATCTTGAATGATGTCATCCAGATACAGATTAAAGTTTTTGTGGTTTCCAATGGAGCGGGTATCAGTTAGTGCGAAATGTGCTGTGAATTATAGGTTGTGTTCGTTCATCACTTATAACCGACCTCTAAGTTATATGTTTGACCTGAATATAGTAGCAACTAATTGGTGCTCATCGTTGCATAAGCGTAATGGATAGTTTACTCCACCTAGTAATTTAAGTAACCTCTTGAAATGATGATTTATTTCACTTAACGTAATATCGTAACTGTTCATTTTCTGCTTAGCCACTCTATTTATTAATAGCTATTGCGTGGTTTAGTAGGTAGGCTCACGAGAAATGATCTTCATACTTAATACATGATCAAGCTTATTTATGTAAATATGTTCCTATTATCGTCTTTACATTAACCTATGTAATATAAAAATAAACCTGGCGTTTATTTAGCATTAGTCATTTGCTTCGACGCCGTGACCTTTGCGTTGTTGCGGTTCCATCGTTTATTCATTCCTCGTCCATATTCATTAAAGTTTGTATTGTTTGCATTTAAATACTCAACAGGCAGATATTGATATTTTTCTCGTATTATATATTTAAAATGAAATATGTGTTTTTTTACCATTTTGAGCATCAACATAGTTTGTATTTAGACATTTATCTAGATATAAAATACTTACGAATTAAAAATGTGGGTTACTGAATTATCTTTAGACATTAATTTGCTTGACAGCTGTAAATATTAAGGACATGAACACCTTATGCTGAAAATAAAACAAAATTTACTGAATTGAAAACGGCAAAACACGTCGACGCATCTCAACTCAATAAGATCCAAGACGTCTGCGGCTAAAGGCCACTACCCAGACCGGTTGTTATTCAATTCAAAGATGAAAAAGACATAATATTAAATGAGACTATTACAAAAGATAGCTAATTTATTTTTGTAAAACATGGATTTCATATATTTATTGCCACGTCTAATCAAAAATGCAGTCATTAGAAAAAAAAATGTATTCAATAGCCCAAAATGTCTTGAATATACTGCAAGAGTGAAGTGGCTGACCTTCCATGATATTTAGATTTTGTATTCCGGAGCCAGGTATTTCCGTGCTCGTGACATTATTGTTGCAATCGGTATGCCCTTTGAGTTGACGACGATTCACATATTCCAGTCAGAAGCCGCTTCTTATTCTGAACTAGCGGTCCCCCGCGACTTCGTCCGCGCGTTTTGAGTTTGCTCCCTCCCCTCCCGTCGCAGCATCATGTTTTATATCCTAAAGCCTTTCTCGATAAATAAGCTATCCAACACAGAAATATTTTTTCAAATCGGTCCAGCAGTTCCTGAGATAAGCGCGTTTAAACAAACAAACTCTTCAGCTTTATAATATATTAGCGCAAGCGCACGTTGTACTTAAGCTGCGAACATTATTTTGGTGCGGAGTTATGTTAAAACTGTCATAGCTCCTAAGATATTTATTGAAATCAAATGATATAAAGGGCATCTTGGTTCTAAATAAAATGCTCGTGATGATGAATGTATTTATTTTGATAAGATTAAATACCTGTGTGTATAATACACCTCAAAAATAAAGCATTATTTTTTAACAAATTTATCAACATAAAAAAGGTTGTAGTAAGTCAACCATAAAAGATAGACATATGCTGTCGCGGACTTTATTATAGAACTCTTAATGCTGAACAATCCTGTCATACATCATTTTTGTGTAACTTAAGCGGTTTCCGCAGCGTATGCAGCGGAAGCTCTCAAAAGGAATATCTTTCTCCCGTTTTCGCAACATTTTTCATTTCTGCTGTGGTCTTATGAGTCGTATCTTTATGTTATATAGCCCAAAGCCTTCCTCGATAAATGGACTATCCAACGTAAAAATAATTTTTCAAATCGAGCCAGTAGTTTTTGAGATTAGCGCGTTCAAACAAACAAACAAACAAACTCTTCAGCTTTATAATATTAGTATAGATTGCGCTAAATGGAAGTGAGAGAGTAAAATTTATTTATTCATTTAAACTTTATTGCACTGTTAATGGTACAATGGCGGTCTAAATGCCTTTTGGCATTCTCTACCAGTCCACCGCTTGGGAAATGCAGAGAGTTAAATCAGTGGCGGTATATTTAAAAGTACTGAGAGGGACGAAAAAATATATTTTAAAATGCAGTAACATAAACATACATACTAATTTTACATAGATAAAATAAATACATAAATATGTAAGCATGGGATTAATGAACGTACATAGAATATATATATTTAATAAATAAAAAAATACAGATAGGGAAGTGAAGATATATAAAATAGTAAAGCTATTAATAAGATACGAGAGAATAAAAGCCATACAAACGTTACATGTTAATAAACAAGTTTGATGGTGTCAAAAAGTTAAACAAGGCTCTTCTCTGCCTCTTGTCTGTTGGTTGCTTGTTATGAGGAATCAGGAGAAAAAAATGACTTGTTGATGTGGTTTAAATTCATGTTCAATTCGAAGGCTACGTAACTGCGTTTGCAGGAGCCAAACCATTTACTCGTCAATTTTATCTATAAGGCTTAATTTATGTTTTGAGTTACCTTACGACACACATTCTATGTGTCGCGTATTAGGCGCAATTGGAGCGTAAAGCATTTGGCGACATTCCGCGATGCAATTCGCCATGTTAGAATAAGGCACTCGGAGTTCTAACAACATTTCATAAGAGGGCAAAGTATCCTGCTTCGTAGATCATGTTTATGTTATTTATGACCTCATCTGTATTATTATTCAAAATCCGTAACTGTAAAAGCAACGACGTAAGCTGACTAATCTCTTCGTTCAAGCATCATTATCACAAAACACTCAAACGAATGTTTTTTTTTCAGTAGATTGAATGTCACTTTTTCCAGCCAGACTGGAACTTTGATGAGCCATTTGACCACAGGTGTGAAAAAAAATTAACTCGGTGTTAATAAATCTCTTAACTGACTTTCTCTTGTAATGTTGGTTGATGTTATTTCATCGCCCGCGGGTCACGAATCCACGCCAATATCACGCCCAGCATGGTTCAAAATCTCATTTTAATTTTTCAATATGTTTTGCTATTTTGTGTTTCTGATGCCTCACAGCAAAAACTCAAAATTGATTTGTATTTTGAATCAATTTTAGATCGAGGCTTTCGAGTTGGGTTAATAATTCTTATGTTTTTAATATCAATAATTTTGTTTGCGATCCGCCCAGCCAGACACTTGTGAAGGAAGTTGTTCCAAACAATCTATATTAACTTTGCTGGTCTCAAATTCGTTACCCTATTGCATTTATATATACTATAAGATATTTTATTAAATGTATCCCTCTTCGGATTAAGTGGCTATACAAAAAATAATCCTCAAATCAGAGTTAATGCAGACATAACGCCGTTATTTGTTTGAGACGTGTAAAAGTCATGTTAGTTCTTTAGTTGAACAACTTAATATTAATTAATATTCAAGCCGTAGTTGAAAAGTTATTATCGCGTTACAGCTTTCCTCCACCATTGTCAACACGGCTCAAAGAGAAATCATTACTCTGTCAATACATCAGTCATTCGTGTTTCTGCGTTGGGGCTGAGACAAAGCCGGTGAACGTGGGCTAGTCAAATTGAGCCAGGCGTCGTGACACGGTTTTGGAGAAGCCTAAAAACTGTTTTCGCTAATGGTTAATTGTTCACAAAAGCTCAGTGATGCTCTTCTGGCAATCGTCTTTTGTTTTCTTTTTGTAGAACTGTTGAGTGTGTAGATGTCAACTATAGTATTATTTTTCACCAAAGTTCAATTATTGGTTCAGCTGCTGTAGGTGCTCTGCTGCTAGCTGCTCTAGGTTATTCTAAAATGGACCATAAAATGTTTCCCATAATGTTACGTCTTACCTGCGGATGTAGTTTGAACTAAAATCATTTCGCGTAGACAACGCTGAGACAAAATTGTCGTTTTCATGTCAGTAAATCAGAAAATTTAAAATATCGACGCGAAATGTCAAAAATTTTGCTTCGGTCTTCAACCGCTGGTCAAACACAATCAGACATAATAACAAAACCTTCATACCGAGTCATGAGTTCAGTGAAACACCTACATCCGATATCACTGGGAACCCCAAGCCCCAACCAGCGTATCTACTCGTAGTAAGGAATGTGTAACAGTTGGGCTCCGCAACAATAGCCTTATTGCAAATTAGACACGCCCGCAGCGCCACCCACAGTTGCATCTTTTGCCTGTTCTATCTATCGAACACATCTATGGTTGTTGGAATTCTTGGGACTGTGATTGCGACATCTGCCAAAGAATTCTTTGGAATGTTTTCATTCTGTTATAAGTGAAGAAAGTGCGACTCCTCTTTCTTAAACTTTTGCATGTAACACAATGATTGGTGATTGGTTTGTAATTTCCTTAGGATTGTTGAAAAGCTAGCGACGCTCCTAAGACTTTTATTCAAATCAAATGATGTAATAGACAATATTGTTTAAAAATAAATGCTCGTTATGATGAATGTATTTATTTTGATAAGAATATTATTTTTAACGAATTTACCAACATGTAAAAGGTTGTAGTGAGTCAACCATAAAAGAAAGGCATATGCTGTCGCGGACTTTATTGTGGCAATGTTAATGCTAAACAATCCTGTCACACATGATTTTTGTATAAATTAAACGGTTTACGCAGCGTACGCAGCGGAAGGTCTCAATAGGAATATCTTTCTCCCGTTTTCGCAACATTTTTCATTGCTGCTCGGATCTTATCTTTATTTTATATAGCCTCAAGCCTTTATCGATAAATGAGCTATCTAACGTTTAAAAAGTTTTTCAAATAGGTCCCGTGGCTTCTTAGATTAGCGCGTTCAAACAAACAAACAAACTCTTCAGCTTTATACTCGTAGTATTAGTATAGATAAGATATTTCTTTTGCTTAGCTTGACAGTGAGCTTTCAATCTCCACTAAGGTTGACAAAACTTTCTGCCAGCACTTTCGTTTGCGAAAACGCATTTTTGTTCAATATTCGCGTCCGGGAACCCTTGCGCATACTAAACGCGCGCCAAAACATCGTCCCGATTCCGGTCGAATGCCGGCGCGTGCGCAAGCGACAACTGAAAGTATCAATGACCGCTTTCACGCACGCAGCTTCCATTCAGATTCGGAGCCCTCGTTTTAGGCCTACAGCGCAGCTTTTCCTATTATTATTAATAAGGAAGTGGTTTGCATCTGAATAGGACCTTGTTGAGATTTCATGTTTTAGATCGTGACTCGTGAGATAGTAACTGATCAAGGAATGCAATGTATTGTTTTTTTAAGGGCTCTAGTATTTGTGGCTGTCAGTCAGCTTTCCAGTACACATATTTTTTTGACTATAGGCTTACGACGCGCTATCAACTTTTATACCATCACAGTTCCTTACCGGAGTTGGACGTGTTTTTCGATCAACTCAACGGATTCAGGAACAAGATTCGAGAGCATTTGTCGCTTTCAGAGATTTTCAGAGCAGCTGCTTTAACTAGTTTTTTAAAAATATTTGTCTGTTCAGTATTATTATTTTTTCTGTAACTATTTTATTGTTTGTTTTTGCACCAGTGTAACTTTGTGGTTTTCCTGCCAATGATGTGTATACCTATAATTGGCCTATGTAGAAGAATGATACCTACCTAATTATTTTTTATTAAATTTGTCTATATATGCTGTTGGTGTACCATATTTTATAAAATAAAATAAATAAAATAACTTTTGAGTCATAACTTCATAAGTTGTAAGTTCATTACATCGACGTCATCAGCACTTGCAGCATTACCAAGGTACTCGAAGCCGATATAATCTCAATTACAATTATGTAATAAGATCTTAACAAACATTATGTTAATAATAATGCAAAATTTTGACTCGAATAAGACTATCGAATGAACTAGCTAGACCAAATCACCCATTCATTCTACTGCTTTCTACAAGCTCATATCTAGATCATGTCCTGCGAGTTCCCAAGCTTTCCACATGTACCTGCGCGTGCGCACTGATACGCGACGGAGGCGATACGTGACCGCGCCGCTGCGGTCAAGGCGATCATTGCCTGCCCCGACTCGAGTAGCTGGTGGATACATCGGGGTTATGTTCCGCAGATGTTGTGGAGGTGTCACAATTATATCGGGTGAATGACCGTAGTACAGCAAGGCAGTACAGACGTATATACGTTAATCCCTTAGAAATCAGTTAGGTTCTCGCAGCTCGCAACGCCAGAATAGTAGTCTAGTCTAGTTCTGTTTTTTGTGAATTCATGCGGATAAGCAGATACCATGTTATTACCATTTAGTTAAAGTAGTAACTAACATACGTAAATTATGACTAATCTTATCTGTTTTTTTTTATAATAACTTAAATTTTTGTAAAAATAATTTTCATTATTTCATTGCAGATATTTATCATCGTGCAGTATTGCAGTGACCAGACATTACTCAGAGTAGAAGATACCAATTTCTTTTAGGTATCTTTGCATTCCAGCCTAGATCACTAGCTTCCTTGTTTATATCGGTCCATCCATTTACTATTATAGCAAATAATCAGCAGGTTTTCACGGTTGACCTGGTCACATCTAAGCACTCGCACCCAGTGGTTGACGCTATCATTTGCGACACACCTCACGGTCCACTGTCATTAGACTCGCTATCATGAGCCATCATTAACGCGCACCAGTTGACTGGAAGAAATTATGTCAATGTATACAGTTATACCAGTTGCTACAAGCGGTCTTGTAAAAACTGTTGCGGTCTGCGGCTGACGAATCAATGGGGATTAGAAGTATGTCAAACGATTTGCGTTTAACTACCACTATAGAAGGCGCATGTAATGAGGGTTTCACTGTGCAATGATGTAATTTAGTTTCGTTTTATTGGAGAAACCTTTTTCTTTGACCCGTCTGGTACAAAATTTGCATCGTAAGGGTTGAGGGCAGATTATAACTCTTGTTTTAATCAGTGCTCCGAATCTGGCCGCTTTCGACTGTTACTTCACAACTCGTCTACATATATCATTATGGAACAGGTTTCCAGAAAGGTCCAAAAGGGAAAATTCAAGTTGGTCAACTATGCAATGTGTCCAAAAGTCGAAAGAAAGCTGCCGCGCCCGCAGCGCTCGAGTACGCAGGCGCGATGTTTGCGATTCTCTCGAATGTCTCTTATAGAGTTGTCGAACTATCGATATAAAGGTAACCTTGAAAATCATACTTACTTACTACCCAATCGACAGTATTATTATTACCACCTTGGTATAAATACTATCATAGTTAAAATAAAGAATATCGATGCAATTGATAGTATTGTTTTGCATCAATAGGATTTATTTTAAAGGAGCTATCAATATGTTATACCTCTACCATCGAAAGTCTATCGATAATGGACCAGCAAGCGACAACGCTGGCCTCCCGTCTCGCGAGCTGGTTGCCCCTAATGGCTGCGCGCACGCACCTTTTGGACGACAATTGGCTTTTGTTTGCCATCGTGTGGTGCAAACCACAAGACGATTGGCTGCTTTCAGATCGTTAAGCTTATACTAATGAGGCAGGTGCCTTCCCCCTAGAACAAACAAGATATTCATTTTCAACGAGGCCTTCTTTTGCCAGTTTGTTAACAGAACCTAATTGACAACTAAGAATCCGTGGCTAAGCACACAATTTAGGACACTAAACAAGTTCCCAAGATTAAGGTATGTTAAATAGTTCTAAAATACGGCATATACATCAATGATTTGAATAATAGATTTTAAAAAAGTAATTTACCTCGATTTGCGAGCTTGAAGACTCAAAACTATCTGTGAAATCGGCTCGCGTGGTTTCCTACAATTTATTTAAACTATAATACCGCTCATGTTTTAAACCATAATTTTATCGATGTCTGTCTATACTGTTACACGTAATACCATCGCTTTAATATAATAGGGAAATGGTTACGCAGTTAGCGACTGCCAGTTAGAAAGTTTGTGCGAACATCTGTTGTAATTTTCTAATTTCGCCGACATGAGATTTTTATTTTATTCATGATACCGAAATTATAAGCAGCTAGAATAATGACTAACAAATCTGCATGCTAAGTTATACATTACGTGACTAGCGCTAAGATGAAATTGTAGTTATTTTGGTAATCTTCAACTGTAGTGATGGTCCTAGGACTGTTCCTTGCGGTAATCCGCAGTAAGCTGCTTCGTTTGCTATTACAATATTTGAAACGTACCAACGAAATGTCGGCTCAAAGGTCAGTTACTTAACTAAACTAGTGTTATGTGACTGATGTGTAGCAATTCATCATGCACAGTTGTATCGGAGGGCGCGGCAACTTTCTCGAACGCAATCGCAGACGCCTCTCGATTCACGGAAGCCCGTGAAACCGGCGCGGTGTGACATGTCTCTAAACATTGGGAGATTGTTTAAGCTTGTTGAACGTAAGTACCTACGTACACCGCCTGTGGTGGGGCAATTTTCCGCAGCTGGCCGCTCGAAAGTGTCACGCGATTCATTTCTATCTCTGAGAAATTTATGACGAATTTAAGCCAAACGGAATCATAAATTATTAGTCTAATGATGGTAAAAAGAAAAAGTTACTAGATTGCATTCAGATAAATCGAAATTTATTTAGTTGAAAATGATTATTTCTATTTAAAAAATACCCTTCATAATCGAAAAATTTTAAAACAAAAATACAAATGCACTTCCTTGTACTATTTAATGATTTTAAATGCCCAGGGCCTAAGGTTTCATTGGATCAATGCTCCAATAGCAAAAACCAAATTAACAGATTTTCATTGTAATGCTATCGCAAAATAAAGGTTGATTGTGGTGCCAATCTTCGGCAAAATTCAAACGTGTTGATTTATACACTGCATAATAAAAAAACGCTGATTGGTGACACTTTTAGTGTCTCAGCCATTAGCAGTGAAAAGTTCACAAGCTGCAAAGTAAATATTGCGTATACTTCAACACTTTCTTCTTAGAAAATGGCGTTTACAGACAATGCATCGTAAGGAACATCGTCTATCTTTGTCTTATGATGGTGTCAGACTTATGCAACTTCCGACCCGTACCACTTTTCCTTTTTATTACCCTTCAACACTCTTTGATTGCAAGATTGCTATTAATGTCAAATCTTTAATATGTCTATGCCAACATACAATGATCGTTTTCGATCGTCAAGACCTCTTCCACTATGCGTACATATATGGGTTGATAATAGTCCCCCTAGCTGATTTCAACTACGGTGACCAGCTACAACGACGTACTGACTGCGCGGGACATATTATAGTGCACTAGTGTGTGCGCAAACCCAGGTGCACTTTCTATTCCTCTCACTCTCATAGCCCGATGGGACAGCAATCTGACTCGACCGGAGGGAGATCAGGTGCAGGACCCATGGCTTTACGTACTTTCACGGGGGTGAAACACCGCCAACTTCCAAACTCCGGGCTACCCTCAGAATTTCTGAACAGAACAATGGGTTGATACAAGTATCATGATAACAAAAATCTTCATACCGTAGATCATAACGACCAATCAAATTATTGAGATAAATAAATGAAAAAACAATGCAAAATGTGTGACAAAAATGGATTAAGTAGAGTGGATAGTGTAGTAAGTAATATTGGAAATGTGAAGAGATATGTTTGTGAGAAAAGCAATTCATGAGAAAATTATAACCTTTCCGCAAGCTCCGATAGGTTAATTCAGTGTTTTTAACTTTGTTGGGTAATTCTCACACTTGAAACTGACCCTGTGCCGCTTGTAGGTTACATTGCGTTCGCGCAGCTATAGTCGCGAAATGTGCTAAATTTTTCAAGTGCACTCGTGACTTGGGAATTCAGTCTGAATTTCTCACATCAGTCTTTGTTTGTTAACTTAGTTCTTTTGGAATCATCACTTGTGTTGAAATTGAGAGATCGTGTTGAAATCAACAAGTTTCAACAAACACCTAATTACTAAAAAAAGATCTAAATCTTTGATCATTTTTTGCGATTGTTAACAAGCGTAAGCTTATTGAGTTTTACAAATAAAATTGATATTTATTATTGTCCATGGATTTTATCTATCTGTTGTAAATCTATTGAAAAAGTAAAATATTGTAGACCACAATATTTTACTTTTACAATTGATAAGTCGAAAGTAACAAAGCAATTGTTACTTTCGACTTATCAATTGAACTTTCCATAAAACAGAAATCAAAATGACAATGCTGCTTATAGGGCATTCAATTTACAGGGATCTGAAGTCTGACGGAAAAAAACTCTTATCGTATTTGAGTCATCACAATTGACAAATCGTAAAGAACAAACTGTATGTAAAATGAATGTTGTGTTGCATTGAAGACTTGATATTCGTCGCAGGTTTTGAATTAATGCGCCATTGTACTACGGACTAGGGTTGAAGTAATCATATAATACCGTGTTCATCCCACAGCCCATTGTTTGCTAGCAAACGGATTGTGCCCACTCAGAAAATTGTGAAAATTGCGTAATTAATATGAAATGGCGAAGTCAGACAACGGAGCATGGGACTTAGCCGAATAGAAGCTGCTAATGACTTAATATCCGAATAACTGTGTTTTAGCAATTGTCTATACTTGTGAGCAAACTTGTATGTATGACTTGACGCTGTCCTATTGTTTCCGGAATCGCACGTGGCTTTGGTACCGTAATCGTCATCCGTTCTTCTCATTGCTTCTATCGATCCCCTGATAAATAGGTAGGTATTCCTAACTGGCATTGATAACTATCTTCTACTAATAGATTGCTCCTATTGCTATATACGATTAATATAAATTACAGTTTCCGTGGCTTGGGTATGTTTTGCAAACCCTCCCTTAAAAGCTTAGCTTGTTACTCCAACATCATTACTAGCTTATTCTCTCTTAAATCACCACCTCAAGGTTCGCATTGACTAGTTACCGTCCCAACTAGTTTGAACTTGGCCAATATGACAATTGTTCAAGATTTATTTCACAACCAATATTCCGCAATTTTCGATATGTCATCTGACTGGTCCGATACTTCAATATCTACAACCAGTACCTTGTTTTGTAATGTATCTTAATTAGTTTATTGCGAGTGAAACGGATTGCTCATTATAGGAGAATTTATTTGATTTTAATTACGTTTTTTTATAATCATGATTGGTTTGTTTGATTAAGGAACTATTTGCGAGGTGTATAACTTGATCCATTTTGTCCGCTAAGTTAATTCATTAAGTTTTAATTTGTTATTTAAATTAAGTAGTTTATAATAGAGTAGTATCTCATTCAAGTATGTACTAATACCTTCAAGTACTCTCTTGAATCGATTTAGTCCAGAATAATCTGTACCTTTACAAGATACAGAGTATTCTGTTCTCTTACAATCTGTACCTGCTTGTGTACATTAGTATAAAGCCCCGACAATGACTATCGACCCAAATCAACTTAACAGTAACTGGTTAGAACCTTGTTAAGTGAACTGTTTTACAATTAACTCAATTATGTAAACTTATAAATTCCGGAACCACGGCCTTTTCAATTACATCGGTTGTGAAAAAACTGTCACTGAGCAGTTTCACGTTGACTGCGCAGGAGTATTGTCTGTCACACAAATTGTTTTAGGCCGGCAACGCGATTTTATAATCGAAAAATAATGTAGTGCCAAGGCCGCTGTTTGTATGTAATACAGCAATATTACTTCAGAAAGTCTCGGTGCTTTCCAAATGAAAAATTACAAATGTTTCACAAGTTATTTACCGTAAACAATTTTAGATTCGACTGGACTATTGTAAAATGTTAAATTTGATTTATTTATCTTGCATTAAATCGCCGTGAATTTGGTAATTGTGGTATTTAACCACAAAATATTGTGAGTATAATATTTCATTCAACCGGGAATCGAAGCAAGGTACAATCCGAAGTTCGAACCTTTAACCTGGCTTTCTGGCACACTAGTGAAATAAATGTGTATTGTATTCATGAATATTTGCTCTTTAGGTTCAAATTACATAGGCTAATAAAATAAATTACCATCGGAACTCACATCATTGCCTATATTTAAAACCAGTTTCTTCTTTACAAAATGTTTGTGTAAAATTCCGTAATATCCAAGATTTCAAACGTGTTAATAACTTCGTCGGTCGGTCATCTCTATTCGTCAATCGTAAAATCGAACGGTATTTAATCTTCTTGGACATCATTACACATTAACCTACTTTTGGTCTTAACAGAGTTTAAGTCTTCTGCAAACAAGGTGGAGGCTAATTTGGCCATAAATAAATTCTGAATTAAGATATTAGTTAAATTCCATAAACTCTATCCGGTAAGATCTGTCGTGCCCACATTCTATAACTCTCAACTTAACGTCATTCGATTCGTGATACATAAATGGTACACAAGTTGATTTTCTATGGTGGCGTTTTATGCACTACATGTCTAGCTAAAGAAACACTTAGATGAGAATATCGAGACATCAGAACAAAGTCGTGATTCACTACCATCGACTATGTATGATTTTACTCATACCTGTCAGACCCGTCGTCGAAACTCAATCTTCAAAGTTTTAAAATATTAGTTAGAACTTTGATTTTCTTATAGTATCCAAAGTAAATAATACCCCCGTAGGCCAAGCATGCGCCCGCGTCGCTCTACTGACACGCTTACCCCTGCCCCCGATCCCAGGCTGAAGACTCTCGCTTATGCAACCCGCATTCAGCTGCCGATCAAACGATCGCCGATTTCCTATCGTTTTATGGGAACTTGGTAAAATGCTGAACGATACGTAGGTATATTGTGGTGAACCGAAGTTTTGTTGCTTTCACATAGTTGTCCGAAAATGGTATTCTTGTTTTAGAAACCATTTTAAGTAAAATCTACGCTTACTATGCTAACGAATATTGAGTGTGTAGACTCTAGGGCCCCTGACTCATGCCAATTTTTAACTTCTTCTCATCTATTATATCTTGGTATCTATTGAGTTTACTAGCAAGTCTGGTCAGGTTTGGCTCCGGCTGGATACTACGGTATCCGAAGATATGCTTTCCGTTAAACACAATTTGACAGCTTGAGATGATTGCGATGAAATGTCATGACTTTTAGTACATAATGTGGGCATGGTGCGTTGGTATGTAAAGAATGTTGCTTTCACAGACGCAGTAAACTTTGACATTTCAAGGCAGACGATTCGGCGGCAAAGTGGCATCCATAATTCTCACGAGAGTCGAGCTGTTTACGTAAATAAAATAAATGCGGTGACGTAATGTGAGAGAAGCGCAATAGTTCAGCAGAACGTTCATTAACCATTAGTTAGATAACAATTAATTACTCACTTACCATAAGAAGATTTCATAAAGCCTAGATTTTACCGTATCTTCATTAATCTCGGCGGCTTACCTACTTTTGTTCGTTAAACGTGCTAAGTTTGAGTAAACAGTTTCTAATTTGAAAGTAAATCTCAACTCGCTTCCGTCAATTATCACTTTTGACGTCAGGCCTAAAAAATGATTAAGGTATTATCATAAAATTATTATCCCTTTGGAATAGAACGACAAAAGCGAGATGCCACTAGCAGTAAACTGTGTGATAAAAAGAGATGGGTAGCAGAACCATTTTCGTCAGATGTCAAACAGTTGACCGCCCTGCAGAAGCTCGCTGAAAATTACGTGCATTTGATTTTTTATATTTAAAAGTGAAATTGTGTATATTTTGGAGAAATAATGCGTCTGAAACATGGTGACTTGATCGGTGATTGATTGTTATGCATTACAGCGGCATAACCCCAACAAATAATCATTTAACAGGTAGATTAGTCCAAATCGAAGCCTCTTAATATACGACTTATATATACCAATGCGCTTCAAATTTAAAGTTCTAGCTACAAACGTTAATTTACGTAAAAAATAAAGACAAAATAACACAGGGAATGTATATCGACGAATATTTTGTATAATGAAATAACGTATAGTTTTACACTAGAGCTGCATGTTCAATATTTTGTGTCGACTGTTTATCATGCATTAAACTACTATATTTAACTTAGGAGCATTGTTATAAATCACCTGATCGAAAGGGCATCTCATTTAAAGCTACAAATGTTACTACTTATGTTAGTTACTGACATCTTAAATCGGTTTCATTTGACAGCTTTTACTTGTCCTTCTATTCCGATAGGAATATTAATTTTATGGGTATTATATCCTTTCCAAGACTTATCAAGTCCCCAAATGTCAAAATCAAGTAGAATAAAAAATTGGACCTCTATAAATTAACATCACAACCTTAATAATGGGTTTGACTGCCTCTTTGAAAGTTATCAAGAGATCGCTTTAGCTTTTTGCAAATCATTTTGGAGTTGTGATGGCCGCGGGAAATGTTCCCAATTTCCCGTATTTTACTCACGGTAAATTACTGGGAATATTCCTAATGTTTCCAGAAACTTTCCCAAAGTGTCTATTGACACAAAAATGTTATGTTGAGAAAGTAAGATCTTTAAAAGTAATCAGCGGTTTATAATAGGTGTTTTTGAAAATTTTTCACTAAACAGTATGAAAACAAATAAAACTGAAGTCACTGTATTTTATCACATAAACGGGCTAAACATAAACCTATTTTTAAAAAAAAAAATGTAATCGTAGTTATTAGTAGTGGGACCGTCAGGACATGTAAAGGTAATAAAAATGCGTACAAACCTAGTAAAGTAGATACGAAACCCTTTGCGCGCGAGTCCGACTTGCACTTGACCGGTGCACCGGACCGGGAACATATCAGCAAACATTGGAAATTTACTGGTAATTCACCAGTATTTTACCCAAATTTTGGGAATTTTCAGCTAGGGAAGAGTTATTGACTCGTCAATTATTTATGAAACGGTGTAATACATGCTAATTGAATTGCAGACATACATTAATATAATATGAGTTAACACGATATTTCCAGTTTGGAGAATATTTCCGGTAACTCCCGGGACCGGCACATCACTATTTTGGAGTGACTGCCGAAGTCTGAATAAAAGCAAATTGTGTAACCTCAGGTTTATGTTGATTGATGAACAATATAGTCGATGAGTAAGCGATCTTTAACTTGATGATAATTGACTTAATTTAACCCATGAATTTGATTTGATTTGAATTTAACCCATGGGTTTGTGGACTTTAAGTTTGGAAATGTTATTTCTACTCTACCTTACCGAATCACTGTATGTTAAATGACATGCTTAACTGCGGTCTTATAAAAAAAAGATAATTAATATTTTAATGTCTAAAATGACCGTATTATCATAATTTTCAATTCAAGTTTTCATAATGTTATCCTGAAAGTTAACGTACTTTATTTGTGAACAACATCATATTATAATAAAGTGCATACTGGACTCACAACCCTTTACGGCTAAGAAATTGTGCGTCTGAGTTATTGCCAACATGCAATCAGATTAATTTGCTTTCCACTCGTGGTAGCTCTATTATGAACTATCATAATACTGTAATCAGGCTCATTTAATCTCTAATTTATAGGCATGTAAATTACATCGGTTTGGCTGTAGGACGGAGCCAGATAATGACGTGAAAATTCTTGGTTAGGTTTCTCTATTACATGCATACAATTTTTCAAAAAGATGCAAACCATATTTGCAGTTAAGTACTTTTATTTTTTTGCAATGGAGTTTAGTGTTTGCAAGTATGTGTTTGTTTACCGATGCTTATTTTCTCTCCAAAACCCTGATCTTTTGTAGGCACTGGGCGGTCCTCGGCGGCGTCGCCCGCGTAAATTTCGGATTTACCGTAAAATATTTTAACGCAAAACATACATAATTGGAAGTAAGAGACCAAAAACCTTAGCGATTAGCGCAAGCGCAACTTCAACAGCGAGCATTATTTTGATGAGGATTAATTTTAAAACAGTGATAGCTTCTAAGATTGAAATGATTGTAATCAAATCATGTTAAAGGCATTTTGTTCAAAATGAAATGCATTTGATATTGAATATAATTATTTGGACAAGAATAAATACCGGTGTGCATCAAAACATTTTTGAAAATAGTGCATAATTTTTATTAAATTTATGAACATAAAAAGTTTGTTGAGTAAACAATATCAGATAGGCATATTGCTCAATGAACACTCTAAGTAAGTACCTACATTAAGGTCTATGTTTTAAAGTGTATCTTTAATCAGAGCATATTAACTATTCGAATCGAATCACGTAGGACTTCTAGTGTCATGATCACGATCCGACTACTGTGACTTCTCACACAATTAATTTACATGATACCACATAACATTATGTGACTGATCATATATTATTATTTAAAGCCGTCGTTGGGTCTTCATTCAGTGCAACTTGAATTATTATAATTTCTCTGCACTTGGTAGGAGTGCCATAGAAAGTCATGCTGACCGAGGCCTGAATATCAAGAGGTTAAATATACTATGACCAGTAGAATGCGAAATCACTAGCTAGGTAGGTGCTTCGAGCCAGCAATAAGAGGCGGACACTAGTTGTCTAATTAATCATACAGGGTGTCGTTCTGGAATTTATTTATGACCTTGAATTTCGACGTGCCACATGATGAGAGATTTGTTGGCACTAAATTTGTCATCACACTACAATTTGGATAACTAATTAATTGTAGGTATGATAGGAGAAGGCTCCAAGTGTAAATCTTGAGCTCTGATCTGAGCTTGAGATCTACGAGCTGTCACTTCATTATGTTGATTCCAGTCAAAACGTGCAACTAACTCTTAAACTCCATCATTCTCTTCACATTTGCCATTATAAATAAATATAAATATGCGCCAGACAAGACGCCAATTGCCGCGGTTTTGAGGTAAGAAATTTTCTTTCTTGTGTTACGAATACCAGACAACGATTATGACGGGGGCGTCTCCCATAAATCCTTAATACTTACATATTAAACATCCATGAATCGGGTACAAATGCTCGTGCTCATCACTCAAACATTTGCCCCTTGCGGGATTCGAACCCGCTACGGCCGGCGTAATAGTCAGGAACTCTTACCAATACACCAAACGCGTCGTCGCAATATACTCTATCTATTCGTTTCAAGCGTAGAGTAGGTCCCTCTCTCAGTATGCTTAAGCATCGTTGTAGGTAGGCCTATCTGTATGTAGATCTATCTATCTAGAATCAAGAGTAGTACGGTGCTCACTTAGCATACCGAAGCATTGTGAAAGGTTTATCCAAAGAATTAAGTGTACCTATCTTATGTCGGATTGCTACCCTGTATATGAGCATGGCTGTTATTGGTATTCAAGAGACCTCGTGTCTTGGCCAGCGGAAGTGTCTCGCAGCCATTGTTTACCTGAACCAATGAACCCTTTGTAGGTCGCTTAGGCGCGCCGATTATTATAAACTAGCCAGCTTGTTGGATTGGATTCCAATATCTTTATTCAACTCGGTTATGTATCAAAATCTACAGGCTGTGCTTGTAGATGGCAATGTTTATGATAGTTGAATAGTTGATAGATGACCATCAATATCCAAAAGATACATATTATGTGTTCACATATAAATTCACCCGATGTTGTAGGTTGACGTTTATAAGTAATAATGATAAACTAAATACTGAGGTCTGTTGCTGGTTTTGTTTATCAATTGGAAGTATTGGAACACATAACTAGTTTGGTTAAATTTAATTTATTTATAGAAAGTAAAAAAAATGATTTAGATCTACTGTTTTTATCTGAAGCGATGCGTATCGCGACGTAATAAAATGTATAATAGGCTGGTTAAGTTTTTTATTATAATTCAGTTACTTCATCGTTTTTTGTGCTGTTCTAAGAACTCAAAGACGCCTAAGCAAAAATGAAGACAAGGTAAAGATATTTATCATTTACCATTATTTTTTTGCGCAACTCTCACATTGTTACTGATACTCTACGTGACTTATCCGTCATTACATTTTTTTATTGATAAACTCGAGTGTTAAGTATAGATGAAAGGTAAAATATGTGTCGATAATAGTTTCCAACATAATATTGCATATTGTGTTTATTGCAACCATATCTGGGGCAATATGTTAGTATAAATTAGGGTTAATATGAGACAGCGGGTAAGTTATCACTCGGTCATCCATGGAGACCGCCAAATATTTATTTCTGGTGCTGGGTCTAGTGACCCAGGTAAGTATTCCTTTGATATTTGCTGAATATTACCAATTTTTTTTTAAATAAATATAATGTGATTTTATCTTGGTATTCCAGTACTCAGTTCAAGGCAGCTGCTTCTGTTCGTCATCGCTGTACCCACCAGCGGCATATGCACCTGCTGCTCCAGCATACTACGAGTATGGTGCACCAGCACCTGCTAACCCAGCATACTACGAGTATGGTGCACCAGCACCTTCTGCCCCAGCATACTACGAGTATGGTGCACCAGCACCTGCTGCCCCAGCATATTACGAATATGCGGCACCAGCACCCGCCTATCTGGACTACGCACTCACCGCCCCTACGCCCTACGCCCTCCCGCCGGCTTACCCCCCTCCGCCTTCCTCCTGCCCAGGAGCCATCACCATCCAAGCACCCCCGTCTCCCCCGCTGTACCTGAACCTTCCTCCCCCCGCGCCGGTCTACGTCACGCCACCAGCGTCGCCTCCCGTGCTTATAGATTTCCCTATCCCACCTCCCGTGACTATCACTCCTCCCCCACTACCACCTTTCGTCGTCAACCCTCCGCCACTACCGCCGATGACAATCACACCGCCTCCATTGCCTCCTCTATGTGTTACCCCGCCTCAACCGCCCCCAGTATGCGTATCAGTTCCGACGCCGCCAGTGATGTACATCGAGCCACCGCTGCTACCGCCGATTCTAGTAGAGGTCCCCATGCCACCCCCGATCATGATTGAACTGCCTCCGCCGCCTCCGATTATGATCCAGCCTCCGCCGATCGGGCCTTTCATGGTGCAGCCTCCCCCCCTGCCGGCGATACCGGTGGAGATTCCATCGCTGGGTCCGATGATGGTGCAACCGCCTCCATTGCCGCCTGTCTGCGTTCAGCTACCTCCCCTGCCTCCGATGACTGTACAACCTCCTTCACCACCACCGATGACCGTTTCACCTCCGCCGCTGCCTCCCTTCACAGTGCAGCCCCCGGCGCCAGGACCCATGTTGTTTGAGATCCCTCCGCCGGCGCCTGTTCTTGTCCAGCCTCCACCGCCTCCTCCATTCTGCGTACAGCCTCCCCCGCCACCCCCGGTGTGCCTCCAACCTCCCCCACCTCCTACCATTTGCTGCAACTCAGCGCCACCGCCGTGCAACCCTTACGAATACCCGTCACCATACCTTCCACCGGCTGTTGGACCTATTTACTTGTAGAAATTGTTGTTTAATTTGTATGTTGTTATCTAGGTGCTTTATTTTATTTAAAAAGAAATAAACACATAATTTAAATTTTATCTTGTTTATCATTTTGAAGCCTCCCTCTGACTCAGCGCTTCACCAGCATTAAGTTGAAAAATTAGAATATGTAATTAAAACGTTGACTATCAACGGGGTAGGTACTGTCAACTAAGGCGGAAATTATAATGATCTAAGAAAAATAAGGAGTTGGACCAAGGATTTGAGTTGTGGTCGCTCTCTGCCTATCTCGGGAACGTAGGATCATAAGTTAAATCAATACACAACTGTTAGATCTCCATAAGCTCGTTCTTATTTTCAACCTGCCCTCCGCACAGTTGTGCAATGTACAATGTTTATTTATATATTTTATTTTATTATTACAACAAAATCCACAGCTGTCAAAAGTACAGTTTTACGTGTTTCTTATACATATACTACACATAGAGCCGAAATTGGATTTACATTTTATAAACAAATAAGTGTGAGTGTGTCTGATGTCGTCAATCTTTATATGCAATAATAGTACATTATGATACAAGTGTGCTAAGTTGACCATTATATACAAGGCGATATTGTGTGCGCACGAGCGAAAGCGAGTGCGCCATAAGAAAGCCGCGTATATAATGGTCACAGGCACACGTGTTTCATACGACGTTTTTCAACACACTTGCGAGGAAAAAACAAGACTCTTCAATTACTAAATTTTTAATTATTGAAACAGTTACATTTCACTCGATTTTGATAGCAAAGACTTTCGCACGCATTTTTCGCCTCGTTACGTATGTCCGGCGGAGTTAATAATAGGTTTTCTTCATTTCCTTCACTTGAAGTAGACATTTTCATTAATATTAAACTTCATAATTAATCCAAACTTTGTCACAGCCGACAATTATTATTTACGAAAAATAGCGCGTTGTTTTTTTTTCTTGCCGCGATACCGATGCGCGCGCGCAAGGCTTAGGCACGAACTAGATCGGCCAAAAGTCAAGATTAAAAACGTAATAATTTGTGTTTAAAACACAAATCACAGGAAATGTTAAATGAATTTGAGCTATTTTTTAGTAATAAATCTAGATTTACCATTTATTGAAATAAATACGTAGATACTGTTATTTTTTGCATTAATACTGTTTGGGAGTGGGTGGGGATAAAAGTATTGTATAACCCGACTAAATTATATCGCTTCTTCTTCTTACTTACGACTTGGTACTAGGGTACAAATGTAAATTGGTCGGGTTAATAAACTAAAAGCACTAGTGCAATAATATACTGAAAAAACACGCGTGTTTAATATCTAGGATTATGAGCTGAAAATCGGTGGAATAAAAACGTCGTTTTGAGCAAGTGTGTTGAAAATTTCAATTATCATATGTGTGTGTGTGTGTGTTTTTTATTCTTAGACCCTTTACACATTGCGACTTTTAGCAGCGATGCAGTCGCGATGCTAACGCGCGTTAGTATCGATACAGTCGCGATGCAGAACCTGGAAATTGACAAATTATGAACTGAATTTTGGCGACTGCATCGATACAAACGAGCGACTGCATCGATGCATCGATCGATCTAAATTAAATCTGTTCATTGCGTAAGTCGCGATGCTGAAGCGCGTTTTCAAAACGCGCGACTGCATCTATGCTAAAAGTCTAAGAAGTAAGAAGTCTAAGAGTTATATTTCGTAAAGTACACGTTTTTAAGTGATTTTTACTTATGTTCTCATCTGTATTTCCTTGCCCACAGCATGGCGGGGTCCGGAGGGCTGTCGGAGTGGACGGAGGGCGCGTCGGTATGGTTCCAACCGGCCGGCGCCCCCGCCCCGCTCCCCGGCTCGCTCGTCGAGGTACACCGAGCTGCCAGGGTGCTGCTCGTCAGTGCCATTGTTAATGGACAGGTTCGTACAAGCACAGCATTGATTAAGAAAGGAATTCATATGCGAAAGAAATGTCACTTGCTGTAAGTAGAGTGCTACTAACGTAAAAATCTCCGATACAAAAGTCGACCCGAGTGATAACTAAATGCGATTTACACTATAAAACTGGTTTAGGTAAGGGCTAAGTTAAGCATTTTATATACTGCACTTTGACAATCACTTAGCTAGCACTTGTTGAAGAATGAGACATGACTCTGAAATACATTTTCAGAAAATCTGTGAAACGCCGGCGGCATCTGCTTAACTCATGCGTTAGTTAGGCTATTTCATCTTTGATTAAGAAACCCATATTATTATACATATATAAGAACTCCACAGCTATACGAACCGTAAAAAAAAATGACTATAGCTAGTGTATGGAGAAGCTCTACTATATGCATGTAAAACTTCCTTACCTAATTTCAAACTAAATACAAAGAAGTTCAGCATTGTCTCTGAAAAAAACACCTAATCTCATTATAACTAAAATCGTGTGTACTCCTAGTCAATGTGTTGTCTGATATTTATTGACCGGCATGAAATCTATCCGCAAGGGACATAACGTTGATAAGCATTTAAATTGCAATACAAATGCAGATGTGGTGCAAAGGCAGTTGAGTTTATGCAACCATGCGAGATTGAGGCAATCAAGACCCTATGCGGTGGGCTGGATAGCACCCTTCTCGGAAGGCATCGGATGCCATCGAACTGGTTGCCTCATAAGATACCACGGCACTGATTTTAGGGTTGTCCAGTGCCCAGAAAATCTATTTTTAACGATTCGTGGACGACCTCCGTGGTGTAGTGGCTATAATAAGCACGCTGGTTGTAAGGCGTCACCGCTCCGAGGTTCCGGGTTAGATTTCTGGTCGGGACAATATAGAAATAAAAAATTTCTATATTGTCTCGGGTCTGGGTGTTGTGGTACCACCGTTGTTTCTGATTTCCATAACACAAGTGCATTAGCTACTTACTTTGGGATCAGAGCAATGTATGTGATTGGTGTTGGAGTTAAAAAAAAAACAATATGAAATAAAAAAATCTAAGTGTCAGGGTGCAACATATTGCTACGAATAAAGTACATTGTTAGGTTTAATCGCAGTGTTTTTGCATTCCATTACTTACATATAGGTGTTAATTGATTCTTGATTTAAGATAATCTGCTAGAATTTGTAAAATCTCAACTCATCCAGGTTTTAATTTGTTCCAGAGGCTTTTTTGGATTGTTAAATATTTGTAAAAATATTTCCTTCGGATATTGTTAGAGCAATCTCGCAACTTTGATGATGTCACGCAGCCTAACAAACACTATAAAACAATAATATAATTTTAAAAAATCTATTATTTTAGCTAGCATACATTTATGGTGGTTTTCTTAATCGCCAACCCTGCTATGCAATATGTCGCCTCTGTCCGAAGATCCCGTTTAGCCATAAAGTGTATACAGGCAAAACCTGTACGGTTTATAGACGCAATTTCTATCGCCTTAATTAAATTTTATTATCAGACCATTACTCTCGTGTTGACGGTGAAATTATACGTTACCTCATAATACCGTGGCAGTAATTTTTCAGCCTATTACAGAACAATTACTATTAATCGAAATCATAAGTAATTATGTCGTAAACAATGTTTAAATGCCAAGTTTAGTATATCACCCGGTTGTTAAGACCGGTGTGTGATTATCGAATGGGCAAAAAAGTAAAACTTGACAAGTCAATAACAGCAACTTCGGAAGGAAATGGCTTAACCTACTTATTTATGCAAAGTACTTAGTAGTTAATTGCATGACAAGTAACATATGAGTAGAGCTAGTGAAACACATAACGATTCGCGTGATTACTCAGTTTATATTAATTATCGCATAGGTGCAGTAATATGTTACGAAATCGGGATGCTAACACGTAGGTACGCGATGGTTTCGTGATATTCATAGGTTTGTAATGCCTAGCGGCTTGGCGACGTCATTATAGCTTGATAGTACAAGCGCATCATATTTTTACATCAGATCAATAGTAGTAGTAGTAGTCTCCCTAGCTGATTTCGACTACGGTGGCCAGTCAGCACGGGACATATTATAGTGCACAAGTGTGTGCGCAAACACGGGTGCAATCACTATTCCTCTCACTCTCATAGCCCGATGAGACAGCAATCAGATACGACCGAAGAGATATTTCTAAACAGATAAACCCATTCTAAACCATTAGATAAACCCAGGTACATATTTTTGGCCCGACCCGGGGATCGAACCCGGGATCTCTGGCGCAGCCGACACTCTAACCGCTGCGCCACCAAGGCACTTTAACAGAGGCAGTATCAAGAATCAATAGTTTGTACTGCAACAAATATCTCTCGGACCTGATGGACCCTTGTTCTAGAACCTACATAGGATTCATATGTAACTTTTATAGTCATTCGTCCCATCTTTTTAAACTCTGAATGAATCTTAAACATTGATTGCAAAATTCAGAATAACCTATTTAAATTTCTCAAGTACGTCAGTGGCTATGTACGTATATACGTACGTATTTAAATAGATATCTGTAATGAGTCAGCTGTATAAACACATTTTCGTGCTGTGCCAACATGCATATATGCATTTTAATGAACTCAGAATAATGAATATCGGCATTTGACTCTTTGCCTTGAACTTGCGGTCATGAGAATCAGCTTGACCATGAGAATAAGGAGAAAAGATAGACTACACAAATAATTACCTGCATATTATTTTGAGACCGTTTCAAAAAGATTGATTAATTTACTTAACAACTTGAAAAATCGTAGAAAATACATAGTAGGCCGATAAAATCTGTCGTTTTCGCCTTAAAATGTTAAAGCATCCGTCAAAACTGGTTCTAAATCCGCTCAAAGATATGTGATTCAAGTTAGCGATCCAACTGAGACCTATCGTAGAGATATCGTCATCTTGGAAAGGCGTACCGCAAGGCCGCAGCCGGAATGCCGCTAGAGAGTTAGAGTTGACTCAACAACACTTGTAATTTATGCTCGCCTGGTATGTCTCGGCTCTTACGTTCGTACTAAACTGTGTTTTTATTGTGGCAGAGATATGACGATTAATTTTAATAAAATACTCGTAGAAATTTCTGATAACATGCAGTAAATAATGAACATTTCAAATTCATATTTAGTTGTCGATGATAATTTGATGGTGTGATTCTTGTGATATTCGCAGTGCGATGATATCCTAAACGAAAACACAAAGAAACACTATATGTTTCTTACAAATTCCATACAGGATGTTGTCTATAGAATCGCTTAGCAATTCAGCTTTTCTTTAGTATTGGTTCATCTGATATTGAAGAAGTATTTTTAAACGCTCATTATGTAGATTGTAGATGGTATAATGTGCGGGATCTTTTCAATCGGAAAGTATAATTCTATAATAACACAAGAAGTTATGCTCTTCCTTGGTTAAATAAAAACACAATTCCCACGGTACTGATCAATTCCACATGTAATGATTACTTCACGGTATCCATGCATAATACCTTGACTTGCAACTATGTAATGTTACCGACATGCACCCACCCTAAGACTTTCTATGGATCGTGTTATGTAAATTGAAACAATCAAATTGACAAAGCTTGAGAAGACTCCTTCAATCTCAGGAATATACCCACAATTTGAATAATGTTCTCGAATTCTTCTGAATAAATGTTCGGGTCAAAATAATAATAAAAATAATATACCTAACGAAATATGAATATTACTAGCGGTCCCCCGCGACTTCGTCCGCGCGTTTTGAGTTTGCTCCCTCCCCTCCCGTCGCAGCGTCATGTTTTATATCCTAAAGCCTTTCTCGATAAATAAGCTATCCAACACAGAAATATTTTTTCAAATCGGTCCAGCAGTTCCTGAGATAAGCGCGTTCAAACAAACAAACTCTTCAGCTTTATAATATATAGCGGTCCCCCGCGACTTCGTCCGCGCGTTTTGAGTTTGCTCCCTCCCCTCCCGTAGCAGCGTCATGTTTTTTAACCTAAAGCCTTTCTCGATAAATAAGCTATCCAAAACAAAAATATTTTTTCAAAATGGTCCAGCAGTTCCTGAGATAAGCGCGTTCAAACAAACAAACTCTTCAGCTTTATAATATATTAGCGCAAGCGCACGTTGTACTTAAGCTGCGTACATTATTTTGGTGCGGAGTTATGTTAAAACTGTGATAGTTCCTAAGATATTTATTGAAATCAAACGATATAAAGGGCAACTTGGTTTTAAATGAAATGCTCGTGATGATGAATGTATTTATTTTGATAAGAATAAATACATGTGTGTATAATACACCTCTAAAAATAATGCATTATTTTTTTACAAATTTATTAACATAAAAAAGGTTGTAGTAAGTCAACCATAAAAGATAGACATATGCTGTCGCGGACTTTATTATAGAACTCTTAATGCTGAACAATCCTGTCATACATGATTTTTGTGTAACTTAAGCGGTTTCCGCAGCGTATGCAGCGGAAGCTCTCAAAAGGAATATCTTTCTCCCGTTTTCGCAACATTTTTCATTTCTGCTGTGGTCTTATGAGTCGTATCTTTATGTTATATAGCTTAAAGCCTTCCTCGATAAATGGACTATGTAACCTAAAAATATTTTTTCAAATTGGGCCAGTAGTTTCTGAGATTAGCGCGTTCAAACAAACAAACAAACAAACAAACTCTTCAGCTTTATAATATTAGTATAGATTCACCTAAATAAACAAGTGAAAATGATGAAATTGCGTAGAAACAAACACATATCATATACTAGACATGTTCACGAAAGCAGCTCTCATAAACCAGTAACCACTTCATCCTCCCGTTATCCTACCTCTATAACAGTTCTTAGCTATCAACCACACGGCAGGGTAGTGGCCTGGCGTAGTATGGCAATCAGTTACCCGCGACTCGCGTCCACCGCACTACGCGGCCTGTCATTATGTGAAAGAAAATTGTTCTGACCTGTGCAATGCATCGATTCGATTGGGTATCTGACGGAATGTTCTCCGAAGAAGGACTGATGTTGGAAATCATACGGTGGCTCAACGTGTAGACTCTACACTGTAGTTTTGATGATGATAGGTTTGCGAAAACTTGTCCCGAGGAAAGCAGGGATAGTGATAGGGAAAGGAGTGACAAGTGTAAAACATACCCAGATATTGTGGAATTCACACAACATGTTAATGTTGAAACCGGACAATAACTAGTCTAACAATATCTAGGCATCAAAAGTGCAAAAAGCTAAGAGAAACTCTTGTAAAGATCCTGACATGCTCTAATGAGAGTCCGTTTCGCCCCCACTCCCCAAACGTCACCTGAATCCTTCAGATCCTTTACGTCAATCTTATCTATCAGCTCAAGTGACTCTTGCATCTCATCGAACTTCACACGTCAGAGAAAGAAGCATAGCGTTGACTTGCGTCACACTGCGACCGGCGTAACAAAAATGGCGGCATCAAGGTCGCATTCCTCCAAGTTGTCAAGTTCAAGCGTGAGGAGCAGGCGTGGACGACCGCTCTCCGTTTCCACGCTTAAGGATCTGTGCTTGGATGTCCTGGTTAAAAATGTAAATATATATTATACAGAATGTCTCGGAATGTAAGGGTCAAATTAAAACAGTGCACAGTGCTATATATATAGGGCTCATTATGACTATACACTCTTTTATTTGTATTCAAGACCACTCTTAACCACCTCCTTGAATTTGGCTCGTCCATGTTTTTACATCCTGTATAAGAAAGAAAAAGAAAGATAAAATGGCCGAGCCAAATTCAAGAAGGTGTGGTAATTAAACTCGGTTTTTCTTGACTAGTCCAATAATGTAAACAATCATTTCATATCTTTTAAAATAATACCAATGAATAAAATTAATAAACTATTTTATTTCAGTGTAAACGATAAATTACCTATGCAAGTTGTAAGTTTATCTCATTTTAAAAACAAATCGTTTCGTTAAAAAGGAATGTCACGGTTGTTTACAATATTCGACTTGCAAAGAAAACCGGACTATAGTCGAGTTGAGAATACGGGGAAACAAATTAAAAATATTTTTTAAATTTATTTTTTCTGTATCCATCATCATATTTAATTAAATTGTTGTTCATTAAGAATGTTATGAGCTTAAATTGCGGCAACAATCACTTTTATAGAGTTAGGGAACAAGAACTTCCACTCCGTGGCTACTTCAACGGACACAACATATTTCAGCTTCATTTATCTCCACGTCCCGATTGTCACAGACATAATTGATGCAAATCCTACAGTCTTATCAGATCGTATGTACAAACGTAATTGGCTTTGATGGATTACCATGCAATATACATTTCTATTTGCTTAATCTATGCCTCGAGTAAATGAGGGTCACTTAACAGTATCTAGATAATCAAGTGGCCACGCCGAACTTAGTTGCGGCTAAATCTGCTATGTCATTCGCAATGGAAATGTGGTGCCGCAACATACCACATACCAGTCCGTCAACAGTATTCAAATGCATCGATTCCATTGAATATTCGAGGTGATAATGTGGAATGAATATGCACAAGAAATGCGCAATGAGTTGCGAACAACGCCGTGATCTCGAGAGCGAAAAGCTGCTGGCTGACGGGTCACGAAAGATGCTCTGATACAAATTGTGAACCGCCATTATGTTATGTCACAGCACAGCTGGCTAGATAAGACATTATAATTTTCCGTGTGGCTGCCGTTTCGCGTTTCGTTATACCTTTGAGAAGTAAGCCAGTGGGAAATTGCTGCTTATTTTAATAATTGTGCAAGTTATTCGCAGTGATCTTGATACCTTTAAATTTGTATGCTTATTCATAGTTATGTAAAATTTGCAGTTACTTCATCAAGTTACACATTTTAGAGCAACCAGTAATTAATTAAACGCAATAATCAAAATATTTAAATTTATTTCTGCTGTGATTTGTTCTAAATGACTTGAACATTTGAAAGCAAGCTGGTATTATTAATATTCCTTACACAAGTAAAATTAGGTAATTCAAATGGAAAGAAATTTACATCTTAGTTAAATTTAGGAGCAGCAATATTATTTTTAATATAAACCATTTTATCGAAACTTTTTTTATGCCCACATAAAAAATATGTATTTGTTCGTTTCATTATAGTTGTACTTTCACTCTATGATCATAAACTGAATGATTTTCATTCGGCCATAACATAACCATAATTCTTCTGCCTCATTATCAAACCATAATATTTAACCGTTTGCCGTAAATCTAGTCATGAAACTAGTTTATGGACGTCTAGGATATAATTCATTGCCATTAAATTCCATTTAATTCGAAACTCTAGTATCTAAATGTAATTTCCATAATTATCGCACTTCGGTGTAATAAACTTTATGACCATGAGAGTTAAATTCCGCAAAAAGGGAAAATATCTGCAGACACGCAAACCCTAACATAATAATGTAAATAGGAAACAACACCTCCGTATACAATCAAAGACTGTAAAACGATAGGAAGACTCATTTAACAATGTTCTGTTATGATTATGCCTGATGCATGTTTCTTAACTCCGCAACTGACATGCCTAAAAGAAAAAAGGTCAATTCTCTACATATGACCTTGTTAAGAATGCTTACAAAGACGTACACAAACATCTATAATAGTAGATTATTCACACACGCAGGCACCACCTTGAATCACAAGCACACGAACCTTGAATCGCGTGAGGGTTGTAGATCTGAGGCCAGAGAGGAGCGAGGTAATAGAAAATCCTAAATGTTCGTATATAAATCGGGCATAAATCCAACTTTATGCCCGAGGTAAATACTCTGCTTTTCACGCTTTCTCTATGGCCATTAAATGATGTTAACTAAATAAGATATATACACCGGTGCGCCACGCTGTGTTAAATCATTTCAACAAAATAAATGTACACATCAACTTAATTTTTATGGAATTAGCTGCACAACCTTGCTTTAAAAAAAGTCATGCCAAATATTGTACTAATTTTTCGCAATATTTTTTCTCGTATCGGCGCGTGGTGGCGTTCGTTTTTCGAACTATCTCCTCTTCGCTTGATGATGGTGCAGGAGAATCACATTACCGACTATCGCGTAATGCATTCATACAATATTTCGGCCCGTGAGCCAAGATATAACTTTAGGGATAACAAACAAATGTGTTATTAACTTAAAACTAACTTATATACTTTAAATGGTAACACATCCAACCACGAAATCCACGTGTAGGCATATCTATTTAAATTAATCAAGTGTGAGATGAGTCACTTTAAGTTAACATTACAGATATGTTATTGAACGGTGCCGATCAGAAAGGTTGAAAAGATTTAAAGGTTAGCAGAGTCTACAGCAGTCATGTGCAAACTCATACCTAAAGAGAAAATTAATTCTAATCATTTTCGTTTCTCCACAGCCCCAAACCTTCGCCCTGCAAATGGGCAACGGCGAAGAAGAGGGTGACCCAGTATGGCCCCGCGAGGAGCTGGGTCCAACTGGCGTGGACGACATGACGCGCCTCCACGACCTCCACGAAGCTGCCTTGCTGTGGAACCTGAAGCTGCGATACGAACAGGGCCTGATCTATACCTATGCGGGGTCCATACTGGTGGCTGTCAACCCGTACCGGCCGGTAGATGCGTTGTATGGACTGCAGACTGCGAGGAGGTGAGTTTCATCGTGTTTAAACAGCAATTTTATTAAGCGATAAATTATCATTTTGTATGCTGTGCCAATTTTCCGTACGTAGACATAAACAGAAGAACATCTAATCCTGACTTGCGCAAGTGGGATTTAAATCCTTTACTGATATGTAAATTGCTAAGATCATCGTAAGTGAAACAATAATTGCAATGTAGTATGTTCAGTATACTAGTCTTTTTCGTCCTTCCCCGAGAAATCAATTTTGTTACTTGTATGTAGGTACCGATATAAGTTTAGGGTTAAAGATCTTTTTTCTCAAACGAAATTACATTTCATTTATGATTAGATAGACAAAATGAAAAATAATAATAATTAGCTGGTTTTTTAACTTATTCTAAATATTTTAATACTAACACACTCTTTTATGGGGTTGAGTAGCATATTCAATAGCTACTTATGCTCCTTTATACAGTATAGTCTTCTTTCCATGGTTAGTTTTAGGCGCACATAAATACTTATGATTAAATAACAATATGTTAATCAGATTTGATCAATTGTAAGATATTTTAGTGAACTTTTTGGAACCTTTATTTCATCCCTGTCTATTTTATTTTAAACATTAATATAACATTTTTCACATTACAGATACCACGCAGCGGAAGCCCTAGGCGACCTACCACCCCACCTCTTTGCCATAGCCGCCGCTGCGCGCGCCTCTCTGCCTCAGCCTCAAGCCATTCTCATCTCCGGCGAGTCCGGGGCCGGCAAGACCGAATCCACCAAACTAGCCGTCCAGTTCCTCGCTGCTGTGGCCCCTGCGCCCCCTGGAAGGGCCCCCGTCTCAGAACAGATTTTGGAAGCCGCGCCCCTGTTAGAGGCCTTTGGTAATGCGAGAACACCAAAGAACCACAACTCTAGTCGCTTCGGAAAACTCCTCGAATTGTATTTCAAAGACGGTGCGTTAGCAGGCGCTAGAGTCGCCCATTATTTACTCGAAAAATCAAGAATAGTAACGCAATCGCCTGGAGAAAGAAATTATCATGTCTTTTACGAATTATTAGCGGGTTTGGATGAAGAACAGAGGAGATCGAGAGGACTATTGACAGCAGAGCATTACTTCTACCTCAACCAAGGAGGTGATTCAGGGGGCGCTGGCGCTGGGGCTGACTGGTCAGCATTATGCGGAGCGATGCAAGTTCTAGGCATAGGAGATTCTGAAAGGGAAGACATAACCAGAGTTCTAGCAGCAGTATTGCATTTGGGGAACGTGTATTTTCATAGGAGACAGTTGCGACACGGGCAAGAGGGTGTGCAGTTGGGTGGAGGGGCCGAAGTGCGTTGGGCCGCGCATTTGTTGAAGGTCCCTGCTGAGGCGTTAGCGAGAGCATTGACCACACGAGTGACGGCTGCGAGAGCTGAACGAATGAGATCGCCTCTACCGATTGATCAGGCTTTAGACGCTCGAGACGCGTTTGCCAAAGCCCTATACTCATCTTTGTTTAACTGGCTAGTCCTGCGAATAAATTCGATAGTGCATCGCGCTGGGCTCCACGACGCCCACCGTATATCGCTCCTCGACATCTTCGGATTCGAAGATTTGGAGGAGAACTCATTCGAGCAGCTGTGTATCAACTACGCGAACGAGACGCTGCAGCACTACTTCAATAAGCACATATTCAAGCTGGAGCAGCAGGAGTATCAGAAGGAACGGCTGGAGTGGTCCAATTTGACATGGAACGATAATTCTCCAGGTATGTTTTGAATTTGTTTCTGCCTTGTTTAAAAAATGGTTACTCAATACATTCAGCTCGAATTATGATGCCCTTTAGTCTTTATAACCTAACAAATAGATTTCTGTGCTTTATCTACCAAGCAGCATCTTATGGGCTCGTCATAGTCTCTTCGTAATCTTCGTTATCCAATTTAGAACTAAAATATCACTTAACAGAGCGCAAAAATGAAATGTATAGTGTCAGAAATAAGATTCAGCTTTATGTACCTCCACTTAAAGTTGATTTCACCTTCCAGTGATCCAGCTGCTGAGCAAGAAGCCAGTGGGCATATTACACCTTCTGGATGACGAGAGCAACTTCCCACGAGCATCAGATGCCTCGTTCCTCGAGAAGTGCCATTACAACCATGCGCTCAACGAACTGTACTCCCGACCGAGATTAGGAGCTAACGAGTTTGGGGTAAGTGCTATAAATGGTGCATTAACCTGCCTACATCTACCTAGATACGTTATAGACAGGTCCACTCGCTCGCTAGCGACTTTATAGCTGTTTTAGTACACTGTTCTGGCAATGACAATACATTACCGGTGATTTCCACATAACTTCTCGTCGTGAGAGAGAAGTCATTCGCTTATTTAAAGAATCGGTCTAACGACAAAATCAGTTAATTACAGAGCCCAAGGTACGTTTTGTCTTCAAGTCTGATTTTCCTGATACATTGGGAACGTCTAGTTTGGAGTTAAAAATCTAGATAAAAATAGCTGAAATAACAGATTTTCCCAATGTTTTCTCACCCTACATTGCTTCTAGTTTTGCATTTTATTCTTACCGCCACTGCCGGGCACAGTACCTACGGTTATACGTTTTTCTTCTCAAAAAGTGTTGTTAAATACTTATCGAATTTTCTAAAACTGTGACATCTTTTACAGATCAAACACTACGCTGGCCAAGTGTGGTACAACGTCGAAGGGTTCTTAGATAAGAACCGCGACGCCCTTCGCGCTGATGTTCTAGAACTGTTATGCAGCAGCGAAGTGCCGCTGGTAGCTGAGATGTCAGCCCAATTGAGAGCTCAACATGATGCCAATAAAACTTTACCGAGAGGCGCCAATGGCAGATTTGTTACTATGAAGCCTAGGACACCTACAGTAGCTGCCAGGTACGTGATACATTAATGATATATAAGAGCTGCAATGCAGCAGTTGCATTCCTAAGAATCTGTACTCTTCTTGTTCTTTGATTTAAGAGCCTCGATCATGTCGGTAGAGTAATCGCCATTCTTTCCTTTTGCCTGCTTTCATCTTGCCTTCCTGATACGACATGACAGTAAGTTTCTTCTCCACTTGGTAGCTATTTCAACCACATAGTACTCCCACTTCGCGTTTTCCCTTTTTTTTTATTTTATGATTTTCTCTAAAAACTGTCATGTGTATCAAGTGTCCTATCATATTTCCCAGTCGATTTTCTATTGTTTTCAAAAAATATCCTTTTCTTGTTTACAATATCTAACACTTCATCGTTTGATTTCTTATCTTTCCAACTGAGCTTTTCCATTCTTCTCCAACACCACATTTTAAATGCTTTCAACCTCTCCGTGTCAATGTCCACGTCTCACTATCATACATACAATGCTATACTCTAGACGCAAATTTTAATATGTCGCTTCCTAATTTTCTTGGAGATGTTTGCTCTGAGTACATACTTTTTGCTGTTGAAAGTCTTAACAAAAAAAAACTACTCTTAAACAAAATAAAAATATATGTTTATTCATTATTACACCAATTACCTAGCACCAAACTATGAAACTATGCGTGTACTGTGCTATAGTGCTTAGGATGACAGATGCTATCACCTTTTATGCGTTCATGACTCAAATCAAATGTCTTCTTTTAACACAACATTACTCCTTGAAGGTTTCCACCGCACCACCGCTGTTTAAGCAATCTACTACACCTCTCAACTATCATTAAACTTATTCCCCTTACAGATTCTCGGACAGCCTTCACCAACTCCTAGAATCCATGTCACGCTGCAACCCCTGGTTCGTTCGCTGCATCAAACCAAACACGGACAAGTCACCCATGAAGTTCGACATGCCCTGCGTTCTGGCCCAGCTGAGATACACCGGCATGCTGGACACTATCAAGATACGGCAGACCGGTTACCCTATCAGAATACCGTTCCAGCACTTCGTGGATCGATACCGGTGAGTAACTAAATTGATGATGCTCCTTATTGTATTCATCCGCTGCAATCCACGTTTGGCTGCAACTCGCTGCATCGAACCAAACACGGATAATCGCCTATAAAGTTCGACATGCCTTTTGTGTTGGAACAGCTACGATACAACGGCAGCGGTGTTAGACACTACCATACCCTATCAGGATACCTTCCAGCACTTTGTAGATCAATGTCTAAACATTATTTATTTATTATGTGTTTTATTTATGTATATTTTATGTATAAATAAAATATGTTATTGCAGTAATTTAAATATGTTTATTTAAGTTAATTCTTACTTTTTAGTTGATATTATCTAAATTTCTTTACGCTGCACCCATTGCCATCTCTCTGCATGACCTAAAGGTTTGACTGGCAGATATGCTTTTAGAATTAAGTCCACCTTTGTACACTATAATTTGTGCAATAAATCCTTTAAATAAATAAATGTCGGCGGTGAGAAATCTATGTCCCACTACAACAAACCAAATGTTGACAAATCGCGCATGAAGTGTGACATGCGCTGTGTACTGGCAGCTGAGATATACCAGCATGCTGAACACTAGATACGGTTACCCCTATCAGGATACCTTCCCAGCACTTTGTGGATCGATATCGGTGAGTAACAACAAAGCTAGTGGTAGTCAAAAGCGTTTAATTGCGGGAATACAAAGCAGTTTATGCAGACCGAGAAAATGAGTCCCCGTCTGCTGCCTAAGATTTTAACCGCGTAATACGTCACTGTCACTAGCATGGATGCGTCAAATCTATAACATGCACTAATGTTGTTGATTAAATACAGAAAGGCCTCAGTGCCGTTATTTCTTATAAAGTTATGAACTGGATTCTTTCGATATTTTCTTTTCATATTACTTTCGATAATTCTGCCAAATACTTACGGCAATGTATGTATTCAAGCATGTTTATGTAGGTTATTTTTTAAAGTATTTATGTTAGTATATTAGTAGTATATTACTAATTTGTTGTGCTCTTTTACGAAGCCTCAATCGTTTATGCTTCACCCAATGGTTGACTGGTAGAGAATGTTTAAAACATTATGTCCACCGTTTGTACTTTTTTTATCAGTGCGTACATAAAGCATAAAATAATACGGGAACAGAAATCGTATCTTTACAATAAACTCAAACAGATGGTAGTGCTACACATTCAAGCCTTATTTTTGGAAGTGATAAGGCCAGCTCTAATATACTTATCAATGTGCAGGTACCTCCTGAAGTCGACTCCTCCGCGCTCGACGCCGTATCGGGAGATTTGCAATTCAATCCTCGCTGAGATGCCGCCCACAGGAGCTGGTGAGCGAAGCTTGTGTTTATTATACTTATCACAGTTTTCTTAGTACATATTTTAGTATTTATTTGTTGTAAGGAAAAAGTTAAGTGTTTTCTTTCCTTGCTAGGGATGTCAATTTTATACAAATTATGCATAAAACTTAATCAAAAAATATTCTACTTAAACTCAAAACTTTATCAAAAATAGTAACAGTGATTTGACAGCAATTTGACGTCTAAAAGAACAGCGTGACAGACCCGAAAAGTGATTTTGATTTCTAATATAAATTAATATGACTTATTAAAATGGATTCTTCAATTCTACATTTCTACCGTCGAGGCCCGTAGCCCTATTGATATAGGCCTACGCTGAGTCACCTCCCTTTACAGTAAAGGCATTTTTTTAATATTCTGGGACTTGAATGTCAATAATCTGCATAGTAATGAAATCATTTCAATACACAATACGGTTTTCAATGTGTAAATGAAGTAGTAACAAATAAGATTATTGTTAATCACTACCTCATAGCTAACTTTATTCATACAGGGTGGCCCAAACAGTGACGCCAATTTTTTTTTTGATTCTTTACATCCAAGGCTTTCCAAATATACCATATTTATGATAGCCATTCTTTTTAGTTATCGAGGTTTTTTATCTTTTTTTTAAAACTTTTGTTAGTCTTGGTTTTAACTCGCTCGTAATTTTATCTACGTAAATTTAATTGATTAGGATCATACTGCAATAAAAAAACGACATAACACCATAAAAGTGGAGCAACCATGTGTTCAAAAATTGTAAAAAACAAAATTATCTCTAAAACTACAAAAAAACGGCTAACATACATAAACAGATTATATTTGGATAGCCCTGGTTGTAAGGCCTCCAAAAAAAATGTTGAACACCCTGTTTAATTGTAGGCTTAACGAGATTCCGCCCACTTAGCATACTGTGATGGCTTTTGTTTTGCGCGACCTTATGACCCTATTTCGGCTACATTGATATACCAACAACAATCGTATACATATAGTAGATATATCAACTTATTTACACTTACATCTACGACATAAATAATCACAAACAAAGGTGAACATTAACTTTAATGACTCATAGTCACGTATCATTCATGTAGTGTAATTGGGTTCATAATTACACAAGTTAATTCATACCCATATTAAGAAGAATAACGAGGATCGATCGCAAATACATACATGTCTCCTGTGCTCAGGTACTATGTACTGAACAGAGTTCTAAAATTAAAGATATCACAGACGAACTTAATGGTCTTTGATAGACAGATTTCGATAACATACCGTTATACATAATTGCTTATGACATTAGTCTATCAATCCTTTGTCTGAGATAAAACAATTACCTTTATCTTTTATCTTTTTCTGTTTTTTCATCTCCATCAAATGCAGTCTTTCGATAGGCGGAAGAAATGAGAGTTCTGTGAAATGTTGTGAACTAAAATGGGGAAAATATGGAAGGTCGTAAAGAGACGTGGCTATACGTTCAAAGCTATGGTTTTGTGTGAGTGCACTGTTCTGGATTAAGTGTGATCTATAATGATGTGCTGTTTTATGACCAACCACCTTGGACGATCACACAAATCTTCTCTAGAGTTCACACTGTGCCCATGAATTTTTGGTTAATATGTGGAAATATGTTAAATAATAATCAGTACTATTTTAGTAATAAAAAACACTAAGAAGAGACATTAAAAAGACGAGCTTTCCATACTATGTTTCATTTTTCAAGATTTTCTGTATGCCCTCTACATTTATTCCTATCCTCTTTGTAAAAACATTAGTATCTATGGAACGTCCGTTTTTCTTTGCTTGTCGAATATTGTAAATAGTATTGATATAACTTTTTAAGCAAATATCATTTAATGAACTATTAGATTATACAGATCTTAGTGTTCAAGGATGAATTACCTATGTAGGTTGTAATTTTTGTGTTTGACAAAATTGCAATTCAAATTTCGTGTTTGGCAATGGAAAGATTGTTAACAATATTCGAGAACCAAACAAAAAAAGGACTTAACATATCACAGTTAATTTGAATCTGTGTGTTTTGCAATGTGTTTTTTTCTAAATTCAAGTCGGAGCAGACTACCAACTAGGCGCAGCGCGTGTGTTCATCCGCGAAGCGCTGCACCGAGCGCTGGAACGGGCGCGAGCTGATAAACTTAGAGCTGCTGCCACTAAGCTGCAGGCTCAAGTCAGGGGATATTTGGCACGGTAAGTTTATTATTAAATGCATAGAATACAATGGCCTTTAAATAATATAAATATACAAAACGATTCTGAAGCCCATTTGATGCTATGGCATTAAACTATGGAGCTCAGCTAGTGCCTTCAATGTTATGGTCATCCAACGTGTTCAAAATTACATTCTGAAGCAAATATCAAATGCACCCCCGGCACATTAAAATCGCAGAGGTGCATGATATTTCGAACTCATCGATGCCCATGGTTAATGACGACATAGGAAGCAATGGATCCAAATATATCAAAAACAACTAGAGAAGCACCCAAACCAGATGGTTTGGGTGGTCTAGCCAGATGGCTAAAGAAACGCCTGGATATATTTGACGCAAATTGATACCTGGAAGGAAATTAATATTGAGAAAGGGCTGGCTCCACTAGGAGTAGTACTTTTTACGACAAAACGCACGAAACACATCTGCTTACAGTCAGTCATACTGATCGCAAGTGAAATCCCGGAAAAAATACATAAGTATACTATTGATAGGCAGATTCTGTGAGTATAGGATGTCGTATAAGGACAGTGTGCTTGTACATCAGCGAAACGCTGGAGCTCGTTAGAGCTACGAGTGAGCTGCAAAATTACTGTTAGTATTCTGCAATTCTATTGAGACTGTTACATAGCGTAGTAGTTTATTTTACAGGCTCAAATTTAAATCAGTGGTCAAATTTGTGCAAAACCTCCACTGATGAATATGATCAACTTTTACTGTGGGAGCAATAGTGCGCACCGCGCGCCAATTGTACTTTAGTATGGAACAGCTGATGTTTTTTTCTTGACTTCATTATTCCCTCCATAGTAAAAGTTGTTCATATGCATCAGTGGAGTCTTTACACAAAGGTCACTGATTAATATTTCAGCCTGTATGTTTAGTCCTGCTTAGTACGCATTGTTACGACGTTTATCTTCGTTTTTACCCATTTAAGATTGAGAATAATGCTTTTCCAATTACCCAACTAATCTCATTTTGTATTTCTCTTTTAGCAAACGCTACAAGCAACTCCGTAAGTCAACCGTCAAGGTGCAATCCTGGTGGCGAGGTGCCATGGCTCGACGAAGATTCACAGTGGCACGACGTGGCGTAGTCAAGGCACAGGCCTTGGTCAGAGGCAGACGAGCTCGGAGACGCTTCGCAGCGCTTAAAGAACAACACAGGAGGAGGGTGGAAGCACAGCAGCAAGCGGCTAAGTGAGTAGACAATAAGACATATACCTCATTTGCAGAAAACTACTAAAATTCAGCCCTAACATGAAGAGGAAGAGATTCAAAGGCCTGCGACGTTGAATGGTGAAAGCACTGGCATTTATTCACCTAGTAGTTAATCTGACGAAACACAAGCCAAGCCGCAGTAACTAACATCTGCGCGTACGCAGCACCGTTAAATAGTAATCTACCTATAGTGTGTATTCAACAACATCCTAGGTTGCTACTACTAGCACTCAGCTACTGCCTTACACTTCTTACAGTTTAGTTAAGCGATAATAGTTAATTCTATCGAGTTTATAAAACAAATTAATCTTTTTCCTACAGACGCCGTGCAGCAGAGCAGAAAGCGCAAAAGGCGAAAGCGGAGAGCTTACAAGCGCTAGAAGTCCCAGCTGACTTGGCGTTCATTCTGTCCAAACTCGACGAGTGGCAGCCGCCGCACACAGAAAAGAATTTAGCTAAGGTATGATAAGCTTTATTTTTAGTGAAGATGTAGCAAATATATTTTGTATTCGAAAAGCATGTGTGATATTAAAACCTATGCAGGTTTTGAAGAATTTAAAACTCAATTGTCATATGTAACTTTTTCTGCAACGAGCGATAACTTTTCCAAACTCTTTTAAGTATCAGTGGTATGAAAAATACATGGCTGATTGCAGTTAGTTTAGAGCCTGTGTAACCATTGTATTCTAACACAATCAATATATGTGGCAGACAGCAGATCAGTAAATGGTGATTTGAGCATTGAATGACATATTACCGCCTATACAGATTTGGTAACGCAATAATAATTTACCATAGCACATAATCTATGATGAAGGTACGATCAGCTGTTGGTGTCATTAAAAAATGAGAAACCTCAGACTGCTTAACTATACAATGTAGTATAATATCAATATTAATTATCAGGTATCCGGCGACGTATACGCCGAGGACGAGTACGTGCAACTCCCGCGCGACCTCCAACAGTTCGCGTTCAACAAGTTCAGTTCTGTATACTTTGCGGACGGAGGCCAACTCAGCCCGCGGCGGCATCCCATCACTAGACCCTTCCTTTCCAAGGCTGCAGTCAGGTAACTATACTACTTACTATAACTTGCATATAACCACCTACAATTCTACTGGCAGATTGATGGCGGTTGGAGCATAAATTAATAAATATTTAAAAAAATATATTAGACACCAATCACGTACATTGCTCTGATCCCAAAGTAAGTAGCTCATTGCACTTGTGCTATATACCATTCGACCTACGAGGCAGGCCTATGTTCAGCAATGGACGCGCTTTGGCTGATGATGATGATGATGATGATGATCATTCTACTGGAGACAGACTACACAATAAATACACTCACTGAACATAACAAGTCTACCACAAAGCGAGCCGTCACTATACATAACTCTTGACCAAGGTGTATTTCCAAAGTGACTTCGGATATGTCATACTTTTTCTGTTGCTAAGCAATATCAAATATGGTAACTACCTGAGGATTTACCAAAAGCCAAATGGCATTTAAATATTAAAAAACAATACGGATATTTATTAACTATCAAAATTTTGACCTTAGACTTTATGGCTTTAGGCTGACTTTATTTTTATAAAAGCTTTTCTTATTTTATGTCAATACTCAACACAAATACAACTTCACTCTTTCAGAGATCAAGATTTCAATGACGCTGTAGCTACATTCAAACTGATTTTGAGGTGGTGCGATGAATCTGCAGCAGGGAACGAAGCAAGGCAAAAGGTAAAGTACAAGGTTTTTTTTTTAAATGTCGGTACAATATTCCTACGCCATCCTCAGAAACAAGCATACATCACCGTCATTTCCACCTGTTATTTCCCTTCTTAAAATCAAGAAAAACTAGTTACATCAGTGAAAACTCCAAGACAATCGTTGTAACAGTTAAAACGATGCCGGCATTACGCAACTAAGTTCCATTACACATTTATAAGTACATAAATCTTCCGCTCGATTGCGTTACTAGATCCGATCGTATAACTGATGTGCATTTGTTATTTTGTTTGCTTAGTTGCAGTCGGTTTTTGGCGGCGTATGCCTGAGTTACGTCCGTTGATGTAACACTTTGTAACGTGTTACATTTTAATTGGTGTAGTTAAATGTTACAGTAATTCTGATAATAGTGTGTTAGTTCAATTTACAGCAGTTGTTTTGAGTCGAGCGAAGTTTGCCAAATATCATGTTAAAATCAGTGTTTGTGGTTTAAAAAAAAGCACACAAGTGTTATCAGGAAAACATGCATTGGTCAAGTAGGGCTCTACAATGTCTTAAAGCAGTCATAAGACATATCCAGCTATTTATCAATAATGTTGTGGTTAAAAGTGACAGAAAGGTTAAAAACTTAGCTACCCTGAGTTCAAAAGACCGCTAAAGATTAAAAAAAGTGATTTAAATTTCGAAACAGACAAAGTGAATCATGGAAAACTCGTCTAATCTAAACGGCTCTCTCGACTTAACCCCTACCAACATGAGTCAATTATCTGAATTAGAAAATACTGGCCACCAAGAAAACTTGTCCGATGACTCTTTAGAACCAAGTAGAATCGTTACTTCACTCTTGTCTATGGATGACCAGGTGTTGGCGGACTACATAGCATCGCGAGGGTTAGCGTCGCGCGGCCTTCGTGACGAGATATTGGTTCAGCTCTGCAACCAAGCTAGTGGAGCTGAGACTTCGGACCGAGTGTGGCAGCTGATGGCACACTGTCTTGAAGTGTTCCAGCCCGGACTGCCGCTGCATAAGTGAGTTGCACTTTATTTGACAGGTTTTAAAACATAATTTAGCTTGGCAACGAGTTACTGATGCTGTTTACCGCGTATAGCAGCTGATGGCGCATTGTCGCGAAGTGTTCCACTTTGGACCACCACTTCATATTTAAGCCTATTTGATATAATTACAGCTTTGTTTTTATAGTGCTTTTTCACTATACAAACTTAATAATATACATTGCACTTGTAAAAAGCAACTTTGGCTGTGTGGAGGAATCGAACCCCGTGTCTTACGCTATCCAGGCGTATGCCTATAACACTCGGCCACCGTCACATTAGCAAGCCTGTTGAGCCTACTGAATATGTTTAATACACCATCCAGTTAACGGATGAGATACTGCATCAACTCAATTAACTCAAGGTGTCTCAGCCAATTCAGTACAAGGATCTAGCCCAGATTACCACTGCACATGTAAGTATGTTTTTTTGGCCCTAGTGTTATGGCACTTTTTGGAATACAAAGAGCAGCTGTGCAATAGGCTTTAAGCGAGGGCCAATGAAACACTTATGCTGTCGTGAAAATTACATAAAAGTTACTCCTCAACAAAACATAAACTGCAACAACTTAAACGGGCATTACTTATTATAATGGTCACATACAAGGTGGCCGAAACAGTTACGTCCAAGGATTCTTTAAATCCAGGGCTATCCAATTATACTATATTTATCAAAGTATTTTTGATTTTATTTGTTAGTCTTAGTTTTAGCTAACTCATAACTTTTATCATAGCTCATAAATTTATTTATAAGGATCATACTGCAATAAATTAAATGGAATTAAAAGTTCAAAAATTGCAAAAATATTAGTATCTCGAAAACTATGAAAATTCGGCTAACACACATAGGCCATAGCCCTGCCCTAGCCCTAGCCCTGGATGTAAGGCTTCCAAAACAAATTGTATGTCACTGTTTGGGCCACGCTGCATGAGATAATTCAATGATAAGAATCAATCTTTAAAAGCAATCTTCTAACATAAATTTATCCTCTGTAGATACCTAGTCCGCTTCATATCGGAGCGCGCGCCGGCGTCGCGTCGCGCGTTACTGCTGCGTTTAGTGTGCGGCTCCGGCGCGGGCGCTGCGCGTTCCGCTGCGGTGCCGCGGCGCTGCCCGCCCACGTTATTGGAGTGGCGAGCGTCTCACAGCGACGCGAGGCCTGCGTTGCCGCTACGACTCTACGACGGTGAGACATTTAATCCATACTAGAACTCTTCTAAGACGATTTAGATACATACAAAATAGCAGACAGCAGCCCCCTCATTTAGAATTGAAATCGCACGTCTGTCTAATGTTGTGTATTATAGCTATGTACGATACATTATACGTACTAGGCATGTAACATTTCACGAATGCAGATGAAATTCCATATGAAATGAAAACCATTATTGACAAAAGAAAAAAGTTGCTGTTTTTTAATAGACTGCTACAAATCGCACTCTACCAAATCATAGATCACGCATTTAATTTCATTGACGAATGAAATGTAGCGTGGAAGGATTCTCCTTGAGCGCGAGTGAGCGAAGTAGGAATGATTATGCACTATGGTGTGTGACTTACGACATTCAGCAGTTAAAAATTGAATTTTAATGTCATAGTCATAAAGTGGAAATCATTTTGTTGCGAGTCGGTACGAAAATCTCATCATTTGCGTACAGTGAAATTCAAATAAAATTAATAAGTTGCATACTCACTTCGCAATTCACACTGCGACAAAAACATTAGCGATAAAATATCGCATGTGATTTCTAAAGTAAAAAAATCATCATATCATGAAATGAAAATGAATAAAAAGTAGCAATCATTTTCACGCCTAATACGTACGTGCGTTCGAAAACATATTAGTTTATCTCTACCGTTAATGATAAAAATAGACCTAGTAAGTCAGGGATGCACAGACCGCGGCCCGCGGGCCGCGTTTTTAATTTGAGTGAAGTGTCAATAGTTCTAGTGTAGATTTTAACTCGACTTTTAACTATATTTTGATCCACATTCAACGTAGATTTCCCGTCAAGTGCCGTGTATAATTGTGTTGTGAAATCGTAAGTAAAACTCTGTTATTAATAAGTGTTTCCCTACCTATTTAAATCAATTATTTTTGCTAATTTAAAAAAGGATGGGTAATTTAAGTAGGTACTGTAATTGTTTTTAGGTGCTGTGTTAATCCTAGCCAGGATTAGAACGCAACATCGACAAGCCAGGACCTAGTAAAAAACGTATGGTTAAAGATGAAAATCGGCAGTTTCAAGAAATTTGGACTGAGAAATACTTTTTTGTATGGTCGCATAATAAAGTCGTTTGTTTAATTTGCAAGAATTCTGTTGCGATTGCAAAGGAATATAATGTAAAAAGGCACTATGAAACGCAGCATCCTACTTTTACCAAGTTTACAGGCGAATTAAGAAAGCAAAAAATGTTGTCTTTAAAACGGGAGCTTATTGGTCAGCAAGCTATGTTTACAAAACCCATCCAAGATTCAGAAACAGCTACAGAAGTTAGTTATGAAATTTCTCGAATGATAGCAAAGCGCAGTCGCCCCTTCAATGATGGGGATTTTGTAAAAGAATGCATAGAAATTGCCGCTAAGAAAATGTGTCCAGAAGCAGCAAAAAAGTTTGAGAAAATTCAACTGAATCGTATGACTATCCAAAGACGTATTATGTCTTTGTCAGGTAATATTGCGGAACAATTAAATGAAAAAACTAAGATCATTGAATTTTTTTCATTAGCACTCGACGAATCCACTGATATTACTTCCACAGCTCAACTTCTCATATTCATACGAGGTGTTACTCAAGATTTTGAAGTCTTAGAAGAGTTGTTAGGAATGTGTTCATTGAAAGGTCAAACCAGAGGAGTTGATATACTCAATGTACTTTTGGATGAGTGTTCAAAAACTGATTTGGACTTATCAAAATTATCGGGAGTTGCCACTGACGGTGCTCCTTCGATGATTGGTGTCAATTCTGGGCTAGTTACTTTGCTGAAAAAGCATCTGCAAGAAAAAAACATAAACGCTGAAGATCTCATGCAGTTTCACTGCATTACGAGGGTCAAACTGAAAGTTCTTAGAAAATCAAAAACTGATTACATTAGCCAGTTATTAGTTTTATTATATCTTTTCAAAATATTGTCCATTGACGTCAATACACCGCTGCATGCGATGGAACCACTGGGAAAAGCACTTTGCCCACTCGTCCTTAGGGGTCTCTTCAATGGCATCGCGATACGCAGCCACCGCTTCTTCAGCATTCATAAACCGCTTTCCTTTAAGTTTTTCTTTAATTTTTGGAAATAAATAAAAATCACAATGCGCGAGGTCAGGGCTATACGGCGGGTGACCCAGTAATTCAACGTTTGATGTCGCCAAATAGTCGATCGTTCGCTTGGCGGTGTGCGACGAGGCGTTGTCGTGGTGAAGGAGGATCCTACTGCGAGGTCGTTTCTCTCGAACTTTTTCCAAGACAAGTGGCAAACAATTGGTAGTGTACCATTCTGCAGAAACTGTTTTTTGATCCTCTAACACAATTGTTGCGTAATGACCTATCCTTCCAAAGAACGAGGCCACCATTTTTTTTCCCGCACTTCGATCTCTCTTCACTTTAGTTGGCAACTCCTCGAAAGGAAACACCCACTGAGCAGATTGTCTTTTGGTTTCAGGATCATAACAGTAAATCCAGCTTTCGTCACCTGTTAGTATGTCGAACACAGCATTTGAGTCACCTCCGTTAAATCTTTCAATCATTTTACGGCACCAATCCACACGATGGAGTTTTTGAGCCTTAGTCAAATTATGAGGTATCCACCGGGCGCAAAGCTTCCTGACCGCTAAATGTTCGTGAAGGATTTTGTGCCCTTGACTCATACCGATGCCTAAGCTTGTCCGAATCTGCTGATAGGTCGCTCTTTTGTCAGTCTCTATCATACGCCGCACAACACAGATGTTATTTTCAGTCGTCGCCGTAGAAGGCCGTCCCTCACGTACATCATCAGTGAGATTAGTGCGACCACGTTTAAACTCATTAAACCAGTTGTAAACAGTCGCACGAGATGGGGCTTCATCGTGAAAGGCCAATCGTAGTCTATCATAACTTTCTTGTTGACTTAAATGACATCGAACGTCATAAAAAATCATTGCACGAAAATTTTCTCGTGTTAAATTCATGTTGACGTGACACAGACAATTTTCAATTTGCCGCCAAATCGTAAAACAAATGACAAATGAATGAAATATATACTCAGTAATATTGGCAAAGAGTTCTATTTTCAAATTTTCAATTTTTTTTTTATTATATTGTTTATAAGTGGCCAGTTCTAAGAACTTTCAGTTTGACCCTCGTATACACCAAGAAGCCCTCTGTTCTAAAAAAATTGAATTTCAAAATGTCATGAAAGTGGTAGTTTCGACTGTAAATTTCATAAAATCACGAGGACTCAATCACAGGCAATTCAAACAATTCCTTGATGACATCGAAAGCGAATATGGAGATTTACTGTATTATACAGAAGTAAGGTGGCTAAGTCGTGGATTGACCCTGGAACGATTTATAAATTTAATAGAAGAAATTGGAATATTTCTGGCGGAAAAGCAAAAGGATGTCCCGGAACTTAAAAATCCTGATTGGTTGTGTGATTTGGCTTTTTTAGTTGACATTACAAATCATTTGAATGTCTTGAACACACGGCTTCAAGGCAAAAATCAACTGATATCCCAGCTCTACGCTCACGTATTATCCTTTCAATGCAAGCTGACACTTTTCAGATCGCAATTGAATTCTGGAAATTACAATCATTTTCCGAATTATAAGAAAATGGCTGAAAAATTCAACAAAACTGCGATTAATTTCAGTTATGTAGAAAAGCTAGATATTATGATTCAATCTTTTCAAGAAAGATTTTCGGAGTTTAAAAAAGTGAAACCTCTGTTGGACATATTCAGCAATCCTTTCACGATTTCAGTTGAAAATGCGCCAGAGTCAATGCAGTTAGAAATTATCGACATTCAAAACGACCAAGATTTACGCAACAAATTCAACGAAGGAGACTTGCTGAACTTTTACCGCTGCATTGATAAAAATACGTACAAAGAGTTGCGCATAAACGCTCTGAAATGTGCCAGCTTATTTGGTTCTACCTATATATATGAACAAACCTTTTCAATACTAAATAATAATAAAACAAAAAATCGAAACCGCCTTGCAAATGAAAGTTTGGAAGCAGTTTTACGTGTTGCTACAAGTAAATTTGAGCCAAATATAAAAAAGATTGTAAGCACTATGCAGTGCCACGCTTCAAATTAATAAATTCTTTTTCAATTTTAATACATAATTATCAATTCTTTATTGTCTTTAATTACCTATACTTCTGGCGGCCCGCCATCAGTTCATAATTTGCCCGAGTGGCCCCTAGTCTTAATAAGTCTGTGCATCCCTGTAGTAAGTAATACCGAAGTAAATAAACCTAGACAAAAAAATAAGGAACAAGTTCTATTTACGCGCGTTTATATTGACTTTGCTGTTCATACGTAAACATTAAAATGTACCTTCCTGAACAGAGACGTTGCACCACGTGCACGTGGACTCGTGGACGACGTGCGAGCGCGCGGCCGCCGCGGCGCTAGCGGCGGCCGGCGTCACGCGCGGCGCTGCGGGCTGGACGCTCACGCTCGAGCACAACGGACAGCTCACTGGTAAGGCTTCTTGTTTGCTGCAAGAATGATCTTTATCTCCGTGGACTATGAGCCATTACAGTTCGCTGTTGTGGCTAGCGCTGGCGGCGGCCGGCGTCGCGCGCCACGCTGCGGGCTGGACGCTCACGCTCGAGCACAACGGACAGCTCACTAGTAAGGCTTCTTGTTTGCTGCAAGAATGATCTTTATCTCCGTGGACTATGAGCCATTAAAGTTCGCTGTTGTGGCTAGCGCTGGCGGCGGCCGGCGTCGCGCGCCACGCTGCGGGCTGGACGCTCACGCTCGAGCACAACGGACAGCTCACTGGTAAGCCTTCATGTTTGCTGCAAGAATGATCTTTATCTCAGTGGACTATGAGCCATTAAAGTTCGCTGTTGTGGCTAGCGCTGGCGGCGGCCGGCGTCACGCGCGGCGCTGCGGGCTGGACGCTCACGCTCGAGCACAACGGACAGCTCACTGGTAAGCCTTCTTGCTTGCTGCAAGAATGATCTTTATCTCCGTGGACTATGAGCCATTATAGTTCGCTGTTGTAGCTAGCGCTGGCGGGGGCCGGCGTCACGCGCCACGCTGCGGGCTGGACGCTCACGCTCGAGCACAACGGACAGCTCACTGGTAAGCCTTCTTGCTTTCTGTAATAATGATCTATATCTCCGTGGACTATGAGCCATTATAGTTCGCTGTTGTGGCTAGCGCTGGCGGCGGCCGGCGTCACGCGCCACGCTGCGGGCCGGACGCTCACGCTCGAGCACAACGGACAGCTCACTGGTAAGCCTTCTTGCTTTCTGTAATAATGATCTATATCTCCGTGGACTATGAGCCATTATAGTTCGCTGTTGTGGCTAGCGCTGGCGGCGGCCGGCGTCACGCGCCACGCTGCGGGCTGGACGCTCACGCTCGAGCACAACGGACAGCTCACTGGTAAGCCTTCATGTTTGCTGCAAGAATGATCTTTATCTCTGTGGACTATGAGCCATTATAGTTCGCTGTTGTGGCTAGCGCTGGCGGCGGCCGGCGTCACGCGCCACGCTGCGGGCTGGACGCTCACGCTCGAGCACAACGGACAGCTCACTGGTAAGCCTTCATGTTTGCTGCAAGAATGATCTTTATCTCCGTGGACTATGAGCCATTATAGTTCGCTGTTGTGGCTAGCGCTGGCGGCGGCCGGCGTCGCGCGCCACGCTGCGGGCTGGACGCTCACGCTCGAGCACAACGGACAGCTCACTGGTAAGCCTTCTTGCTTTCTGTAATAATGATCTATATCTCCGTGGACTATGAGCCATTATAGTTCGCTGTTGTGGCTAGCGCTGGCGGCGGCCGGCGTCACGCGCCACGCTGCGGGCTGGACGCTCACGCTCGAGCACAACGGACAGCTCACTGGTAAGCCTTCATGTTTGCTGCAAGAATGATCTTTATCTCCGTGGACTATGAGCCATTATAGTTCGCTGTTGTGGCTAGCGCGGGCGGCGGCCGGCGTCACGCGCGGCGCTGCGGGCTGGACGCTCACGCTCGAGCACAACGGACAGCTCACTGGTAAGGCTTCTTGCTTGCTGCAAGAATGATCTATAAAGTCACCTCAGTTTAAGTCATAATATTTAAATGGCCATTTCAGCACAATACGAGGGTCAAACTGAAAGTTCTTAGAAAATCAAAAACTGATTACATTAGCCAGTTATTAGTTTTATTATATCTTTTCAAAATATTTTCCATTGACGTCAATACACCGCTGCATGCGATGGAACCACTGGGAAAAGCACTTTGCCCACTCGTCCTTAGGGGTCTCTTCAATGGCATCGCGATACGCAGCCACCGCTTCTTCAGCATTCATAAACCGCTTTCCTTTAAGTTTTTCTTTAATTTTTGGAAATAAATAAAAATCACAAGGCGCGAGGTCGGGGATATACGGCGGGTGACCCAGTAATTCAACGTTTGATGTCGCCAAATAGTCGATCGTTCGCTTGGCGGTGTGCGACGAGGCGTTGTCGTGGTGAAGGAGAATCCTACTGCGAGGTCGTTTCTCTCGAACTTTTTCCAAGACAAGTGGCAAACAATTGGTAGTTTACCATTCTGCAGAAACTGTTTTTTGATCCTCTAACACAATTGTTGCGAAATGACCTATCCTTCCAAAGAACGAGGCCACCATTTTTTTTCCCGCACTTCGATCTCTCTTCACTTTAGTTGGCAACTCCTCGAAAGGAAACACCCACTGAGCAGATTGTCTTTTGGTTTCAGAATCATAACAGTAAATCCAGCTTTCGTCACCTGTTAGTATGTCGAACACAGCATTTGAGTCACCTCCGTTAAATCTTTCAATCATTTTACGGCACCATTCCACACGATGGAGTTTTTGAGCCTTAGTCAAATTATGAGGTATCCACCGGGCGCAAAGCTTCCTGACCGCTAAATGTTCGTGGAGGATTTTGTGCACTTGACTCATACCGATGCCTAAGCTTGTCCGAATCTGCTGATAGGTCACTCTTTTGTCAGTCTCTATCATACGCCGCACAACACAGATGTTATTTTCAGTCGTCGCCGTAGAAGGCCGTCCCTCACGTACATCATCACTGAGATTAGTGCGACCACGTTTAAACTCATTAAACCAGTTGTAAACAGTCGCACGAGATGGGGCTTCATCGTAAAAGGCCAATCGTAGTCTATCATAACTTTCTTGTTGACTTAAATGACATCGAAAGTCATAAAAAATCATTGCACGAAAATTTTCTCGTGTTAAATTCATGTTGACGTGACACAGACAATTTTCAATTTGCCGCCAAATCGTAAAACAAATGACAAATGAATGAAATATATACTCAGTAATATTGGCAAAGAGTTCTATTTTTAAATTTTAGAATATTTTTTTTATTATATCGTTTATAAGTGGCCAGTTCTAAGAACTTTCAGTTTGACCCTCGTATAAAGGAGCATAAGTAGCTATTAAATATGCTACTCAACCCCATAAAAGAGTGTGTTAGTATTAAAATATTTAAAAATAAGTTAAAATACCAGCTAATTATTATTATTTTTCATTTTGTCCATCTAATCATAAATGAAATGTAATTTCGTTTGAGAAAAAAGATCTTTAACCCTACACTTATATCGGTACCTACATACAAGTAAGAAAATTGATTTCTCGGGGAAGGACGAAAACAAATGACAAATGAATGAAATATATAGTAAGTAATATTGGCAAAGAGTTCTATTTTCAAAGTTTAGAATTTTTTATTATTATATTGTTTATAAGTGGCCAGTTCTAAAAACTTTCAGTTTGATCCTCGTAAATGAATCATTTTTTGTAGGAAAGACTTTGGGTTTTTAACTAGTTTTTTTAAGAAAATCAGACAGTAAGGTAAATATTTTATTTCCGATGTTAATTCTATATTGATTAAGGTTTGGATGACTGTCCAATCCAAATGTCCAAAACCCAATTGAATTTACATTTGATCAACAAATAATATGTAAGCGTGAGCGTGAGTGTGACAACAAAGAGGCTCATAGTTTCTTAATTATATTTTTACCGACTTATTTTATTTCAACGTGTACGTATGTAATATCTTTGAAAGTGTAAATTGTAATATTTTAGTTTGATGATCTAGTAAAGCTTCCAAACACTTGTGCTAAATGTCGTAAGTGTATGTGTGTTTGTATATTTATGTATGTATTTATTTATGTTTCTTGAAGAAGAGAAGTCATAGCGAGATGATTCTTAATTAGTTCAATTATTTATATTCCAACTTAGGGTACAGTGTTTGTTTCATCAAAAACGGTCCAGAAGTTTTTAATATATGAGTAATAAAAAATATATAAAATAAAGAAATGAATTGAAATAGTAAACCGCCTTCAAAAAACGATTGCATTTTTTAAGATTTTCAGTCAAAAAATTCAAAATTAATTTATTTTGTACATAGGCTATTGCTAGCACTTATACACGACCTAACATTGGCCCTACCACAGCTTCAGGACAATTATTGCGGGCTAGTGCTGAGAAGAAGCTGCGCAACAAACTCAGTCACTAATTGTCAATGCCTCTTTTAAAATTATTACAATTTAAATGTTCTTATAAGCTCGACCATACATTATTATCGTTCATATCAGTCATGTTTTTGAAGACTGTTATTTTTTAAAGTATTCAGCTCACCAAATAACTGATGTCAAATATGTACCCAGAATGGGCAGGCTGCGAGTACGCTCTCGACACGGTAGGCGAGGTGGAGACGTGGGCCGCGCTGCCGAACTCGCGCGGCGAGCCGCTACGCGCCGCCGCGGGGAGACACACGCCGCCCGCGCCCCCGCCCCGCGCCTCCTCCGTCGACGCCGAAAGAGCTGCCAGACCGCAGGTAATTAAAAACTATAAAAAACTAAAATTATTTATTTATTGCTAGCGATCCTCCGCAACTTTGTCAGCGCGTTTTGTGTTTGCTGCCTTACCTTCTGACGCAGCGTGATGCTTTATTAAGCCTTCTTCGTTAAATAAGCTATCCAACACAAAATATATTTTTTTAAATCGATCCAGTAGTTGCTGAGATTAGCGCGTTCAAACACACAAACTCTTTAGCTTTATAATATTAGTATAGATTTATTGAATAAAGGTACACTTGTAGATTACAGTCAGAGATGCATCGCTAACATTGATAAAACAGTAAAAGACTAGATGGCAGCTAAAATTTGTGTACACAACATGATTTTTAAACAAACAAATGATGGAGTGCGAGTCGGAGCGAAACTTACTCGATCGAGCGCATCGAGCGCGTTAACGTGAATTTATATGGGATTGAAGCAGCGCCGTCTAATTGCTAACCGGTACACTAAAACAATCCCATATAAATTCACGTTTACGCGCTTGATGCGTTTGATCGAGTAAGTCTCGCTCCGATTCGCACTACGGCCTCAGATACATTAAGTTAAGGTTTAAGAGTTAAGGTGACTTAAAAGGTAAAGACACAGAACATATAGGTATTTCTCTACTTGCAACCACTACTGTGTGAGGCAGAGGATTCCTTGCCAACCAAAATTTGTGAGATATCTCTTTTAAATGTAGAGAAGTTGAACACATCCACATCCGAGCCATTGCGATAATTGTGAGTCCAACACATTCTAGTTAGGTACATGATTAATACCTCAACACCCGAGCGGTCGCATGCGACCGCATAACAATAGAATACCTATTGTGTCTCGTTCACATACGCTTGAGGTATTATAAAAAGGATGTATTGTTTTTATACACATTTAACACTCCTGCCCATATCTGACCGAGGCAGTCAATGGCAATGGAGATTGGCCATCAGCGTGGGACATTGTTGGTTTATAGTGCTCAAGTGTGAGCGCAATAGACATAGCACAAGTACACTCTCTGTTCCTTCACTCCTTTGTTTAGTGAGACGGCAGATCTGACATGACTTCTGACATTGACTTTCCAAGGTTCGAGGCTTTAATCACCACTAACGTGGTTTTTTAATTAAATATGTTCAATATTCTTCAGAATAACTTCGAACAGTGCACCCCAAAATCTGATATGAACTTCACCCTGAATAACGGTCATCTGTGTTAGTGATTTTCATGTCACCTAAACCTTCGTTTTCCTTAGAAATCATTCCGTAACTTATATTTGTGCATTTACTAAAACTGCTGCTTAATTTCAGGTCCCGCCACCAGAACCGCCGAAATCTCGATCACCGAGCATACAAAGACTCCTTCAAGAATCGATCGACGAGGGTCTCTCAGAATACAACTGGAAGATCGAACGCGACGAGGCCTCGGTCACCAAACACAACGAATACTCTAGAAAAGTCTCCCACGATATCCTATCAAGGGAGTCTGCGCTCAACGAACGATACTTCGAACAGAACAACGATAAAGTCAGAAGCCGGTCTTTGGATAACTTGTTAGGGGACAACCCTGTGCCCCCTCCGAATAAACTTGCTGATCTGGGTCTTTCTCAGTCTCGCCTTAACGATAGATATCACTCTGTGGAGCGATTGGGAGGGGCGCCCAGTGTGACAAGCAGTAAGGGTGCCATGGAGATGGAGTATGGCACCGGGTCCCGAGCGGTGCCATCGCGGTATATCAAGTCACAGTACGCCGGTAAACGTGCGCCGGCCGGCTCGCAGTCTAGTCGCGCTTATATTGAGAAGAGCTCTGAATTTGGCGGTGTAAGGTGAGATATGTTTTTGTTTAATTATTTAAATCAGCATCCCTCAAATGTAACAACTTTGAACCAAATCGATAAGTCTTGATCCGACACAGCTTTTTATTATATTTTTTAAAAGTTTTCTTATGATTTGATTCGCAATAACTGATTCTGACATCAAGATGTCGTATTCATCCAACGATACTACAAATCTTTATAAACAAATATATATGGAAACCTCTTGATGATGGCAACAATGATTAACAATCAAATGCGTGAAGTCACATAAACTTTAAATGTTCTATTGAGGGCACTGCCGCATTGTCAGGAGTCAAAATCGCTTGGAACTCGCGTCGTTTTCTGTTTTAAATGACGCCCTTATTGGTGTCGTGTGAGCAAGCTTTATTAGTTTATAAAAGTGGTAAAGTCCGTTTGAAATAATCTACCCATTCCTTTTTAACATAATGATTCATTTTAAAAAAAGATAAACACAAAAATTACAACCTACATAGGTGATTCATCGTTAAACACTGAGAGTTTTTTTAATCTTATAGTTTATTGATTTTATTCATTGATATTTGCTTTAAAATTCATAAAAAAGTTATTTACAATATTCGACAAGCAAAGAAAACGGACTTTACAGCGACAGTGTTCTAGACCGTATACATAAATTACTATTTTTATTCAATAATATTGACTAACCCCCAAATTCTTCGACTGATAAATATTATTTCTCCACCAGATCATCAGCCATGTCGGACACGTCCGAAGCGCCATCTCTGGCGTCGCACGTGCGTCGCGTGCGCGTGCCCAGCCAGGCGTCCGACGTCGACCAGTTCCTTGACGACTTGTTCTCGCCTGTACTCGACCCGAACATCGACGAGCTCTCCGACGCCAGATCCTTAGCTGCCAGCATTAAAGGCGGCCGCAGTTACGAACAGTTCATAGACAATATACTATCTTGTGACTATAATGAGCAGTTACAAACTCTAAACAGTGGAAAGGAGTTGCAGATTTTGATCAAAGGAGGCGGAAAGGATGACAAGGAAAAGGATAAAAGCAGCAGAAAACAATCGAGCGTCGATTCCGTAGATGATTACATAACTAATTTATTCGATCCGATTTTTATGAATGATAGTCTAAAACGATTGACTGACGGCGAAGGATTGTCTGAAGCGATCAAAGGAGGCGGAGCGACGCCTCGAGCGGCATCAGCTAATACGTCAACTCTAAGCTTTGGAGCTTTATCAATCCCCTCGATGCCGACGACGCCGGAAGCGCTAGCGGCGGCGATGGGACTTCACTTCCCTCCGTCGGGACAGGTCGATATGAACGCATATCACCAAAATCTACAACGAGCTTTCCTACAAAGTGCCATGGCTCAGAACTTGCAAATTCAGCAGCAGCTACTCGCGCAGAATCAAGCGTTACAAACTCTCCTGGCTGGTCAAGTTGTGGAACCTACGGAGTCCGAGCCCACATCTCCCGTTAGAGCGTCGACAGTCGTTCACGCTCAAGTTCATTCACCTCCTAGAAACAACTCGAAAACTCGAAGAGAATCTAATGAGAGTTCATCGACCGGGGCACCCCCTCCCCCGCCTCCGCCTATGCCTCCACCGCTGCACGATATAGACCCGTCCGAAGTAAGGCCCTTCATGGACCCATACGGCCGCGCGAAAACAGTCCGCATAGGTAAATGGAGGTGGCCCCCGCCGAAGGACGCCGCTGGCCAGGACCAGACTCAAGACTTCACCAAGTTCAAACTGCGACAGATACAACGAAGACACACTCCTCAGGCGCAGACCAATGGCGTCGACCACCCCGAGCCACCGAGAGGCCGATCTAGGTCTGAAGCGTCGCCTGGTATAGAGTGGGAAGAGTTCGAAGTCGATGGGCGGGGCCCAGTCTCGCCCAGCAGAGAGCCACCCAATCAGAGAACCGCTCGCAGAAGTTTCGAGATCGGAGCGCAGAGACCGTCACCGGGAAGCGTCGGCAAGCTGAAGCTTAGCTCTGAAATGCGGCAAAGATTGGAGCGAGTTACCGCCAACCATTCCGTCAGAAGCTCGTCATCGGCTGCCGAGACGCCGAGAACTGTCAACAAATTAGAAGACACTAGGAAGTTGATGCTGGAGCGTCAGTTGGGCGGGGGGATGAGGTGGGATGCCCCTCCCCCTCCGTTGCCGCCCGCGCCCCCCGGCCCGGCCCCGCCGCCACCTAAGTCCCCCCCTACTCCGCCGGACAAGCCCGCCCCTCCACCACCCATACCAGACAACTCGTCCACATTCGCCCAACTTCGCCGAGACCGCGATACCTTCGGCGTTCATCAGAACAGAGAAGCGGACGACCGCCATAACTTCTTAGCCAACTGGAACTCTCGAAGACGAGACGATTCTGAACCTCCGCGCGACGATTTAGCCACGCGATTCTTAACGTCTGACCGTCGCGACCGAAGAGTCCGAGACGACTGGGGTGATGAATCTGATGTTAGAAGTTACAACGGAGATAGAGAGAGACAGCACAGTCGAGACGAGTGGGATTCGGAGTCCGGATTGGACGGGCCCGGTCGTAACGACCGAGACAATTTCTCTGGGCGCGATGCGTCTGAAATTTACGAGATTCACCCCGCCAGGGCTGAGAGACGGAAAGAAGAGAATGGTATCGACGATGGATTTGAAAGAAAAAGGTCGTCTCGATCTCCGTTCTATGACGATTTTGAGCGTTTCGACGGTCGTAAGAACTCCCGGGATATGTTAGTGGGTCGTTCTCGCGACAGCCCTCGCTCGGATGGTTTCCCGGCAGATAACAGCGAGGCTGCGAAAAGATTGGAAAGAGCAACATTCAAAACGCACATGCAGCAGAAAGAGCGAGAACGGAAGATTGAGGCTGAAAGAAGACATTCTGTGTCGACGCACGTTACTGACAAAACTGAACACATTGAACGTGAGTAGTTTTTAAATATTTTTAAATCGATATATCTTTGTAAGCATTTTATTCCAAGTCAATAAGCAGTTCAATCATCCGGGGATCTGTGTTAGTGAATCCTTCCTTGTATATACGGGCATCTCTTTATTTACTATATCAATAACAATTCGCATTTCGATTTCAAAATCTACTGGTTACCTTTTTTACATGGTAAACACTTACGCCTGTTTCACTATGTCTAAGTGAGTTCTGATAACAGTTATCTGACGAATATTTTACACAAAATGACTTTCAGTATTTAAATTATTTTTTGTTATTGCTTTTTTTACTGTGCAACAGCCCCCTTATTCGATTTCTTCATACTTTTTTTTTCTAAGACAGCTCATCTCTTCTGCTGCTTCGTGCCATTTGCATTCATTTAAATTCCATTTTCTACCATTTTTTTAAAATACGGTTTTCGTTCAGGTGATGCGCCCGCCCCACCAACGTTGCTACCAGCCGACCGCGCATTCGTGACGTACAGCCGCGTGCCGTGGAAACTGCGCGTGCGCAAGGAACTTTTCACTCCGTTAGAGAACTATAACGACCCGACTGTGCTTGATCTACTGTACGCGCAGGTAAGAGAAACTGCTATTTTCCCTGAACAGATACTCTATTCAGGTTTTTTTTATTTCATTGTTTATGTGATACATGTCATGAAAAGATGAAAATGTGAGTTACCAACTTCAGATTAGGAATATTCGTCGAATATAATACAAAACGCCTAATTTGAAAATATTACCTATTTGACAGCAATAATTTTTGAAAAAAAATATTGCTGTGTTAATTAGTGCTGGATAAGCTTTATCTGACGGTGGTAAAATCGACCCTTAGTAAATCTATTATATTAATCTTGCAATCTAACCACACAACTCAAACAACTTAAAAATAATTTATGCATTTCAATTTGTCTTTAATTTTATCTGCACCATAATCCATTCCTGCTAGCCCGACAGAGATACTGATATTGACACAGCAGGACATCAGTATTTTTCTCACTCCTATCAGGGAGTGAGAAAAATATATATATAAAATATCTATAAAATATTTGTCTTTTTATACAAATATTATTTAATTAATAAAGCTTTATAAACAAGTGATAAACTATCTCCCTAACAGATAATCCACGACATAAACTCGACACTACCCTCGCTCCGGATCAGCTCAAGCGAGCGTCGCGCCGGGCAAGCCTGGCTTCGCTCTCAGGGCACAAACCCAGTAAGAGCCCAGACCAAAAGACAGGCCGTAGAAATGGCTAGAGGATGGCCATTTTACTTCGCCAGACTGTTCAGTGCGAGAGTACCGCCGGGAGAGAATGCTGTGTTAGCTGTGTCGCATAACGCTGTGACTATTGGAGTCAAAGGTATGTTTGGTCAGTGTGTCAACTGTAGCCAATATTTATAATAAAAAGTAATAATTTAGAAAGCGTTATCAATTTCCAAGTTACATTTATTGTAATGAATAACTACTTGGCTTACTGTTGCAATACAGTCGGGTAGATGGCGCGTACGTCACGCGTAATGTCGTATCCATAAGATACCAGAAATTTCGCGCGGTCGGACCAACGGCATGGTAGCTCAATTGGAAAGAGCGTTTGCCCAGTTTGCCAGAGGTTGCAGGTCCAAATCGCGCTAATAACTGTAGCAAAATTCGTGGCATCCATTACATGCCCTAATTACGAGACAAACCTAAAGGCAAGCAGGAAATACTTTATATCCGTTTAGCTAGCTAGAAGGACGAATAGATTGAATCAAGCCCTTTCTCTTCAAAACTCTTAACTAATCAGAACTTATGTATTAAAATAGACCAATGTAAATATGTAACTTCTTACAGCAGCCTATAGCTTACCGGCAAAGATCCCAATAGCACTTGCAACTATAGGTAGACCTCGAAATTGAGGCCTAGCATACGGGCGGGCTGCATGAGGGGTGCGGGCGTCGCGGGTACAGGCGAAGTCTCAATGAAACAGTTTACCTTTTATACAGGCTGTTGTTTTTATCAGCGACAAACGACTCAAGGATGGTTGTACAAACGATACTGATGCCAAAAAAATGTTTTCATAGCAAGCAAAAACTCACAAAATCAATTTATTATGCGAGTCAAAACTACCAACGCCAGGTCGCCTCTTTGTAGCGTACGTAGGTAGCTAGCTACGACTTTGTACGCGCGAGCTACACGCGAGGGTGCCAGTTTTCTTGTTCGTTTCGAATTTCTTTAGAATGAAGTAAAGAGGTTTTCTTTTTTAAAATGAGCATATAATTTAAAGTTTTTTTACAATAAGCATAACTCGTGTCATCATCCCTGAGTTGGATGTCACTGACCAAAACAACGTCCTGTATAGGTTGAATGTACATTTGACCTTAACTTAATGTAAAGTCCGTTCCTATTTGCTTGTCGAATATTGTAAACAATCTTGACAGTCCTTTTTACAGAACAAATTCGTTTTATAATAGGATAAACATAAAACTCATCAAATATATATGTAATTCATTGTTTTACACTGAGATCTTTTTAAATCAAATAGTAAATGAATTTTATGCATTTATATTATTTTAAAAGTTGTGAAAAGATGGTTTACATTATTCGACTAGCAAAGAAAAACGGACTATACATTTGGGTGTAGGGTACAACTGTTCAAGCGTAAAATATGTGTCGATTCGTCAAGCGCGTTTTGTACCTCTAATTTTATTGTACATTCGTCAAGTAATAAAATATTGTTATTAGGTTAGGTTAGGTTAGATTTTATTACTTGACGAATGTACAATAAATTAAAAGTAAAAATGCGCTTGACGAATCGACACATATTTTAGGCTTGACCAGTTGTACCTACATCTACATTTGTTGTTTTGTGCCAGGCCCCACCGGCCTCCAGATCCGCCGCTCGCTATCCCTAACCGGCTTGCGCGCGTCTGCGCCGGCGCCGCACTCGCTCCAGCTGACGGCTGCTCGCGACGCGCCGCTCACTTTGCACGTGCCGCTCGCGCATCATGCGCACGCGCTCATCGCAGAGTTTGTACTACAGCATTCGCAGGTAGGTCCTACATTGCTGTCGATGTCAACTAAAATTGGCTATCGACTGATATATACATCGCTCTTCTCGGTGGTGATTCTGTTTCTAAAATACAACAGCTGAAAAACCTTGACGACCTCCGTGGTCGAGTGGCTAGCACGCTGGTTTCAAGCGTCGCCATCTCGTGAGGTTCCGGGTTCGATTCCCGGTCGGGTCAATGTAGAAAACGATCTTTTCTATATTGTCTCGGGTCTGGGTGTTGTGGTACCACCGTTGTGTTTGATTTCCATAACACAAGTGCATTGGCTACTTACTTTGGGATCAGAGCAATGTATGCGATTGGTGTCCAATATTTAAAAAACTTTTTGTAAGTATGGGACATCGAAATCCCAAATTTTTTTTAAACTTTTCCATACAAACTAGAATCAGCTGAGCGGCACTCTAGTATGGGAAAGTGAAATTTATTTTGGGATTACGATGTTGGTCCCATACATAAAGTTGTTGTATTTGAGGGTCAGAACTCAGAATTGGCCCCTAGAAGGAATGGAGTTAATTTAGTTATACTTTTTTATTTATTTTATTTATTAAAAACACTTCATGCACAAACAAAAGGTACATATGGCGGACTTAATGCTAAAAGCATTCTGTACCAGTCAACCATAGGTCTATACAGAGAAATTGCTGGCGGCGCGAAGAAAGTGATACCCTATATATAAACGAAAGACGTGTCAATTACACCACTAAAAATTAAGAAGGGTGGACCGATTTTCTTGATATTAACTTCGTTGGATTTATCTTTGCCCGGAATAGGATAAAAACCATAAAACAAGGCCGGGACTAAACACAAGCAACGGCTTTACGTGCTGTCAAGGCAAGGAGATTGATCACCTGCAGGTATGTATGTGTTTACAGACGACTCACAGAGACTTTATGGCTGATGTAGCGTAAATTACTACACCAAAACAAAAAAGGGTTGTAATACAAGCAGCTATTTTACCTCGTTGTAGAAGATTATTTCTGGAAAGTGTCTAGGTACCGTCTTCAACTGCCGTAGGTATCTAAGTTTTCTGTACTTACATAATGAACGTAGAAAAACATACTCGCAAACATACCTTACTTCAAGAAAAATATGCGCATTGGCTTAGCGTCTCGATTGTTAAACATTTGTATTTGAACGCACACATAATTTGTCTGCATATTTAACAGAAACATATATCAACGTAATACCACAATAGTCGCAAACACAACACAGCTAGTGTGAAAGTCCACAAGAAATATGTCTTATTGTCTAACAATTTATAGATACGTTTGCTTATAAGCAATGAGCCTTTCTAACAAGCCTGGGTTCACGAGAACAATTAATGTACATAACGTACATTTCAATATTATTTCTTGAAAGGTTTGCTGTGTAATATAGGTTTAATTGAGTATATAATTTACATAACATTGGCAGGTAAGCTCTTGAATTAAATTATTTCAAATATTTCGTTCTTCATTCATAACAAACAAACAAAAATTAAGACAAGCAACATGACAAAATAAACTTAAAACCTACCTATTCAAAAACAAAATCATTTCCTTGCGGCAAGGCGGCATTTGATAACTTTGATAATCCTTTGAGCTAGGAACCAGCCAGCTTTATCATTCGACGTAACATAACTTAGTTTTGGAGCAATTTTTCTTAGTAGAAGATCCCCACGGCCCAAATGTTTTAATGCCAAACGGTGCAAACATATAATCACTTGTAAGTGAGACTTACTTGCTTTCAGCCAACTCCGCTGTGGGCTGATTTTCTAACTAAGGCCCGACACCGTTTAGGGAATAAGCGTGACGTCTTCTGGTCTTTTGCCATCATTACGAACCAAATCTCGTGATTACAACGTGGAACATTAATGGTGGTGTGGCTACTCTCACAGAAACAAGATAGTAAGACTCCACAAGAAACAAGACATTCGGACTCGGATTCGAAGTGAGGGAGCGTGACGAGCGAGACGCCCAGCGCTTTGCTTGCAACAAAGGCAGTGGAGACCTATTTTCCAAAGGGAGACGTAAAGATTTCACATATCAAAGCATGAAGCAAGTGGCCAGAATATCTGCAGGAAACTGCCAAGAGCCTAGCGCGACTACTATCAATGACGGAATTTTGAAGTAAAGAATTGAAGGTCTCCCTCGCAATGATTGAGTAGATATTGGACCAATCGCAAAACGGTCTGCATGCGTTATTGAGACATCCAACGATTTTGCTGGTGACGTTTCTTTGGGATGTCTTCTCCGACCAAAGCGAGGATGTTCAAACGGACTTTTCCCGGCTAAAACGGAAGTGCTATGCAGCAAAGAGATAAAAGTGAGGAAGGCTACACTAGAAATTCGACGAATTTAGATCCCACCGAAACGAATAGGAAGCGAATTATAAATGTATTTATTTTTCCAACAAATCTTGACGAAAAGTTTTAAATAATATTTCTTTTTAGCTTAATTGTTTCTCACGAACTTTTAGTACATAAAATTATTATGGTGAGACGTTAAAAACTCATTTCTTACATGTGTAGTTCCTGCAGTATCTACGTATCAAAATGGTACCTTTTGTAAAGAAAAGAAAGGATTACTTTTATAAATGATATCTTCTCCCTTCTATTATGCATGTTCTATAAACTTAAACTTCCATATTATACACGTACAGACAGGGTTTAGATAGGGGATTACGGTGGTGTGATAATGATACGAGTTTATCGGCGATAATCTCCGTGGGGCTAACTCTTCATACACATTAAATATAATCTTATATCCTATCCTGTAAGATACCTCCCTATTATTGACGCCGATTATCTCGCTTGCACGTAAGTCGTTTTAGAACAAGTGACAGAGATGGATAGAGTAGAAAATGCGGATATCGCCTACATAGTAGGGCCTCTAAGACACAGACTAATGTGCAGCTTTCACCAGGCCTGCGGATCATAAAGCGAAATATTCCGTCATGATATTATGATTATCATAAATATTATTAATCTATCAGCTTAGCTTAGGCTTGATGATGTTGTAAACATTAAATTATGTAATAATTATGTAGGCTTATGTCAGTTTAATTTTTAGGCCGGTAGGGTCGATGGTTTAGATTCAGAAATGTGAAATAACACGGAAACGCATCATTGACTAATGTTTACTGACCGTTGTTTATTTTTTAGTTAACTTATGATTCAGAAATAGACTTAAATAATTTCATCCATTACTTTATAATTCATAATTGAGAACAATGAACTCGAAACATTACTAATGAAACAATCTTGAAATCTTGAAGGTCAATCAAAACGTTTATTATGTCACAAATTTAACACTTGAACTAACTTATGAATATGGGCATTAAATCACAAAACCGAAAAGCCAGTTTCCTACTTCCGAAGTTACCCAACAAGCGATCGCGTTATGCAACACGAAGCCGCATCACCGCATCTTTGAGGTCACTGGTTGACATTAGCAATGTGTTTTTCACGAGAAATATGATGCATTTTATGATGGCAATATTATATTTTCGATAAAATAGGTCATTTCTATATCAAATTCGTCAATTTCAATTTGATTCGAGTTAATCCAAATTCGACTCGTGTCTTCTAAGATCAGGCATAATTAGGTGGCTTAACTTTATTTTGGCAGGGTCAAGAAAGAGAGGCTCAAATGTTAACTGCAAATGAAAATGAGTACGCTCTTAAGAAGAAATTTTGACAATCAAACATGGACGCATTTCATGGCTCCATATTCTGTAATGAAAAATCCTACGAATGCTCAAACAAGAATCAATGAAGTATTAAGAAGGAAATATCTCCAACCACTGTGCTACAAAGTTTCTTGTTTAAATTCATTATTTTAAACTCCTTGGGCGCTACTTAACTTTTTTTAGCTTAACTTTGTGATCTTGTGAGAGTATTGTAGGAGGTAAAGTGCTAAATGAGTCATTAATGTCGCTTCAGAGAAAGTGTCAAACCGCAACATTCATCACCCACTTACGTTGAATTAAGTTCTAGAGAACAAGGAAAAGAAAACTAAAATCAACAAGCATTGTAAAATAAAGAACGCATATATCTAAATAACAGCACACTATCAAACATGCGAGACTAATTAATGTCAATATCTTTGTCATTCACAGTTTTATCTATGTGTCTTTCTGAACACATACCTACCTATTTAATAGGTAAGTATTCGTTTTGTAGAAATTACTTAGTTACTAATCTTGCCTCTTCTATCCCGTTATGAAGACGTACCTCTGGCATCAGTAAATTAACACTCATTATTAAACATATTTGGTTCTGAAATTTAAGTGAATACTACTCATCGCTTAAAACACTTTCAGACAGTCTGCCTGTGGCCAAAAGGTCTAGAAATAAATGTGCGCGAAATGAATCCGTAAAATATTTTACTCTTTAATAAGTAACAGTATTTGTATTGTCTGTGTCACCCTTATATTGTAAAAACCACGTGATTACACGTTTTTGAATCCGTTAGATTGTATTCTGCCTATTAATTGTGAACTGTGCCGAACTTCATAGATTACTAGCAAACCTCGCGAACTCCGTTTCGCCTCCAGTTGGCTTCGTTTTATGTAACATTTCGTTTGGTGGTTAAAAGAAGATTTTTTTTATATATATATTTGAATTTTCCTTGCTATAAACCTCACGGAGCCCGAGACTTTTCCAACGAATGCAAGACCGTAGAAATCGGTTCGTGCGTTCTGGAGTTATAGCGTCAGGAAGGAAAACCAGACTTATTTTTATATAGTAGAAGATAACGTAATCTGAAATGACGAATCAGTGGGAAAAGTGGTCAAGGTAGTTAAAGGGGGAATGTGCTACACGGGGTGAGCCACAGATCAGCAAAAGTATATCCGTTATCCTTCGTGTTAGGTTGACTTATAAGCACCAAAAAAGTCATAAGTTATAAGCCTGTTGAGCTTGTTTACAATAAATCGACGGATAACAATTTAGAACCGTAAGATTGTAATCACGCGGTTTTAACATTATTACGTTGACATATGCACTGTTCACTACTCTGTAGTTACTGGAAATGAGTCTTGCGTGTAAATACGATTAACATTAGACCATCTACACAAAAAAACGAGTATATAAATAAAAAATATTAACCCACACAAGTACAACTGTTAATTAACGATTCATGTACCTCTGTATTTTCTTTTAAGTACTTTTAATTATTTAAAGTCGTACAGGCGAAGGTTAAAATGAATAAAACGAACCAATGCGTTGCATTTCAATGAGGTTTCTCAAGTTTGTAATTGGTTCTTTTAGGCCGGTGCCACACGGTGTGACCAAGGCTCTGAGTGTAGCTTTTAGATAACCGAACTTATTTACTTAATTATATCTTACGAACTATGTGATTTTAACAGCTTTGCAAGTACATTTTAGTGCCTGATTTCCATAACACAAGTGCAATTAGCTACTTACTTGGTGATTGGTGTCCAATATGTTCAAAGTTTAATAGAATCGTCAACAAAATTGCCTAACTCAATAACGTTACGTGTCACTCACATTTATATTCAATATACAAGCCATAAATTACAATTTAGCTGATGCAGGTCAGTTTTGGTATATGTTGATTAACCTACCGGTCACATGTTGTGTCGTTACCTTACGACGTCTTTTCATTTTAACTCAGTGCTATTTGTAAGCAGTACCATAGTTTTCTTCATTTTATTTTTTGTACAAGTAACGTTAAGAAAAGATTTGTTACATGCATCGTTTTTTTTTAAAAAAAATAAATGTAAACCAATCACATACATTGCTCTGATCCCAAAATAAGTAGCTAATGCACGTGTGTTATGGAAACCAGACACCACGGTGGTACCACAACACCCAGATCCGAGACAATATAGAAAATTTTGATTTCTACATTGACCGACCGGGAATCAAACCCGGGACCTTGGAGCGACGACACCTTAGAAACAGGATACTTAGCCACTACACCACGGAGGTCGTCGTTTCATATCTTAATCCACACGGCTCTACCAAATTATACAAGGACCAACATACCTAACATCTTTCTTGCAACCTCCTTACTCCGAGCCAAACAGTCGCCTATAAAGATAAGCGCACACTTCGCAAGATTTTATTGCTCCAGATATAACACAGATGTCTTCCGTACACATAGTGGTCAAGATCCCTGTCCGATAATGGCGCAGTTCGCGCCGTTAGCGCATCTCGATCCGTTACGGCGAACTCATGCCATGTTCCGCTACGTGCACAAGCTTTATTAGTTTAGTTAGGCACTGATGATGCTGGGTCTATGTTTTTATATTTAGCCGAATAATCTGCAGGTGCTTATTATAGCAGATGCACTTTAGACGGCTGACTGGACCATTTGGTCTTATATCGACCGATTTCAAGAATCGACAATAAGGTTAGAAAACAACAATTAATAGTGACCGTCATTGGTTTTTCTAAAGTTGGTATAAATATTATAGCTTTTATCAGAAAAAGTTTGAAACTCTTAAGTATCACCCTCTATTACTCGACCGTAAAAACATTTAGTATTAGAACGTAAATAGAACTCCGAACACTGACCATAGTTTGACTTATTGTAATTTTAAAGGAGACTACTTAACTAACTGTCAGGACATTACATTGTTTTTGATATTATCTTTGTAACAATCTATACTAATATTATAAAGCTGAAGAGTTTGTTTGTTTGTTTGTTTGTTTGTTTGTTTGTTTGTTTGTTTGAACGCGCTAATCTCAAAAACTACTAGCTCGATTTGAAAAAATATTTTTACGTTGGATAGTCCATTTATCGAGGAAGGCTTTAAGCTATATAACATAAAGATACGACTCATAAGACCACAGCAGAAATGAATAATGTTGCGAAAACGGGAGAAAGATATTCCTTTTGAGAGCTTCCGCTGCATACGCTGCGGAAACCACTTAAGTTACACAAAAATGATGTATGACAGGATTGTTCAGCATTAAGAGTTCTATAATAAAGTCCGCGACAGCATATGTCTATCTTTTATGGTTGACTTACTACAACCTTTTTTATGTTGATAAATTTGTTAAAAAATAATGCTTTATTTTTGAGGTGTATTATACACACAGGTATTTATTCTTATCAAAATAAATACATTCATCATCACGAGCATTTCATTTAGAACCAAGTTGCCCTTTATATTATTTGATTTCAATAAATATCTTAGGAGCTATCACAGTTTTAACATAACTGCGCACCAAAATAATGTTCGCAGCTTAAGTACAACGTGCGCTTGCGCTAATATATTATAAAGCTGAAGAGTTTGTTTGTTTAAACGCGCTTATCTCAGGAAAAAATATTTCTGTGTTGGATAGCTTATGTATCGAGAAAGGCTTTAGGATATAAAACATGACGCTGCGACGGGAGGGGAGGGAGCAAACTCAAAACGCGCGGACGAAGTCGCGGGGGACCGCTAGTGTACCAATAATAACGCTAAAAATGCGAATTAGGGTACAGTGAGTGCACTTTAATTACAGATAACGAACATTGTAAGATCACATTAGCCTAGCCATGAGGAAAGGAATGGCGTTCGTCAAGCGTAGAAAAGCGGATGCAAGATTTCCTACATGTGTGTAAGTACACAGATGCCCAGTGATCTGAGTTGTATAACCGAAGGAAAACTGAAAGTGATTCGGAATGACGACAGGTGCTATACCGTTACCCAGTTATAGCGTTTTGAAAAAAGGTTGGGTGAAAATGCGGAAGTCGATAAGCGGTTTGATGTTCACTTGTTGCGTTGGATCGAAAGGGATGTTTTATATACGTAACTGTACTGACATTAAGAATATGGAAGTATACCATAAATGGCCAAGAATAAGGCCAATAGAATATAATATAAGACCCATGCATGACACATAAGTAAATGTGAAAATGATATATTAACCAAAAATGCATGGTAAATCATGGGACTTGCCTTGATTTGGTATTGTAACAATTGTTTTGACATATTATCTGTAGCAAACATAATATGCAGTTTATTGTGATGACGTTTTGTTTATCGACGATACATATTCTTCAAATTACAAATGAATATGGGCATGCCATCGTAAAAAGTACTGAATAATCCACTGAAACCCACAAAGCACGGTGCTGTACCATAAGCAGCGACCTCAACCCGAGCTGACGTGCGCGCGCGCAGTGTGCCCGCGACCGCGGCTCCGCGCGCACCATGCAGCGCCCGCGGCTCTCGATCGCCATGCGTGACAACTGGCGCCATCTCCAGCGCCTCTACGGACTTGAATTAGAACGCGAACGCGAACACTCGCCCCCGCGACGGGCACCCTCCCTCGACTCCCTCATCAACTCCTCCGAAGGAGCACCTTCCAGCGCGGACGCATCGGCCCCAGAAGACTCCGACTCCGGAGCCGACACACGCGAACCAGAACCCCCCAGGAAAAAGAACCAGGACCGAAAAAAATGCCCCCAAAGTTACTCGTCGTCGTCTAGTGGACACATGGAGACGATACACGAGGAAACAATGGAACCCAAAGTGTCTGTGAAGGAAATACTGGCCAGATTCGAGAATCTGACCGAAAAGACTGATACCCCAGTACAGGTAATAGTGCCTAAATTGTGATTTGGTATTTGGGACTGCGGCGCCTTTTTGAATTAAATAAATGTATGTTTAAGGCATACTTCGAGGAGCTATTTCGCAGGAATTCGCCCGTGATGGTTATCTACAAGTATGCGTTCATTGCCGTTTTAGATTTTTACTACATTTGGTGGCGAAACGATCCATAGACCGTGTACTTAGGGTGTCGAAAATTGTTTAATCAGCTGTTTCAAAAGTGAGATATTGATGAACATTTCACAACTGTGACAGATTCACAAAATTGGTGTTTTACAATTTGGCGCAGTTTTCATTGCACGAGTGGATACCTAGGCTTGGTACTTCGCGTCTTAGAAGGCTGATGTCGGGTGTTGTTGTTATCTTGAATGGTAATTATAAATCGGTTATTTGCTGTAGCAACTAGCGTGTGTATGATCAGCACTTTCCAATCTTCGATCGATGCTCTCGAGGCTACGTTGATCTATTCATGAGTTAGCCGTAATAGGTAAAAACAACTAATGTTAGTATTTTTCTCGCCGCGTATTGCATCAACGTTGTTATTACTCCAGTCTTATTGTGACATTTATTTATGTGTAGTGTGCTTTTCCTGGTTTTTTATGTAGTGACAATATGTACACCTATCTAACGTACAGCTAATTTGTCATTTCCTGATTAAGTCTCATTGTCTTAGCACTTTGTTATGAGTAAAGTCTACTTTTTATCCACATATCTTAAGAACAGTCTAAGCGAATTATAAATTTTAAAGTCATCGGAAAAGTTTATTGAATATACTGCTTAAACCTTGGTATCCCAGAATGGGATTTTCAATTAGACGCTGCTATTAATCATTATACAGTTGTTCTTTAAAAAAAATGACTGCTGTCAGTAACCCTTTCTAAAATTGCTGAAAAGAAGTTATGAAATGTCCTTAGTTAGCGCGTACCTATGTTAAAATTTCGCTGTAATTTGGACTCGCGCAACCGAAAAATAACTAATTGCCGCATGAAATACAATCCATACTTGCGTCCATTTTGGGATACTTTAAGCCGTAATAATTGCCATTTAATTCTTTAATCTTCTAATCAAAATCCTATTTAGTTTTAACAAGCTTTTTGAACAAATTTTTTTCAAAACTAAAGCACACTGAAGTAAAAGGTAGAGTTTCTCTTTCAAAGATTTTTCAACATCTGGCTTACTAAACATATATAGACATAAAATAAACGTATATACAGCAGATTTTTGTCATGTCTACTAACTTAATTAGTATTAACACCTTACTAAACGAATACCTTAGTATTTAACACGCAAGATAGTCAAAATGATTTGCAGTAAGACTATACACACTACGTGAAGAACTTCCTAAAAGATATCTGCCGCACGTATATATATTAAATCTAGAGTCAATCATACTGTCTCCGATAGTTTCTCTACACTCAGTAGGCCATACATATTGCTGCTTGCTATTAATTACTTTTCTCTTCGTAACAGTTTATTTTCATTACACTTTCTGCTGCGCATGACACACTTTCGTACCTTCATTATAATAAACATTTGAACTAATTAATTTATCATGAAGAACCGTGGTGCCGTTGGTGGTTATGTGACCAAATTTATAGAAAAAGACCTTGAAATTCAAATCTGACTGACTTTACCAATATAAGCAGTAAAATAAAGATTGATCGGAGTCAATCATTACAAGAATGATAGTATTTTACAATAAATAAATGTATATCCATGAGCTTTTCTGCGTGCCGGCATTTCAAGCCCCTTTGAGGGTGTTTGCCATTGAAAATCTATCTGCGATATTTCTGTAGAAGCTCATTACATAAGTATAAGCAGGTACAAGCATAGAATAAGCAGGTACTATTTTCTCATCATTATCGAAAGCAATAACTTTTGCACATTACTACACCAATCCTTAATCACGTATGCCTCAATTCACTTTCTTTCTAGTAATAAGAGAAAATAATTGACTATTTCACTTCGAAGCTCCCAGTCAGTACTTAAATTCTTCTGTAGCCAATAATTTAGTATGACTTCACAACAATAGCGTTCGCCCACAGCCCACGGCGCATTCTCAAATATTATCTAACTTTAATACCTTAGCTGTGCTCGTGCAAGACAGTGCTAGGCGTGAACATGACCCTTCACAAGTCAAGGAGAACCTCTAACATAACTTTAATCGCCGTATTACGATAACAAGATGGTTCAAATTGGATTAAAACTACTCTCCCTTTAATGCTTGTCACGGCTAACTAAAGATGCAGTTGCTTATGTGATTTATGGCAGCAGGTTGAGATAATCCTAAATGATGTTGAGGCATTTCTAATCTATTATAATATTTATAATCTACAAGGGATAACAACTCTACTTTGTCATGCTTATCCGCCAGTGTTATTTGCAAGTTATTTTAAACCTTATTTGAGTCTGTCTACTTGACTATTTTCATCATTAATTTCAACTTAAATATTCAAAATAAATAAAAATATGTAAGTAAAACCAAGGAACGGTTTTAAATCAAGTCTGCTGAAAAGTCATTACGAAATATTACAACCCCGCTGCGATGAGTTTTCGTTTCGTTTGTTACATAAAAACCCATAAAATACGTGTTCTGTGTACTTTAAAACATTGCACAAAAACCATTAAATTATCTGGGTAACTGTGTAATATAAAATCTTGAATTTGCATCGTGGATCAGTAATAATATACCGAGATAATTACATCCCAAAATTACTCCGTACAATATGCCTACTCGCGACCTACACGATTCCTAGATACTAAACTTAACAGGTTCTCTTAGATACCATAGATTTAAACTTGTTTCCCCACGTGAACTTTTTATGTTAAGAGTTGAGGAGACACCTAACATACTCGTATTTTATTTTGACCGCAACGCTAACGACCCATCGAACATTACTTTACCGCTCACCAATTAAACTGTTGTTACTTTTTCACGCTCTTACGTAAACTATTGACATTTGGAACACATCTCCGTTTGCTAACGAAATTTGTGTTGCGAGGGATCGTAAACCATCAATCTATTATAATCACCGAATGTCGTAAGGAAACAATGGTATATACGTCAATACTTTCGTAATTATGGTAAAAAAGTGAAAAAATCGTCACAATGAATGCTCTGGGGAAAGTTGATCATATGCGTGTGCACAGACAGACATACATACAGACAGACAAAGCTGTCAATAGTAAAGAATTACGTGCTATTATGTGTTATGCGAGTCTAGTAATTTGCGAGAAACTGTCGTTATGGACTGTGGCTTCTATCGTCGCTTATAGAGGCCCTTAAGTAACACTTTTTAAATCATTACGAGTGAAATCAGACGCTAGGGTCTTTTTAATTTGCTTAGGCACGGCTTGTAAGTCACGGTCTTGTGATTTATTGTCATTGCTGTTTTGACTCCTTTAATAAGTTTAATTTTCTTAATATAATATGTTTATTATTTGTTTTAAAATAAAATCAGAACAAACTGGTCACACGCAATAGAATTGATGGCCAAAACATCGCAGACAACGTCGGTATTAGTATTGCTCCATACATGGAGCTAAGTCAATACTACGACCCTCGTTCTTCCGTCTCTACCCTAACTCATTCTCAATTGATTTTACGGCACATTGTATTCTTATCCAATACACAAATCACTTCACATTAGGTCATCTGTCATTCATGCAAAGCCTGGGAAAATGTCGCAACAAATAATTTGCCACGTCAATATCCTTCGGGTTACGTAACGTTGATGTTTGTCGCCAAATAAATTCGCTACGAGCCCGCTGTGACCGGTGACAATCGCGCGCATCCGACCGTGCTTCCGTTTCCGAATCATATGCGCTTGCGCATCGTTACATTTTCAACCATATCTTTAACCTCCCAAGGCCGAAAACAACGTGTTACGTACCATGTAGATATGAATTTAATACGCTTTTCAACCGTATTGCGATACAATTAAGGCGTCAATGTATGTCATGTGATGTGCCATGAATGCGACGACGGATTAAATCGTGTGAAATGTCTGCTTCGTGTTGCCGTCTCATCTCAATGATTGTTCGCTAATCACATGTTGACATTTGTATTAGCAGTGATGGATCACATTTTCATTATAATCAGATTTATCTTTAGCTTTTTATCATTATACCTCACATCTCAGTCTGTTAATGGTGACAGATTTAAGTTAACGCCAACTGTTTTATTACCTACCCATTTACTTGTGGAAACTGTCTCGCAAACTTCTTTTAAACAGTTGTATTGTTTTTGTAAACAACCAAAACTAAAGACTGGACGACCCGTCTGGTGTAGTGGTCGAGAAATCGCCTACTACGCAGCGGGTGCGGGTTCGATCCCCGCACAATACAAACATTTGTGTGCATGAACATGTCTGTTTGTATTGGTCTGGGTGTTTTCTATGTATATCATGTATGTATTTACAAAAAAAATAAAAAAGTATTTAAGTATTATATCCGTTGTCTGGCACCCATAACACAAGCTTTGAGTAGCTTACTTTGGGGCTAGATGGCGATGTGTGGGAATGTCCAAAGGATATTTATTTATAAAGACCTCTTCATGTGTCAACCAGATCGGAACGAGTGTATACAACCTCTTTTTTCTAAAGTCGGTAAATATACTTAGGTACCTAAATAATACTTAGGTACCTACAGGCATGACTGAGCTTTTCACGATTTATTTTAAACTATGAATAACGTCCTAATTAAAATCCGTTTCTGTTATTTCGTTTTTATAAATTAATATAAGGTAATGCCTTCGAGAAAGCTTTATGATTTGAATGTTAGTATGCCAGTCAATTGTGTTAGAAATCAATAGATTTAATTGAATAGCTGCGTACATTTGAATGACGCAACTCATTCCAATAGGAAGGTACTTTTTATTACAAACTGAACTTTTGAGATAAGTTTGGCGGTGAACAAAGCAGTGTGATATAAGCAAATGTTTTTTTTTAAATAAATTTTTTTTTTTTAATTTTACAATTTCATCAACAAATTGAACTATTTAGGTAATGCACAAGCTACCTTCCGGCATCGGAACGATAATATGTTACCGTTTTGTAATGTGGTCATTTACTTTTATCAGTCCTGTTTAAGTTTGCAGTAGTAGACCCTCACACACCTGCCTTACAACTATCGAAAAAAAAAGATAGACTACCGTCATTCATTTCCTTTAAGCGTCTCGAAGCATCGATATCAACCTACTAGGCAGGTCGATTAGCCCACTGGTCGCCATGGAAGTGTGGCGCGGCCGACTTCCCGGTGATACCCGTTCGATTCCGCGTACGGTTCCTCCCCGCCGGATTTATTGCCGCATGTCGCATCGCAATTAGGTAGTTGACATGCGGCTTTAATGTGTTTATGCCTTGGTAAGGACCTGGTGAATAAGTTAATAAAAAGTTATTTATATACGCTTGTAAGTGAACTTTGAAGCTTGATAAGAAATAAGGTTAACAACATGGTAAACTATGAATTAAGGTTGAGTTCTTATTATGGTGCACAACACATAAACTGCCAAATACACGCTATTACTGTCCTCTTCATCATCATCATTATCAGCCAATGAACGTCCACTGCTGAACCTAGGCCTCTACACAGCTCTCCACAACAACCGATTACAAGCGGTCTGCATCCAGTTTGGTAGACAACCTCCATCTTATCGGTGGCCGTCCACTTGAGCTTAATTTAGTCTCAGGGCTACGTCAGTTACCTAGTTATAAGTATCTCCCCATTTCTGATTGGATTACAATCCTATCGAACAAATTTTATAAGTATCATCTGAATACACTCAATAATGTTTATGTATTTTTGTAATATTACGTATTTTCTAACTTGTTGCCAATCTAATTAACGATTTATACTGCTTGATTAACAAATCGTTAATATTTTTACCGTGAATTAGTGTCACTTGGCATGACAATCCTCGTTTTTCTCGTAACAAAAACAAAGATGGTGGCACGATACACATTGCGATTACTTGTCAGTAAGCGGAGCTCACCGTTTGATCGATTATGTGCGAAAATGATTCAGCACGTTTGTTCTTGTGATTTGTGTCATTGTAGGGAGATTATGTATTTGTGTTATAAATAAATGAAAAATAAAATAACATTCATTTCAGTCATCTTGGCCCATAAATTCCGAAATAAAATAACGACCATAAAAGATCTAAATTAATAATACAAAATAAATTATGAAAAATAATAATAACAATAAAAAGTAAAAAAAGTTATAAATTTTCGTATAGTACATTTATTTGTAATATGTTTGTTCGTTCGTATGTTATTTTTACTAGGACCTACTTCGCACCTAAAGCGGCCAACAGTAACAAAGTTCCAATTCGGGGATATACGACCTTCGGAAACGAATCAGCCTTAAAAATACAAATGCTCTGACTTTTTCAATGCTAGCTAATAGTGTTACGTCGTCCACAGTTACTTACTGTTTCCAAAACCATTCTATTCTGCCAGTAATGAGTTTGTTATTATAAGAATGATGATCGCAATCGTGATTTTCCTCGTTTTTGCTTATTTACAAGATATTTGCTTGAGGTATTACGAAATGGATGTCATCTTGAGGTATTTTGAAATGCATGTCATCTTATGTGTACAAAAACACTAATTCTTTTTCAAATATTAAGTGACATACACTTATCGTCATAATATTAAGCAAAGATTCACTTATGAAATTGATGTGTTCGTTTTTGTTGTTGCCTCATATAAGTAACGTGGGGATGTTTTTTTTTTCTCGTAACAAACCCACCGTTCAATAGGTCTTTTAAAATGATTATGAGTTTGCTAACATCACTTTTTGATAAAGTGACCTGTTTCCGTTACATTAAGTTTTAAAGAGCTTATTTTTGTGAGTCCTATGTCCCGCCTCTCTCCTTAACGGGAGTAGTTAAATACGTGTAAAAAATTACAACACTAGCATATGTGATGAATTTAAACTTAAAGCATGATATTTTTTATGCAAATTTTCGCTATAAACATGCTTACCTCCAAAACGTTCGTTCAAATATGAAACTATAGTCAAATATTTATTTTCATTACTTCTTTTAGCTATAAAAAATAAAAAAATGAGAGTCAGCGTCATCAAAAGGTTGACGTTATAACCAGTTCTGTTACAAAATATAATTTTGTTATTTGAAGGGAATCAAATATAGGCAATCTTATTCATGTTTTACAGGACATTATTTGGGCAATAAAAGTGCTGACATTCGCACTTAGCCGGTTCTCTTTACTTCTTTATGTAGTATCGAGGTAGAGCGATGAGTTCAACCCATAGATGCTTCATTGTACCTATTAGGATATAGAAAACAAATTGATAACAAATCCGTTGCTAATCAGTGGAGCTACTCGCTTCATCGATCCCCTGTATATTTCATTATGCAACCTGTATCTTCGGCCGCATTACAGGCACAGGAAGCTGCGCCAATCTGCGCCATTATCCTAGCACCAATTCGCGGGCGTCCGGTGTTTTTGCAACTATCGTATCGCCTGCACATTAGCGATGTGCTGAGTACGGTTTGACTCGATTCGGACTCGATTCCTGCTTTAGACTCGTCTACTCGAATACCTATTTATTTTTATTCTAGTCACCGGACTCGATTCCAGTAACTAAAGTCAACTATTTGTACTCGTTAACTCTATTCTATTATGCGAGTCCAACTGGCTGTATTCTAGTATTCAAGTTTGGTAAACTTGCTTGTACTCGTAAACTTTGTAATGAAGTGATGCGGAGAATACAAATAAATTTGGACCCGCAACTTTTTGTTTTGATTTCTTTGTTTTGCGTCAATAAGCTTTTAATTTTTCCTTTTTGTTCTTAAATCGGACTCTAGTTCTGGGGGGCAATTCTCGTTCAATGCGTATACGAAAAGAGTGCACCGATCGAATTTTCTTTGTCAAAATATAGTTTTTAATTTTTCAAGGTCAGGATTTCTATATATTTAGACTTTGTTCGTGCTTTAGTTTTTTTACGAGTAGATATTTTACTTGATTTTTCAGGTAAAACTCTTAAACTCACAATCGAATTACCACACGAATAAAGTTCGATTGCCGTGAGAATCGGCCTCCTGCACTAGACTGACTGACTAGAGTCCATATTCTAAATTCGAGTACTGGGCTTGAATCAGGAAATAGAGTTATGCTTCGAATACCGTATAAACTGACTCGAGTTGACTCAATCCACCAAAACAGCGACTTTGCACATCACTACTGCACGTTAAGCTATCCATTTTCGTTGCAAAATCAAACCTATTACTACTGGATAAGACACCAGTGCTTGGTCTGATATACTGTAGGCACATTATGTATATAATGATCGGCAAAAATAGGTGATTTGCTGTAATCGCCTGTTTTGTGCCTATTACGGCTATTGGGAAGTAGGTCAATGGAAATATTAGGCCCTATTGTTTACTGCGGAATGTAGTTTAGCCAAATTGATGGATCGAATTGTATGCTTGACACTAACGGGAAAAAAATGATGGCCGATTGTCAAGTTTAAGCAATTCGTAATCGACTGTAAAGAGGTTTTTTGTGTTGGTGGTGTATGTACCTACTTGAATAAAAGCTGTCAAAATGTGTCCCTCTCTTAGCGTAAAAACGTCGTCGAAGGGTTTTTCTTTTCTTCGTTTTTAATTGGGTTTCGATGAAGTCTCACTCTATCTATGTATATCATGTATGTATTTACAAACAAAAAGTATTTAAGTATTATATCCGTTGTCTGGCACCCATAACGCAAGCTTTGAGTAGCTTACTTTGGGACGCGATGTGTGAGAATTTCCAAAGGATATTTATAATCACTCAACGTAGTATTAAAAAGATGATTATCGTTCAGAGTCAAAAAAACGCCCAAGCCTCGATGTTAACATTAGTGTAATCATTTAGAAAACTGCATTATGTAGATAATGAATAAACAATGTTATTCTCTAACGATACATTAATCAGGGTTGTCAGAAACCCTACCCGACCTACCCTACCCGAGCTCTATTTTTGAATCACTCGTTTTGAAATGGCGAGTGATTTTCGTTCGACAACGAGTTTTTTTCTATGACTTTTAATTCATCTTCGTACGAAAATCACTCGCCATCTTGAAGCGAGTGATTCAAAAATAGAGCTCCAGGTCGGGCGAGCGTGGAGGTGCAGCCCCTTATAACTGTGACGCTGCTGCCCATCACAGCTTTGTATTTAACTGCGCCTTATATTGGATGGTTAACCCGCCATTTGTCGGTCGCCAGAACCTCATCTGCTGAAACAGGACACACCACGTGATGGTCACACAATGTTCTTACTAATATTATAATTTTACAAAATACCTTGAACCCTGGTACATAGCACAGTTTTATCCGTGATTCCGATAAGTATCAGGCTGTGCCAGTAGCAGATTATCCTATAGACTAATAATATAAATAAATTACGGTGGTAGACCTCTCTGTCCTCTGTCAATGACAAAGACAACACATGGCAGCCATTTCGGCGTGAATGTACACAAATCCGTAGCGTCCGCGTCTGCGCATCATTGTCCGAGGGGAGCGTGTCGGCGTATGCGCTGGTCCATACTTCCTGTTGTTTGGGTTCAGAGGTATTTGTCGTTAGTAATTTTTTCCGCTATAATCCGATATTTGCGGGGGTTAAGTCGAAGCATAGTTACTAAATTTAAAAGATTCCTAGCCCCATTTGTCCTCTGTCAACGATTTCCGTATCGGAGTGATTACCTAATATGTTTAAAGAAATTAGAATGTAAACTGTAGCCTCTCAGTTTATCTATGAAAATTTAATGTATGTACGGAAAAAAACATTCATTTACGAAAAAAAGTGATATACACAAATACTTTACCAGGGAATAAGGATAAGTTTGTTACTCCACAATATAGGCTTCGGAAGGTTGGTAATTCTTTCAAGGGGAAAGGGATAAAAAAATTCAATAAACTACCATAACACATAGTAAACTTACAGGTTAATAAATTTAAAATTTTTATTAAAGAAACCCTTATGACGAAAGGGTATTTTAAAGTACCTAGATGAATATTTAAAAGATAATAATGTATGGATTTGCATGATCACTACAAACATTGTAAACCTTTGAAAAGAGGCATCGACAATAGTGTCTAAGTTTGTTGCGCAGCTTCTTCTCAGCACTTGCCCAAAAATTGTCCTAAAGCTGTGGTAGGATTTATATTAGGACGTGTATTAGTGCTCCAGTGGGCCTATATGAATAAATAAATGACTTTTAGGACTTTTATAAACAAACTAGCGGTCCCCCGCGACTGCGTCCGCGCGTTTTGGGTTTTCTCCCTCCCCTCCCGACGCAGCGTGATGTTTTTAGCCTATACCTTCCTCGATACATAAGCTATCTAAAACAAAACTACTTTTTTTAATCAACAAATCTTTCAGCTTGATAATATTAGGAATAGATCCGTTGCGTGTGCGCATCATTGTCTGAGAGGAGCGTGTCGCGCGCGCCGGTCCGTGTTTCCTGTTGTTTGGGTTCAGGAGGTCTTTTGTTAGTCGCAGGTTGGTTGGGTTGGCTGTTTGGTGTTTTAGATAATTTTATGGGTTGATGTAAACTAACACCTGTTTCGTGTTGTAACGTTTTTTTGGGTTAAGGCGGTGCTTTTAATAGTAACAATTAATACACATTGCTAATATGATAAGAAAAAATACATTGAGATGAGAACGAATTAAATAATTATTAGTTTGTATACTTGAGATGAGACGACTGCTATCCAATTTGACTGCTCACGAATAATTTTGAAAAAAAAATCGTTAAGTTCACTTTAGAAATGATGTTAAATTGGGCTGTCAATAATTGATTTGCTTATTATATTGTAATTAATATTTTTGTTACATTTAAAAAAAACATCAGTAAATAAAATTAGTTAACTATAATTGATTTGAAAATATTTTCAGTGCTTAACAAAGCATTACCTACCCGTGTACGTTGTGAGTCCATTTGTTTATCCTATTTTTATATGAATCATTTCGTTAAAGAGGAATGTCAAGAACAAGATTGCTTACATTATTCGACAAGCATATAAAAACAGATTTTACATAGCTATATTTGATGCCCTATACTGACCAATATGCTAACGCGTTGATGTCTTTTAGTTAAGCCTTCCTATAAAAGACATAAACTCATTACGCAAACTCAGGAAATAAATAGTTTGCCTAGGATTTGTGTTCTACACATTCTATACTTGCTGTATACCTGGATAGCATATTATAACATTTTGATAACAATCCGCAATATAGCGATGATTAAATAACTTTCATAGATTCAAATTATTTCTCACACGTTTTTGTAATCACTGTTGAGCTCATGCAAATAATTTCCGCGTGATCTTGCAAACAACAATCAGACGTATAACCTTATAGACCGATTTTCTCACGATATTCTCTTTTATTAAAGTTCTGTAGGTTTTTTCATTTATTTTTCCCGCTCCGGTAGTGCACCAAAACTACCACTTTCACTTTTTATCTGGTAGATCAGGCCGAGTTATTACAAGCGCTCATCGTAGTGACTGTAACCACTTTTGAGATCTAGTTACATATCTTTACGGAACTCGGTTTTTTTAGCTTGGATTTCTAAGGCCGAGATGTCTATCAAAGGCTCATGCACATTGTATTACCAAAGAGTAATTTGATTAAATATAGGTAAATATACTTTTATTATTTGCTGGTGTATAGAGATTTTTGCACATCACTACCGGACCCAGCGAACCTTGTTTCTAAAAAAACACAGGAAACAAAGATAATTCTAGACTAGTGTTTAGTCCTCCTTTTACGTTGTGGACACCATGCTCATTTCATTTTGTCTAACTAATAGATCGGTATCTGCCTATAATTTTATTTTACTATGCCTAAATATTATAACTAAAATTACATCTTTATTTTTTATGGAATCTTCACAATAAAAGAAGTACTGAGTATGCGAACTTATGAACTTCAGAGGGGCAATTCTCGTGCAATTCGTATACGAAAAAAGTTCACCGATCGAATTTTCTTTATTAAAGAAAAAAATAGTAATCGATTTCTCTCGGTCACGATTTCTATGTAATTAGATTATGTTTGTGCGATATTTTTTTACGTGTAGATATTTTACTTGATTTTTCAGAAAAAAACGGTTAAACTCGCAATCGAATTACTACACGAAAAAAGTTCAATTGGCGCGAGAATCGTCCTCTGTCGTGTTCGTTTCTCATTGGTCATCAATTTCATCATCAACATTTGATAATACTGAAATTACGGCTAATTTGGAAGCACCTTGAACTTTGTGCAGTGATTCTGTCCATTTTACAATGGTACATTATCATACAAGAAGAGTGCACGTGACATTTGAATAAGGTGATTGGTGTTATTTTATAATGGGTATAACTTCCTTTTCTTTTTCAAAACAAGCAACCTACTCTCTATGTAATAGATTAATACAAAATGTTAATTTATACATGTGTACCCCTTTTTTATTGGTACCGTAAAACGGGGGGTATAGAATTCACGGGGTGATTAGAAAAAAAATCAGGAATGTTTTCAGTGTAAAATTTTGGCTGACAGTATTGACCAAAGCTGGTAATTTTTGAAATTTTAAAAAGAGCAACATTTATTATTTTATATGCTAACACTTGAGAAATGTCAGAGACGTCAATGTATTGAAAAAATTGACTTGAAGTTAGCGGTAGGTACTTATAAGTAGGTACTAAACTGTTTTTGTTACGTTACGTTTAAGAGTACGTATACTATACTAATATACATAAAACCAAGGGTCAAAGTCAATGACAGAACCTCTGTAATGTTCTTTAATGTTTTTTTTTCTTTTTTTAAAAGCGAAATACATGAATAACAAATATAAACTCGACCTAAAGTGCTGCTTTTGTGAGATCCAGGCTTTCTTTAGTCCACAATGACTGAACTCGTAATTTGCTCAGACTAATTAGCATAGACTTAGAGAAATGTCCGATGGGTAGCCAACCCAGGCCCACTCTAGTCGGTCAAACAAAAGGCAAAGTGTTGCCATATCATGAACACGCTTTTATTATTGCCCGTGGAAAGCGGAGAGCGTCACGCTCTCTTTGGAAGAGCTAATTAGCTCTGATATTGTCAATTACATGAGTGGTTCAACTATGTCCGTGAAACGTAGAATTTATAGCCTAACCTAACCCAACCGAAAAAAGCGTAGCGTAGTTTCAGGGGCAGGTACTCATTTACTGTCTTGCTTGACTACCTTATTAATTAAATATCAGAGGGTATAGGAAATGATCTGCTTATAATATATAAAAGTAGTAGTTGTAGCAACTGTCATTAAAATCAGAAAAACGATTCATCAATACCAAGTCAATTTGACCTAACACAACAAACCCCCTCGTCGTCCTTTGCGATATAATTCGAAAGGCATTTCATATTTTCCAGTATGTTAACTTAATGTCATGCTGTAATTTTCAAGTATTTTCAATAAAACCTCTTATCTAAGTTCATCAAAGTAATAAACAAGCAACCTCACCGTCCAACGACCTGAACCAGGCAGTTAATTGAAACAAGTCCAGACCACCTTGTACAGCTTACGGGATGAAAGTTGGGTCTTTGACACCACCACCAGTCCACGTGGAGGAAAGTGAACTCGCATATGACGGGAAATCGATTCATTGTGCAGCAAAAACAAGTGTTTAACGACAACGCGGGTGATGGATATTTAGCGGGGATAATTTAAAATCTTCGCAAACTAATGTTGGATAAACGATATTGAGTAAAATTGCTTAGCGTGGAAAACAAGTCTGATGAAAAACTCCTTTTAACAAAAACACTGTAGGTACATAATGAAATTCGATGTACGAGTAAAAAATAAGAAAACACAATGTTACCTAGCATCAACGTCAGGAGAGTTCAAAGGTACATTCATTACCAATATAACTAAACTTATGTTTATTAAAATTATGTTTTAATAAAATGACATGATTCTAACATATTTTTCTGGTGTTTGTAAATAATTGAAAATAATTGGCTCAACTTCACCATATAACTACCACATAACTTTGACAATCGTTAGTTATCATTAACTGGTTAGATCAGAAATGCAGACTAGGAAGGATACAAAGCCTTGCTGTTGTATTTTTTTTACAAACCTCCAATTTATAACTCTATAATTTTATTTTTGTTTTTATAGTGTTTCCTAACTAAGGAACCAAACCCTGTGTTTTACGGGTTCGATTCCTTGTACGACACGGTTTCTTTTTAAATGTGCATTTTATAATAAGAACCTCCAATATTTGATTCAAACGTAGTATGAACATTAACATATCTTCACCTGTTTTTGATGTATGTACCGACACCAGCACGTCAGGGTATACACTGCGCTATCTTATGCGTTTGTATTAAGGATTAGTTTTCAACAAAAATGTGTAACCTGATGTGCTGTCGACTCTATACGTCGCTTTACCAAACAACCGCTAACGCCTTGCGTTCTACATAGCTCATTATCGCACAGTTAGCACATTGCTATGAGTTTTGACACGGGCGTTGCGCGTGCGTCGCTGAAATCGCGACGCGATCGCTATACTCGTACATTTCGTTCAAGTATGTCGTCCAGCCCAGTTACATGACCCAGATTTGCAAATTGAGTTTTGTTTAGACATGAGTTTATCGCTTTTAAATTAGTTTTTGATTATTTTTACAGTAGCTGCTCTAAATGTTAGTAATTGCATTGCTGTAATCATTGATCTACTATTACTCTGTAATAACTTACTGCACACTATTAGTTCGGTATGTCGAAGCAATAAAAGTGTGTTTATTTGCATTCAAATTAAACAATGGACTGTAAAAATGAAAAACTGGACTCAGGACAAGTAAATGGTAGTAAAACAGCAAAGTAGCATTTCTTTTACTGCTGTCGTTAATATCTTTATAGATGTCATTAATATCTACACTTCCCTGAATCTATAATTTAGTTTTGATAAAACATGTATTCCATATTATATATTTCTAAATTCCATACTTCGTAACCACGACACTTGTTGTTATATGGCGCATATATATATATATATATATATATATATATGTAATATTAGCATGTAAGTTTATGTTACTGCATTTTAAATATATTTTTGGTCTCTCTGCATTCCCGTTGACTGGTAGAGAATGCCATAAGGCATTTTGTCCTCCAATTGTACAATTTACAGTGTAATAAAGTTTAAATAAAATGAATAATTAAATTACATTACCTATCTTTATCTAATAAGTATTTGTAAGCGTCTTTTAAGTCTACATACACATCAGCAACTTTCATAATCGGACAATCCCTGGCTAACGAATCCATTTGATTATCCGATGTCTCTCGTAATTTCCTCTTACGCATCCCGTTCCTTCCCCGATTAGACAATTAGATTTTGTACTACCAAAGACATCCGTTTCCCCTTCACATTTGGTCACGCCTGGCCGAATGGAATAGTCATTCATCACCACTGAGCTTGCTGCTTCATTTGACTCCGAAGCATGCAAAGTGAGGGTCTACGAGGAAGGAATTATGTGCACGTATTTGTTACTTGGGTCTACGGAAGAGTAGTCTATGGACAGTTTGCATAACATACATTGTTGAGGCACTAAGAAAGGTATGGGGAGCCTTTACCATTTTGGGAATAGTTTTACCCTGAATGTTTTCAAAAATTTTGTACACTTTTGTTAATCAACACGCTATCCAGGTCATTATCCTTGAATTTTCCGATAGTTATTATTGTTTTTTTTATATATATTGGACACCAATCACATACATTGCTCTGATCCCAAAGTAAGTGGTTAATGCACTTGTGTTATGGAAATCAGACACAACTGTGGTACCATAACAACCAGACCCGAGACAATATTTAACAATTTTGATTTCTACATTGACCCGACAGGGAATCGAACCCGGGCCCTCGAGCGGCGAAGCCTTAAAACCCAGCGTGCTTAGCCACTACACCACGGAGGTCGCCAAAATGAGAAATGAAAATCTATGAAGCTTACTTAATACCTTATGTTGATAAGTTCTACATAAAAACATACGAATAAGAAAGAAAGAAGAAAGTTACAGTTATAAAATTATATATGAAATGGTTAAACGATTACGTCAAATTATAACAAAGGTCCACCGAACCTATCGTCCGGTTTTGCATCCCCGAGGGAGAGGCGCGTGCGCACTTTCACTAAACCATCGACTTTAGATCGTTACCCGTTAGTGCGTCTAAAAGGTGCTCTACCGTTATGTATTAAATTATCACATCGGTCGGGCTATGTATTGTAGGGCAAACAAAGACTTAAGACATTATGCGTAGCATATTTGAAACGACATTGATAAAACTCGCCTATGAGTCAACCAACACAAATTTGACAATTACCAAAATTCATGTCTTTTTTTGCGTTAATAATCCATTAGATGGTAACGGTCACTTTTTCGTGAAATCAATTTGAAAAGGACTTTTTTGATTTTGAACTCTTTACATAATCTTATTTATACTTTTGTGCTCTGCATGGGCTTTTGTGATTTAATGATTATAAAATAAATACTTTATCACTACCTGAGTTTTATTTTTTAATTAGTGCTAGTGCAAAGGTATTGCTTCTGGTCTTCTACATTCTTCATATAAATACCGGCTAGAAAAATAAGAATATCATCGCTCTCTAGGCCATCATTTCGGGATGAAAAATTGAGTTTTTAAATACCTAAATTGTCGAGCTATTAAAAACTGTTCATGTAGGTAGGTAGGTTATTACACATCATGTTTGTGAAATAAAGCAGTAGGTAAAACAAGCTGCCAGTACTTAGTATGACGATAAGATAGCTGTTATAATCAAATTATAATAATGTTTCATATTAAGAACACATAACCTAAAATTCACTTTGATAAAGCTATTATTATGTTCTTATAAAAGTGTCCGTCAATGAATTGTTGTTACAAACAAAAACATGTAATTTCGAACCTAGAAAGGTACTTTCCATCACTGTTGGTTTTTAGGCGAACGATTTATGGAACAATGTCCTTTTTTTTTTTAATCCATCCATTTTGGTCACCGTAGCATTACTAAGCACATGCGTCGATCAAACCTCTGTACGTGTCATCTAAATTTAAGCGCCTGAGCAAATGCGTGTCTAATTATTTTTCAGTCAGCAGGTATGCATACTCGCGGACTGAGGGTTCCGTACTAACTTTAAACAAATTTTAGCCAAAATACCGCAATATTTTTATGACTGCAAGAATTGCTTTCTTTTTCATAGTGTTTGTATGAAGGACAAAATTATACTTATATTATTAGTTATATATATAAAGGACGTCATTTGGGGTTGTTGAAAATGTGAAATAATCTTAAAAACTACCAGTTCTATCTCGTTAAAACTAATCTTCGTTGAAATGTTTATTAAGAATTACATATATTTTTTTCAAATTTTTCACATGTTAAGTTTAAAAGTTAAAAAGAGACGCTCAATATACCATTTTTGAAGAGTCTATTTTCTAAACGTTAGACTTTTTGAAAAAAAAGATTTACGAACCTCTAATGTCATTTTCAGATATCCATAACCATAGGTATAAGTAAAAAAAAACTATGTTTGAGAAACCCCCCTTAAATATATATTTTTTCATTTTTCTTGTACCTATAAGAATTGTAAAACGGCCAACAGGATACACTTCTATTAAGTTTCATCTGTGTGATAGTTTGACAATAAAGCGCCTGACACATACGGATGGCCAGACAGACAGACTTGATAAAATTATGACATCCCTTTATCACCATTTGTCTACGGAACCTTAAAAAAAGCTTATTCATTTCTTAAAGCTTTTCTTAAGGCTTTTCTTTATGTTGGCTTACAGTTTACGCTACAAGTTGGCTTATTTACAATTCAATTGATAGTATGTATTATTTATCTGTCAGCCTTTCTGTCTGATTATGTAACATGTGATGGTTTACTTGGCAACTGGTGTTCCGTTAATATTCATAAAACAATGGCGCGTGACCACTTGAATTGATACAACGAGGTTAATCGAAAACCATAAGTTATTATCTAACACTATATTTACTACTACTGTTACCGTAGTTACTTTGTCTAGTTTATTTGCATTATAATGTAAACAATATTCTGACTTCATGTCAATAGTTTTTAGAGTTCCGTACCTCGAAAGAAATAAAACGGAACCGATAGAGGATCACTATATCGTCCGTCCATCTGTTCCTAACGTTCTTTCAGAAACGTCATCAATATTAAGCTGGAATTTGTATCAAATACTCAGGTCTACGGTCTCTTGGAGCTGCGAAAAAAATGAAACTTCTAAGCCAACGAAATCTAAGGATACATCATACAACCGTTTATACCTACAAGGCACTTCCCGAGAACTCAAAATCTTAAAATTTGGTACGAAGCAAGTTCTTATAAAACTGATACAGGAAAATTTGTTAAATCCGTAATTTAAAGTTACATCATATGATGATTATGTTTTTTTAATCACTTCAAACTTATTTCCTTTTTCATATCAAATACTCAGGTCTATAATACCTTTAAGCTGTAACAATATTAAACTTCTATGATAACGCAATAAAAAGAAACAGCAATTTAACTTCGTAACTACTTTTTAAGGAATTATGGATTTCATTTTGCAAAAAAAAATAGCTTATCTCGTGATGGGTGAACTTTTACTAATATACTCACAGGTTTTGTAAGAAACCCTCGGTGCGCGAGTCTGGCACCTACTTGGCCGGTTTTTTAACGGGCTATAGTATACATTGAGTCGAACGAAATAACTATCTCACCTTTAAGTATACCACTGTAGATATTTACTAGAAATATCTTCAAAGTCATAGACGAGGCTTCTTCTTCAAGGTGAGCTCGCTCCATAGTCGTGCATGAGTCTCTAATCTGTCTGTCTTCGCTTGGTCTTCAGGAGTCAAGAGAACATGTTCTAAAATTCTTATTGTGAGATATCAAGTCAGACAGATTCTATTAAAATTCAGTCGATGGGATGTTTAGCGCGGACTCGTCATGCATTGCAACATTCTGTTGGAAATATTGGATACATCAACAATTTTTTATTTATCTTTTAATTCGAGATGAAAACGCGGTCGAGTGAAAACTTAACACAACTTTTACGATCCCAGCATCTCTTGGCGGGATCCAATACTCAGAAGTTATGTCTAATTAAAAAAGAAACTAATTACAGAAAATATGATACGTCGTTTTTTTTACGGGTGTAGGATACCATAAAGCACTGATTAAGTACTTTCTAACACGCACTTGCGGGCTTTGAACTTGAAGAACTTATAACTCTGAATACATAATCACTTGATTGAGATTTATGCTGAATACTGACATAGTTAGTTTGAAGAAGAAGCATACCTTATTAACATGTACTGTGATTAATGTTAACCAACAATCAGCAGCAACTAATTAATTAAGTTATGGTCAATTCAAAGTTCATCAGAATTATTTCCAAAACAAATATATTTTAAAATTTTAAAGTGATTTCTGAAATGTTTTCAAGCTCCTAAGAACGTTTTCATTGTATCATCACTTAAACCGCGTGCAAAACTTCTATCGGTATTCGAATTACGAAAGAAATTAGCGATTAATCGGAGCGAACACATCGAGATTGCATCAATATTTATAAAGATGTCGGCCGGCGCGCCGCTTGCGTGCGCGCATACTGCCGCTGCACCTCGACGATGCAGCGCGGAATCGCAAGAAAATAGAATTAAATTAATATTTTTTTGCATATAGACCCTGTAGGATAACGTACGCATAGGTTTATCACTTCGGGATAATTTGTGGGCTAGTGCTAAGAAAAAATAACAACGTAAGAAAGTCAGTCACTTTCGCAGCGCAGCAATCGATTGTGAAGTGAAGTGATATCGATTTGTGTCCATAGTGTGTGCGATGGAGAACATCTACGGTGTGATCAGGACGTTGAGTAGGAAGACTTTGAAGCGGAAACAAAAGATATTCGGAACTCCGGACCAAAAGGAGGTAAAGATGTTCATGAAATAGGATATAATTAGCTGAAATAGAAAAAAAAAAATATGGACATTCGTCATTGTTCATTTAGCTAGATATAACTGGCTGTAATGAAATGATCTTATACCAAGTTCTGTCTTACACCTGCTATAAAAAGTTGTTATCATAAAATGTTGGGTTTATCTAAGGCACAGTTGCGTAATCGATAGTAAACTCACAAAATGGTTATTGTCGTTACCAGCGCTTGGATATTTACGTTTGTGCGTGTGCTAAAGAAAAAAAATCCTTTCTGAATGTCAGATTGGCTATTTTAATGACCATTTAAAGTTACACCAGTTAAAGTATTATTTCTTTAAAACACACATACACAATCGTAATTTTTTAACAGGTAAAGACATAATTTAACTATTAGTTAAGTAAACTCTCGATCACGCGACGGGTTCTAGTGATTTATGGTTACATCTTCAACCTGAACCTACTTTATCGATCCCATTTCTCATGGTGGGAGTATTGTGCAGTGTTATGGCAGAAATAATAGAGTGCTGTAATGCTCGCTTTCTCTATGGAATCGAAGATATGCTCTTGTCTAGCCAATTGAGGTCACCTATAAATGATTGCTGACAAATAGGTTAAGTAGACGTTTTCAAATAAGACGTATTGTATTCGACGAATATTCCCTATCTAACGGTGGAAATTCAGGCCTCAGTCGGATAGACTTATCTGACGTTGGTAAAATCGACCCTTAATCTTCTAAAATCAAAAATCTTTTTCCGTATGGGTATTATTAATGCGTTATCTTGAGAGTTAGTTCAACAAAGACACCATAAAACTTTGCGTAAAGTACAATTAAATTGCATTTTCTATTACAACAGACACAAACCCAGTCAGGTCGCATTTCAAAATTATATAGATTCACATGAGATGGCTTCGATGGAGATTTGTAATCTTGAATGCGCGGATTTCCCATACTACCAAATTTCAACATCATTATTTTATTCTCGCTGCAATCAGTTGCTCATTGTCTCATTCCAAGGTAACATACATTTATGGAGCCAAAATTCAGTAAACACGAGCTATAGATAATTTATCCTTCATATGGTGTCGGTTCTTTGGCCCAAAGATTATCTGGAGGAGGTCGTCGCTCAAGTTAAACGTTTAATGTAGGCTGATTTCTCTATAATATAAAAGATCTAACTCTCTTAGCTAAGCTTAAGTTTGAATAACATTGAGGTTTATTAGCTCTTCTTTATTACTTGTTAGCTCGATAACGAAACCCAGTTAATCGGATAGAGATGTTTTATTGCGTTTTATATTAATAATGTATTTATTGCATAGCACGGTTTCTTCACATTCGCGAGGATGCAGATTTCGAAATTAATCGCTTTGTATAATATACTCATTTAACTCATCAGTTAACGCCTTACCGCTTGACTAGACTGCAAAAAAGATTTTCGCAAAAAATAGTTACATAAGATGCATGCATATGAACCAAACTGTTTCTGGTATACCTATATATGCTACACGGCGCGTTCCATAGACATCAAATATATAAAATTGGTGCAGTTTTAAAACTTACGCGTCTAATTTAGTTGAAAATTAAATCTACAAATACAGGGTGTTGTTTTGGGCAGCGTCATCCCACTCAGGGGTTGACATAAAAACTATACTAATGCCAAAAAATATATTTAAAAAAATAATGGAACAAACTCTCAAAATCTATTTAATAATGGGACACAAGCGATCAAGCCAAAACTACCAACGCCACTCGCCTCTTCGTTGCTTACTGGCTACGGTGTAGTATTTAGTGCGAGGGTGTGAGTTTCCCTATTCGTTTTGTTTTTTTTTTCAGAATATGTTGTTGTGGAGAGGTTTTCTTTTATTAAACATGCATCATATAAGTTTAAAAAATATAACATATACGAAAAATAACAAAATACAAAATATTTTATTCAATAAACACGTTAAATCTTCATTTAATAATAAGCCTCCATTAGTTACAAAAACTTGCCTTCAGATTATTCTTATCTCTAACGTGTTAGGTATGTACTTACGTTAAACAATTCCGCGGAAGCCAGTAAAATTCTGAGTTATACGTTATCTAAAATCTAGTATAGAATATTGTTGACTAATGCCTTAATGAATCTGATCAATAATCAAATCGAAGATCTCTAAAAAAAAACTCTAAAAAAGAATAAGCAAAACTCATACCATCACTTATGAGTTGGATGTCACTGACCAAAACAGCACTCTGTATTATTCAATCAGAAGTTACTTCAAAAATAACACACTGTTATTGGCATATTAGACGGGTTGTTACCATATTTTCTATTTTGGATAGTAAAACCATTAGATTAATATCATCTATGTTATGTTAGCATTTGTTCGGTGGGGACGGTCGTATGTCCGGCACAAAAATGACAAGTACTGTCTAACGGTAATTTTGCAGGTAATTGTAAACTAATTTCAATTTACTACCAATTTATTGTCAGTGAAGTGTTCTAACTACCGACTAATTAATGTCACGGAAGCTTCTTTGGTAAAATTAATACTACTTAGTGACGATTTAACCAACGTCAGATAAGACATATCAGTCGGAAAACAACTGATTTTAAAATGACATTTACATAAATGAATTTATAAAAAAATAGGTGACGTTTTCAATATAGGCGCTTTGTGTTATTTGACGAATATTCCTTGTCTGATGTGATGGTAAAATCAAGCCTTAATGGTATACCACATAACATCGTTATCATTATTCATGGATTAGAAAGATAAGTAAATAAATAAATTTGCTACACGATACAAATGAATTACCGTAAATGTTCGTGAAAATTACTTATCGCTAAAAGGCCGAAAAAAATAAAACTATTTTAAAATTAAAAAGGAATTAATGATAAATATTTAACACCAATCACATGATTTGCTCTGATCCCAAAGTAAGTAGCTAATGCACTTGTGTTATGGCAATCAGACACAACGGTGGTACCACACCACCCAGACCCAAGACAATCTAGAAAATTTTGATTTCTTGACCTGACCGGGAATCGAACCGATAGTTGATTCTTGAGGTGGTAAAAGCAATGGCATTTACTTCAAAAATAAATTGTTCGCCTAAAATGGATTCCTTTTCTTTCAAGAGTCAAGAGTTTATTTAATTTTTTTTAGTGCATTTCGGTTTGAAGTCAGTTTTTATTTTATGTAAAGGTAATATTTTTACTTTTATTTAATGCTAAATTTATAACTTATTTCTGCATTATCTTTAGTACTTATTCATATTTTAAGTAACATTAATGAACTACTAAAAAAAATACAATAAATAGGAAAATTATAGGCTGCGTTGATTAGCATGCTGGAGTATTTAGCGTAATTGTGTACCATAATTGAATTACTGCCTAACTCGTGCTTGAAACGAGCGGTCTTATCGACGATCGCCATGAAACCCATCCGCGAATATGACGGGCAGGGCTGCCACAATACTATCTCGACATCGGTTATGTTGAGAAACATTTCATTCAATGAATGAAATTAATGTGTAATTATAAAAAAATATATGTAAAAATTAGTTTAATCTGATTCATTTTTGTATAAGTAACTATCAATACAACACAGTGGTGTGTTTTCTTAAACTTTTAAATCGTGTTATATAATATAAAAAATAGAATAATATCAAAACTCGTAATAGGTAAAAAAAACTTAATAAAACTTACCTAATCAAAAAAGATTTATGTTTTCGAAAGTGATCACTTTTTTTTGATGGCACTTCAAGAAAAGAGTGCGATTACTGAAAAAACTAAATCTTTGTGTTATGGTAGATTAAACTGTTATGTAAAAAAAACAGGAAATTTCTTTTTTAGAAAACACAATACAGAATTATCCGTGACAAGATAAAAAATAAAATAAAAAAACTGCTTATGCTTGAGCACCGACTCCAAAAAGAAATTGTTTGCCGTTAATACTTATTTTTTTCCGTGTAGTACGGAAAATGTATGTTCACTATGTATATTTAAAAGTATATTATTTTTCAATACTCTACAAGATTTTCATATCCACCAGCCCTAGCTGGTCTATATGAAATGGCTCCGCGACGAAGGTTCACGCTTTCCTGCGCCCGCGCAAAGACTTAATTGCCGAATCGAGACGCGCACTCATCTGCCGCGCTATTTAAATAAGTAATCGTCGTTCGAACCTTTTCAAAGCAAATGTAAGAAAAACACAGCAGAAAATGCTTACGTAAGCTTGCAAATTGGTGAAACGAGGGTGAAATGGCTGTTACGTATACTAGTATTCATAAGTATAATGTAGGGAAGCTTCGCCGGTATTCAGCCCGTTAGTGCGAGTTCTCAACTTTAACAAACAAAATCTGCATTATTTATTCATTTGATATTTATGGGAAGTGATCAAACCGAATCTCTATACTATCAAGATTATATTTAAAATAAATGCAAATGAAAGACGCGCGTAGTTTAATTTAAAAATAATGTTTTATTCGAAAATATACCAAATTTCGGTTTTTGGCCATAAAGTTTTAGTTTATGTTTTTCACAGCCGCCTTAAAAATAATAAAACAATGGCTGCAATTGCTGCTGGCTTCCCACAAAATTTTAGACGGCCGCTAACCGACATAGGAATTTTCTCCAAACTTCAATCTTACGACCAGTTTAGAAATGCGAATAATTCACAAATCTCTCGAGATTTTGGTTTTCTCCTTTTCTATCCTCATCTATTTGGGGCAAAGACGAATCCAACAAAGTATGAATCATAGAGATAGGCCTGTCTATCAGTTCGCGAGTTCTAAGAGGTATTTTTATTTATGAGTTCTAAATATTTGATTTATTTCTTTCCTACCCTTTCTTTTTGTAAAGATACAACCGTTAAAGTAAAAAGAAGCTCAAAATTAATTCCAGTAGCACATAATGGTCTGCTTTATGAAGCAAAGAACAATTAAACAACTTATAGATACTAATAGAGCTGATAAATATAATCTGGCACCATTTGCAAACTTTTCTCAAAATTATGGTCTACCACCGACCGCTGTACGTTATTTCAACAACGTGTTGCGTTGTGTAAGGAATTTTCTTAGGATTTTTTTTCGTTTTTTTTTTTAATGTTACCCTTATTCTTGTTCCAGATTCAACCAAAACCAACAACAAATGGAATCGCAAAAGAGAGAATACCAGAACGCGAGATTCGGGATTCGCGCGAATCGCGAGAAACGCGCGACTCAAGGGAGATGCGCGAATCGCGAGAAATGCGTGAGAGCCGAGATTCGCGCGACTCTCGTGACGAATCAGAAATCATAGAGAGGCGGCAGGCGTCGCCAATCCCACGCGAAAGAGATAGAGATAGAGATAGGGAGAGGGAAAGAGAGAGAGACAGGGAAAGGGATGTAAGAGAGGAGAGACGAGACCAATCCACACCGCAGCACGACGGCAGACATCCACTATTGCAGTTTGCCGTCGACCACTTCAGACAGAGTCCAGAGTGAGTAGTATTTTTGAATTGTTTTAGGTCATTTTTATGTTGCTATATGTCGTCACTAAGCTTGAAGCTAAACGGAATTAAATGCGCTGCGTATTATCAAATTAAGTATTAATATGGAGGTCATTCACCTCCACGCTCAGTTCAGGGATGTAAATTACACACTTTTCTATAATATCTTGAAAGAAAAAATTGTCTATCTATGAAAATGACGCATGCCATCAATATATCTGTCACCTACTAAGTTTAGGTAAGTAAGATAGATCTCTCTACCTGCATGTGTTCCCAAAGAAATCAAAGTCAAAGTGAACAGGCCACTTCTGTGTCAGCAAACCGAATCCGAATAAAAACAAAGTATTGGGCGTCAAAATATCCAGAAGGCATTAATTAGCAACCGTACCACCACCGCCCCGCAGTTTTTATAAAGCGCTGTAATGTAGAAACCGAATACCTCGATTGCGTGCAGCGGCTGTGCGCTCTCTAGCGATGACACACGCTAATGCCGTAAAAAAGGTTTTCCAGCTAAACGCTACTTAGGCGATCGGAAGTGCATTCGTGAAAAATATCAGCCGATGAATCTTCATAGCCCAATGGCGGTATATTCGCGTAAAGAGCAATCAACCGCATAAGTTACTTAATGGTCTTAAATAATTACGTATTCCACGATCACTCCAAGCTAAAGTCCATTTCTTTTTGATTGTCCAATATTGTTAACAAATTTGACATTACTTTTTACAACAATTAATCATTTTAAAATAAGATAAACACAAAACTCACAAAGATGAATTACCTATGTAGTAATTCATCGTTTATCGTGAATAAATTTTGTTCACTGATATTATTTTAATTAATTTAAAAATATTGTTTGCATTAATCGACTAGCAAAGGTAAACGCAAAGATAAACGGATTTTAGGTGGATTTCCCTTTGTGTCCACTTTATCTTGAACTCTAAAACTGAAAGACTATAGTGGTGTATCTACAAGGATTTCATTTTTAACCGACTTCAAAAGAGAAGGTCGTTTACTTTTCGAAACCTTATAAGAAGATATTCTTATAATTCCTCTAATACAGGTACGACAGAAATATATATAACGTACAAGTTATTTGCATAGGTATAAAACAAATAAATCATATCGCATGAGCATGAGTAACGCAACAGAAGCCGAATAACGGTCAATATTGTAACACTATGCGTAGGGTTGTCCAAGAAACGTTAAAGTATCAATTTATGAAATGAAATAAATATCCCGCTAAATAAGATTAAAAATACGTTTCTGATATGATATTCCAAGATCAGAGATGAAATTGTGTAAAGCAATCGTATTAATTTGACAGTTCAAAACGTACGGTACGATATGTCAAAAGGCAGGACGGCCATACGTTTGACAGATCATACAGTACGTGTTGAACTGACAAATGAATACGATTGCTTTACACAATTCTACCTCAGAATGGCAAAAAAAATATATTACATTACCCTCCTCTTGACACAGTCGTGTATAAAAGCAAAATTAAATTCGACATTATATTTTTACCAACCCTTGTCCTCCTCCACTCGCGGGCAGCGCAGGCGCAGGCACGCATGCGCGTCACGCTCTTGTGTTTTTGTATTTGTAATGAGATCAACATAGCCTGAAAATGTGGCACGACAAACTGCGCACTATCCATTGCTCTTGCTCTATTTATTAGCAGCTTGCGTTTGAATATCAGAATCAAATAAGGTAAATAAGAGCTTAACTAGATCATCATAAAGATGAAATAAGAAACCATAAATTTGCGCACGGGCGGGACTTTAACCAGCAAGTGGCTTCTGGATAACCGGGCCAAACGCTCTACCAATTGAGCTACCGTGCTGTCAGTCCGACCTTGCGCAATTTGTGGTCTCTTATGGGAACGTCATTATGCGTGACGTTTAGCGCCATCTACCTGTCTGTTTATGCATTATAACAGCGGGCCAAGTACTTATTCTTTGCAGAGAAGTAGTTATTCTTTAGAGGTAGAGCGTTTGGCCCGGTTAGCCAGAAAGTTGCTGGTTCAAGTCCCGCCCGTGCACAAATTTTTGGTTTCTTATTTCATCTTTATGAATATAAAATATGACACTAAGTGATAAAAATACTCTAGAGTATTTTCAGGTCAAATTGATTACCTCTTTCTTTAACCAACTCTAAAAAGGAGGAGGTTATCAATTCGACCTGTATGTATGTCAGGTAAATTGAACTATTTGCTCAGACTAACAAGCAAAACTAACTGTTTTTTTTAATTACAAAAAACAATTTAGATCATGCAACATGCCTATCTGAAAATTAAAATTGGTCAAATGTCTTTAATTATCATCAAGTCCTTGTAATTTTTGATCAACGATTTAGCTGGTAAAAAAAACTTCGTGTGTGAACAACCACATTATTATTAAATCGTTTCCAAATGACCTGGCAAGAAAACTGAAAAATAAAGCTCAACAATAGACGCTGATCATCATTATTACTCAGTTGCGATAACGACCGGCCACTCTGTGTCGCTCTAAGTTTAAACCTTAGTGTGTCATTATAGTAATTAGCGAACACTCTATTGTGTCTTTGATTCGATGCGTAAATCGTAATAAAGTGAAAGACTGTATGGTTGATGACCAAGCAATAATTATTACCAATTGTACGGTATATCAACAGAACTAAGCTTCAGGTATACTTTCAGCTAAAATATTTTAATTAACTCAAATCTAACTTATAACCAAAATTGAAATTTATCCATTTTAGTTATTCAGGGCTGATTTCGCCAACGTCAGAAAAGACTTATCCGACTGAATAAGTATAAAACGACCGAGTTTATAATAATAAGTAATAAAAAATACTCTCCACGATTATGAAAGCTTGTAAACTTAATTTATTGTGGAGATATTCTAAAACTAACAGTACAATAAGTTAAATACAATTTATTGTGGGAGAATGATGTCCGAACTAAGCCCAGTGGGGAAGTCTGAAGCAAAATTTTTGACATTACGCTTTGACAATTTCAATTTTCTGTTTCCTTAGATAGCATTTTTTCTTCGCGAAATGTCAAAAAACTTGTTTAAGACTACACCTGCTGGGGTTGTATTTCAGATCATCAAGGCCCTTGGTCTTTTTTATTTACTGCTTAATTACTTATTCTCTATACCATAGAACTTAACAACTTAACAGTAGGTATAACTAGGAGCATATTTTTTTTATTTTTTTAAGCCTGTTTCACAGAATAAGCTCTGGTTAGCGCTATTAGTCCAAAATGACATTTAGTTAAATTATTGCAGACAAATAGGTTTTCAATTAGGACAATTACATTCGACGAATTCCGTAGTCCATTAAATATATGCTTGGGCTGTGACATATTTTATCAAAAGATAATCAATCTAGAATTGTAGTTGTAATTATCTTACAACCTAGGAGCACAAATTTTGTTAAATGTTAGAGCCAGAGCGTTGAGTACTTTGTACGCGTCTTAAAAATGTATATCGAGAGCACGGCTGATAATGAGGCACCTGTACAAGTTCAATGTTAATTGTATTGTTAACAGTTAATTAATACGATGTACCTGTTTTTCCATCGTAATAAAGGTATCTCTTACTTTTCAACCTCTGACAGTGCTAAAAGCTTTACTGCTTCAAAAACTCTTATCTTTTAAAATTAATGATAGAAATTAATGTCATCGTTACACAGAAAACAAGCAATGATTTCTATATTATCTGGATGCAGCAATCATCGCCGTAATAAATAGCTGGTATACGACTTTTTAATTGCTCTCATACGGCGTTTCCACACTTGCACAATGGTTTTGAAAAAAGCTCTACACGGCGGTATTTACATTCAATGTGAGTCCTGTGTGACTTTGAACTGATGCACGGGGTAATTTTTGCTAATGACACCCACAGGGCTGTCAACACTAAATCCATTCAATGTGAACTGTAGTGGAAAATAGTTACGACCCCCGCACTAATGTTCTCAACCCTCGTTGATATGTCTACGGCTTGATCATCAGTCAGCAGACGACATTGGAAACTCAATGCGTGCTTTCTATAAATCTGAACTTGTTCTATATTAATATTCAAGAGCGGAAACCAAATATTATCTTACGCAAACCTACGCATTAATTACCTCCTAAATTCTTATATTTAAAGCACTTTTGCTTGTTGACTAGAGCAGCTTTTCATATGGTAATAAACACCATGAGTAAACGAAATAAACTTAAGACCGAAAGTGACGCTCCAAATATGAGATAGTGATCCACGCACACCACAGCGCCGTCCAACCATGACCACACTAGTTACCGACCCTTTGTCTTCGCGTTAACAACCAAATATTTTTCTTTGTGCCATAACCTGTCCTCCATTGTGGAGCGATTTTCGTAACGAGATGTTCTTACGTTCTTGCCCAATGTTGCAAAAACAATGCACCGTAAAAAAGTGTTTGGGAAAAATGTGGGGCAGCCCTGGTAGTCAGCGGACGTCGGTCGGGCGGAACGGCTGCGACTGCGGTGTTCTCCGCAAAGTTGTCGCAGTTCCTCGGTAACCTTCGACCATGCCATGCTCGGCAGCCTCACGACTCAAGCACAGAATGCAAGTATTCTTTCTAAAAAGTCCCCCATAAAGCCATGCGTACACCACACGGCCCGCGCGAAAGTTCACGTTTCACTCGCCATGGGAGTGCGTCTATTGTTACTTTTTGTGTTAAAATACCAGTGACAGTGTTTTGTTGTGGTTTTGATATCGATATTGCTATCGTTTGTGCTAGTGAACAGCAAATCTTGGGAATCGACAGCTTGCGGACCAATTTCAATTACTTTTGTTTCGTTCCGCATCACGTTGAGATCAAAATCTGATGAGTGTACCTGAAAAAGAAAAATTCTAAACCAATCATAAATCTGTGGGAATTAAGTCAAGGGCTATGCTAGAACATGAGATCCTAGCTTGGTTGAATGTTGGTAGATAGAGCAAGGTCATTGAAGGTCTTTATCGGTGAGCTTTTAAGTTTCCACATGATCAGATCAGAGTACAGTATCCTTATGTTACTACAGCAATCTCAAGTCAATGAAGATAAAATAATACATGTATGTATTATTTTATCTTCATTGACGAGGTTTTCCAGATGATCAGATCGGCAGACATGGTATACTTATGTCACTACGGAAATGTATATTTAATGTTTTACCTCATTCACGAGCATTATACTTAAGAAAATATAATGTAACACAAAGCCCAAATAAAAGGGTTGAAATATTTTCGTACAAGAGATGCATTTGAAATCTTCTTTTTGTGTGGATTGCGTAAAGAGGAGTTCACACGCGCTGTAATCGTTGCACCAGAGGTAACGGTCATGCCAAATCATAATTACACAATAACGTTTATACAAGATCATTCAAGTGTGCAATTTTCTGCTCCGAAGCTCTGCTACAATGCTTAGCATTGTACGTACAGTCAGGACAAAAAAGTTTTTCCTCTATAAAATGATCCATCGCCTATATAGACTATCTTTCATTCTTATTGCCATTTTACTCGTCTAACCAGCAGTCTAATAACAGTAGTACCACAGTTATCTCTAGTTGTCTCATAACACTTCTTCTAATTATTTTAAAATTGGCAATCTCGAAAATAGTCTTTAAATTCGAAATAAACTGTGTTTCTTTTCAGAGTATTTTAGGTAAATAAATATCTAAATATGATTTACTTATAAGGCAGTTTTAAAAAACCATTTGATTTGCTCATCCGTCGAAAGAGTAATTGTATTTACCCACTTTCGCACCTACTTACTCAGGAATGTCTTCGAACATTGATCTTTCGTCCAACCGTATATAGCTAGTTGTACAACTAGCTATAATACCGGGTTATTACAAACACAGCTTATGAGGCTACCACCTAAATACGATGGAAGGATGTAATCTGCAGGCACCAACCCTGACCAAACCCCGGAAGCTAATCCGATAGATGGTTAGTGAACCTGTAATTTGGAAATGTTTGCGCTGAATTGAAGGCTTGCTAGCCGCGTCGGCATAATTTCGTCTTCTACATAAGTAAAAATATCTATTTTTCCTCATTTATATTGGTGGTCGGTTCTAGTTACACTAAACAGACTATAAAGTCTCCAAGCGAAATTTATTAGGTACTTAGTGCTACTGAAGAACTTATTTGAAAATCAATATTAACAACACTATTAATTAGAAATTTGGTATTATAAAACTTATTTTCTCAAATATTAGTAAATATTGCGTAAAAATTACTGAACAATATTGATCTACCATTTAGCCCAACCCAAGGCATTCTTTAGTGTATAATTAAACCAGGGAATCTGCGAAGCTATAAAATTTGCATGTTATAATAACCTTTCTATTTATATCGCATGTGTAAGAAACGTGCAAAAAGCAGCGTGACTTGACAGATGTAAACAAACAAACGAAAGCCCAAACGAAATGCTAAGGCTGTGTTCACACTCATTGATCAGATATCAGCTGATTTTGAGTAGTAAGTACTACGCTAGTGAACGAACAGATTAGTTAAGTCAACTCTTAGAATCTAGAGGATAACCTATATTTCTTAATGGTGTCTTCTCTCGCATTGTTTTTATAGGAAGATATCATTTGTAGCTGCATTGTGCTGCTTTATGTTTTCAATTGGTTTCTTTAATATCTACTTTTAGTCATCATTACTTGTGTTATCTTTGGTTTATAGGACTTCGGGTATCTTTTTATACAGATCGTATAAATGGGACTTAAGTGGCCGGCGGCCGTGCGACTTCGAATATTCTATTTTTCATTTAAAATAAGGAATGATGTTCTTTTCTACACCAGTCGCGCCCACAAACACCTCTACCTAATGCTTAGGACATACATTGTATTGCACCGTTCATTTTAATTACGTGCTGGCACTTTGCGCGACTCTTATCGCTTCAAATTTTTTCCCTGAATATCTGTCGTCTGCACTCCACCTTACTCTTCCTGCCACTTTCGCGCAACCGACGCGCGCAAGCTACCAGTGCGCGCGCGCCGGCCGAGCGAAATGACGGCTCGGGACATAGCGCCCGACAGCCTGTCCGAGGACGAGGCTTGCTGCGACCATGACACCTCTGTACTGTGAGCATCATCATGAATTTATAGTGTGACGTCATCATCTCAATCAGCCGTAATATATCTGAAACAGGCCTCATGGATTTCCGAAGTGGTCGGCAAGCGGCTCGCTCAGAGATCCTTCTATCTTCCTTTTTGTAGTGAGATGTGCAAAATCTAAATAAAACGCGTCGCAAATTAGTGATAGAATTCAGCGGTCTGTGATAATCTGCCTCGATTTTTGTGAAATGTGTTTCCGGTAGTGCGTGTGTTGAATGTCTTTTCTATTTACTAAAATCTAGACTATATCATTTGCGTATTTTCTTCTGGATTGTCCAGTCAGTCTTTAATTTTAGTAAAATGTCTCCCGACGGTGCCTAAACAAGAGATCGTTAATCTGCCCTCGTAATTTGTTATTAAATCAATGATGGAAAATCATGGAATTTTGTGACCGGTCCAAACATACGCTTGTGATTTGTTGTTGTTATCGTGAGCTATCGTATCTTACAAAGGGTGTCCTTAAGGACAAGTTAAGTTGTCTTCTTGGTTAGCATTATTCATAATTTAACTAGCTTCAATTATTGTGACTACCTGTGACTTAAAACTTATTTGCTGGCATGAGGATAATTATTCCAATAACCCATGTAATAAACCTTCTTTTGATTATGCTCATCTACGTAACTGGCATTGTTTTTGTAGGTAATATAATGTTCTAACATAGCAAAACGTGCAGTTACATACAACTAGGAAGTTACAATGTAACAGCCGCACGATAGCAGACCAGCTGTCGTTCGATAATAAACCTTGTTTTCATTGCTGTAAGATGCATACCACTGTTGAGCCAGTATACCAGCTACACGCTAGGTCTAGTGTTATGCTAATTAAGACATTTCTTAGCTTTCTGCAAATCGTATGTATGACAAGGAAAAGTGTATACTTATAATAATGTGTTTATTTCGCCAATTTATAATGATTAAGCTTGAATGACTAACAATTACTAAATATGGGTAGATACCTACCTACATTACCTACTACTTGTGCACCTGAGTGCCACGTACATCTACCTAGGACATTATTAGCCATTGCCGTGCGTGGTTGGTGGTAATTTCAATAGGAAGCCACTCAAGGTCCCGGGTGCGATTCCCGGACGGGTCAAAGTACAAATCGTAATTTTCTGTAGTATCTTGGGTCTCGGCGCACAGTGGATCGACGCCATACTAGCAAAGGGACATAGGCAACTTAAATATACATGTGTCAGTTTTTGACAAACAAATCATTCCATCGTATACGCCTAATTATAAGCTGTAAAAAACTTATGAAGCATTTTCTTATTGGAATCTTATATTGAGAGCTATGGCACCAAACGTGATTTCTTAGTATGGGAAATGGCATAAAAAATAGTGTATCTTCGGATTTTCTTCGTGTTTCGACTTGATTTTTTTATATGGTATTAAAATATATATTTGCTACATTTTCTCCAAACAAACATGGTGCGCCACACGCACCCCTTGCGAGGTACATGCGTTGGCCTATTTTTTACTTCTTATGGACAAATTGATTCATAAGTTATTACTTCGACATATTTTATCTCCGAATTTCACTTCAATGGTGACCTACTAATAAATGGTCAGGCCATAAATCATCGGTACACTGATAACAGATTACCAGTTTTTTTTTATTGTATTCAATCTCTGGAAAAGATTGTTTTTATTAACGATTCGTAATATATATTAGCCATTAAGCTAATTAGCTTAGTTTTCGTTACACACGTATGGTGCTTTGTTTCTTTAATGACTTAGCTATTACTTAAAAAAATTGGTTGCCTGTAAAGTCGGTATACGGGCGAAAGTTTTACGTGACAACGACTTTTTATGTCTGTCTCTCTCGTTCTTACGCGTGCCTCTCACTCGCTCTCAGTGCTGCGCGCGTGGGCCTCTCTCTCGTTCGGTGACTCATCGTAACGTTACCGAGCGTTACACTTTTTCATAAGTGACTCCCAGCCGCAACCTAATTTAAGACGTTGTCACGTCAAAAAAGGCTTATTTGATCAAGTACGTAAATATGTTGTATTGTAATGGTTTAAAGAAAAGTACATTATGCTTTTGCTAAAACTTGTCACTGTAATGAAATAAATTAAAATCCTTAAAAGATATCATAAAAACTTACTATATACTTAACTTGCTATCAACTAACCATACACAAATGGCAATAAACATAAATCAATTAAACAGTTTTAAAACACAATATTAAAACACAATACAACAAAATAACAAAAAGCAGCTATATAATAAATTATAAATAAATAAATAAATTAACCGATCAGATCAACAAAAAAAAAGACAATTCTTAATCACAGAAAATATCATCTTCAGATTCTATTTCAGACTCTTCGGAATCACTATCAGGAATTAAATTTGTAACACCACAAAATTCTACCAGGTTTTCTTCCAAAACTAACATTTCATAAACTTCTTTGAACATTTTTTTCTTTTCTTTTTTATTCTTTGGGAGTCACTTTGTGTTTGGTATGAATGAACGGCGAAATTATCATTATTTTAACTAATAACAATCGATTAACAGAACTTAACAAGAATCGATAGGTGGTTAACGTTAACGTCTTCTGGTAATCTGTTATCAGTGTACCGATGATTTATGGCCTGACCATTTACGAGGGTCAAACTGAAAGTTCTTAGAACTGGCCACTTATAAACAATATAATAAAAAAAATATTCTTAAATTTGAAAATAGAACTCTTTGCCAATATTACTGAGTATATATTTCATTAATTTGTCATTTGTTTTACGATTTGGCGGCAAATTGAAAATTGTCTGTGTCACGTCAACATGAATTTAAGACGAGAAAATTTTCGTGCAATGATTTTTTATGACTTTCGATGTCATTTAAGTCAACAAGAAAGTTATGATAGACTACGATTGACCTTTCACGATGAAGCCCCATCTCGTGCGACTGTTTACAACTGGTTTAATGAGTTTAAACGTGGTCGCACTAATCTCACTGATGATGTACGTGAGGGACGGCCTTCTACGGCGACGACTGAAAATAACATCTGTGTTGTGCGGCGTATGATAGAGACTGACAAAAGAGTGACCTATCAGCAGATTCGGACAAGCTTAGGCATCGGTATGAGTCAAGTGCACAAAATCCTCCACGAACATTTAGCGGTCAGGAAGCTTTGCGCCCGGTGGATACCTCATAATTTGACTAAGGCTCAAAAACTCCATCGTGTGGATTGGTGCCGTAAAATGATTGAAAGATTTAACGGAGGTGACTCAAATGCTGTGTTCGACATACTAACAGGTGACGAAAGCTGGATTTACTGTTATGATCCTGAAACCAAAAGACAAGAAGAGAGATCGAAGTGCGGGAAAAAAAATGGTGGCCTCGTTCTTTGGAAGGATAGGTCATTTCGCAACAATTGTGTTAGAGAATCAAAAAACAGTTTCTGCAGAATGGTACACTACCAATTGTTATCCACTTGTCTTGGAAAAAGTTCGAGAGAAACGACCTCGCAGTAGGATCCTCCTTCACCACGACAACGCCTCGTCGCACACCGCCAAGCGAACGATCGACTATTTGGCGACATCAAACGTTGAATTACTGGGTCACCCACCGTATTATAGCCCCGACCTCGCGCCTTGTGATTTTTATTTATTTCTAAAAATGAAAGAAAAACTTAAAGGAAAGCGGTTTATGAATGCTGAAGAAGCGGTGGCTGCGTATCGCGATGCCATTGAAGAGACCCCTAAGGACGAGTGGGCAAAGTGCTTTTCCCAGTGGTTCCATCGCATGCAGCGGTGTATTGACGTCAATGGACAATATTTTGAAAAGATATAATAAAACTAATAACTGGCTAATGTAATCAGTTTTTGATTTTCTAAGAACTTTCAGTTTGACCCTCGTATTAGTAAGTCACCATTGAAGTGAAATTCGGAGATAAAATATGTCGAAGTAATAACTTATGAATCAATTTGTCCATAAGAAGTAAAAAATTGGCCAACGCATGTACCTCGCAAGGGGTGCGTGTGGCGCACCATGTTTGTTTGGAGAAAATGTAGCAAATATATATTTTAATACCATATAAAAAAATCAAGTCGAAACACGAAGAAAATCCGAAGATACACTATTTTTTATGCAATTTCCCATACTAAGAAATCACGTTTGGTGCCATAGCTCTCAATATAAGATTCCAATAAGAAAATGCTTCATAAGTTTTTTACAGCTTATAATTAGGCGTATACGATGGAATGATTTGTTTGTCAAAAACTGACACATGTATATTTAAGTTGCCTATGTCCCTTTGCTAGTATGGCGTCGATCCACTGTGCGGCGTTGTGTTTGATTTCCATAACACAAGTGCATTGGCTACTTATTTGGGATCAGAGAAATGTATGTGATTGATGTCCATAACAAAAAACCTTATACATTTGTAAAAGTCAATCACTAATTAATTACGAAAGGGATTTCCCGACGGTCAGTAACGCTTTTTCTTCATTTCCGTGAAATCGTTTGGCATTGGATAGGTATACCTACTTAGTTAAAATTTTTGGTTAATTAGTAACTAATATTGGTACATTTGACACATAACCGAAATTCTATCTTCGCTTAATTTCAATCATCAATGGTATAACTGGCTGGAATAGTGGTTTCACATTGCTTTGCATATGTTAATTCGAACCGAATATCCATAATTAAACGATATTGAACATTGTTTATGTCTCTTATACAATTTCAAATAGGTCTAAATTCAATTTCACTTCTAATATTTCATTAACCCTTCTAATATTTTCGATTTAAATTTCTGATGCGTATAATTCACTGTTAGACACATAACTTGAAAGTTTTCAAGAGATGATGATGATGATACATGATCCATACCAGGAAGCATAGATAATCAATGCCTACCATCAGTAATTAAGGTAGCGGCCATGTCGTGCTATGCTTTTCACAGAAAACTATTAATTGTATGTTATTATAATTTCATTTTTATTTTTATAGTTTTTTGTCACTATACAAACTTAATAATATAAATTGCACTTGTAAAAACAACTTTGGCTATGTGACAGATGAGGAAACGAAGCCCGTGTCTTACGCTATCCGGGCGTATGCCTATACCACTCGGCCACCACATTAGCAAGCCTGTTGAATTTTGCAAGCCCTTACTTTAACGCGTAGCCTGCGTGACGTCATCAATGTTGCGAGATTGCTCTCACCATATAATACCAATAGGTATGTTATTATATTCAACAAACTTTGCTGTGCAAAAATCGTACAAGCAATTTGCATCCAATGCGCGCGTTTCCGCTGTGCGCTGTCAAACGCACACTTGCGTCGCTTTGCAACGATGCCTTTGCTAATCTTCTTTGAATTCATATTTCCCTTGGTCACGGCATCGGAACGACTAGACCGATTTTGCAAAAATTTTTTTTTGTTGTGTTTTTCATTGTCAGAAGAAGGTTTTCATGTTTTTTAGTCACTGTCCAGAGTAAAATAATAATTATTAAAGTTACGGGGACTGGGTGGGACAGGGCCTGGTGCTGAACAAAGTACGCTGGGTCCGCTAGTAGTATAAAAAATGTTGTCAGATCTGCATTCAATGCAATGCCTTTGATTTTCAACATTATTTTTGTACATTTTGGACGTGGGTATCCCCGTATGGTTAAAAAGAACTTTCAGTGCTTTTGCCATTTGTTACAAAGTTAAAAAACACTCAACAAACTTATAGAGATCGCATACGATATAGAGTACCATTTTGAACAACTCTAGTTAGTTGTCTCTAACAGTGGTCTCTAACCTCCAAACTTGAAATCTTAAAGTTATTTGTAATCGGACCGTTTCTCTCAAGGGATTACTACTTAGTGGGATTACTCATTGATTACGTTCATAAGAAACAGCGTAGCAAGGCAGTTTCTGTCAGTATGAAAGTTTATTTGGATTCCGCTGATGGTTCCGTTAGTATTGCGTAAACTCCTTCCTTGTGTTGCATTTGTTAACCAAAACTACAGCAGAGTGCATAATACATTATTCACGAACAAATAAAGCTGGCGATCCTTGCAACTAACGGCGTAACTACTCCGAAATATAGTCATTTGTCTTAAAATACTGTAATCTCACTTAGCACTTGCTTCACTCACGATTATAAATTGAAGTCATCATTTTGCCAAATCTCTAGAGTCATTGTCAGTTAATTAGTATTATATCTGCAGTAAATGACTTATGATGCAGCAGAAAAGTCGAAAGTAGCTGTTATGCAGGTTTCAACCGGTATTATTTATGTATCATTTTTTTTTTCTGTTTTTACAGAGTTTTACTCAATCATCTAAGTATTATCGCATTACCTAATTGTGTGAGATCATATGTATTTCTTGCACCTGGGTGATATTAAGAATTATGAATAAATATACATTTTTTTTGTTTCTTAGGTGATTTTAGGCACTATTTAAGTCGGTTACAACTCAATATAAAAACTTTTTGGCAGGCTATTTTACAGCCTACACATATCTTGTTGCTAGTGTAACAAAAATAAAAAACCTACACTCATATTGCCTTTCATAATGTTATAACGCCTATAAAATGCGAAAACGCAATCATTAGGAATACTGCTGCACGCACTCTATCAGTAATGTTGCACATTCAGACATTCGTGGCTAATGACGCGGAAACTAATGAACGACGATTATTTGTTAATACTAACTTAATACACTATTATCAAGAATTATACTAAATATTGTTATAAATTCGACCCGTTCGCATACATTACAAAACGTTAATTGATTATTAGTTAGCAACGTGACCATTAAACTGTATTTACTGCCTCACTATACGGTTTTGTTTACTTATTTCCTTAAAAGCAGACAAGAAGCAATGTTTTTTTTTTGCGAAAACCATTAACTTATAATTTGCTTCTTCAACAGACTAGAAATCCTTAAGGCCGACTCGTCGCTCAAGAGCAAAGCGAAACGCAACGAATGGACGTGGAAAGCACAGACAGACGTGGTCAAATGGCAGGCGACGCCGCTGCGGGCGCCATTGTTGCGTTTGCCGCCTGCGCTTGCGCCGCCCGCGCTGGAGTGCTTCACGTGCGTGCGAGCGTACTGCGGTGACCTCACGCCGCCTGAGCGACCAATGCATCAAGACCTTACTGAGGTCAAGTGCGTGTACACTGTGCTCATGGTAAGTGCCTACCCCCCTAGCTAACCTAATGTTACACTTATAGACGTGGTCAGTCAAATACGGCTATTAACTGCTTTCCCTCTTTCTATTCGTGTTTTTGACTACTATTCTTATACTGTTGTATCTCCTTCCAGCATTGCCACTCAGTGCCGGAGCTCCGCGACGAGGTATACTGTCAGCTGATGAAGCAGACCACGTCGAACCGTTCGCCGGCGCCGGACTCTTGCCAGCGCGCCTGGCGCCTCATGTCCATACTGGCTGCCTACTTCACCTGCTCGGAGACACTCAGGTATGTACAGTGGCCAGTACATCAGGTTACCTACTTTTGTTGCAAACTGGCCCTTAATACAACTGCATAAGATACCTCAGTGTTTACATTGACGTTGCTGTTGTCCGTACCTTATAATGATATATCCTTCTGGGTTCCTCAACCGAGGCGGCTAAACTCAACTAAGATCAGCTACTCTGTCTCTCCCTCTCTCTCTCTCTGTTCCTTCACGCTCAAACTCATAGTCCGGTCCGACGACTGTATAACATGACCGCTGAGTGTGAGATCAGATGCAGGGCGATGCACGGCCTAACGTGTTTTGCTAAAACGTCAAACCCCAACTTCCTGAGCTGAACCAAAATAAACGCTCTATATCATTGATCAGCTGTATAAAACATTCGTTAGTACCCTGTTAAGTCAGTAAATAACTACCGTAATAGTTATTAAATAAAATTTCAATTTTGAATCCAGGCCGTTCCTAGTGGAATACCTGTCAGCGGCGGCAGCAGACAGGCGGCGCCCGTGCCAGGGCACCGCGGCCGTCTGCCTCGCCAACCTCAGGAAGACGCTGCGCTGCGGAGGCAGGAAGAATGTGCCCAGCGTTGAGGAGGTAGTATACTTTAAGGGGCTACCCGGATTTTTCACGCGCACACTAGCGCCACTTTAGTAGAAAAATCATAACTCGTTAAATAAAAGACCAATCAAAAATCTGGTAAACAAGATTGTTGTTTAGGTTCTATTGTTTATTTAGTACGCTTAAATTGTTTCTAAAGTAGTTATCTGCAATTACAGTTAGAAAAAATGCCAAAAGTGGCCATATTTAGCAGTTTTTTCTAACTCGTATTCGTGAAACGCGTCGACCAACGTTGCTGTAGAGCGCACTGTCCGAGCTTCCCTTCTGACGGTCGATTCTCGATATCGATATGAGGCGTCCGATCGACGACGAAACGATCGATATTAATAATCTGATTTAAAAAATATCAAAACGAAACTTAAGTCTTTTTACTTAACATAACAGAATTTATGTTATTAATTCTAATGAGAGTCACGTAATGCTAATGTATTAAGCTACATTTATTAGCTATTTATTTCATTTAATAGTGTCAATTTGTGTCAGCTATTTAATATATATTAAATATTTTTTATAATATAAGGTACTTTAGTTTAAGTTTTTAAAATGCTTAATAGATGAAGAATAACTAAGGGCCTAGGTTTCGCCATCGACAAATGAGCACTACCAACGGATAGTTCAAATATGGAACGTCATTTCGTATGAAGTATTGGACAGTTAACGTTAACCAGAACTTATTAGTGCGCGCGCTATTGAACGGTGCATCTCGGGAGTAACGTTCTGTAACCTAAATGCCAGTGGCAGCAGCAGCAGCAAAGCAACTTCATCAGTTTTATCGATAAATGCGCCAACTTAAAAAATTTTTTGCTTTAAACATGATTTAAATCAATCCAAACTACGCGATTGGCCCTTAATGACTGTGTTTGTAAACAAAATAGTTATTTTTAATTCCATTTACTGATTTTTGAATTTATTTCTCCCCAGGTGACAGCAGTGTCAGCGGGGCGGTCGGCGCGGAGGCAGCTGTACCGGCTGCCGGGCGGGGCGGAGCGCGTCGTCAACACGCGCTGCGCCACCGTCGTGCAAGATATCGTCAATGAACTCTGCGACTTGGTAAGTAAAAAAAACTCTGAATAATAGTAGGCTAGTTTCCGTTTAGAACAAATCACAATGTTTGTGGTTTCTAATTATAAATAAAAGTATGGAGATATCAAAAAACTTTTTTTTTTTATATTAATATTTGAAATGATTTAAATTGTCTAAAACACACATTTGATTACGTGACCGTAAACACGAATCAAAGGATGTGACGTCTAGCCTTGCACAATGGCGCGCTTTATTGCTGTCATATACAACTTTTTTTATGTACCTAGTATTTTGCTGTCAATAAGACTCGATTGTAAGCAGTGACGTCATTTAGGACGCCATGACAGTTTGAGTTTTTAAGGCCCATCAAAAAGGAATTCTCGAATCCGAGCCCACGAGGCCTACTACGAAAAGGCGTAATAAGTCAAATCAAATAAAATCAAATTCGTTTATTGTGTGTCAATACGATAGATCATCGTTGTGCACCATCGATTTATCGTTAGTGACTAACTGGTGACTAGCTGACTAAAAATGCGTCGGACTTGCAAAAAAATGAGCTTTTGCGGGAGGCCTCCCGTCACTACTTATTAAATCATAATATACCTAATCATTTACATATTTTTTTTTTCTTTAAATATGAAGGTTTTTGATAAATGTTTTACTAATTTTAAGTATTATCTAGTTTTATATTCATAAAGATGAAATAAGAAACCAAAAATTTGCGCACGGGCGGGACTTTAACCAGCAACCTTTTGGCTAACCTGGCCACACGCTCTACCAATTGAGCTACCGTGCTGTCTGTCGGACCGAAATTTGTGGTCTTTTATATACCTACGTCGTTATGCGTGACGCTTAGCGCCATCTACCCGTCTGTTTATGCAACAGTGGGCCGAGAGTTATTTCTTACAGAATAAATTCAACTTGGAAATTGATGTCGCTTCGCTATCTAATAGTTTAGAATGTTTTTAACACTCACAGTGTCACATTTTATATTCATAAAGATGAAATAAGAAACCAAATATTTGCGCACGGGTGGGACTTTCTGTTGGTAATAATTTTTGCGTTTTCACCTATTTTAGACACTGAATATTTGTCATTTTAAAGCTCAGTTTGAAATGTTTTAGTTTGTTGTGTCTGTTCAAATCGATCATCTTTTAGCATACTTTTCGATCATATTAGCTCACCGAAGTGGTTCTGCGCTCGCTTCGCTGTTCTAGTAGGTACACTTTTGCGATATATTAAAAGATGCATCCCATACAAAGTTAGTCGAATTTTACACTTTTTCGGTCACCGTGAAATATTTTGTCTTGATATTAACCGACTTTATATTGACCGACGCGTCGAGCCCGTTGCGTCGTTTGTGTAGGTCGGAACTATTGCATTTAATTAAGACACTGAATATTTGTCGTTTTAAAGTTCAGTTTGAAATGTTTTAGTTTGTCGTTTCTGTTCAAATCGATCATCTTTTAGCATACTTTTCGATCATATTAACCATCTTTATGAATATGAAATGTGACACTGTGAGTGTTAAAAACATTCTTAACTAATATTATCTAGTTTTCGAAATTTTGTCAGCTAGCCTATTCAATAACAAGGCACACACGCAGAGCGAGTCAGTAGCGGAAGAAACAGTGGACGCATGCGGCAATTTTATATAAACAATTTTAATAGGCTTTCTCAGTGATACTCCTCTGGCACAATTTGATTTTCTTAATGAAATCTTACTGTACCCATATGCACGATCGTGGTCTCTCGCGCCTAACCGCTTTTCAACGAACATAGCTTACCTAGACGACATAAAAACGGAAGTCACTTCAAATAAAAGACGACGTGAAGTGCAAGTGAATTTAGCTCTTAAATTTAGGTGGCAGTGACCTCGATAGAACCAGACCAGACCAATCTTAATTACTTTTATGTCCTATTCTGCACTTCTCACTTACATTTACCAAATATTTACTTATTGTCTTCCCTACCTGACAGATCGGCGTAACCAGCGAAGCGGAACGCGCAGAATTCTCCCTCTACTGCATAGTGGCGGGCGACGCGTTGACGATGCCGCTCGCGGGCGACGAGTACGTCCTCGACGTCACCACGGAACTGCAGCGGGCTCATCACCCCTTCTACCTCATCTTCTGCCGGTCGGTGTGGCACCACCCCTTGAGGACTGATGCCCCGCCGCTCTACACTGAGGTGCTCTTCAACCAGGTAATAAGTTGTGATATAATTTGACACCACACGTACGTTGTAGACGTCACCACGAAGCTTTAGCGAACGTACCCCTTAAGGACTGAAGTTCTCTTCAACAATCAGGTCCTAAACTTTGCTCTTTATGATGTATGATGTGAGTAGAGGTCACCGCGGAATGGCAGCAAACGGACAACCTCATCTACCTCATCATCTGCCGCTCAGTGTGGCACCATTCTTTAAGTACTGATGCCCCGCGGCCCCACACTGAAGTGCTTTTGAACCAGATAAATTACTGAGCCCTCTACTCGTTTAGATACTAGTAGATATCATCACGGAGCTGCAGCGAGCTCTCATCATCCCTTCTACTTTATCTTCTGCCGGTCGGTGTGGTACCACCCATTATGGACTGATTCCACCACCGCTCTATACTAAGGTGCTGATTAACCAGGTGACACATTGAGTGTGAAACATTGCACATTGTGTACCTACCTATATCTATATTCTAAGTCATCCTGACTTACTCTCAGTATTAACAGTTGAACCACAAAGTGCTTATGATGGACTATTGAATTACGATAGGCTCATTTTTTTATGATTTACTTTGTATGCTGCTCGTAGCGCAGTGGTAGCAACGCTTTGGTGGTGATACCGAAGTGAAGCAACCTATGGCGCGGTCGTGTTTGGATGGGTGACCATTACGACCAAATAAGTGACGTACATCACGAGCATCTCCGTGCTTTGCAAGACACTTTAAGCCGTTGGTCCCGGCTAATATCGGTTGATATTAGTCTTTAAGCCTAGTCAGAGGCCTTATTGGCGGCATGATAATATCTAACAGCAGGGTTAGTCGCTTGCCTTGTAAACACCCCTCCACCCACCCGCACTGAGCCCGCGTCGTGGAGTATGGCTCGAACTACCTCATAATTGAGGTAAGGCCTTTGCCCAGCAGTGGGATGTCACAGGCTACTACTATTTTACTTACTTTACTTTTTTTTGTATGTAATTATGTCTTATTTACCTCAAAGAAACTGTCTTTCAATTGGCTTTCCAAATCAATGAATTTAGTAATTAACTCAAATTCTTTTTACAGGTGGCCCCAGACTACCTGGAAGGCTTGCTTCTCGTTCTACCAAACGGTGGGGCTCCGCCCGCTCCAGTCATACGCGACGCCGCTCTGGTCGCTGCCTTACTGCACCGAGCCGCGGCCCTGCCCGACGCGCCTCACGCGAGAGACCTCAAGTTCTTGCTGCCGAAACCATTGCTGGCTCTGAGAGAACCCAGAGCGCATGCGTGGCATAACTGGGTGGCGACGGAGTGGCCGCACGCGAGAGCGTTGTCGCCGGCTGCCGCTAAGGCTAAAGTATTACAGGTATGTCACATTTGAGCTGCTTATTGAAAGTCTTACCAGGTTAATGAAGTAGGTGACAACCTCGTCGCTGCTATTTGGCAGGCCACATGCTAAAGATCGTAAATTCATCGTGAATAACCATTGCTAGCCTTGAAAACGGCGAGAGCTCTTTTATCAACTTTGATTTATTTATTTTATATGTATATATACAAATAAAACACCATCATCAACCTTACATTCAATCATTATACATTCAATATTTTTTTCATAGAAGCTATTAAAAATAACTGTAAACCAAATGAAGCCGAAACGGATGATATTAAAATATCAATACCGAGAAGAGTATTTTCCTGAACCCAGTTGATATCAATGAGTTAGTAAAAATAACATTGTCTCTTAATAATTCATTCTCAGTCGGAGTTGACGGAATTAGGACTGATATTGTTAAGGCTGTTATATCGATTATAGCATGACCACTTGCACATATTATCAATTTATCTTTAGCTCAAGGGATTTTTCCAATTCATCTAAAGCAATTTGTGGTAAAACCATTATACAAAAAAGGGGACAATAACAAAATGGACAACTACAGACCGGTCACCCTAATACCAATATTTTCAAAAATATACGAGAAAGTTATGTACAATAGATGGAGTAATTTCATAAATAAAAACAAAATTATTTTCGAAAAGCAACATGGTTTCCGCAAAGGCAGAAGTACCACACTTGCAGCTTTCAAATTGATGACAAGCGTAACCAACTGCATAGATAGCCAAACGCTAGTCACTGTGTTGCTTTTAGACATGAGCAAGACATTTAATTTTGTTTCACATGAGCGACTCTTCACTAAACTGACAAAATATGGTGTGCGAGGACCTGCATTACAATGGCTTAAATCATATTTATAAAGGACTCAATGTGTTGAAATTCAAGGATATTGCCCAATTCAAAAAAGTTGTTATAAAATATACTACATACTTACAAAACAATTTTGGGGTGCCGCAAGGGAGCATATTGGGTCCTCTCCTCTTCCTGCTATATATAAATGACTTGCCCAGATATATATCACAGGGGTGTATCTTATTCGCAGACGATGTCAGTATAATTATAAAAGGAAATGGTTTATCAAATTACAATGAGCACATAAATAGATCATTAGCTGCGGCAATTAAATAAATAAATAAATAAATAAATATCTTTATTAGTTCTTAAAGGCATACAAGTTTTCTTAAGAAATCTATGTTACATTCTAACAAAGGACTCAGTATAAAGATGGGGATTATTGACGTCTATACTAGTTTACAAAGAAACTGTGTGACAGACGTCAACTCTTCCACATATATTTACAATAACTGAAGTTATTACAGTGAGCAGTAATGCCTAACACATTTTTAGGTATAACAATTAATGAAAAATTTCAAGACTTATAAATAAAGGCTATTACAACATGGCTAAAAGGCAATAATCTAAAAGTAAATACTAGTAAAATTAAATACAGTTTCGAACGACGAGAGGTAATGCACAACGCCTATGCATATCACACGGTGATGATATCATAGAAGTCTCACAAAGTACATTCCTGGGACTTAACTTAGACTGTATCGTCACTTGGAAAAGTCATGTTAATGTAGTTGGTAGCAAAATAAGTAGGTTTGTCTTTGCACTAAGAAAGTCAGTAGATTGGTATCTCAGCGAGCAGCTTTAATTGCATACAATGGATATGTGGACTCTATTTTGCGATATGGAGTCGTGTTATGGGGAAATTCGGTTGATATATCAAATCTGCTTAAATTGCAAAAGCGATGTATAAGAGCTACGTGTGGCATCGGGAAAAAAGAATCCTGTCAACCACTATTTAAGAAACTTAATATTCTCCCGTTGCCATCCTTATATATATGAAGTTTGCCTATTTGTATTCAAACATAACTATCTCTTTCAAAAATTACAGGTACGACACGGAGAAACATTCGCAACCAATATATTCACAAACTTAATAAGCTCCCTGTCAACTTAACCTTAACCTCAAAAAATGCTTTCATCATGTATGTATTATTCAATTTATGAACCCTTATTTGTTTCGACCAGGTGTTATCCCGCTGGGCGCTGTTCGGCTCGTCGTTCTTCGCGGTGCGGCGCGTGTCCGGCGCGGCGGGCGAGTGGCGCGAGCACGTGCTGGCGCTCAACCGGCGCGGCGTCAGCCTGCTGCACCCGCACACGCACGAGACCGACGCGCACTGGCCCTACGCCGAGCTGATCTCCACGAGGAAGGTAACTAGCGCGCTCACCCGGCGCGGCGCGAGCCCGCTGCACCGCACACGCACGAGACCGACGCGCACTGGCCCTACGCCGAGCTGATCTCCACGAGGAAGGTAACTAGCGCGCTCACCCGGCGCGGCGCGAGCCCGCTGCACCGCACACGCACGAGACCGACGCGCACTGGCCCTACGCCGAGCTGATCTCCACGAGGAAGGTAACTAGCGCGCTCACCCGGCGCGGCGTCAGCCTGCTGCACCCGCACACGCACGAGACCGACGCGCACTGGCCCTACGCCGAGCTGATCTCCACGAGGAAGGTAACTAGCGCGCTCACCCGGCGCGGCGTCAGCCTGCTGCACCCGCACACGCACGAGACCGACGCGCACTGGCCCTACGCCGAGCTGATCTCCACGAGGAAGGTAACTAGCGCGCTCACCCGGCGCGGCGCGAGCCCGCTGCACCGCACACGCACGAGACCGACGCGCACTGGCCCTACGCCGAGCTGATCTCCACGAGGAAGGTAACTAGCGCGCTCACCCGGCGCGGCGTCAGCCTGCTGCACCCGCACACGCACGAGACCGACGCGCACTGGCCCTACGCCGAGCTGATCTCCACGAGGAAGGTAACTAGCGCGCTCACCCGGCGCGGCGCGAGCCCGCTGCACCGCACACGCACGAGACCGACGCGCACTGGCCCTACGCCGAGCTGATCTCCACGAGGAAGGTAACTAGCGCGCTCACCCGGCGCGGCGTCAGCCTGCTGCACCCGCACACGCACGAGACCGACGCGCACTGGCCCTACGCCGAGCTGATCTCCACGAGGAAGGTAACTAGCGCGCTCACCCGGCGCGGCGCGAGCCCGCTGCACCGCACACGCACGAGACCGACGCGCACTGGCCCTACGCCGAGCTGATCTCCACGAGGAAGGTAACTAGCGCGCTCACCCGGCGCGGCGTCAGCCTGCTGCACCCGCACACGCACGAGACCGACGCGCACTGGCCCTACGCCGAGCTGATCTCCACGAGGAAGGTAACTAGCGCGCTCACCCGGCGCGGCGTCAGCCTGCTGCACCCGCACACGCACGAGACCGACGCGCACTGGCCCTACGCCGAGCTGATCTCCACGAGGAAGGTAACTAGCGCGCTCACCCGGCGCGGCGTCAGCCTGCTGCACCCGCACACGCACGAGACCGACGCGCACTGGCCCTACGCCGAGCTGATCTCCACGAGGAAGGTAACTAGCGCGCTCACCCGGCGCGGCGTCAGCCTGCTGCACCCGCACACGCACGAGACCGACGCGCACTGGCCCTACGCCGAGCTGATCTCCACGAGGAAGGTAACTAGCGCGCTCACCCGGCGCGGCGTCAGCCTGCTGCACCCGCACACGCACGAGACCGACGCGCACTGGCCCTACGCCGAGCTGATCTCCACGAGGAAGGTAACTAGCGCGCTCACCCGGCGCGGCGCGAGCCCGCTGCACCGCACACGCACGAGACCGACGCGCACTGGCCCTACGCCGAGCTGATCTCCACGAGGAAGGTAACTAGCGCGCTCACCCGGCGCGGCGTCAGCCTGCTGCACCCGCACACGCACGAGACCGACGCGCACTGGCCCTACGCCGAGCTGATCTCCACGAGGAAGGTAACTAGCGCGCTCACCCGGCGCGGCGCGAGCCCGCTGCACCGCACACGCACGAGACCGACGCGCACTGGCCCTACGCCGAGCTGATCTCCACGAGGAAGGTAACTAGTGCGTGCGAAGCTGTTTAGGCGTTTGTCGGTCTGTGACAACAGTTTAGCGACGAGTAAGGAACCGCCAAAAGCGGCAGGGCCCGAGTCGCTATCGAGTACCGTCAATAACATTTGGAACCCGTAAGTCAGAGAGCACGTTGGTGTACGTATACACACCGGCCTAGCTGTCATGCTGCAACGGCTTTTATTATACAAGTTTAACGTTCTTGGCTGTACACCATACAAACAATTCTTCATAGAATGTTAATTTTTCTACACTTACTCATTGAAATGTTGTAAATTATAATTTCTGTCCACATAGTAGCAGACAATGTATTGATTAAAATATCAATTTCAAACTGGCCCTCCTAAAATACCATTAATAGGTTTTTTAATTGAAACTAACTATGGTTAAGAATGGATTTTAACACTTACAGTGCTATTTTTGTATACTAATAATTAGAGATGCGCCGAGTAGCACTTTTGCCGAGTATCGAGTACCGAGTTTTACTCGGTTAATTTTTTTTCCAACCGAGTGCTCGACCGAGTAACTCGGTTTAAAATAAAATTCCTGTTTTGTCTGTGTAAACAAGTTCAAACAGGTTCGCGTAGAATTAGCTTTTACCTAGCCTCTAGTGCGATCTGAGAGAACAAGCTGATAAAAGACAGTTCTTTCGAGTGATGGGCAGGGCACCAAACAAGGTATCTAGAACTGGCACGTTTAGCACGCGTGTTACTATGTGCACTTGCAAGCACCACGCATAGCGAATGATTACTTTTGAAGGCTAGTAACATCTAAAAAGAAAAAATAAATAGGCTTATACCAGAAAGTGCAGTAATTGTGTTACTGCATCATAATTTTGCTTTATAAAAATTCACATATCGATTTTTTTTTTCGTTAGCTAGTTCGCCTAATTTTTTCGCATTACTACTCGTTTAGTATCATAATTGAGATTGTGAAAGTTCTACCCTGTTGTTTATAATGATATCTACCGCAATATATTGCTTTACTTAAATCGAGTATACTCGGCATTAAAACAGAGTTACTCGGCCGAGTACGAGTGTCAAAAAACCCGCCGAGTACGCCGAGTACCGAGTATTAACCGGGTACTCGGCCCATCTCTACTAATAATGTTGCATAAACTGACGGGTAGAATGGCGCTAGACGTCACGCGCAATGCATATCCATAAGTGGCCACAAATTTCGCAAGGTCGGACAGATAAACGGTAGCTCAATTGGTAGAGCGTTTGGCCCGGTTAGCCAAAAAATTGCTGGTTCAAATGGTCCCGCTCGTGCGCAAATTTTTATAAAATATGACACTGTGAGTGTTAAAAACATTCTAAACTAATAAGATGGAATAATAAGGGGCGGGACTCGAACCCGCACCCTTTGGATAACCACTGTTGCAAAACAGTTAGATAGATGGTGTTGACGTAATCCGTAATGCCGTATCCTTAAGACTTTCGCGCCGTCGGACCGACTGCACGGCTCAATTGAAAAGAGCGTTGGCTCGAGTTTGCTCAAGTTCCGCCCGTGCGCAATGCGGTTTCTCATTCCATCTTATAAATGGAACTAACTAATCTCCTACATGTTCCAGGTACGCTCTGAAGACGGCACACTATTCCTGGACGTAAAATGCGGCTCGCTCCTGCAGCAGAGAGTGACGCGGCTGCAAGCGGAGCAGGCGCACGAAATCGCACGCCTCGTGCGGCAGTACGTCGCGCTGCAGCGGGACCAGCGGCACGACCACGCGGGTGAGGATACAAGCTGTTCTGTTGCGAACTTGGCTGGCACACACGAGTGTCTACATAAGTAATACATAGTAGTAGTAGTTGTAGTCCTCCCTAGCCGATTTCGACTACGGTGGCCAGTCACAACGACTGCGCGGGTCATTTATAGTGCACACACACTTGTGTAGTTTTTAGTGTTATTTATTTTAATATAACAGTTTAACTAAAATTTTCGTTTCTTTTCAGGTTTCAGCTCGTAAGGAATCGCAGCCTTAGCTCATAAGTTGTGCAGTACTAATATACAATTAGTTATTCAGGTGTATGCATGTATACGTTCGTTCGTTGTACCTCATTCATATCAATACATTCCGTCCATCCGAGCGTTCACGTTGGGATCAAAAATCGGAAACCACAATATTATGAGCTCCGAGTAAGAAATGCTACAATAACGGTATGGTACTCACCGTCTCTGTTTAATATATGGCGATAGTAAGAGACAGGTAGATGTCGAAGGAATTGTCACATTTCACGGAGGCTCTAATTGTGGTCTTCTATATAACGATATATTTTTGTATTAGCATGTAAACCAGATTGAAATGATAATAGGATTTGCTAGGGCTCAAATATATTAAAGTGCGTGAAATTCACATAAATCTTCTATTTTCATTTTAGTCATCATTATTGTTTACTTTATTTTATGGGATATGTTATTTCAATTCATAATTTAATAGTTTAGGGTTTAGTTCGTTTTCTAAACATTCCAAAACTGTAACCATCGAACATGATATTATTTAATTAATATTCTTAGTTTATATTTTATTTGGCATAATAACAAGATTCAATGCAATTGTTATCATCTAGTACATACTTTTATTTTTATATAATTTTTATTAGCATATTTAAGGCGGCAAATACTTAAATAGACTCATTCACCGTGAAATTTGTTTGAATGACTGTATTATAAACTGGTATTTTTTTATATTTCATAAATATGATGCAAATTATACAGGTTCATCAAAAAAATATCAATACAATTAAAGTTACTTATAATATTCGAAGGAATATTATGTTGAAATTTGCATCCTATGTAATACATCTACTAAAGATTAATTAATAACCAACACATCTGTAGGTGCAGTACATCATGTTAGTGTTTATTATTGTAATTATGTAGATGAGACGTTACATTTTGTTATATGGAATTCGTATTATGATATCCAATAGTATTGTTAATTTCCATCAACAAAATATAAAAAGTCTTCAGTTACGACTTATTATAATTCACTTCGTGCCTTATCTCGAATGACTGTCTTCCTCGAATTCAAACAAAAGGTGCTATTTATAATTAAAACTATAATAACGTACTTAAGTGAATTATTTTGATGCACTTTATTACCTTGTATGAAATTATCCAAAGACCGGCAAGGTCGCAGTCATGTGTATTTTAAAGTTTGTCATGTAATATATTTAAAAATATTCGATGTACGAGAATTATATTGTAGATACCAATAAAAGTTTATTTTGAAATAGATTTTTGTATTTGCTCCTCCTCGCCTGTAAGGAATTGAAATAAGAACCACGCTTTTTGAAAAGGCTATCGCAATTTTATGCACACAGATAGAAATATAAATAGTAAAAATATGCATGTGTGGTGCGTCGCCTACAATTCAGCCTCCTTAGTGCAAACTAGTAAGCAGAGCTGGCTATGGATCGCACTCAAAATGCCGTGTCGTCAACAGTTTCGCTCTAGATTAGGTTCGATGATAACGACATAATCGTTTACCTGTAATGTTTCTCCTGCGGAGGTCCATTTCTGGCGTGGCAGTAGGGTGGGCAAATACTCCTTGAGCCAACGGGCCCAAAACATGTCAGTGAGTCGTTGCGCCACCCTCCAGCGTTTCCTTAGGCATTAGGTAGTGATGAGCCTATCACAAAACGCCTCTCCCTCAGCCAGCATGGTAATTAAAGTTTATTGGTGAGGTGCACGGTCTTTTAACACAACCTTAAGGGAAGACTTTACAGTACGAACAGTACCAACTATACCCCCAGGCCCCACCCAACTCTGGTGCACCTGGGGGTAGAAACCTTCATTGTACACCCTGAATGGTACCTGGCTAATCCTTTGAGCTAGGAACAAGACAACTTTATTCCTTGCCCTTTTTTTAATACACCAGAACTCTAGTCAAAGTACCTATAATAATACATATTTTGCATTATTTATAGAAACTGCGTGCGTAGGTAGGTAGCATATTGCTTACATAATAAATATTTTACAACAATGCAAACCATGTTGATCTATCTTTGAACCTATCGCTGTGATGCTGACCTATTGATAAATTATTTATGGATTATTAGGAGTATGAAACAGGAACAACAACTCCATGCCCCTGAGAAAATTTAATTACTAAAAATAAAAAGACAGGTATTAACAAAGTGAGATCTATATATCACATAAATAAATATTAACTAACAACACATAAATAAATACTATTTATGTAATTCTACTCGCTTTTAAAAAAGGAATGAACTCTCTAATCTGACAAATGCGTTGCTCGTAGCGCAGTGGTGGCAGCGCTTTGGTAGTGATACCAAAAGTTAAGCAATCTACTTCGCTGTGTTAACAACACTTAAATGGTCATTTATGTGTCGTTATACCAGAAGGAGCGCATACAGTTTAAGGAGGTGGGCGGGGCTCAGATGTGAAGAAAGAGATAGCCCTATGTGTAAGAAAAAGACGGAACATGTTATTCATAAATGAATTAGACAGAGAAGCATACGATTGCCTGATACGTGTGAAAGAGACGAACGTAAATTATAAGCAAAATTGATACTGGAAATGTGGGTAGGCACAACATCTCCACATGTCAGTGTGAATGACTGTAAGGCGAAAAAAGCGCTAGTGAGCCCTTACCAGCAAAACGCTAACAGTTTTTCATTTACTAACTTCAATAACGCTTATACAATCCGCCATATTTACAAGCGCTATTTTCTATTAAATACAGCACAGCCGATAGCCATTTAGGTTGAAGTTCATAACTTGGGCTTCCAACATTAAGAAAAAAATATCGGTTTCCGGTCGCCCCTGACCGACAGTATACAATGAAAAGATAGAGAATAGATGTGTGATAAAAATGACGTGCTGCCAACACACGTGATATCTTATAGTGTTTTGTAGGCTTAAAGAAAATTGAAAACAAGAATTAGAAAAGGTTGCAAATATAATTTTCCCGTACTGTTCCGTATTTGGTAAATATACATTCGTCGTGTATTTTTTTTTATTTTGGCGTTGACGTTGCAATGTGAAGGAGCGGATGCAGAACTTTGTTTGTATATAGACATTGCATGGACGCAAATCGCATGCAAGTTTAGCTTCTTTGATGAAGAATCAGAATTAGATTACCAGTGAGTAAATAAAACTAAACAACACCTCACTTCAAAGTGGGACTAGTCTGTTTTTGACAACGTCAGCGTTCCTACGTGTCACATTGCCTCAGTGCGCATTTACCTACCTATACTCGTACCTCCTCATTCATAATAACGCAAACAGTCTTATAACTGTTTTGTCTCGTTCTTTCTTGGCGCTATCACCATTTGACAGACAAAACAGTGAAATAGCTAAAATAGGTTTATTAGACTGTTTAAATTATTATGAATAAGGGCCGATTGTTCAATGGTAAGATAAAACTTATCTGACTGATAAATTACAAAGCGAAAGATTTAAAATAAATGTCAGTTACGTATGATTGCTGACAATTAAGTGAAGTTTTCAAATAAGCCATATTGAAGTTACGCCTGAAAAAGTAGAAGTAGTAAGAGATATGTACCTGCTTATAACAGCTTTTGTAACCTTTAATAAATACTTACTTACTTATTTTGTTCGACGGATATTTCTTATTTGACTATTGAAAAATGAGCCCTAAGAGGGATAAACTGCAAAAATAACAATCGAAATAGGAATGTTCCTGTTGGACTATACCTACCTACTTTAGAAAATAATATTGAGAAAGAGACTCCATGACTCTGTTCCGAAGCTGATGTATGATGTATCGATAGAGAATAGAGAATCACCGAGCATAGCTCTATCCTTCGCTCGTTATGTGATTTTGATATTCTTTATGAGGCTCATAGTTAGAGACCATGTTTCGGATCCGTATGTCATCACTGGTAACACACACTGGTTGAAGACTTTCGTCTTTTGACACTGAGGTAGATGATATGAGAAGACACTCTTGTGTAATTTCCCGAACGCTGCCCAGCAGAGTTGGATTCGTCGATTGACCTCTTTCTCAAAGTTGGACCTACCCAATTGGATCACTTGTCCCAGGTAGACGAACTCGTCGACAACTTCGAGAGTTCAGTTCCCAACGGATACTAGAGTGGGTACAACAAGGGAACTTGACATAATTTTTGTCGTCTCCCTGTTCATTTTAAGACCCACTTGTTGAGATACTCGGTCAAGGTCTTCGAGCATAGTGCCAATATCGTCCAGCGTCTTTGCCACAACGACTATATCATCGGCAAATCGGAGGTGTGTGATGTATTCGCCATTAACATTGATGCCGATTCCTTCCCATTCCAGAAGTTTGTAGGCGTCTTCCAATGCCGCTGTGAACAGTTTCGGAGATATAACATCTCCGTGTCTCACACTTCTCCGCAGTGGAATCGCCTTCGTGTTCTGCTCCTGTACTCGGACCGACATAGTGGCGTTACTGTTAAGACACTTTAACACCTCTATATACCTATAGTCTATGTGGCACCGCTGCAGAGACTGAAGCACCGCCCAAGTTTCGATCGAATCAAAGGCCTTCTCATAGTCCACAAACGCTAAGCATGGAGGCATATTATACTCCTCTGACTTCTGTATAATTTGCCTAGGCGTATGGATGTGTTCTATGGCTACTATAGCCTTTTCGGAAACTGGCTTGTTCAGGAGGCTGGAAGTCATCAAACCTACGTGCGAGACGATTCGTGATGACCCTTGAAAACAGCTTGTAGACATGGCTCAGGATTGAGATGGGTCTATAGTTCTTCAATAAGGTTTTGTCTCATATAATAGATGGATAGATGTGTATTCCGATTCAAATTAACATATTGAGATGGCAGCCGAACAATATCGTCTAGGAGTTATTTACATGTTACATTGAAACATGGTGATACACAATCTGAAAAGAATAGATAATTGCGATGATTCAATAATAAATAGACGCAGATATAATCTGGTAAGGTAGAGCTGTAGTAGAGCGTCATATGAAGTACGTCAATCAGACATGTTGTATTAAAAATCATTCTGCAATACGAGGCATGCCTTTTAAGTTTTGTCGTTTGAAGAAAAAAACACAATTAGAACCTTATAGTACTTTTTATTGTTTTTCAAAGTATTCACCACGTAGCATAAATACACTTTTCCATTCGCTCAAACCAGTTATTACAACATTTATTCCACTCTAAAGTGGGGGTGCTCAAAATGGCTGATTTGAAAGCGTCAACTGCTTCTTCACCGGACTGGAACCTTTGACCACGTAGACTTTTCTTAATTTTAGGAAATTTAAAGAAATCTTTAGGACTTAGGTCTGGACTGTATGGAGGATGGTCAAGAATTTTTACTTTTTCCTGCTTCAAATACTCAATCGTTTGACGAGCGCTGTGTGAGCTTGCGTTGTCGTGATGCAGGATAATGCGTCGCTTTGAGTTAGATTTTCGAAGTTCGGCGATAACTTGTGGTAAAGAAACTGTGGTTTACTACTCTGCGTTAACCGTTCTACGATCTTTGAGTGCAATAGTTGCAACATGGCCGGTTTTTTCAATGAACGTGGCCACCATCTTCTTTGAAGTGCTTCGAGAACGAACAACTTTAGTTGGCTTTGGCTCGTCTTGAAAGACCAGATTTTAGATTGTTGTTTGGAATTAGGATTGTAGGCATAGATCCAAGTTTCGTCACCACTGATGATGTCGTAGACGTGATTTGACTCTCCTCGGTTTAACCTTTGCAGAGTTTTCTTACACCAACTGACGCGGGCCGCCTTGTGATCGTCGGGAAGCAGATGCGGTATCCAACGGCAAACTAGCTTTCTCACACCGAGCGCTTCATGCAAGATCTTCTGAATGGTTGTCCCTGAGATGCCTAATAGAGTCTCTATCTCTCGATACGTCACATGACGATCTTCGAGAATTAGTTGTCTTACAGCAATGATGTTATCTTCAGTGAAGGCGGATTTTGGGCATCCTTCGCGAGATTTGTCACTAACCCTAGTATAACCATGCTAGAATTTTAAATACCAGCGTTCGACAGTCCGCAGACATGGGGCTTCACCACTGAACACACATGTTAGCTCTTCAAAACACTGAAGCCATGTCAAGCCTCTTCTAAAGTTGTAGAAAATTATTGCACGATCATTTTCCTTACATAGATTCCATTTCGTACGTAACCTTACAGATTCCAATCGACGCTGTGACTAAACAATAGCATTAATCCTAATATTTTAAACTGATTTGAGATCCAAAATTTAAACACATTTGAATACAAGACAGCTCCTAATTCAAAATTGCCGAGAAATATGGAAACGACAGAACTTAAAAGACATGCCTAGTACTTATCGGCTCCTTCTGTAAGAGATTCCCATTCCTACAAAATGAACAAAAGACTATACCAATTTTGCGGTGCGGTTCACAAATTCCTTAGACTTAACATTTTATAAATAGATATAAGGGAAATATAGCGTATAGCATAAGCAAACATTAACGAGAACTTATTTTCTACCTTAGCAAACCATTTTTAGGTATGTTTAAACTGCATGTGCATAGGAAACAAAGCTAATATAGGTAACGAGCCTGTAATAAAATTAAGTCAAAACAGTTGCAGAGATTGTATCATTAACATCCGTGTAAACCTTAGTTCCGCACCCTGCTTATCTGAATACTGCGGGTTTTTCTCATAAAAACATAATTTGTAACCGAAACATAGATAGCGATTTGCTAAATACGCGAATTTGTTCATTACAAACAACTATAAAAACGTTTTATCTTGAAGATCGCGTTTTCCATTTTTCGGTGACTAATTCTTTTTTCCGTGTGTCCGGCGATGCATTCAGTATTGTTTGCAGCCCAGGGTTGCAGCAAAGCGACATCAAAAACATTTAGCCACAATGTCTGAAGTAGATAACTATGGACACAAGAAAACGACGAGTTTAAAAGTTAGAAATTAGTAGAAAGTCGATGAAAGGTTCAGTCAGTAGATCACGAACAATGAAAGTTATAGTTTAGCTGACGTCGTTATTTTTATTCCATAAAGTCATCCAATCCAACTATGTAAACGTTTTAGTCAAGTTACGTAGGTCCTAAGTAACTTGACTCTAAAACACAGATTAGTATGAGTATGCTCGAAAACAAGTCTTAAGAAATTAGCGTTGTGATTATATAGTTATTAGCGCTGTATTTAAAGAACATAATAGAAAACACAAATTCGATCACAGGCCCGATAAATTGAAATTTCTAACACAAGTTTGTGGACAGTGGCCAGCACATCAGGTTACCCACTTTTGTTGCAAACTAGCCCTAATTACAACTGAATAGGATACCGCAGTGTGTACCTTGACGTGCTTTCGTCCGTACAAGATTTTATGATCTACTAGTTTAATTTTCACAGAGTTCAACCAAACGAGATACACCATTTGTTATTCAGGATTTAAAATATGAATGTCACAGCCAAATCAAAGCAATCACATCGTTACGAAACCATCCCAACTGGCAAGTAAACGACTAAATCCTTAGCAAAATTACACTACGACCCTGTCAACCCTAAAAAGGGAGTCATCAGCTGTGGACGCGAAGGCTACCTTTTTTCCCACGCAGCGCCGTAAAAACGTCCTTTGTGTGCGCTCCAAGGCTACGGGGTGACATGTATGACCCCGCAGCTGCTTTACATAGGACCTTAGGTTTAGACCTAATTACAACATTGATTGGTTAGCTACTGAAGAAATATGCAAAAGAACTTCCATTTACCATGTATGCAAGATGCACCTTAAAAGTACTCCTAACAAAACAAAAAATAACCCTAAAATCGACATCCAAAATATGAACAATGCTGGTAGAGTCAAACTTATCTGTGGTAGAAAGGGGGGCCGAGGAATATGGAGACGGAATCAAGGAATGATAAACAGTAGACGATAAACGTATCATGAAAAACAGATGTAGGCGATAGGCTCCCTAGAAAGTCGAGAGTTAGTTTTTAAGCCCGAAGTTACCACAGAACTAACTTAACGTTATTTACTGCAGATCAACTAATTAACTTTTAAAAAAAAACCGGCCAAGTGCGAGTCGGACTCGCGCACTGAGGGTTCCGTGCCAACTTTAACTGAATTAGGGAATCCATTTACTTCTACTTAGTAAAATACCACAATATTTTGTTGACTACAAATATAACTTTGTTTTCCATAGTGTTTGTATGAAGTACAAAGTTATGTTTGCGGTTGTTGAAAATGTGATATATCTCAAAAACTACTTGTTCGATCCCGTCCGAACCAATTTTCGTTGAAAGTATTTATTAAGATCTACATCATATATATTTTTCAAAATTTACACTTTCTTGGTTTAGAAATTAGATGGGGGGGGACGCCCATTTTACCACTTTGGAAGCGTCTAGCTATGAAACGTTTGACTTTAAAAAATGGTTTTAGAAACCTCTATGTTATTTTAAAAGACCTATCCATAGACACACACGCATAGGTTTGACAAAAAAAAATTTTTTTGGTTTTAGTTTCATGTATGAGAGCCCCCCCTTAACTGTCATTTTTTATATTTTTTTGATCAATCAAGATACATCTTCCTACCAAATTTCAATTGTTTAATGCTTATAGTTACAGAATAAAATGGGTGTGACATATGGACGGACAGACAGACAGACAGACTTGACGAAACTATAAGGGTTCCGTTTTTTGCCATTCGGCTACGGAACCCTAAAAATTAGGTAGTCTAGATTGATACAGTAATTTGTCAGACCATGAACTTAAAATTCAAAGAACTCTGCAAAGTAGGTTGATCTCGAGAACCAGTTTCACGTCACTTACTTGCTTTGCATGCACATGCATTGAGTAATACTACACACAAGTACCTAATATTTACATTTCTTGCTTCTGTATGGAATACTAATATGAACAGGTGGAAACATCTAATATCAACAACACAGCGTAATACCTACATAACCTTGTCCTAATGACTAAATCTGGGACGGATATACAAGGAGCTAGCAAGACAACTTTTCGAGTGCAAAATATTCTAATTGACAACTTTATTCGGTTCATTTACGAGTAGGTAACTCAAGAATAAAAGGGTATTTTGGTGGCAAAATGTGTACGGACAACAGCACGTCAAGGTAAACACTGCGGTATCTTATGCAGTTGTAATAACGGCTAGTTTGCAACAGAAGTGGGTAACCTGATGTGCTGGCGCTGTGCATCAATAAAACCGTTGTTTATAACTTCATCTTGGCATTAGGAAACAGAATCTTCTGAGTCCTATCAAAATTTAGGTGTCCTTTCCCCTCCCAAGGGATATGGGCATGGATCCCATTGTAAATAGCCATACTTCACATACTAGGCAATTGTGGTATCATATTTTATTTAATTTTCTGCGTTTATTCGAATGAGGCCGTAACCATACTTAGGCATACGATCGATATTTTGTGAGATATGAAGTGTTTTGTTGAAAAAACGAAGGATGTATAAAAAATGCTCATTAAAGTAGGCAAGTGAAGTATCATTTTCAATGCAATATTCTGCGCTAAATCGAATGAGACCATATCCATATCTATAAGATGGATATTTTTCGAAATATGAAGGGATTTCGTTCAAAACTGGAAAACTAATAAAACAAGCACATCTTACAAACGAGGCAAGTGGCATAATTTAAATGCATTGTCTTGCGTTGTTTTGAATATAATCATACACATAGCAAGAATATTTCGCCAGATATTTCAAGAAAGGTTGACATTTTTACTATATGTACATTTAAACAAATTAGGCGTGTTACATGTCATTTTCAATGCAATGTTTCGCGCTTAGTCATATAAAACTCTGTTCACACTAATAGTCAATATTTTGGGAGATATGATGAGGTGTGTGGCAACCTACTTGCTAACAACCCCTCACGCCGCTTACACTGAAAATCCTTCGTATCTCGCATAATATCAATCCTATAATCATATGTATGGTCTCATTCAATACAGCGTAAAAAAATGCATTGAAAATGATAGCTCACTTCCATCTTTTGTAAAATCTGTATGTTTTATATGTTCCCCTTTTTTCAACAAAAACCCTTCGTGTTCGTGTGTTCGTATAATTGATGTTCGCAAAATATCGATTCTTTATGAATGAGTTTCGCCTCTTAATAAATATGTACATTAAAATACATACATTACTTCACAAGTTAATAAAATGTACACGGTTTATACATCTTCAGCTTTTTCCACAAAACCAAACATATCTTACAAAATATCGATTCTATTAATATGGGAATAGTCTTATTCGATAAAGCGCAAGAAAATACATAAAATATGATACCACATTTGCCTAGTATGTGAAATATGCATTGCTTACACCATCCACGTCTAAATTTTGGTAGGACTCAGCAGATTAAATTTTGATCCTGATTCCTAGTGCCAAGAATAAGATGTAAACATTTAATTGATGTACATATTTTGCCGCCAAACAGTCTTATTTGGACTTATTTTACCTGAGCTAGAGTGCATTCGGATTTTAGAAAACTCTAAACGAACAAAATTCTAAATTTAAAGTAGTATAGTCGACATGTTCGCTTTTCTAGTTTTATGTAGGTCGTTCAAAATAGACCAACGATGCGACCTTGCATTTGTATTAGATGAGAAGTATAAACAATTTACTAAGAAAAATATTGCCTATTCATGCTCTGACCCCAAACCTAAGACGTTTGCCACAATTCATAGGTATTAGTACTACTTCGAGGCCGCGGCGCTACCGTGTGAATTTACCGCACACAGTAATAAAATGTGTCATAATTTTATTAATTCTGCATTATAAATGAACGACAATAATTTAATGTGACTCATGCTGGACATACGTGAAGAACTATAATGGCATTAGAACTGTGAGCACAGGGACAAAATTAATTGGGGACGAAGAGCTCAATTCGGCAAGGCGAAGCTTATAAAAAGAATCCAAATAAGGCACTCTACAGGTTAAGGAAAATTGTAGAATAGATTTCGAGCTTCTTTACAAACATTGATAGAAATTAAAAACCCAGTAAACGAGAAAACTCGACAAATGTTAACATGAATCGTGTAATGGTATTGACAATTTACTATGAAGATATGAGTAAATATTAATAATAGGTGCAACTGAATACTAACGCATAAATTCCCTATGAGGCCCATATGTCCTATGAAAGAACGATTATTTAATTATTTATCTCATGATTCATCTTGTGGAACTACAAGTATCTATTGAATCATCTCATCATCTGTAAATAATAATCAGAACATCATAAAATGTACAACTAAAGGTTTTTTTTTTAAACTACTAATTTAAAAAAAAATGCAATAAAAAGTCTTAAATAAACTATTGATTCTATAAAGGAAAGGACTCCTCCCATTTTAGGCGAACAATTTCTTTTTGAAGGAGAACCACCAAGCACCAACCAAAAAAAAAACATACAGTCGAATTGATAACCAACCTCCTCCTTTTTTGCAGTCGGTTAAAAATACGCAAGTATATTCCGTGAATAGTACTACAAATCGTCAAAATCTGTGCAACACCTCTACTAACAAAAAGCTAAACGTTAACGCCCAAAGCGATGCTCTAACGACCACTTACAGTAATAACGCCGGTGTCACACGCAGAACAATGTCTGGTAATTAAAGCACTTGTCACACAGTACAGCATAATTCGTCTTGTGACCGCAATCATAGGTGTCCACTTGTATGAGTTAGGTACAAGTTACGCCCACGGAATTTTTTGGACATCCATCGTGAGCTGGACAAGTAGGTAGTGCTTTGTTTGCAAATTATTTCAACCTTTGAGCTTTAAAATATAAAACTTTACAGTTTGTGAAACAAAAATGATGAAACAACGAAATATTAAAACCATGGTGTTCAACAAATATCGTGGAAGTTTGATAATAGTATGGTATCTTGCGCAATCGATTGCGATTGAACTTTATGGTATCCAAGGTGTGCAAGACCGGTTTTAAAAAATGTTTGGTACTTATGGGCAAAGATTGGCAGCATACATAGGACTGTATGGTAATCTGCCCAATAGCCCTTTATTCAATAGCAAAGTTGAAAGTTTGTAAAATGGACACGTGACGGATCGCATGCAAGATCAATATCCGTTTTTCTTTCTACTTTTTTCTTTCCGTTTTTCTTTCTACTAGTCGAATTATGTTAACAATAATTTTAAGACAAAATAATATCAGTAAATAAATTTACTATTTGATTTAGTGCTAAACAATGACAATAACAAAGCAAATTCACACACACACACACAGTTGTAGTTAGTGCATGTTTTTTTGCTTAATTCTGCATTATTGTGCTTTGCTTTTTAACTCACTATGTTTCTGTGTTAATATTTATATCTGATCATATCTAGAGAGGAGAGTACTGGTTCTCTGTAACGCAGGCATGAATCCTAGCTCAGATGCCAGTCTCTCGCAATCAAATTTTTATACCTTAAATTGTAACCTTGCCTACCTATTGTATATTCTTTGACTGTGGAGAAATAAATTAATATTATTATTAATGAATCTACCTATGTAGCTGGTGAGTTTTCTGTTATCTTATTTTAGAATTCATTATTTAAAAAAAAGAACTTCTACCAAAAGAAACTGACCGTACAAACAAATCCTCAATCACAGTTAACATCAATCTATTAAGCGCATCGACGGTTTTGGCCTTTGACATTGGTTTAGTTCGGCGCTAATTTATTTCGACATGAACTGTAGCACTCATTGAAGCATACACTTGGAGGCCTGTTAGCGGTGCACTCTCAATTCGTTCTCTTAACGTTGTTGTTGCGAAACCACTGGTGCGGAATGTACCGCGTGGGTCTGAAGGTCTAAGGTCACTTGTCAATGGTGTTACTTATTCATTTTCGATCAATGAAGTACAGAGCATTTAAAACGATGTAAGAAAAACTAAGGCTATTTCCTATTGGTAAAGTGACGCACATGATGTGTGCTTCAAAAAAATTTTAATTACACTTGTTTTTGCTACACAGTTCAGACAGATATAAATAAGGGTATTTTCTGCAGGCGCGAACACAATGACATGACTCAAATTTCTGAGGAACAATGATTTTAGAAGTCGCGTGTGACCATCCGTGTTCAAGTAAATGCATGTGCCACAAACTCATTATTTTAAAATTAACTTTAATCTCCCACTTAAGCGTTGGAGCAACGAACTTCCTATAAATTAACAAATTCCATAAAAATATGTTTACGATTTTACCTCGATCGTCAATTCTTTTGTCTTTGTAAACCTGAAGCGATTTCTGTTATTTGAGATAAACAATCTGTCTATAATAAAGATTAATTAAAAGTTAAATAGCGTAAAGTCCGTTTTGGTAGTCAAATTAATTTATTGTGTTGATCTTAACGTACAAAAAATATTAGTAACTATAATGTACATAATTCAATGGCTAATTTTAAGTTTATTCACACACTTAACAAGCGTACTTAATTCACCAGTCGTTGCGTGTATGCATCAAGTATTAAAGCTAGAGTTATTGTGTAGGACTATGTCTCGGCGTTCGTATTTCTCGTTTGTCGGGCCACTTCCCCGCGGTGTATTGCACGTATCCCGGGTCGGTGGGTGTGCCTGAGGCGCGGCCTTCCGTGTCCGGCGCTTCGCGGTCCCGTTCCTCAATGGGCTCCATGGGGAATAACGCTGGAGTGTCTCCTCGCCGAGACCTCGACGACGACCGCAAGTAATCCTCTAACTGCTGCAGCGTCGGCGACGGCACCGTCTTAACTCTAGAAGGCGATTTCGACGCTCGCTTCTGCTCGTACGTCGGCGATACATCATCGTATAAATTCTTCAACCGCCCTGACTTTACTTTAGCAAAGACAGGCGTCTGCAATTCAGGCAGGTAATCCTCCTTCATCACTTGCAACTTGCTCCCGTCGACGTACGAGTCTAGGTACTCTCTAAAGTACTTCTCGTTGAATTTGGCTAGCTCCTGCTCGTAGTGCATTCTGTTCGGCTCAATCAGGGGATTCAGGGGGTCAGAGAGCCTGACGTAATTTCCTCCTTCGAGCCCGGACCTAAGCGATCCGAATTTAGTCTTCTCTAATACATCTTCTACGTCATCGAATTTTGTATAGCCGTGCTTTGGCTCATCAAATAGTATCGAGTCTTCTTTTTTGGCATTTTTTTCTGTTTGGTTCTTTTCTAGATCTAAGTCCTTTGGTCTTTCAGGTCGGCCATTTTGTTTCTCTTTTAGGTGGCCATTTTGTTTTTCGCTTGGTAAATGGCCATTTCCATTAGCAACTGGTGGGGATTGTACTTGTGTGGTAGCGGATATTTTTTTCTCTGGTTTTGGTGTTGAAGTGGAGTCTGTTTGAGCGTGGTGTGTGGTGGTGTAGACCCTGGGACCCATGAGGTCGAGAAGGAAGAGAGCTGCGACGACTAGCGATAGGCTTCCCAGTACGGAAGCATTCACAACCAGCTTCTTTGGAACTGAGTCGAGGGATGCCAACTCGAGACCACCTAGAGACCAAAAAAGGGGTAAGATTAACGGAACACCCAGATAGTAAACGAATCATGAACATGATGAAATGGTGTACATATTAATTTATTTATATTTTTCAAATGGACCTGTAATACTAATAATCTATTGGGTGAATTTATAAATTAAATTACTTAAATATAAAGTTCCGTCCAATATCAGATTCGCATTTTATTTACCTTAATCAATGACTGACAGTTTTATAAACAAAAATAAATAATTCAAAGGACAACAATAGAATAAAATAAAAACTTACCTAAAATAATGAAGAACAGCATCCCAAATCCTAAGAAAATTCCTTCCAGTATCCGCCGTCCCCTGGGTATTTCTTGGAAAATTCGCGCGATTATCAAACCGAAGGTAATGATCACGTAACCTGGGAAAACAAAACAATCGCCCATTAGTCAGCTTTTCTATTACTCAACTCATTTAGGATAATAATAAGTTGTCCCGCCTTGTTGTCGTTAAAAGATGTGTTGTATTTTTTGTTCCGAGCTAGTACGTACCTAGTCTAGAAATGTAATTAATTATTTTTCGCAAGTCGTTAGTGAATATTGATGAAAATCGTCATAACAAGTTGACTAGGTAAAGCCTAACTGAGATAAAGTACTGTTTACGTTCATGAACGTTCTGTGCCGAGTCCGACTGATACTATAGTGGCTGGCTATGTACGAGTATGTATAGCTTATAAGTACTATTACATCTTTTTGCTTTAACTTTTGTAGTTCATTCATTGGATTTCATAAATTGTAGCGTTCAGTTAGCGGTAGCATCCGATTACTTTATGCATCACAAAAATCACCGCCGTAGTCTTGATAAGGTAATGGAGTCATTACTTGACAATACAGAGATAAAAACCAAGTAGAATAGGAAAATAAAGGAACCGCTAACCCCTTCGTTTGGGATATCTTATTAATATTATTAACGGATTTTGATGAAACTGTTCAACAATATAGTTCATACACGGGAATAGCACATAGGCTTTAATTTAAAATTATTTTTAATGAGGTACATTATTAACGGGAAAAAGCCATTTTTATTGATACGTGCTTAGTAACAAGAGTGTTACACTCACCTCCGTACACGGCGTCAGCAAATGCGCCGCCCACGGAGTCCCAGGTGATGGATGTGAGCAGCGACCACTCCCGGGACAGCTTCTGCAGCAGCAGCGACAGCCGGACCTCGTCGTCTCACACGCGCTTAGTAACAAGAGTGTCACACTCACCTCCGTACACGGCGTCAGCGAAGGCGCCGCCTAAGGAGTCCCAGGTGATGGACGTGAGCAGCGACCACTCCCGGGACAGCTTCTGCAGCAGCAGCGACAGCCGGACCTCATCGTCTCACACGCGCTTAGTAACAAGAGTGTCACACTCACCTCCGTACACGGCGTCAGCGAAGGCGCCGCCTACGGAGTCCCAGGTGATGGACGTGAGCAGCGACCACTCCCGGGACAGCTTCTGCAGCAGCAGCGACAGCCGGACCTCATCGTCTCACACGCGCTTAGTAACAAGAGTGTCACACTCACCTCCGTACACGGCGTCAGCGAAGGCGCCGCCTACGGAGTCCCAGGTGGTGGACGTGAGCAGCGACCACTCCCGGGACAGCTTCTGCAGCAGCAGCGACAGCCGGACCTCATCGTCTCACACGCGCTTAGTAACAAGAGTGTCACACTCACCTCCGTACACGGCGTCAGCGAAGGCGCCGCCTACGGAGTCCCAGGTGGTGGACGTGAGCAGCGACCACTCCCGGGACAGCTTCTGCAGCAGCAGCGACAGCCGGACCTCATCGTCTCACACGCGCTTAGTAACAAGAGTGTCACACTCACCTCCGTACACGGCGTCAGCGAAGGCGCCGCCTACGGAGTCCCAGGTGATGGACGTGAGCAGCGACCACTCCCGGGACAGCTCCTGCAGCAGCAGCGACAGCAGACCTCATCGTCCAACATGCGCTTACTAACAAGAGAGTGTCACACTCACCTCCGTACACGGCGTCGGCGAAGGCGCCGCCCACGGAGTCCCAGGTGATAGACGTAAGCAGCGACCACTCCCGGGACAGCTTCTGCAGCAGCAGCGACAGCCGGACCTCATCGTCGGCCGATACGCGCTTCGTGACCAGACAAGCGACGCACAGGCACTGCCGAAGAAAATATCGGGTTAATTAAAATTTTAAATAGTGCGTTTGTTTGTAACGGTAAATAGGTACTTACGAATTACTTCATGCATGTTAAATTAAAACTTCTCCCTAGATATCTCCAATGTTTCTCTTAGCTTGTGTAGGATCAAGGTAGGATATAGTCTTACCACAGAAGATATAATAGAACTACTTACGTATTTATCCTTTCAAATCAGTTGAAATGGTTTAAGCAAGTAGTACAAAGTTACATACCATTCAAGACATTTTCCTCTTCCATTTGGTACCATTCATCAGGAGAATTTTGTCCTTTTATACCAAGGTATTAAATTATTATCAAAGAGTCTCTTCTACGTTACCTATTTATTTCGGTTTTACGTTACCTATTTGTTTTGTAAACTCTACTAAACTATATGATCTAGTTTTCAACTAATTCTACTCGTTTACCTAGACAATAATTCTATGAAATGCCACTTATCAATGCAATCTTACCATTATCAAATCTAATGTACAACAATCTTAAACTGTTCATCCCAAATTGATGGATGTGAAAACTCCCATCACTAAGTTTATTGAAAATCTTTATTATTGAGAGATAAGAGTTTGCAGCATCCCACCTCCACCAGTCCTAAAAATTCCGCTTGCTACCAGATAGATACTTTGCGTCTATGTTCACTGTAAAATTAAATTAACCTTTATAAACACAGGAATTTGGGAGTTATTTAGTTATCCTTAGAAGTTTTCCGGGAGTTTCAAAAATGAGCTATCTTATAGATTTTGAAATGCTCTTTTCGAATTCAACTTTGCCACCTCGTATCTCAGCCCCTCGCGCTGCCAACTTGTCAAAATGGTGTCTAATAGAACTTTTTATCGTAATATCTTATTTCTGCTTGTTTTACGATAAAAAATATATATAAATTTAAGTATGACTATTTCCTGCAATTAATGTTCAACAACATTTTTCATAAAATCAATAGTTTCGGTGTACATCTGTGTACAAGCTCCGTAAAGGGCTAATTTGCACACCTCTGCAGTATTAAGTTGACCTATATGAAAAAAATTGCTTAACATGCTGAACATTGTACGACATTGTCTTAACTTTATTTTTGTCATAGATTTTGTAAAATGAGTCGAGAAGGAGATATCATCTGAAAAGTTCTAATGGACGCCATTTTTTCAGATGGTGGCGCGAGCGGCTGAAATACGAGTTGGCAAAGTAGAAATTCGAAAGGAGCACAACAAAATCAATAAAATATTCTAACTCCCGGAAAACAGTTCAGGCAGTATTGCCTGCAATTTGTAGTATCACTAATTTCTTGAGTCTTTGAATATGTAAGCGTAATAACGCTTATTTGACTATGTAAGCGTAATAACCGTAATACAGGTTGATTTTTTGGTTAGTGAAATGCAACTCAGGGTTGATACTATGAGTTGTGCTTATCAATTGTTATTAAATTATGTGCAAGTTTTATAAAAGAAAACCTTCACAACATTCTAAAAAAAACAAATGGGGAAAATCTCACCCTCGCGCGTATCAACGAAATACTACGCTATAAATAGTCTACAAAGAGCCTACCTGGCGTTGGTAGTTTAGACTCGCTCGCTAGTATCGCAATGATAAATGATTGTTTTTTCCATAAAAATTTTTTTTTTGGCATCAGTATCGTTTGCACAACCACCACCGAGTCGCTCGTCGCTGACCAAAACAACATCCTGTATAATATTTATTTTCAGGATTTTCTATAAAAATATTTCCAGTTTGTAACCCACGGCCCTTGTAGGTATATAGTATCACTCTATTTACTCGGCTATCCATCTTAATGAGTACCTCATGTCCTCATGGTTTTGCGTAACAGGTACGCTATCCGTATAAAAACTGCAAAACGCTGAAGTATCAAAACGACGTTGGTAGCGGACCCAGCACATCCCCGTATTGTCCCTAAACAATAGCTGTCAAGTGGTAGATGCGATTGTCGCTGAGTGACGTCACGGCGTGGGAGCGACATTGAAGACTCACGCGCAGCGTATGCTACTGGTACACGCAGCTACAAAAAATAATGACACGGCAGACAATAAAGTACTTAAATACTACACAAGCACATCTTGACCCTCAGACAAATCTAATTTAAGATTTCGAACAAAACCAAACTATGGCCTGACTTTAATTTCGATAGAAAAGGCTTTAAGATCTGAAGGGGCGATGCATGGGCAATCTTTGAAACTTTCGATGTCTTTCTTCTACCTAAAGAAAAGTAAGATAGAACCAATTCATAAGGGTCTTGCCGTACTTGATACTCATTTAGGCGACTGTACTACTCGGCGACGCTGCAAATGGAGCGACCAAGTACGGAATACGTAAAGAGATTACCTAAGAACATGCAATAGGCAAACAATATGGCAATGACATGTGTTTCAGAAACGGCCTTCAGAGCTCACTCAATCACCATCTTACCGTATTCCGAATCAAACAAGACTGAAAGAAAAAAATGCATGAGGTACGAAAGAAGACTAAAAAATAATTTGATATCATTAAAATTGACCTTTTATATTTTAGGGACTTGAATAATTTGACCAATAATATCGCACTAACAGAATATAACAAAGAAAAAACCTTAACAGACAGACGTAACCTCAAGGGTCGGGAGGACCAAAGGATTAGTCTACAACCTACATATTAAAATAAATCATGTGAACTAGGTAAAACTACAGATTCTCATAATTATGTTTGTCAAGTAAACGGCAATGATCGAGATTATCTCAGGATATCTCGACAGCAGAGCGATGCGAGATTGTAATTATGCGCCACGGGTGAATGAAGCGGGTTCAATTACAAATTGTAGCTACGGTGATTCACATAATACTTTACTATGCAGCTTCAGGTACAAATTGTTATCCAAGTCACATAGCTAGTTAGATGAGGATTTTATATGCAACTGTTCAATGATGTTGTGGTCTGAGAATCTGCATTAAAAACAAGATATTCTTGTTTAGAAACATTCCAACTTCATTTCCTTAAACAGAGTTGGTGTATTTTTTTGAGGTAATAAAAATCACTTTACAATCTTACGCTCTTTCACGTTACTTACCTACTGTAACCTATTTAAATATCTAAGGAAAACCATCAGAAATGATCCAAAAATAATATCTATTCAAAGATATTTTTAAAACGAATTTCCTTGGTCATTTACCTCTCAACTCGATTATAGACTTCTTTATGTTTAGTCCCTAATTAGCTGTCATTTGCATAACAATTAAAATCCATTTAAATACACGTATGTGACTGTGGCAACTAATTAAGAAACTTGTTTAGTAATACAAAATCAGATTTAATCCCGAGGACACAAGAAAAGGTTTAATAAAATGCCCAAAGAAAAAAAACGCCCCTTTAATGACTCGCAAAAGCAGTTCGCGAGCGCCAAAGAATGACTGGCTAACGATTGAGGCGCCCAACAAACAAATTGCGAACATTGCAACGTAACTTCATTCAATAAAACGAAGCTTTTGTTGTGGGGGTTAACGGTCCTGACTCTTACGCCGGCCGTCGCGGATTCGAATCCCGCAAGGGGCAATTTTTTGTGTGATGAACACGAACATTTGTCCCTAAGTCAAGGATGGTTTATATGTATTTAAGAATTTATGGGAGACGCCCCTGTCATAACCGTTGTCTGGTATTCGTAATACAAGGAAGAAAATTCCTTAGTACGAAACCACCACAATTAGTATGTTGTCTAGCGCATATTTATTTTTATGTGCACTAAACTGCGCGCTCATAGAACTGATACAAGGAGCGGCTTTCAGAGTTTCAGCTCTTCAAAATGGTAAGCAATAGTATTATGTATTATTACCCATTGTACTCATTGAAAAGCGCATTGAATATTCATAGACATAGGCTTCATCCCAACACTGCTTATCTTCTTACATAGTCTAATCAGAACTGCCTTGAAGTAAAGAGGTCAATCCATAAAAGTTAATGAGATGTCAATCAAGTGAAAACAATAACGTAGGAACCCACTGGTAACACACAACCGCAAACAATATTTTTAACGGAGCTCGCTAACGAAGGTATTTTTGTAATCGATAGTAGCTTTGCTTCGCTTTCATTCAAATGCAGCTACTCTTAACCAGTTAAGGCCCAAACATCTGTTGGATAGAGTCAACAACTCGCTTTCAAAATCGTCCAAACACTTAGCGGGCCACGTGTGATTACATCAGTCCACGGTTGTCGCAACCGATACCGACCTGTTAGTATCGTAATAGGTTAAGATAATGTGACAGTAAAAAAAAGTTATACAACGTTAAGCTTTAAGCTACTACACGGTTAGCTGATAGTGGCCAGTTTAAATGAAAGTGGAATATATACACGAAAACAGTATTCTAGCCCTAGACTATCAGAAAACAACAGGCCAAAATCTGGAAGACTTACTAGAAAAAAAGAGAAACAAAATGAGAAAACAAACGGAACAATAAAATTTTCACACACTATAGGTGAAACAAAAATTTAGGACACAACTTAAATTGGCCGCATGTGATATTATACGAACCGGACGGCAGACCGAACTCGGTGTGACAAAGCCCTAAACGAAACAGTCAAAAACATTTTGGGAGACAGATTAAACCTTGGACCAGAAAACCAAACACCTAAATACACGAAAACAAGCAAGTACCTGACATAATTTTGTTTCTTACAGAATGACACAATTGGCACTGCTAGGTGTTCAACTCATTAGTGATCGTTTATAACGACATTCCTCATCAATAATGGTAATTGCCCTAGAACAGATTTATCAAATTACCCGTAATGGGATAATTTGATATATTAGGCCAGCCACGAATGCAGTACATTAGTTTAAAGGAATTTGCATCTGCGCAATCGATCTTATCTTAAATGTTTATCTAGGAATCCCTGTTTTAGGAAATTAGGATAAACCCAAACTGATAACTAGTCACGGATTCCAAGCACTTGCAAGATAAAGAAATATCTTTAGCAACCCATTAGAGAGATCCAGACATGCACTTAAATATGAATGACAGGCGATCTTATCACCGTGGGCAATCTTTTCCAGGCATCCTTAGGAGACGACCCGTCTGGTGTAGTGGTCGAGAAATCGCCTACTACGCAGCGGGTTGCGGGTTCGATCCCCGCACAATACAAACATTTGTGTGCATGAACATGTATGTTTGTATTGGTCTGGCTGTTTTCTATGTATATCATGTATGTATTTACAAACAAAAAGTATTTAAGTATTATATCCGTTGTCTGGCACCCATAACACAAGCTTTGAGTACTTAGGGACTAGATGGCGATGTGTGGGATTGTCCAAAGGATAATTTAGAAGAGTATACCACACATTTACAGATTCACTTGCTGTTTCAGAGTGACGATAAATATAGTTAATCTAACAAAACAACAATTACCTAATCGTACACTAACTAAACTACCATGATACCATGCATTTCAAAAACTACAAACAGAACATAAACATTACTTACAAACTCGACTATCTTGAGCGCGACCCACTTGTCGCAAACCGCCATAGCGGCGATAAGATGCGCACGATTACACACTGTTACCACTGCTGCACCGCTTACTGTTTACAAACAGCCAACACTCCTGTCACATCCATACTCCGGGCCTGAGTCAGAGACGGCCGCGCGGCGCGAGCGCACAGGTTTGTTTGAAACTTTTCAAAGACGTTCCACCGCGTCTCGGCGGCATTGGAGGAAAACATCCTACACGGACGACGCTATACCGCGCGGAAATGTCCGACGAAAAGCATGACTGACGAGCTAAGTGATACAATGACAACGTTCAACAATTATAAGGTCTTTGGTGTTTTCAAGCGATTCAAAGTCGTCACGCTCAGGTAGTTCATATGCAGAAAATACAATGGCAAAATTGTTTTCAGTCGACCACTTCAATATTATAATAACTAGCACCAGCAATACTAGCGCATGTGTACCTATGTTATGTATAATTATTTGCTTTGAACAATGACCTAATTAATTGTGTGCAATGCGTACAGTTCGGTATGAGGTGCAAGTGTTTATTATTGTGTCACACAACAGAACAGACGAATCAAACATGATTAGCAAACAAAAATTGTTAGTTGTAAGCAGTGGCGGCTGGTGGGTTATCGATCTGGTAGTTCACTTTAAGAAAATCGAAGCAAAAACTAAAAACAATTACGGTAACATAAATAAACAATAATTAATGCGTCACACATACAGTGAAACATGTCATTATGTCAATCATGGCTGCCGTCGTCGCCTCGCGCCCATGCCGGCCGGCCAATCCGTCAAACATCGGCTGCTCTCGGCCATCGTCGGTTCGCCCGTGCGGCGCTCGAGAACCCGCTCATTACTCGGTACTTTTCTATGAACTATCTTTTGTTTCACGCGTCAGGCGTATTACCTCGTATCTCCTACAAGTTATATTAGCAGTCCTCGTGCACTCGCCGAAGCGCACGAGAATTTGTCTTTACAGAAAAATAAGTCTTAATAGTTTAGTAAAGCGCTCAAACTGTTTTACCATAATTGGAGATTATATCTTTTATTCGTTTTTGTATGTTTAAAAATAACTATTAAAATGGTAATTAAAAAGAAAGATGAATGACTTAATATTTTGTAATTTTTAAATCTTTTGAATTGGTGGTTCAGCGCACGAGCGCACTTAAGGTACAGCCGCCACTGGTTGTAAGCATTATGGACATCACGCAAGCAAAACAAATAAAACGCCACACGTAAACCATTATACTTAAATTTATTAACTAATAAGACTGGCATGCAATATTATTTAAAAATCTCATAAAACACCGAGAGATAAATTCATATTGTCTCGTTACAAAATGTCTAGATTTTGTTAATTATTGTAGATAGATGATAATTTCATAATGCTGTGTTAATCATTGCTGAGAAAACAGTTCCAAATTGATTTATATAAAACCTGATTTTATAATAAGACTTATTCGTACAGAGAAATAGTAAACTACAACATCATGAATATTATTATTTCGTTGAAAAAACATCAAAAAATGCAGATTGCATGTAGTGCAATGCCGAGCGGCGTGCTGGCCCGTGCCGCGCCTAGTTGCCCTTAATTCATAACGTTAAACATGCTTACATATACCGATATTGTCTTAAAAAAGCTTCGAATTTAATACATAAATAATTATGCCATTCAATTGGATTCTTAATTAAAATACATTTAAGATTATACTAAAACAATGTCTAAAATTAAAATTTACCTCTCTTATGCCTTACAAGGAGTGCAAGAGATTGCTCTTTGATTCGAAGAGATGAAGGTGTTAACATTTGATAAGTTGGTATACTTGCTTGTTAATAAATGTAAAAGCTAATGTGTTTATTAAATCAGTTATAGAAAATTGCGACACAGTAATGTATTACGTAATCTAGGTATTAAATAAGTCAAAGGTAAAAAAAATATTTGAGTGTACAAAGCTACTGTGTCATCAATTTTTAAACTGATCTCACTGCAAACAAGGGTTAATTAGTTAAGTTAGCTACAAAATCCACACAATCAGTTAGCCCTTTTCATCCAGTGCACCACATTGCGCCAATTGTAATCTGATTAATGCAATAGCAGTTGCTTGTAAACAAAAATGCGTCGCGTTCGCTAAAAATATCGTCTAAACATTAAGCTGATAGTAGTATTAAATAAATACTAAACCATGATTATTCCAGAAATAAATAGGGTCTTCGTTATTAGCTTTTAAATGCTGCGTGCTAATGGGAGAAAAACTAAGCATAGCAATCGTGCGAAGGAAATGTTCGAAGTCGATATTTTTAGCATTATAAATTAAAACTGATGCAGCAAGTGCAACACTCCAGCACTCCGCCATAACCGAGCACCGAGCGTGGTGCAAACGAGACAAATGTGCTTCCTTAATTAATTCATGCAATAAGTTAATCAGCAAAACAAAAATAAAAGAAAACGCTAATACTTTATCGCGTGGATGATTACGCTGCGATAAACCACAATATCGATTCGTCTTCGGGACGCGGGGCACCTCGATCGACTATGATGCAAAGTCTATTTATGTACATGGGTAAGATATTAATTTAATACGTCAGAAACGTACAGTACCTACCTAATCGTTAATCGAGTTCGCGTCATAAAAAAGGCGCGCACAAACAGGTATCACCATCAAATGTGACCTTTCCAGGATGTATGTGATAAAACAACCAATTCATTTATAATAATAGACCTAAATGCGGAGTCAATTACAAAAAGAAAGTCGATAACGATCTCGTTAAAAAAGGCTTTAAGGCTTTATAAAATCAGCAATTTGAAATTATCACGGTCTATGAAAAGGTAGTCTCGTACAGCAAGAAAGACCAAGTTTAAACTACTAAGGCCCACCTGCGCATGATGATTTAACTCAGGATTACTCTAGTCCTGGATTAAATTATCATTATGTCTCCGTCTGTTTACTTGACGTTGACGGAGACAGATTGAAAATTTAATCTAGGATTACCGTAATTCTGGGGTAAATCATCATGCGCAAGTCCACTTAAGAATACCGGCAGAATTTCAACGGTCCCGAGACACCATATCGCAGACGCAAGCACAATCATCCAGCCTTATAAATGAGGACTCACTGGTCGGCCTTGGAGTGCGCCATGAACTCCTGCAGCGGGTGGCGCGCCGTCCAGGGGTTGAAGTCCTGCGGGGGCGGCGCGGCACGCGGCGGGGGCGGGGCCCACACTCGCTCGCCCTCCGCCCCGCCCAGCCCCCCCAGCCCGCCCAGCCCGCCCAGCCCCAGGGACGACATGGACGACATAAGAGACTCCATGCCGTTGGAGATGCGGTTCGACCACCTGCCGAAACACAATTGTGTTTTATTTGTGTTTTTTGGATGTCGTCATTATCGTCACCTTTATCATTCATAATTTTGTATTTATTAAGTATATGTATTCTATGTATGTTTATTAGTTACACATCTATTGGCCCACCTTGTATTTTCAGTTTCGTTTGGTCCTAGCTAAAATTTTATATTAGGTCGAGCAAAAAGTTTTTATGCAGATTTGAACCTGGCACATTCACAATTTCATTCAATAGTCTTTTTTTGAATTTCGAACAAAGAATTTAAAGAAACAAAAGACAGTTTGGAGCCTGTTTGTTGATATCAAACAATCGAATACTAAGAAAACTGGTTTTATTGGTTTACTTGGATTTAATTCTTGAAAAAGTGATTGATATCTTTGGTTTTGTAACAAACATTACTTATTCTTTACATTAAGGTGAGGTTCTATCAATAATCTATGGATATTTCACCTGAAGTCGCCGCCCAAGCTGTGGCACTTATTCAGGCTGGACACAGTCAAAGAAACGTCAGTGCTCAACTTAATTTAAGTCGATCTGCGGTCCGAAATGATTATCGGAGGTACCTCGAGACTGGCGGCTTTGTTCGTCGCCAAGGAAGGCCATGATCTCGGGTCACAACTGAAAGGCAGGATCGATTCATCGTGACGATCAGCTTGAGAAATCGTCACCTTACCTCCATTGAGATACAAAACCAACTTCGCGACTTCCACGGAGTATCTGTGAGCGCTCGAACTGTTCGGAAAAGGTTAAAAGAACGCGATATGGTACCACACAAGCCAGCTAATGGGCCCAAACTAACGCGAGCCCACCGAACAGCGCGCCTTCATTTCGCACGCAGTCATTTAAATTGGACACAGCAAGATTGGAGCCGTGTACTCTTTTCTGATGAGTCTAAAATTGTGTTACATGGCAATGATGGAAGGAAGAAGGTCTACCGACGTAAGGGAGAGCGTTTCGCACAATGCTGCTTTGAAGAGAGGGTTGCTTATGGCGGTGGCTCGAGGACTGTCTGGGGCGGTATATCCGCGAGCGGCAAAACTCAACTTGAAGTTGTTACAGGACCACGGCTGCCAACATTAAATGCTGAAAGGTACATTCGTGAGTGCTTAGAACCTCACATGATACCATACGCGGACTATGTGGGCCCAAATTTCCTTTTTATGCATGATAATGCAAGAGCCCATGCGGCCGGCATCGTCAGGGAATATCTTCGAGATGTGAACATCACAGTTATGGACTTGCCAGCCAGAAGCCCAGACATGGAGCACATGTGGGACGAGATAAAAAAGACGTGTTAGGGCTCGTCAGCCAGTTGCCCAGACGATGCAGGAGTTGAAAACTGCCATAGAAGAGGAATGGGAGATGATCCCTCAAAATTTCATAGAGCGGTTGATAAACTCTATGCCTAATCGTATGAGAGCTGTGGTAGATGCCCATGGAGGCAAACACGCGTTTTAAATTAAACCTTTATTTGGTAAAACATGTTTTTTATTCAAAAATCAATTGCCTTTAACAAGGCGCATATTCGAATTGTTAGGCGTAGCTCCATGTCGTATAAAGTATTCTGAATTCAAATTTAAAACAATACGATCGAAAAAGATGGTAAAATGTATTAGGTTTAAAACTGCATCAACAGTTTTTGTTCAATCTAGCAATCATATTTCGACAGGGGCCATCGAAACCTAAACTCTAAGGTGGGCCAATAGATGTGTCCAGAAGTGTATTTGTGTAACATTAGTATGTATGTTTATGTTAGTGCATTTTACTTATTTTTTTTACCACTCTTCTCACATATTATTAATATTCCGCCACTGATTAAACTCTCTGCATTACCAGGTGGTTGACTGGTAGAGAATGCCATTAGGCATTAAGTCCGCCAATTGTACAATTTAAAGTGCAATAAAGTTTAAATAAAAAAATATGTCAAGACGAGAAACGCACATGAACGCTCCGTTTATAAATGTAATAGCTAAGGTGAGTATAGATAAAATAAAATATTGGAGTTTTTGATAAAAGAGACAGGCGTTTCTTATTTGAATGCCCAAGTCCTCGTTGCTTACATTACTGAGACCCCCTTACACATTGCGACTTTTAGCAGCGATGCAATCACGATGCAGCATCGATATGCAGTCGCAATGTCAACATTTAAACACTGCGCTACTTTTAGCATCGATACAATCGCGATGCTGAAGCTGGAAATTGACAAATTATGAACTGTATCAATACTTACGCGCGTCTGCATCGATGCTAAATCAAATCTGTTCATTGCGTAAGTCGCGATGCTGAAGAATAGGTATGCCGGTCAGTGCTTTTATACGAAAAAGCTGAAATTTGTTTTCATTTGATGTAGCAGACATGCAGCTGACCATTATGATGATGACGACAGCTGGATGCATGCGACTCACTCTGCCGCGGCGGCGTTGCGCTGCGCTTCGTGGATCATGCACCACGGCTCCAGCGTGTAGGAGCTATGATGATGACGACAGCTGGATGCATGCGACTCACTCTGCCGCGGCGGCGTTGCGCTGCGCCTCGTGGATCATGCGCAGGCGGCGCGCCTGCGACCACGGCTCCAGCGTGTAGGAGCTATGATGATGACGACAGCTGGATGGCATGCGACTCACTCTGCCGCGGCGGCGTTGCGCTGCGCCTCGTGGATCATGCACCACGGCTCCAGCGTGTAGGAGCTATGATGATGACGACAGCTGGATGCATGCGACTCACTCTGCCGCGGCGGCGTTGCGCTGCGCCTCGTGGATCATGCACCACGGCTCCAGCGTGTAGGAGCTATGATGATGACGACAGCTGGATGCATGCGACTCACTCTGCCGCGGCGGCGTTGCGCTGCGCCTCGTGGATCATGCACCACGGCTCCAGCGTGTAGGAGCTATGATGATGACGACAGCTGGATGCATGCGACTCACTCTGCCGCGGCGGCGTTGCGCTGCGCCTCGTGGATCATGCACCACGGCTCCAGCGTGTAGGAGCTATGATGATGACGACAGCTGGATGCATGCGACTCACTCTGCCGCGGCGGCGTTGCGCTGCGCCTCGTGGATCATGCGCAGGCGGCGCGCCTGCGACCACGGCTCCAGCGTGTAGGAGCTATGATGATGACGACAGCTGGATGCATGCGACTCACTCTGCCGCGGCGGCGTTGCGCTGCGCCTCGTGGATCATGCACCACGGCTCCAGCGTGTAGGAGCTATGATGATGACGACAGCTGGATGCATGCGACTCACTCTGCCGCGGCGGCGTTGCGCTGCGCCTCGTGGATCATGCACCACGGCTCCAGCGTGTAGGAGCTATGATGATGACGACAGCTGGATGCATGCGACTCACTCTGCCGCGGCGGCGTTGCGCTGCGCCTCGTGGATCATGCACCACGGCTCCAGCGTGTAGGAGCTATGATGATGACGACAGCTGGATGCATGCGACTCACTCTGCCGCGGCGGCGTTGCGCTGCGCCTCGTGGATCATGCGCAGGCGGCGCGCCTGCGACCACGGCTCCAGCGTGTAGGAGCTATGATGATGACGACAGCTGGATGCATGCGACTCACTCTGCCGCGGCGGCGTTGCGCTGCGCCTCGTGGATCATGCACCACGGCTCCAGCGTGTAGGAGCTATGATGATGACGACAGCTGGATGCATGCGACTCACTCTGCCGCGGCGGCGTTGCGCTGCGCCTCGTGGATCATGCACCACGGCTCCAGCGTGTAGGAGCTATGATGATGACGACAGCTGGATGCATGCGACTCACTCTGCCGCGGCGGCGTTGCGCTGCGCCTCGTGGATCATGCGCAGGCGGCGCGCCTGCGACCACGGCTCCAGCGTGTAGGAGCTATGATGATGACGACAGCTGGATGGCATGCGACTCACTCTGCCGCGGCGGCGTTGCGCTGCGCCTCGTGGATCATGCACCACGGCTCCAGCGTGTAGGAGCTATGATGATGACGACAGCTGGATGCATGCGACTCACTCTGCCGCGGCGGCGTTGCGCTGCGCCTCGTGGATCATGCGCAGGCGGCGCGCCTGCGACCACGGCTCCAGCGTGTAGGAGCTATGATGATGACGACAGCTGGATGGCATGCGACTCACTCTGCCGCGGCGGCGTTGCGCTGCGCCTCGTGGATCATGCACCACGGCTCCAGCGTGTAGGAGCTATGATGATGACGACAGCTGGATGCATGCGACTCACTCTGCCGCGGCGGCGTTGCGCTGCGCCTCGTGGATCATGCGCAGGCGGCGCGCCTGCGACCACGGCTCCAGCGTGTAGGAGGGCGCGGCGGGCGGCGGGCTGCTCGCGGCCTCCTCGGGCGCGCGCGTCAGCTCCACGCCGCGCTCGGCCGTCCAGCGGCCCACCTGCGCGCACAAATACCATCAACATGCACGAAATCTAACTGTTTTTCCATTGAAGCTAGGAGAATGACAACCCAATTCACATGCAATTAACAAAAATGATCCTCTGCGACTTTAACTCATGCGCTAGGTAATGAAGTAAGAAACGTGCTCGAACGCGCTTGTGCAGTGTGTAGTGCAAAACTACGTCTCCCTAAAAGGCTTGTGTGAAAGAGAGGAGTATGCACTGTAGTTATATTTCATTGCCATAGAAATGAGTGTTTAATACTACTATAGTTCAGTATAAGTGGAAAAATCGCTGGCGTATGCCCATAATAGCCGTGCAAGGCCCAACATGTGAGTGTGATTGGTGTTTATATTCTCAGTGCCAGTTCATTAATATTAAAACAAGCGCGGGAAATCCCCGCGACTGCGTACGCGCGTTTTAAGTTTGCTTTATCTGCCTTCCCCGATAAATCCATCCAACATAGAAATATTTTTTTAAACTAGTCAAATAGTACCAGAGATTAACGCATTCAAACAAACGAACAAACTAACAGTACCTGATAAGTGGAAGTAATATAAAGTTGTTTAAATAGACAGCCAATGATGTCCTACTTAAATAAACGATTACCACTACAACCATTTTACCACTTTGGAAGCATTTATCTTACAAACGTTTAACTTTCAGGTAAAATGGTTTTAGGATCCTTTACGAGGCCTATCCATAAACATTCGACATGCGTAAAGTTGAACAAAAAAATTTTCGTTTTAGTTCCATGTATGAAAGCCCCCTCAGTTGTAGTTATTTTAATTTTTTGTATAGGAATCTAAAAGTTTTATGTATGTAATGCTAATTGTTTCAGAATAAAGTGGCTGTGACATCCGGACGGACAGCTATTTATTTATTATTATTTTTATTTTAATTTAACAATATTAATTCAAATTAACTAAATTGCCTCGCAAACCACTTTCGTGGTTGACTGCGAGTGCGAATCTCGCTTAGTTTTTTGCCATTTGGCTACGGGACCCTAAAAAAGCATCAATTTGTTAACACCAACCTCCCGATACTGCTTCAGCAGCTGCGGCGACTGCGGCAGCGACCAGTCCACGGCGGGCCTCGCGCCGCAGCCCCACGCAGCCGCCGCGGCCGCGACCAGCGCCTTCCGCGCCATCGCGGCGCCGCGGTGAGACTTGTACTCCACTATGGCGGCGCACGACGCGATCGAGCGGCGTATGCGCACCTCCTGCACCTCGTCCGTTAGAGCGTACAACAGACGCACGATCTCCGCGGACGGAGTAGTCGGCGGGATACGAGATATGAAGATGCGGCAGTTGTTGATCGATGGGCACACCCCTTGAAAGATATAGACTCTTCGATTATGTGGTATCAATGGCTCAGGTCTGAAATATCCGTTATGTTAATGTATTTTTCGCAAAATGCCTGCTTTCAGAAAGAACGCAAAATATTTTATAATAAGACGATAGCCAATTTAAAAAAGAGAACATTATGGTAATGCTGATATTAGGTACATAACGAAATTATAAAAATATGAAAGAAGACCCACGACATTTTAAATTGAAGACATTTCGATAAAGCTGACAAAATAGGAATGCAATATTTCACGCCTGAGCCGAATCAATGTGCCTACTAACTAACTGTACGGTTTAGCAACCGCACAATAATTTAGGTCAAGTCATTGCTCGCACATTTGCACGTCAGCATTTCCTGCACTAATGTATTTTATTTAAATTATTTACAACCAGTTAAGCGAAAGCCACCAACTAAACAACTTGTAAACTTTAACATTAAACTTTAACTTTAACTAATCGTCGTTTAACTCAACAAACAAACTTTAACTTTCTAAGGTGTAATCTTACATCTTAGTGGTCCTTCGAGCTTCCGTGTAAGCGGGACCAGAATTCGCGAGTGTTACAACCTTGTGGATTTTCTGTTTCTTCACGCACGGATCAACTAGTAGCCTGTGGACTTCATCACCTGTTTACGGCACCACGGCTGCAGGTAACATCTTCGCACTGTGTGAACTTGCGCTCTTTTACGATAGCGAATCGGTTCAGCCGGCCTCCCACCAGCGGGTCTCACCGGTTGAATTGAGACGAGAACGCACATATCGTACTAAGGGTACAGGCAAGCACTTTGTGAGTAGCAGTCGACAACAACCTAAACATCAACATGAGCAACATTGAAGACCTAGTACATAACCAAAACCAACTGATCGAGGCGATGCAGCATCTGCTTCGGAACTTTAAGAAAGATCCAGCTGAACGTAAGACACAAACCTATTTTAACAAACGTATTGAAACACTTGACTTGTACTGGGCAGAATTTCAAACAAATCACATTCAACTATGCGCAATTGACGAGCGAAACTATACTTATTTTACTGAAAACCACTACGAACGGGCTAAAAGCATCTACAACGAAGCGCGAACTACTTTTCAACAAGAAAAACTTAACGAACAAACAAGGGGAAAGGCACCGCAGAATCCTGCAACGCAAACAAGTGAGCTTGACACGTCTAGTGAAGGTTCTACAGCTTATCAGCAACAACCTAAACCGAATACTGACCTAGCAACAAACCAAACTATTTCTCAAGGTAACGCAAGTCGAGCAGAGGAGATGCTACGCCGACAACGTAGTAACTTCAAGGCGTTCTCAAGGACGCTCGCTGCAATAGACTTAGATGAAATCAAGGACAAGTGGGAATTTGAAGACACTTTAAGGAACATGGAATCAAGGTGGAAAACAATTGATTCACTTCACTGGGAGCTTGACAGTGAAGTGATATGTGAACAAGAAGAATACGAAAAACAGTTTGAAAACTACGAACGACAGTATAACTCGATGAAAAAAGCACTTAACACCAAAATGTGGACTTCGTCACATAAGGAAAAATCAACTCCTGTAATGGAACTGCCAATCTTCAGTGGCACCTACCAACAATGGACGTCATTCAAGGACTTATTTGTCGAAACCATTCATTCTAACTCAGCCTTATCTAAAGCACAGAAAATGCAGTTTCTGAAATCGAAGGTCAGAGGTGAAGCCGAAAAACTTATTCAACATCTAGCAATCAGTTCAGATAATTACAACATTTGCTGGGAAATACTGAATAACAGATACAACAACAAGAAGCTTATTTTCTCCTCACATCTGAATACAATGCTAAACTTACCAACTATACAGTACCAAACAGCTATACCTATCAAAAGGATGCATGATACAACGAACGAGTGTCTCAACGCCATAAAAAACCTTGGCGTCGACATTTCAACATGGGATCCGATTTTAGTGCATCTCCTAGCACAAAAATTGGATACAGACACCTACAACGATTATGTTGAAAGTCTGAAACAACCAAGAGAGCTGCCAAGCCTAACCGAGTTTTTACAGTTCTTAGAAACGAAATTTACAACTTTAGAGAGCTCGCGACGAAAACAAGAGCGATCAATGACCGATCAACAACAGCGTGGTCCATCAAACAACAAGTTCCAGCCTACCTACAAAGCATTCAGTGCTAACCAGAATTTCAACGTAAAACCGAACACTTATAATAACTCGCAAAATAATTCCACACTCAAACACGTGACATCGAACAACATTCCAAGCTACGTAAAATGCCCACTCTGCAATAATGAACATGGGTTATTCCACTGCAACGAGTTCATTAAACTACATTTGTTCGAACGCAGGAAATTGATTGCGAAACATAACTTATGTCGAAACTGTTTGTTCGATCACAAGGGCAAGCAATGCAAATCTGAGAAAAGATGCAGGCAATGTAATGAACAACATCATACTTTGCTCCATCAAGACACAAATTATAACAAACCATCAAACAACAAAACGAATAACGAAATCGCATCAACTTCAAACAGCCATGCTTCTATGGAAGACATATCAGAAACACTTTTGGCAACCGCTCAAGTCAAGGTCAAGGCTAACAACGGTTCAGAAATCATTCTACGAGCGCTGATTGACCAGGGGTCGCAAGTCTCACTAATTACCGAAAACGCCGCTCAGATGCTCGAGTTACCTCGACATAAAACTGCCGGAGTAATTTTCGGGGTCGGAGCGAGAGAAAATAACTGTAAGGGTGCGATAACTATCACCTGCATGTCCACAGTTAATAATCACACTTTCAACACAGACGTCTATGTAATGCGCAACTTAACCAACAACCTACCAAACCGATCATTTACAACGCCATCAAACTGGACTCATCTGGAAGGTCTTCAACTAGCAGATCCAGAGTTTAACATCAGCCGTCCCGTAGACATCCTGTTTGGGGCTGATATTTACTCAAACATCATACTAGGAGGCATAGTAAAAGGAGAAGAGACACACCCTATTGCACAGCAATCTCTTCTCGGCTGGATTCTGTGTGGTAACATGAGATCGTTCCAGTGTAACGTCGTCTTAAACAATTTAGATGAAATTAGCAGATTCTGGACGATAGAAGATATCGCAGAGAACTCTCAGATGTCTGCCGAAGATCTTAAGTGTATACAACAATATCAAACAACTACTAAACGTCAGGCAGATGGTCGTTATGTAGTACGGCTGCCTCTACACCCTGACATCAACGAACAATTAGGAGAATCGAGGAACAAGGCTGCAGCACAGTTTCACCATCTAGAACAAAAATTCCGTAAATTCGAAAACATAAAGAACGACTACAAACTATTTATAAAAGAGTACGAAGAACTAAATCACATGCGACCTTGCGAAACAAACACGAAACCAAGCTATTATTTGCCACACCACTGTGTGCAACGCGCCGAGTCATCAACAACGGCCCTGCGTGTTGTTTTTAACGCTTCCGCAAGGACAACTTCGGGAAAAAGTCTAAACGATTTGATGTACCGCGGCCCAAACTTACAAACAGACCTTCAATCAATAATCCTGAAATGGAGACTCTACAAGATTGCTCTGACTGCTGACATCGAAAAAATGTTTCGGCAAGTCTTGGTTAACGAAGAAGATCAGAAATACCAGAAAATCTTGTGGAGAGAGTCACCGGATCAGATTATCAAGGAGTACGCACTAACAACCGTGACTTATGGAACTAAAGCGGCTCCGTTCCTTGCTATGATGACATTAAAACAACTAGCGAATGACGAAAGAAACCGCTTTCCTGAAGCCGCAGCCATCTTAGAAACATCATTCTACATGGATGACCTACTATACACCTGCGATGACCTTGAAACCGCAACACGCATCAAAAACGATCTTCAAAACCTTCTCATGTCCGGTGGGTTCAACTTACGCAAGTGGTCATCTAACAACGCTGAACTACTAAGTGAAAATCCTACAAACAATAAACAAGAAGCATTCCATTTTAGACACCAAGAGTCGACAAAAACATTGGGACTGAGATGGAACCCTAAAGAGGACAACTTTACTTTTCAATTAACAATTAATACGAGCTCTACGGAACGAGTCACAAAACGGTTTTTACTATCGGAAATATCAAAAATTTTCGATCCATTGGGTTGGTTATGCCCTGTTACAACAAAACTCAAACTAATATTTCAACAAGTATGGGAAGAAAACTTAAACTGGGACGACGAAATAACTGAAAACATAAGAAAGGAATGGACGAAAACTAAAGATCAACTAACTGAAATAAACGCCATACAAATACCGAGATGGTTACAAGTCAAGAAACACGACGAAATAAAATTATATGGATTTTGCGATTCCTCAGAAAACGCTTACGCTTGTGTAATTTATTGCCAAGTCGAACATAACTCAGTAGTCATGGTGGCCGCCAAATCAAGACTCGTACCTGCGAAGAAAACAATTTCACTTCCGAGACTCGAACTTTGTGCCGCGTTGCTACTCGCAACACTTATGAAAAAGGTTCAAGAATGCCTACCTAACCACAAAATCACCTTATACGGCTGGTCTGACTCCACCGCTGTACTAGGGTGGTTACACGGTGATCATAGCCGCTGGAAAACATTTGTATGCAACAAAGTCAAGAAAATAGTGGCTACGATGCCTGCGCACTGCTGGAACTATGTGAAATCGTCCGAAAACCCGGCTGACTGCGCCAGCCGAGGTATAACGCCAACTCAGCTGAAAGAACATCCTCTATGGTGGCACGGACCCCATTGGCTGCAAACATATCAACCTGAAATAAAAAACAACAAGATTAGTTACGAAACAACCGAAGAAACAAAAACGATTAAACAACTGCAAACAAACGTCGCCACAAAACGTCACAGATCTGACGTCATCGAAGACATACTTACGCGTAACAGCTGCCTGGGTCGAGTTACACGAGTCGTTGCGTGGATACTTAGAATGGCATCGCGTGACACACATCGGCCGCAATACCTAACTATACCGGAACTAACTAAAGCTAGAAACATCATAATTAAACATATTCAATTTACATCATTTGAAAACGAAATATCAAACTTAGAACAAAAGAAGGAACTGGATCGCAAGAGCAAACTCTTACCTTTAAATCCCTTTTTAGACCAAGAGGGACTCCTCAGAATGGGAGGACGTATAAGCAACGCCAACATCCATGAAGATCAAAAACACCCAATCATCATTCCATACAAAGGTCACTACACTGATCTTCTCATCGATCAAGCGCACAAGATTACATTCCACGGAGGAGCCCGCCTTACGACTGCAAACATAAGAAAACAATATTGGATTATCGGTGGCATAAGGGCTGTCAAAACACGACTTCGCAACTGTGTGACTTGTCGAAAACAAAATCCAATAAAACAAGAACAGCTGATGGGTGATCTGCCCGAAGCAAGATGTAATCCATCAAGACCGTTTCTTCACACGGGAGTTGATTATACTGGATACATCGATGTGAAAACCAACAAAGGCCGAGGAGTAAAAACAACAAGAGGCTACATAGCTGTCTTTGTATGTATGGTGACGAAGGCAGTGCACCTAGAAGTGGTCTCAGACCTCAGCTCATCATCATTTCTGTCAGCTTTGAAACGGTTCGCTGCCAGACGAGGAGCTCCGCAACACATGTATAGCGATAACGGCACGAACTTCGTTGGAGCCAACAACGTCTTAAAGCAAGAATATATCAATCTAACAGAACTGCTCGATCCGGAATTCTTCACGGCGATAACAGACATGCACATTCAATGGCACTTCAACGCCCCATCATGGCCGAGCGCAGGAGGACTTTGGGAAGCTGCCGTAAAAAGCCTTAAGTACCACCTTCGCCGCGTCATTGGTGAACAGAAGCTCACATATGAAGAACACTCAACACTTCTCGCTCAACTCGAAGCCTGCCTCAACAGCCGACCATTGTTACCACTCAACGAAGATCCGGAAGATTTTGATTATCTTACACCGGCACATTTTCTTTCGAGTGGCCCTACACTAACAATTATTGAAACGGAAACTGATGAACGAACACGATGGCAACTAGTACAGAAAATTTACAAAGATATCTGGAAGAGGTGGCAGGCGGAGTATTTATCTCAGTTGTCACCACGCAGCAAGTGGCGGCAAACCAAAGAAAACATGAATATCGATGACGTCGTGATTATTCACGACGCCAATTTACCACCCGGCAAATGGGCCTTGGGAAAGGTAATCGAGCTACACCCAGGAAAGGATGGTCATGTCAGAGTGGTCACTATCAAAACAAAAAACGGCACAATGAAACGCCCCATTACTAAATTATCTATACTACCTGTGTCCAAACCTGAAAACAAAGAAAAACCTGTCATGCAATCAAACGAAACTCTGAACGAAGAATACAAGCTACAAACAAACACATCTACAACCAAGAAAACAACATGCAACTTCATCAAAAGATCATGCAATTTAATATGGATCATATTATCACTATTTACAATCATAACATCTGCCGAGTGTAACTACAGCCTCACATACATAAACAATAACCAAAGTCTATACTTTGACAAGATGACAGATATGCATCTTATGCGCGACGAATGGAAACTAGTCGTGTATTATGATATGGATCCGTATTGGCATGGCATACAGACATACAAACAATATATAACAAGCTTAGAAGACACCTGCGCCACTTCAGTGAAACATTTACGTAACCAGTGTGACGTCATTTTATTGCAACTACGTCACGCTTACACCGAGCTAAACTACAACAATGATATGCTCCTTAGTCAGCAAACAACAAACTCGAGGCGTCGACGTCGGGGGCTTATCAACGGCATTGGTTACGTAGCAAACAGTCTTTTTGGTTTACTCGATCAAGAATTTGCTGATAAATACGAAGCCGATATAAGAACAATAAGAGATAACGAAAAGAACCTTGTCCAGCTTTGGAAAAACCAAACCTCACTAATTGAAGCCGAAAACAACTTACTAAAACGAGTAGAACAAACTATCGAGCGACAACATAAACTGTATGATCAACACGTCATCGAGCTTCATAAGGCTGTGAGCATAGTGGCAGCCGAAGTGAAAACGATGCAGAAAATGAATGATTTTACACTGACATCCATCATCGCTAACAACATTTTAGAGAATTTAAAACTACTTCAAGATACACTTCTGGACACCATAACAGACATCCATTATGGAAAACTTGACATTAATCTACTTAGCCCTAAACAATTAACTACGGAGCTGAATACTATTTCAGGACACCTTTCGAGTGATCTAACCTTGCCGATTGAAAATACACAGACTGATTTGAGAACGCTATACCATTTGCTGAAAGTAAGAGCAAGAATGACTAGAAACTACTTCATTTTCGAGATCAAAATTCCCCTCATAACACGAGATAACTATGAAATTTACAACTTAATAGCGATTCCACGAGAAACTGAAGATGACATAGTGAAGAAAATAAGACCATTCACTGATCATATCGCCATAAACTTAAAGAAAGATGCTTACATACCTTTGACAGAAATTGAACTACGATCATGTATACCATACAACTACAAAATTCTCATGTGTCCTCTACAACAACCAATATATCACCTAAAGTCAGACGAGAATCTCTGCATCAAGATCAAAGAAACAGATAGATGTGAAATTACGCAAACAAAATGCACAGACATGTGGACGCAACTTAATAAAATAAACACATATCTATTTTTCTGCTGTGGACAGCGAACTATAAGAATCATATGCGAGAATCAGGTTGCAGCCGTGCGCGTCAGCAAGGCCGGCGTCATCGCACTCGGGGAAGGATGCGTCATCAAGGGCGACACTTTCACGATATATTCGCATACTCTGCAATCTAACACTATGACAGTGCAGTCACCTGTTCTCAAGGTTGACATACATCCCATTAACAACATCTTTAATACTAGTATACCATTGTCTCAACTTGAAACAATTAATGGATCAGACTATGAACATTTTCAAAAAGACTTTGACGTCGTTGACAAACGAGTCCAACAAATGAAGAACAAAGAAGTCAGTGAAATAATAAAGGACACTGACAGCCTCACAACACACGACATACACCAATACATCGTGTTGTACATAATGGCCGGCGCGATACTGATCGCTGCAGGCACCTACATCTGGCGGCGCCTCCACGCACGTTGCTCCGCGACTATTTCTCCAACACCAAGCCGTAATAACCCACTCGCCGAACCTCCGATCCCACTGACACGATGCTCAAAGGGGTCTGGCAAACAGATTCACACTACCAACGAAACAGCAATGGGACAAGAAGCAACCGCGAGCCAAGCTCATCTCTACAGCCGCATACACAAGTCGACGTCACCGGTCATAAGAAAAGTGTTCAACGACAGTGATAGTGCTTAGTGTAGTGTGTGCAGTGTGAAATTATTTAAGCAACTAGATACTTACAATGCATTTAAATACTTTATTTTTGCTTTTTTATGTATTGCTTTTTATTAACTATGTTATCTTATTCGCCCTCGGGAGCATGTACGGTTTAGCAACCGCACAATAATTTAGGTCAAGTCATTGCTCGCACATTTGCACGTCAGCATTTCCTGCACTAATGTATTTTATTTAAATTATTTACAACCAGTTAAGCGAAAGCCACCAACTAAACAACTTGTAAACTTTAACATTAAACTTTAACTTTAACTAATCGTCGTTTAACTCAACAAACAAACTTTAACTTTCTAAGGTGTAATCTTACACTAACTACAGAATAGAAAACGCGACGATGCCGCCGTCGACAGAAGATATTTCATTGTGAACTTACCCAACTGCCAAGATGGTCTTATCATGTAGTTGTTGAACATCCTGATAGCATTGCTAGCTTCGGCATCAGTAGTGTACATCGCAAATGCGTACCTACGAAAGATATATATTTGTTTATAACGAAATTTCAGTTTAGCTATTTTATAAGGACACAGTATACACGCCTTACCCTCTATTCCATCCAGAGAAGTTGATCATAAGGCGAAACTCAAACAGTTCGCCTGCTTGGCGGAAAAGCGGCACCAAGGTGTCTTCGAAGCAATCATGAGGAATTCTGCCAATGAATACCTTTAAAAATCCAATAAGGTTCATACTTAGTAAGGCGCCGGTATCAGCTTCGCGAGGCTTCAGAATTACCATTTGATTCATTTATAATTCAATATTATAATTCAAATATATTTGCGACAATTGCAAATATATTTGAATTATAAGTGTATGAAGCAGGTCGCGCACCGTTGCATGTGGCCATGCAATGACTCATAACTTGGAAAATTTTCCATATACATCTTAGATCAATAACTTCTAAGACAATGCTATAATTCAAAGATAGCTGCATGGCTACGATTTCTTCTTTCGGTGCGGCCAGTGGCAATGGCCTCTACCACTCATGGCACACGACTGACGCGCTGCTGCAGTTCATTTTTGAGCTCTATTTTTGAATCGCTCGCGTCCATATTACGTGTAATCCGAAAATCACACGAAATATTGACGCGAGTAATTACAAAGTTGAGTTTTTACTCTTTTGTAGATTGTCTAAAATCAAACATTAATCAACAAATATCTCTCGCCATATTTACGTTAGTGGATCACTAAATAGGACCAGGAATATAGGAAAATAGGGCCCCTGGCAATCTCGTACTCGTATCGTATTGCGTTGCGCGCTCGCGTCGCGCGGCTGTCGGTCGCGCGAAATACGACGCGGCAAATGAACGATAGATAGGCTTGCGTAGCAACGCGAAAGCAACACCAAACTACACGGTTTTCGGTACTTCAATACACGGTCTGGTCTAGGAATATCATCATTACACACACAGTCTACGAGTGTATCTTTGTCCGTTGCTTTGTGTTTTTGTTGATATAACGCGTGAGCTACGCGCAGCAGGTAGTTCCATAGAAAAAATGAATAAGGTACCTTATTCATTTTTTCTATGGGTAGTTCAGAACCAAATGTAATGGAACTAGGATACCAAGGTTTTATCTTTACATAGAAAATCAACTTCTATATGAAGAAGGGCAAATGATACACCTTCCAACATCGGCATAGAGCCCTAGCAACATGAAAATTGATGTCTGTCGAGCCAGGCTCGGCCGGCGCCAAGGTCAAGACGCTGGGATGAAGGAAAGAAACCTTATGAATACCTACACAAATAGCTTACTAATCAACGCGACTTGATGGATAGGGTATGTTTGTGAGATGTGTAGTAACTTATCTCAATGAAAGTTAAATACAATAGGTACAACTTCATGCTTGCAAAGGTTAGGTAAGTATGAATTTGAACTCTGAAAATGGCGGCTATTTCAAAAAAGCAATAACTTACCTCACAGTTTCTTGACGGTTCTGGTCCGCTCCATGCATGTGGTGCTTTCCTATATATTCTCTGCCCATTTATCTGAGTAAGAGTGTAAGATGTGTTGTTTTCTGTTAACGATAATAATCTTGATGATAATTCATACTGATTCACTTCACTAGATGAATAATGCTTAACTGGAGGCATTTTAGCCAATAAAAAGTTATATCTTAGATTAATAATATTAATTTGTAAAATATTACGCAGACCGTTCGAAGGTACTTTCTACGAAGACTCCGATAAAAGAAGAAAAGTCCGATTGATTTCTCAAAAAGAGAGAAAAGAAAATGGCGGACATGTAAACAAGATGGATGATCATTCAGTGACCTTGACAACAAGAAAAGTCAAGTAAAATGCTTAAAATTTATTTTAGAATCTAATTACACAATAAGTATTCTATAAAACTACATCAATCAGTTAATATATTTATAATCATATTATTTAACTAGAAGAAACCGATTAGAAACTTTAAAAGAAATATTGTATGTATCTCGGATACGGAAATAAGATTGAAAAAAGAATCCCAGATAGCTTTTGTTTTCCGGTTCTTATTATAAACAAAGTCTAGTCAAGTGGAGATCCGGTACCTACGCATTCTCTTTAGTAATTTCATTCAGAATTCAGAAATAAATCAAGAAAATAATTAGAGAAAGCATACGTATTTTAGAACATTTGTAAATAGGCCAATAATGCTATAAAATTACGTTTTAAAGCATTGGCGCCTTTTTTAGCCTTGATAACTTTGACCTTCATTCATCATCATTCATTCCAAATGTCCAAAAGTTTTGTTTGTCTGTGGTTAGCAATTACAAGGGTGACAAATATGCAAAGACATAAAGTGATGATAGTAGGACTCAGGTTGAAACCATCTTTCCTTGCAATTTGACTCATATCAAGACTGCCTTTTAGTAGCATTCTTAGCATGTACAAACGTCGCGTTTTAGGATTCATCCTCAGTATCTGTTGTTTAGTAAAGTATTGCAATTTATCTTGGTTAATGAATTCAATCACTTTTGAACTTATGGCAGGGACAGCTTCAAGTTGTATAGAGCTTATATCTTCTTTAGGAATGCCTGGAAAGGACAAGATTCACGTTCCATACATTCGTAGACTAAAAAGCGTAAGTGTGGGCCAGTGAAAATAAATTATAGATTATTATAGATAACGCTATCTGTGGTGATATTTTTTGTTATGATGACAACTTTCTACGATTAGCGGCCGTCCACTAATTTTTAAGTATGAATTCATCAACATCGATCCTAAAAACGAATGTGGTGGTCAACAGTAACAAATATTCGTTTATTAATGGTATCATGAAGGCAATCATTTTTTGTTATGATAACAACATAGTGCGATAAGCGGTCAAGTAGTTATTTTAATTTTGAAGATTTTCTTAAAAACTTAAAGTTGGTAGCCTATGGTAAAATATACTAAATACTTTTTTGCTATAAAATCATTACGATAAGAGGCCAAGCAGCCATTTAAGTATCAATTGTTCATAATATGCAAACGAGAGAGTGTTGGCCCGCAAAAATAAATAGAAGGGTATTATGAAATACGTCATGGCGATTATTCCTTGCTATGACGACGAAAGTGCTGACAAATAAATAAAAAAGTAAATATCCTACTTTTAAGTTACCTTATGGCGATCATTTCTTGGCTAGTCATGAACATTGTACGATGAATGGCCAAGCAATATTTATATAGTTAGTAGAATATCTTGTTAGTTATACTATTTATTACTCAAGAACATCTGTACTGACTTGGCTGAAAATTGTCGAAGAGGTAGCTTAAAACCAAAAGAAGGAAGGAAGGATACTTTTTACCTCTTAAGACGGGACTGAGACATTATTTTTTGATATGACAACAGCATTCTACGCCTATCGTAGATCGAAAAAATATACTCGGCTAGTAAAGCTCCTACGAAGACGACATCGTAGGAGCTTTACTAACCGAGTATTTTTTTCCATAGGCCATCTCACATTTAGTTATTGACAAAATCTTTAAGTAAAACTGCTTGGCCGCTTATCGTACAATGTTGTCAGCATAACAAAACATTATTTTCGTGTGTTACCTATAATAATACAGTATTTGTCTCTGTTAGCCGCCTCTTTCGTTCTCTAAGGATTGATATAGGTGAAAAATTCATACGTGAAAAATATGTGGCCGCTAATCGTAGAAAGTTGTTATGATAACAAAAAATAATCTTACTTTTTTTCACTGGCTGGCGGCGCTTTCGACTTTTAGTCCAATATGACGAATGTCCTTTAATTTTATTCTTTAAAAAAAATTTAATTTTTAAGTTATTATGTCGGTTAGTCGTTGTGACTGGCCACCATAGTCAAAATCGGCTAGGGGGACTATTACTATCATTAATGACAATAATCACCTTTTACATTGGGTGACTATTGATAAGTTATATTAGTTCATGAACATTATCTACTTACACATGAATAAAGCATTCAGTCGTCCTATTTCATGTGACGACCACTTGTACGGTTCGCCATAGGCATCAGGATGAGTTGCTATATTGTATAATGTCTGAAATAATAGCGATTGAGAACATGCTGTATATTAAGATGAGTATTTTATAACAATACAATTGTGTGCTTACCTTCGTTTGTTCAACACTGCATCTATCTAATTTACTCATCACGTCAGTGTTGATTTCTCTAAAATTTTGAGGTGATATTTTTTGTAAATCGTACGATGGAAATCCACAAAGGAGATATCCAAGCTCGTTGATATGGGTGCTGTTCAAATACCATTGGTTTCCATAATACCGTCGATAGGCTGCAACTAAAACCCCAAACTGAAAAAAATAATAAGTTACATTAACCAGGAATCACAGATTGGTAAGATTATGGATGAAGAGGACGACCCGTCTGGTGTAGTGGTCGAGAAATCGCCTACTGCGCAGCGGGTGCGGGTTCGATCCCCGCACAATACAAACATTTGTGTGCATGAACATGTCTGTTTGTATTGGTCTGGGTGTTTTCTATGTATATCATGTATGTATTTACAAAAAAAAAAGTATTTAAGTATTATATCCGTTGTCTGGCACCCATAACACAAGCTTTGAGTAGCTTACTTTGGGACTAGATGGCGATGTGTGGGAATGTCCAAAGGATATTTATTTACATATTATTTTATTATTTATTATGTCTAAAGATACTTCTCCGGCGACAAACAAAACAAATGAAACATTCATTTGTTTTTATATATATATTTTTTTTAAATATGATAATGTTTTTTGCTTTAGAATGTTTTTAACACTCACAGTGTCATATTTTATATTCATAAAGATGAAATAAGAAACCAAAAATCTGCCAAAAGGTTGCTAATTTTTGGTTTCTTATTTCATCTTTATGAATATAAAATATGACACTGTGAGTGTTAAAAACATTCTAAAGCATTAGATAGCGAAGCGACATCAATTTCCTAATTGAATTTATTCTGTAAAGAATAACTGCTTGGGCCATCTGTTTCATAAACAGACGGCTAGATGGCGCTAAGCGTCACGCAATTGACGTTTTCATAAGAAACCACAAGTTTCGCCGGGTCGGATTGACAGCACGGTAGCTCGACTAGTAAGAGCGTTTGAACCGGTCTGCCAAAAGGTGGCTGGTTCAAGTCCCGCCCGTGCGCAAATTTTTGGTTTCTTATTTCATCTTTATGAATATAATGTTTTTTTTAAATTAATCAAAAATTAAAAAAAAACGAAATTAAAAGTTATTTTGCAATTTAAAATAAAATTAACTTGTCAAAATTAATATGCTATTAATATTAAAAAGAATATGCCACATCCAGTAGTGCGCTCTAATTCTTCGTACTCGTGATTGCTCGGTGTAGTAAACAACAACATGCGAAGGCGTTCCATTGAATGTTACCGGCTCGTAATGTTGAACTAACTACCTTCATCTTTAAGTTTTCAAGTTGTCAAGTGCGCTTGTTCTTTTAATTTAATATTATGTATTTTCTCAGTAAGTAAATTAACTATTGTAATTCTTAAAGAGAAAATTAAGTTCCAAAACCCGAATAAAAAAAGATGCCAGGAACTTTTTTGCCGTGAATTTAAATGCTTGAACATATTAAAAGATGCTAAATACAACAATAGCTAAACAATAATTACCTTGCGTCTAGATAAATCTAAGTTGGTGCTTGAAAAATATCTGAGCACCATAGGATCGCCAAAATTTAAATAATACAAATCTTCTTCTGGCACGATATCCAAAAGTTGCCCAAACGCTATGAGTTCTCTACCTTGTAAAAAAGCTGCGGTTTTCCCATCTGCCATTTAAAAAAAGTGAGATTTCATTAAGTTAAAAAACACTAGTAAATATATAAAGGTAAATAAGAACTCAATGATATGACATTACCTGTGATAATATCCCAGGCTAACAAAACTCGCGTGATAGGAATTAAATGCTTTCTGGTGTGTACTAAGATGTGAAGAACAGTCTCAGGATCAAGCCTCAAGAATGAATTGGGTGGCCCAAAGTAAATAATATTCATTGACTGTTCTGATCTCACCCTATTATCGAGTTCTTCGTAGAAGTCCTCGTATAGTTCCGTGTTTTCTTTTAATTTAAAAAACAAGTTAGTTGTTTTGCTAAATAATGTATGCTCATAACAATACTATTTCATCTACAATAAACGAAAAAAATACACCTACTTGAACATAATTTTACGTTATTTAGAGCTTAAAATAACATCGCAAGTTTGTACCTTTATCACGTAAAGCAATCGCAGAATTTTTGTCATCTTCGTAATCAAGAGCCATTTCTTCAATCGTCTTTGTAGCTTTTTTGCTTTCAACGTTTCTTGAAATTATAACACTAAACAAACAAGACTTTTACTGAGTGAAATAAAGAGTATTGATTTTCTTTTGTAAATACATGGATTTAAAAAAAAAACTGTAATTAAAAATCCGGTATACTTAAACTTTAAATCTTGTAGGTATTTAGACACAAATTGAGTCGCACAAATATTAGTTATACTCAATAGAAGGGTGTTTATAACATAATAATATGGGGAAAATAACTAATGTAATATGTAAAAATACAATTTGTAACTGACCTATGTGATGTGCAATAAATAGCTAACTTAATTTATTTAAACAAAAACATAACGTACCACTTTACTACATTTACGAAAAGGAGTCCAAAAATTAAAATGTTGGTTAAATTTTTCCACTCCATCATAATTGATATTTGAATCTTATAAGTAAGTGATTTGTTTGTTAGTATTTAATCTAGCTGGTGATGATTACGATCATGTTTTCGTGTAACTTAAAATGTTTAGTCATGTGAATGACATGGATTAAACAATCCATACCTGAATACGTTTTTCAAAAAATTAGGATTATGCATGCAGGTATTCATGTCCTTTTAATTTCAAATCTTTGGTCATCATTCAGAATTTGTGATAGAATGACCGTTTCCGCTTTGCTTTGAACCATAGAAGTACTAGTACTTCTATGGTTCAAACCATAGAAGTACTAGTACTTCTATGGTTCAAAGCAAACTACTTTAACCTTCCTTCTCTGCAACCTTTTATTGTCTATACTTCCAGCAACAGGCTGACGAAAACATAGACAAAGAAAACTCACTTCGAAACGACTCTACACTAGGTTTTTGCGCGGGAAACGGAAAGGGAAGGACCATATTTCTTCATTTTAGAAATTGTTTTTTTTTCGGGTCAATTATCGTGTTTGTTTGGTGGAATTTTTATGATAATTAGTGCCTTCGAAGAAAACAATGATGTTAAAGTGAGAATTATGGTGAAGCGAGCTCTATCGTGCCGTCTTGTTCCTGCGCCTAATTTCCTTGTTCCTGCACTTAGCTTCCTTGTTGAGCTTTGGAATGCGGACCACCTCGCATTTCAATAAGTTACGTTAAGTCAGGTTAGTTTAGTATAAGTTTAAATTTTAAGTGTTGAAAAATGAAAATAAAAATGAAAATTGTCTGTATGGCGTACAGCCAAAGACGTTAAACTATTATACATATATATAAAAAGACTACAATATACTTCTATGTGCAAAATGGTCAAATGGATATTTTGGCCAAAACGGTACAAACATACAACGGTTTAGTCAGAACTAACGCTGCGCTTTCATTTCATCTTCAATAAAATAAAACGGCTGCCAGATCGACTGTAGCTGTGGACTGTAGCCAAATTTCCCAAATTTAACGGAAGTTTTATTTTCATTTATATCGTGTGTGTTAAAACTGTTAACTTTTAAAATGATTCTTTTGAAATACCGTAGAGCTAAACTCCTTTGAGTGCTTGAAATGGTAATGGTGATACCAGTATTTTATAAAGTAGTCCATTTCCTTATAAATCTTTCAGTAAATTCAGTTTCAGAATGTTTTTATCGGTTTTCTCGAAAAGTTGAACTTTACACATAGGAGGTCTTAAGTTCACAACGACGAAATATTATTATCTTTTCTGATATTCTAGCGAGCAACGAATGAGGCGAACACTAGAATAGCCCATAATATGTTATAACACATATTATGTGGTAGGGAATGCCATTCGGAGTTTATTAAATTAGTGTGCAATAAAATTTAAATAAATACTAGTTCAAATTGTTTCATCATTTTGTTACGAGTATAAAAAAAACAAAAGTATTTATTTATTATTTTCGATCGTTTCGCCATTCTCATTCTTTTAAGTTGCCACTTGTTATTGGTTATAACTTATAATATCATTTAAAAAACCGGCCAAGTGCGAGTCGGACTCGCGCACTGAGGGTTCCGTGCCAACTTTAACTGAATTTGGGAATCCACTTACTTCCACTTAGTAAAATCCACAATATTTTGTTGACAGCAAATATAACTTTGTTTTTCATAGTGTTTGTATGAAGTACAAAGTTATGTTTGCGGTTGTTGAAAATGTGCTATATCTCGAAAACTTCTCGTTCGATTCCGTCCGAACCAATTTTCGTTAAAAGTATTTGTTAAGATCTATATTACATATTTTTTTCAAAATTTATAATCGCTTAGTTTAGAAGTTAGATGGGGGGGGGGGACGCCTATTTTACTACTTTGGAATCGTCTAGCTATAAAACGTTAGACTTTAAAAGAAAATGGTTTTAGGAACCTCATTGTCATGTCATTTTAAAAGACCTATCTATAGTCACCCCACACGCATAGGTTTGACCAAAATTTTTTTTTCGGTTTTAGTTTCAAGTATGGGAGCCCCCCCTTAAATTCATTATTTTTTATTTTTTGTATAAGAATCGTAAAGCATTTAACAGCATACATCTTTCTTCTAAATTTCAACAGTGTGATGCTTATAGTTACCGAATAAAATGGCTGTGACATACGGACGGACAGACAGACAGACAGACAGACAGACTTGACGAAACTATAAAGGTTCCGTTTTTTGCCATTCGGCTACGGAACCCTAAAAATAGCATGTCTCTTAGTTCATCGTCATTTTCGTTTGGTTTGTTTCGTCCATTTAAATTGATGCTTTACTATATGACCACCTTCCCAGCTCTGTATCCCGACCCTGTAACTTTAATTACTACTCAGTTGACTCACCTTTTCTGGAAATATTGACTAAATTTATAAATGCACAACAAAATCCAACCTTAAATTCCATGCTTTCTACACAGTCATACTACTTACTATCTGTCAATCCTCTCATGTGCATATGTCTCTGTGTTGTACCTTTCCTCATCCAATATTTTTATTATTTACTAGTGGTCCCCCGCGACTCCGTACGCGCGTTTTTCGATTTTTTCTCGCCTTTTAAACCTTCCCTAGACCTCCACGAACATTTCAAGACTAAGATAAGATAAATCCGTTCAGCCATTCTAGAGTTTTAGTGAAACTAACGAACAGCAATTCATTTTTATATATATAGATAGATGGTCCCCCGCGACTTCATCCGCGCGTTTTTCGATTTTTTCTCGCCTTTTAAACCTTTCCTAGACCTCCACGAACATTTCAAGACTAAGATAAGATAAATCCGTTCAGCCGTTCTCGAGATTTAGTGAGACTAACAGACAGCAATTCATTTATATATATATATTTATATATATAGAAGAAGAAGATTTGTGTCGTCTTTTGTGTTTGTTATAAGTTTTAAAAAAAAAACGCAATCAAAGGTGAACGCACATTTCTCCGAGCCGAACGCACCGAACGAATCGAAGTCAAGCAGACCTCGCACACTTAACCGTTTCGGCCGAATCGACCGAATCGGACAAATCGATCGCGTCGAAGAAATCACGAGATAGCGCTATGAGCGACATCTAAGGTGGGAGTGAGTATGAAGATTCTATAGGGCGAGTCATCCGAGTCGACCGCATTAGCCGCGCCGAATTTGATGACGTCATCCGAATTCGTCTAGGATTTATGGGGTTCTTCCAGATTCGGACGATTCGACGCGGATAAGTGTGCGAGGTTTTATTAGTTTTTCTATAAACAATTCTAAAATTCGTTTCGCTTAACGCGTTCGGCGCGATCGGCTCGGATAAGTGTGCGTTCAGCTTAATGCTCACTTGAAATCATAGAAGTACCTACTATCCCATATTGGAAAGATAATAATTTTATGCTTGACATTGGCGAAAGTGGAAACACTGATTAGCCATAAAAAAAAAGAAGAAGAAGAAGATTCATTTCTGACAGTTCGTTCGCCATTCACTAACAACAGTCGTTCAGTCAGTCACGTCCATGTCACGTCGCTAACAAAATACGATAACCTGAAAAATTGCAATTTTTACTAAGAAAACGAAGAAAGTTACTGGATTTAAAACGAAATGATACTATTTTTTCGATACGGTTAGAGTTAGTTGATATTTTATACTGTTATAAAGTGAAACCGTATCGTTATTCTTCATTGTTGAAGCAAATTTAGCATCAGCTGTAAAACATGGGAATTTTGGAGAAGATATCTGAAATAGAAAAGGAAATAGCAAGAACTCAAAAAAATAAAGGTATTTTTAACAGTTTTCTTTAATATTGACTCTTAGCAACGTATATTTAACAAATTACCTTTACAAACTTAGCCCGAAATCAACTTCTGCAACAATCAATGATTGCTAATGGAATCTTGTACGAATCGGCTTTTCCTACTCGTCCTATAAATCTAGAGAATCAAAGTACTATTTACCTATACCTAGAGAATACAATCCCGAGCATGTTTTTCAATCCCGGGATTACGGGATTTTTGAACCGTAATCCCGGGATCCCGGGCCTATCCCGGGATTAGACTATGTGGTTTCTAATTGGGCTCAAATTAAAAAAAAACTTGAGTAATTAAAAAACTTTATAATGTCTTTGCACAACAGTCAACACAAATCACAATAATAATAAGAAAATAAAAAAGACAAAACAAAAAAATTATACTTTTGCAAGAAATTAAAAAGACAACATAAATATACTATTTAGTATTTCGAAAATATAATCGCAGAAATATCAAAGCATCCAATGTTTGACTTCCAAGCCTGCTTCGTAGTTTATTGCCAACATAAGCGGCAGCTGAAAACGCTCGCTCAGGTTCAACGCTGGTTGGAGGAATAGACAATAGATACTTGTATGCTGTTTCTAAGTGATATCCACGAACTCCTCCATTTTCGAACAGGCTCATTTCACGTCTAATACTATTTGCCAACCCCAATTCATTTTGTACTTGTACATCAGGATCTGGGGATTTCATACTCTTGTTAATTTCCAGCTGTAACTTTTCCTTTAATGTCAATTGGGGTTGGGAGGTTTCTGGCCTTAGCTCATCATCTATTTGTGATCCTGACCTTTCTTCTTCTTCTGTGTCATCTCGACTATTAAGTCTTTTAACAATACTCTTTATTTGCTTCCTCACTATAGCCTGTGTCGGAACTGGAAATAAGTCATGCCATTCCAAATCCGATAACAACTGATTTTCATCATTCATTCGTGGATTTTGTAAATAATTTAATACACCAGTTAAATTATCACTTCGTCGTTGCTTTATACGTTCCACTAAGGATGTTTTCATTTTTTTGGCAAGTGCTGAGTTTTTGCTAGACAGTTGTTTTATAAGAAATTTCAAAGCGGCATCAGCTGTGCATAAATTAGCATCTCGCCTACAGATTGCTTCTACTGTCAATTTAATTGGGGTCAGCACATCAACAATTTTATTTACCAATTCAAAATCAACATCTTCTAAACGAATTGGATGATTGAGATCTATAAGAGCTTTTTGAATGCATGCTTTTAAAAGATAAAATCGCTCCAGCATTGTTAAAAGACTATTCCATCTGGTTTTACAGTCCAAAAGAAGTGACAGCTCTTTTCCATGTTCAATTTTCACATATTTTTGAAGTACTGTTTCATTTTTAAATGGTGATCTTTTGAAATACACTACAACTTTGCGGATTTTCTTTATCAGCTCATTAATATTTTCATATTGTGTTAACTCTGGTACGTGTTCTGGCGCAAGATCATTTTGTGACATTACGATTAAACCTGATTCTGGACAGTCTAAGTCTTCTAAATCGTGTTCATCATCGCTGTCGTCCATATAATCAACAGTAACAGCTGGTTTATTCAGAGTATCATCTGAGGTAGGGCTATGTTGCAAATAATTATGTTTTTCATAAAGCACATCACAGACCGCCAAATTGATACCATGTGCGAGACACAGTTGATGTTCGGTGCAAACAAGCCGCCCCACCTTTATCATAACATTCGGTCCATCGGTTACAATAGCCACGATGTCAGTTTCCAGGGAAATATCAAATTCACTGAGACGCTCTTTCAATATACGAAGACAATTTTCAGCTGTCATACTTCCGTAAATAGGAACAAGTCCTAAGTTCCAAAATTTTTTATATGAATGAACGTTGACAGCCATGTATCGTTTATTGGAAGTTGAAGTCCACTCGTCGAAAGAAAGACTAAATCTTTCACCTGCACTTTTCAATTGTTTCAATTCTGCAATTACTTGCTTTTTGATTTTTTCACTGTAATTCATAACACGTTTTCGAACAGTGACGGCTGACTTTGGTAAATCCGGGTATTTTGCTAAGAGCAATTTTCTCAAATCATCTGAAGCTATGAATACACTGAATGGAAATCCATCTAATGCAACCATTCTTGCCAAAACATCATCCAGGCTATCGTCGGCACTTTTAGTAAAATAATCATCTAACTTTCGCTTGGTTGGCGGCGGCGGAGCTGTGTTCATATTTTCAGAATCTTGACTTGTTGAAGCTGATATAACCTTGATGTTATGTTTTGATAACAAATGTGTATGTAATCCCTTAGTCGATCCACCCAAAGTCTTGAGAATGGCTGGGCACCGCTTACATTTAGCACTATTCCCATCCTTCGCGACTAAAAAATAACTCCACACTGACGTCGCATCACTGTCTTTTTTATGTTTAACAAAGTCTGCCGCCATTTGAAATACTTAATTTCAGGTAATTTACTTTAAATTTAAATGACGAAACCTTCGTAACCCGTCACTGACAGAATAATAAATGAAAAAAATAAAATCTGATTAGCATATTTATACTTTCATACAGGGAATCCCCGACGGGAAAATACCCGCAACAATACTATGATATGAGATGATCGGGTGATTTCCCTGTTGGTTCGTTGGGGACTTGGGGAATCACCTTAAAAGTAGCATATTTAATACTTTCGTACAGGGAAACCCCGACGGGAAATACCCGCAAAAATATTATGATATTATGAGATGATCGGGTGATTCCCCTGTTAGTTCATTCATTGGGGAATTACCTTAAGAGTATTGTATTGAAGTACTCAGAGTGGGGAAGTCCCTTCTAATCTAAGTTTACAACAAACATATTAAGACTGTACCTGTGTGTGTAGTGAATAGTACGTATCGTATGACGGCGTATCTAAAAGTGTTTTTTGTCGTTATGTATTAAATGCTATTAAATAACCTAGGCAAGGTTATCGTCAAGGCGCAACGGACTACGGCATATAAACTAAACTTGTATGTGGCAATCCCGAAAATCCCGAGATTAGCCAAGTGCAGTCCCGGGATTTTCGGGGCCAGAAAACGGTCGGGATCCCGGGATCCCGAGATTCGGGATCCCGGGATTGTATTCTCTACCTATACCAAATCATCTTATACGTGAATTTAAAACTAAAGAATATGTAATTCACTTTCAGCGACTGAATATCACTTGGGTCTTCTTAAGGCGAAGTTAGCAAAGTACCGGTCGCAGTTACTGGAGCCATCAAAAAAAGGCGGCGACAAAGGAGAAGGATTTGACGTACTAAAGTCTGGTGATGCTAGAGTTGCATTAATTGGATTCCCTTCAGTAGGCAAGGTGAGAATCGAAACCATTTATTAACTAAGATATAACTTTCTGGATTATCATGTACTTGCATGTACATGTACATTAATTAAAATACTTGTTAGTAATGGGTTGCGCCTTTTACTCAACATTTGGGACATGAATGTTGTGTAAAAGGGGTATCAACTCATATATATAAAATTGTAGGTACCTAATAATAATTACTAATACTAATATTGTTGAACTGTTTCTTCTTTAAGCACTTAGGGATCAAAAGGCTGCAGCGGTCACTTAATTAAAACCAAAAAAAAAACTGTTGATAAACACATCCGTGAGGAATTAAACATAAGTTAACATTTTTCGGGATAGTGAACAGCTATAGCCGTAGAAATTCTATTATGTCTAAGATACTGCCCCTGAAAGAGTTAATTCTGAAGAATACAAAACTTATTGAAGACAGTTTTAAGACACAGCATGCATAGAAAGTTTTACTGGAGAGAATATATTTAAAATAATACCAATAACACTTATGCTTGCCATTCCAGTCAACACTCCTATCAACACTTACGCACACACACTCTGAGGCGGCCAGCTATGAATTTACAACACTTACATGTATTCCCGGAGTCATAGAGTACAGAGGAGCCAACATACAACTACTTGACTTGCCGGGTATCATTGAAGGTGCTGCACAGGGCAAGGGTAGAGGAAGACAGGTAAAGTAATTCAGACTTGGTCTCAACAATATAAAATTGAAAATTGTTGTCAGTTTTTAGCATAACTATCTTGAAATCTTTAAAGCACCAAGAATTGAGGTGACCTTATCCACATCATTCCATTCCTTTTATAAATATGCCTGCATGTTCCTGTATTTTGATTACTTGGTTGAAATAACTTCTTCTATGCCTTCCTCTTCCCCTCTATCCTTCTACTTTCCTATCACAATATTCTCTAAGAACACACAATGGCCCAATCGTGAGCCCAGCCAAACTAACAAACTATTCTCTAAGAACCTGTCATGTAGTACCCAGGTTAACAAGAGGAAGGCATGAAAGAGAAAATAATTACCAATTACTCCATCAATAAGAGTTCATCTTTTAAGTTAAGGAATTAAGGTAAACCTCTCATTTGTTAATGTAGAATAGAACTATATGTTGAAGTATATGGCAAACTAGGAAGTAAATACCTATTTTGGCAATTTACTTAGGGTACCTCCAAAATACTGTTGATATACTCTACTTCTTAAGAAGAGTTTGGTCTTGACTATTGCTAGATTTTAGCCAGGAATAACTGAGTCATCTATATATACAAACTTCATAGTTTGCTTACCCTGTAGAAGTTAGTCTTGATTTCCTCACGTCATGTTATTATTACAGAGCTTCAGTGTCATTATTAATAATCGAAGGCGTCCTGAACTGTTTTGATACTTTTTTTCCTTTGTTTTATTTCGTACTTGCTATTCCCCATAATAGTAAGCTGAAGTATTTTTTCTTTATGTTTGTCAATGTGTAATGTTAAATGCACAAAACCTCAGACACCCCAAATGATTTTTAATTCAATTAATCAAAATCTAAATACATAATCTAATAACGAAAGACTTCAAAAAAAAAGGTTTTATGGGGTGTTTGTTTTACTGGCATTTCTAATCTTTTCTTGCTCTGCATACGAACGCTCTGTCGAGGGAGTAGTCTGTAGGTATATTACCGTTCGCTGCGCCGCACTGACATTATTTTTATTATTATATTACTATCTACGATCATAAAAAACTAACCATTGCCTTGCTTGTTTAAGAATGTATTTTGGCAAGTATCCGCACGTTTTGGCTTGTCTTATTAATAAATAGACAGGGCAACATTTTATTCAAGATTTTTTTAAATGTGACCCATATTTAAATAAGGTTTACTTGATTTTCAGGTTTTGCGTATTTAACGGTATTATAAAAAAAAAATCCATAATTCCATATTTTCCTTGGTCATTGCATCACGCGTGTATCGACCGATATTTTTTTTTATATTTTTTTAATTGACTTTTTATTTATTAGACACACAAAAATAAGTTACATTATATAAATTAAAAACAAATTAAGAACAACTAAAATTAAATTAATAAAAAAACAAAAACAAAGCGCCCAGGTGGGCCAAAAAGGTCCCCGCTCAGTATATATCGTGACAGCAGATGGTATGCATGCTACGACACTGATTTTCAGCGGGAACCCCTGCTAGGCACTGGGTGTAAACACACACTTGAAGAGAAAAAAAAACAACAAAACACAAAAAAAATATTACATTATTATCATACATTCAAATTAATAAATTAACAAATTAAATATTCTTAGCTTTTAAGATCAGATTTGATTAAAAAAAACAACGATTTACACACAAAAATAAACTCAGTATTGATTTATTAAAATATTTACAGGAATTCAAACAGAAAAATTAGAAAACAATATACACGGTCCTAGTCCGATGTTAACAGAGCGCACGCCGACGGAAAAAGAGAGCGCTCGTTGGTCTGCTTCGGTTTATATAGCCCCGTAGTGTTGCCGTTACTCCGGGGTTGCTAACACGGCCTCTCCTAACGTATCATCGTCCTCGATGATCTCTGGACTTGGTACTTGGTTGGGCAGTTCTTCTGGTGGGCTTGACAAACTTGGCATGTCTCGGCTTGTTCCAGGCTGCAGCTCAGGTGTAGCGGCTGGGATCAGGTCGTCATCACCTGGGAAATGAAATCATATGTTAGGTCTATCGTTCACGTAGCCTGAAACCTAACATTTGCCTGGAATTATGAAATAAGTTAGATATTACTATATCTGAGCGCTATTTCGTGTTTATAAGACGTACATTTACCTATTCCGATGCTTACCAAAGCCTTATACGGAAATCTATCTACTTTCGATGCCTGCCAAGGGCTTACACGAAACATACAGAGTCCGATGCTTACCAAAGCCTTATACGGAAATCTATCTACTTTCGATGCCTGCCAAGGGCTTACACGAAACATACAGAGTCCGATGCTTACCAAAGCCTTATACGGAAATCTATCTACTTTCGATGCCTGCCAAGGGCTTACACGAAACATACAGAGTCCGATGCTTACCAAAGCCTTATACGGAACTCACTCAACTTTCGATGCCTGCCAAGGCCTTACACGAAGCGAATACAACATTCGATGCCTACCAAGGACTTACACTATGCAAATAGTCCGATGCTTACCAAAGCCTTACACGGAACTCAATGCCTTATGCCGAAGCCTTCCAGGACTTACATGTGACTCTTCTAAAATTAGTATAATGTACACAGCGCTATAGTAACACTAACTTAATCATCACTAAAACGTAATACACACTACAACGTAGTCAAAGGAACATAAAACATAGCAAAACACATGCTTACATTAAAAAATTGCGGCACACGCCTCGGGTGTCCATTCACCATCCCAGGACAGCATGTATTCTGCTGCTGCCTGAGTAGTCTTGCCATAGGGGCCCGCTATCAGCTGCAGTTCATAGCGGCCGTTAGGCAGGCAGCTGGTGACTCGATATGGACCCCGTATGCCACTGTCGAGTTTACTTGTAGCTTGAGATGACTTCTTTACAAAAACCATATCGCTCACAGCAAACGCTCGCAATGCCTTTCTACCTCTGTTGACACGTGCATCTTGGTCAGCCTGATTTCGAACCAACCGTTCTTCAGCCCTTTGTCTGCGTAAATCGCGCCACGCTTCACGATTCGGCGTCGAACCGACCACGGTAATATCTCGGACCAGAGCATTGATAGCAGGGGTAGTAGCCTCTGTACCGATTAGCAGATTAAGCGCTGAGCACTGAGTAGTCTTTTGTTTGTAGTATTCAGCACTAACTGGATCTTCCAGAGCGCATTGGACCAGGACTTGTGTTTGCGATTAACTCTAACCATATTCTGAAATTTGAATTGAACGCTCGGCCGGACCTGACCCTTGCCGACTGTTCCCTGAGATACAGGACTTTAATTATACAAAAAGTGCTTATTTTGTAAAATAGAGATCCCCACTTTTGTTAGGTTTTTTATACTGAATCTAGCAAAGACTAACCGGTTGTAACAATATCTCAAAAGTACTTTGAGTATTTAAGCACGAAACAAAGTTGTAATAGTTCATCCCCTTACTATGCGTCACATTATACACACACGCTTTTTCTTACTGTACGTTGACATATACCGGTTCTTATGAACGCAATCGGTACCAACAAGTACGTTAAGGTCTAGGAAGGTTCGACGTTAAATAAACTCCTATGTGTGACGTCAACACAATTGGCTATGTTAATAATGATTAGAACGCATCTCGACTCCATCCAAACCGCGTAATAACTGTACACACGCGTGCGTTCAACACTAAAACTGATTACCTACTAGTTTGAATTTAAAGAAATGCACGAACCACAATCAGTCTCGCTCTCGCGATCACATAAATCGTGTTCGCGCCAAAATTTTACGCGCGCCTTGTTACGCGGCTCGCTCGGAACGTTCCTTAGCAAAACACTTGGCCTCAGTATGTCCCGGCTTCTTACAAAAAGTACACATAATCTTTGACAGTGGGGTAAGATTAGAAAATTCGTGGGTAGTTCTAACTTTGTTTGAGTCAGGAATGCTAGGCTCGTTCTTCGGTCGCTTAGGACAAAATTGACTTTTATGCCCCGTTTGTTTGCAGTTATAACACGATAAAGTTACGTCACTGTTCAAAGCTGAGCGTTTACGATTAAACGAAGAATTAAACTTCGATCCGTAGCTACGAGCGTGGTTCTCGGAAACACTGGCACTTGAGCGATTTGGTTTTGTATAAATTGACAAATGCTCCACAATAGTATCAGGGGTTAACTTCGCGTTAGTGGCAGCCGCGCGGATCTGGGGATCCTTTATGCCGCGTATAATGATGGCGCACAACAAATCGTCACTTAATCCTTTCACAACACGTAATTTTAACAAAGACTTTCGCGCATAGTCTGCGTATGTGGAGTATTTGTCAGATTCAGTACACATCACATTAAAAAGTATATTCGCGACGTCAACACGCCGCGGACACAACGCCTTAAGGGGCTACCCGGATTTTTAGCGCACTTACTAGCGCCACTTTAGTAAAAAAAACATAACTCGTTAAATAAAAGACCAATCAAAAATCTGGTAGATACGATTGTAGTACAGGTTCTATAGTTTATTTAGTACATTTAAATTGTTTCTAAAGTAGTTAACTGTAGTTAGAGTTAGTAAAACTGCTAAATATGGCCACTTTTAGCATTTTTGCTAACTGTAACTGCAGATAACTGTGTTTAATTGAACTTAAACATTGTGTCTAAACCACATAATCAGAGCTACAATCGTATCTACCAGATTTTTGATTGGTCTTTTATTTAACGAGTTATGATTTTTCTAGTAAAGTGGCGCTAGTGTGCGCGTTAAAAATCCGGGTAGCGCCTTAAGTTCGGATTTAAAGTTTGACCAAGTACGGTCGTTACTTGACCAATCGCGCAACCAGGAGCGTGCGTCGCCCTTTAATGAAAGACCCACACGGGCTAAACATTCTTTCTCGTCCCACTGGTTTTGCGATCGGGCACGATCAACCTCGTCACACCACGCACTGACGTCATGAATATTCGGATCAAAATCGGAAATATACGAGGGTCAAACTGAAAGTTCTTAGAACTGGCCACTTATAAACAATATAATAAAAAAAAAAATCTAAAATTTGAAAATAGAACTCTTTGCCAATATTACTGAGTATATATTTCATTCATTTGTCATTTGTTTTACGATTTGGCGGCAAATTGAAAATTGTCTGTGTCACGTCAACATGAATTTAACACGAGAAAACTGGCCACTTATAAACAATATAATAAAAAAAAATTCTAAAATTTGAAAATAGAACTCTTTGCCAATAGTACTGAGTATATATTTCATTCATTTGTCATTTGTTTTACGATTTGGCGGCAAATTGAAAATTGACTGTGTCACGTCAACATGAATTTAACACGAGAAAATTTTCGTGCAATGATTTTTTATGACTTTCGATGTCATTTAAGTCAACAAGAAAGTTATGATAGACTACGATTGGCCTTTCACGATGAAGCCCCATCTCGTGCGACTGTTTACAACTGGTTTAATGAGTTTAAGCGTGGTCGCACTAATCTCACTGATGATGTACGTGAGGGACGGCCTTCTACGGCGACGACTGAAAATAACATCTGTGTTGTGCGGCGTATGATAGAGACTGACAAAAGAGTGATCTATCAGCAGATTCGGACAAGCTTAGGCATCGGTATGAGTCAAGTGCACAAAATCCTCCACGAACATTTAGCGGTCAGGAAGCTTTGCGCCCGGTGGATACCTCATAATTTGACTAAGGCTCAAAAACTCCATCGTGTGGATTGGTGCCGTAAAATGATTGAAAGATTTAACGGAGGTGACTCAAATGCTGTGTTCGACATACTAACAGGTGACGAAAGCTGGATTTACTGTTATGATCCTGAAACCAAAAGACAATCTGCTCAGTGGGTGTTTCCTTTCGAGGAGTTGCCAACTAAAGTGAAGAGAGATCGAAGTGCGGGAAAAAAAATGGTGGCCTCGTTCTTTGGAAGGATAGGTCATTTCGCAACAATTGTGTTAGAGGATCAAAAAACAGTTTCTGCAGAATGGTACACTACCGATTGTTTGCCACTTGTCTTGGAAAAAGTTCGAGAGAAACGACCTCGCAGTAGGATCCTCCTTCACCACGACAACGCCTCGACGCACACCGCCAAGCGAACGATCGACTATTTGGCGACATCAAACGTTGAATTACTGGGTCACCCGCCGTATAGCCCCGACCTCGCGCCTTGTGATTTTTATTTATTTCCAAAAATTAAAGAAAAACTTAAAGGAAAGCGGTTTATGAATGCTGAAGAAGCGGTGGCTGCGTATCGCGATGCCATTGAAGAGACCCCTAAGGACGAGTGGGCAAAGTGCTTTTCCCAGTGGTTCCATCGCATGCAGCGGTGTATTGACGTCAATGGACAATATTTTGAAAAGATATAATAAAACTAATAACTGGCTAATGTAATCAGTTTTTGATTTTCTAAGAACTTTCAGTTTGACCCTCGTAATAATGGTTGGATCTCACCGCGGTTACAGCTTTTAGAGCGTCTATGAGGCGCTCCGTGACGTCCGTCACCGATGACACGCTGCTGGCGGTGCTCGTAGCCTCGCCGCAGGGCGTGGCCGGGGCCAGCTCGGGGACCGCTGGGACAGGCAATGGAGTCAGGGCCTCGCTACCCGCGTCCTCGCCTGTGGTCAGCTCGGGCTGCGATGCTGCACCGGCAGGGATGCTCACGCGTTGCTCCAGCGTTGCCAAACGGTTGAGAATGGCGTCCATGGTCACCGCTAGACTTCCTAAATTGGGATGAGAGGCAGGCGACGGCGGGCGCTCTCGCGGTGGTGCACGTTTTCTACCCGACATGATCGCGAAAAAGAATCAGAAATGGCTATAACGGCCTTAAAGGCACACGATCCCACTTCTGATCTTAGCTTTTAAGATCAGATTTGATTAAAAAAAACAACGATTTACACACAAAAATAAACTCAGTATTGATTTATTAAAATATTTACAGGAATTCAAACAGAAAAATTAGAAAACAATATACACGGTCCTAGTCCGATGTTAACAGAGCGCACACCGACGGAAAAAGAGAGCGCTCGTTGGTCTGCTTCGGTTTATATAGCCCCGTAGTGTTGCCGTTACTCCGGGGTTGCTAACAATATATATTACATGACAAATCCAATCCAATTAATAATAATAATTTTTATCTCAACCCTATTGACGAAAATGACATTAATAAAGTAATTATGACCTTAAATAACAGCAACTCAGAAGGATATGACGGTGTCTGCACTAAAGTAATTAAGGCATGTAATTAAGAAATAGGCAGCGTGTTGGCATTTCTTATAAACCTATCAATGGTCTCTGGTACTTTTCCTGACAGGTTAAAATTTTCTTTGATAAAACCATTGTTTAAAAAAGATGAAAAAAACTGTTTTGGACAATTACAGGCCAATAGCGCTGGTGCCGATTTTGTCAAAAGTATATGAAAAAATCATGTATTCAAAACTAATATCATTCTTTGACAAGTTTCATGTACTAAATCACAGCCAGTATGGTTTTCAGAAGGGAAAATCTACGGCACATGCGGTCTTCGATATGGTAAATGAAACTCTTACATGTCTAAATGCCAATAACTATACAACTGCGCTCTTCTTCGACATGTCAAAAGCCTTCGATTTTGTATCACATAGTTTGCTTTTAGATAAATAAGATAGTTGTGGCATTAGAGGCACTGCTTTAAGTTGGTTTAAAACTTACTTGCAAAGTAGGCGGCAGTCGGTTGAAAAAAGTAGACTTACTAGTAATAATATGGTCGTAGAATACAAATCAGATCCCAGAGAAAATAAGTACGGAGTTCCGCAGGGTAGCGTTTTGGGTCCGCTGTTGTTTTTGATCTATATCAACAATCTTCCGGACGTAACTAACCATAAATGCATACTATTCGCTGACGACATATCTGTGATAGTAAAAACTGATAGTAAATTGACGCTAAGAGACCATATAATTGACATTAATAATACAGTAAAAGCAATAATAGAATGGCTTAAAAATAATAATCTACTTATAAATCTTGACAAAACTTATTTTATAAATTTCAATAACATATTATACCAGACAATGGACATTAATTTTGAAGGACAAAAATTAAAAAGTACAAACACAATAAAATTCTTAGGTATATGGATAGATCAAAAACTAAATTGGAAAAATCACGTTGAAAATGTTTGCAAAAAAAATTAATAGATTCTCATACGCACTCTATAAATTAAACAAAGTAGCGACAAAAAATACAGCACTTACTGCGTACTTTGCCTATGTGGAATCTGTTTTGCGATACGGACTCATTATATGGGGCAATAGCACTGATGCAAGTAAGGCATTCCTTGCTCAAAAAAAATGCATAAGGGCCTTATGTGGTACTGCACCCGATGAGCCTTGCAAACCGCTATTTAAGTCCTTAAAAATATTGCCCCTCCCATGTTTGTACATCCTAGAAATAGCTAAATTTGTGAAGCAAAATATGTATTATTTCAAACAAGCTAAAAATGTGTACACGCGTAATACCAGAAATGGAGATAGACTGGTTACTGACCTGATTCCCAAGAGTGCTCGATTCAGTAAGAACTGCCACTGGATGTGTATGCTCATATTTAACAAAATACCACAAAATATAAAAGACTTGCCCTTTAACCGATTTAAAGGCGCCCTATATAGGTGGCTAAACGAGCATTGTTTTTATAATGTAAATGATTACTTGAATTTGATGTGACATTATGACTTGTTTTTTTTTTGTAACTATGACTTTAATTATTTTATGTGACAATTATTATTTCCAATTTGTAATGTGTTTACACTGACATTCCAATAATTATTTTTAATTTGTTTGAATTTAATGATTTAATGTAGTTATAGTCACTTTGTTATAACAAAAAATATGTATTTGCATGCTATTCATAGATGGCTGGAAAAGCTGAACTAAATGAAATAATAACAAACTAAATGTACCCTTTTCCAAACGCAAATAAACATTAATTTCATTTCATTTCATTTATATATGTCATCTCGCCGGTCTTGTACAGGTCGCGTGGGCGTGCGTTCCAACCCTAGCAATTCTTTCGCTTATTCTTTTTTGGTTGTGTTTGTTATTATCAGGATGAAAGAAAAACATAAAAATTGAGCGAGTGGACCGATTTTCATGATTTTACTTTGTTAGATGGGCCGGGGGGCGAAATAAAGTTCACTGGGTACGCTAGTAAACAATAATTCTATTATTTTCTAACTGTTTTGGTACGGGCCCTGGCAACTTGGCGGAGCCACTATGTTCTCCCGGATTAATTTTTATATTATAACTTGTTCAGGTTATAGCAGTGGCGCGTACGGCGGACCTGGTGTTGATGATGCTGGACGCGACGAAGCCCTACGTGCACAGACAACTGCTCGAGCGGGAGTTGGAGAGCGTCGGCATCCGGCTCAACAAGCCCAAGCCTAACATCTACTTTAAGGTGAGATTATTCAATATTAGAAATCAAAATATACTTTAGCACTGATCCCAAAGTAAGTGGCTGAAGCACTTATGTTGTAGAAATCAAAATTAACAGAGTATCATACATAATACTCAAACCCCGGAGCCCCTCTTCAAATGGGGGTCCCCCAGGGCTCAATATTATTGGGGCCTTTACTTTTCCTGATATCGCACCTTCAGAATTGAATAGACCCAATCCGAAATTTTGACTTTGGGTTATAAACGCTATAAACAACCACTTTCAGACTTTAATTATTACTTATTTTAATCAAAACTAATATCCAGAGTTTGGTCAAATAAGTAAACTTTGAAGTACAATAAAAATATTTCGATATATCTATACCATAGCTGATTATTTCTAAATAAATACACATTTCACAGACTTAAAAACTTTTTTTTTATTAGGTATCTCTAATTCTGAAGGTGCGATATATGTAAACGACCTGCCATTTTATTCCACAAATCTTTGTGAGATAGTTCTGTTTGCTTATGACACTTCTTTGATTTTTAAAATGAAAAGACATGAAGAAAATTGTGGCTAAGTAAACAATACTCTCTCCAAAGTATTGAATTGGTTCGCCACCAATAACTTGTTGCTGAATGCTAGTAAAACTAAATGTGTAAAATTCACTTTGCCTAATGTAAAGCAACTTACACCAAATATTGTACTAAATGGTAATAATCTAGTCTTAATAGACTCCACTGTATTTCTGGGCATTACACTTGACTCAAAATTACAGTGGGGACCTCATATTGAAGCCCTAGCTAGGAGGCTAAGCTCGGCTGCCTTTGCAGTTAGAAAAATAAGGTATCTGAGTGATGTTGAAACGGCGAGGCTTGTGTATTTTAGTTACTTTCACAGTATTATGTCTTACGGTCTTCTCTTGTGAGGTTCTGCTGCAGACATTGATACCATATTTATTTTGCAGAAAAGAGCCATTCGTGCTATTTATAAACTTAGTCCTCGTGACTCCCTAAGAGAGGTCTTTAAGAAAATCAACATATTAACTGTGGCTTCTCAATACATTTTTGACAATATAATGTACGTCCGTAAAAATTTAGATAATTTCATGAAGAAAAGCGACATTCACTCATATAACACAAGAAATAAACACAAGCTTGTCGTTCCTAACTTCAGATTAGTTAAAACTAGTAATTCGTTCATGGGAAATTGTATAAAATTATTTAATAATATACCACACAATCTTGTCGAATTGCCGGTTGATAAATTTAAGAAACACGTTAAAAACACGCTTATGTTTAAAGGCTATTATAAGGTTCAACATTACCTGAACGACACTAATGTATGGTCCGTCCAGCCTGCACCGACTGATGTACTTACCTTTGATGATTTTGATTTTACGGCAGCTAGTGGTGACTTAGTTTGTTCCGGCGTTTCTTCTCAGCACTTGCCTTATTATCTGTGTTCTGTCTCGAAGCGCTGGTAGGGCCCAAAAGATAAGGAGACATGATTCTGCCCCTTCAGGGCACATTTATTTTTATTTTTATTTTATTTTTCATTGTACATTTGACGTTCATAAGTGGCATATTGTGTCCTTAATTGAATAAACAATATTTGAATTTGAATTGAATTTTGAAAAACACCAAACCTAGCTGAGAACCGAGCCTGAGACCATAGAGATACACATTGGCAATACACCTTAAAATTTGGTATACTGTAGTGATATCAACACTCGTTTCTTCTGCGGCGGTAAAAACGTGGGACTGCGACAGTGCACACTTATTTCTCTTTCACACTTATAAGACTTATGGGAATGCGGAGCGTTGCGCCTGTGTAGTGTCGATATCAATACTATAAATACTTATTACTGTTTTTAATAACAATCAGATGATTCATGGACGCAGAGGAAGCAACTGTTTAATATTACTATAGCTATAGCAACTTGAAAATAGAGGTTCGCTATTGTGATAGAACAAAATTCATACAAGCATGTGGAAGTAATAGGATGTTGAAACATAACTAACTCCATCAACCAAGTCACTAAGAACATCTTAGTACCTAAAGGCGACGACGTAGAGGGATTACTTTACTCCCCAAACACAAACACAATCACTAACACAAACTAGAATAAGAGCAATATTGTTTAATATTGTATAGCAAAATCACAAGGATAATAGAATTCCAAAACCTTATAGAATAATACAAATATGTAACAATAATAACAAAAAAAAAATACAACAAAAATATATGTACATATACAAATAAACATAGAAAAAGAAAATAGCAATAATAACAACAACACAAGAAAATATATATATATATATATTAAGTTATCTTAAGTAAAAATAAGAGACGATGTTTAACTTATAAAAGAAATAGCATAAACTAACAACCCTAGTAATAAGTATTGTAAAAAGCACTGAAAATTTTGCGCGGAGCGAAAATAAAAATTAACCCAACATAACAAAAACCTAAATCAAAAAAGGCACGGACCAAAGAGTCTGTGGACTGTAGTTTTATTAATGACAAAATAAATAAAAAAATAGGATGTTGATAACAATATTATCTTTTGTTCCCAGGTTAAAAAGGGTGGTGGACTCTCATTCAATTCCACATGTCAACTCACAAAAGTAGACGAAAAAATGGTGCAAATGATTTTACATGAATATAAAATATTCAATGCAGAGGTAAGCCTTTGATGTGTATTTTTCTCAATTTGACCGAAAATGTATATGTACGTATAATTCTAACACATAGAAGCATGATAATATCTGCTACTTTTAACCAACATCGTTTATAGTAAACGCAAGGACTCGCGATAGGGAGAGCAATAAAACTTGCTAATGAGACTGCGCACTTTTTATCTTTACAAGTGCAAAAGAAAAAACTGTATATGGGTGACGTCATACACAAAAGTTTAAACAATCTTGACATTCCTTTTAGGGCCGATTTTTCAATGGTCAGATAAAACTTATCAGACTGATAAATTATAAAGCGACAGATTTAAAAAAAAAAATCAGTTACGTATGATTGCTGACAATTAGGTGACGTTTTCACATTAGCTATATTGCATTTTGTTTGACGAATATTTCTTATCTGACTATTGAAAAATCAGCCCTTAACCGAAATAATTTATTATAAAATAAGATAAAAACAAAAATCACTGACTACATAAGTAAATCTGTGTTGAACACTGAAATCTTTTTAAATCGAACAGTAAATGAGTTTTACTCACTAATATTAAAGTTATAAAATTATTATAAGATTGTTTACATTATTCGACTAGCAAAGAAAAACAGAGTTTACGTGCGTTTATCGATGCGTGAGTTTATCGTTTTGTATTATTGATAGTACAGTATTATGCGCGTGCGCATTCTAGTTTTAAGAGTGATTCATGGCATGAACTGCCGCGAGTCTTTAGGCTTAGCAAAGGATTAGTGCGGCAGTATGAATGAGGCACAGCTAATGCAGTTATTTGTTAGTACCCAACACCAACGTGCATAATACCTCCACGTCGTTTTTGAACCACTTCACGTGTCATCCTCAAGAGATAATGTCGCTTCGGCGGAGCCCAGACGAATTTAAAACCCTTTTGCAAGAAACCTTTTATACTTTCTCCCCACCAATGATGTGACGCAATATCGAAAAGTCCGTTTTTTTTTGCTTGGCAAATATTGTAAACTACATTTTAAAAACTTTTAAAATAATATCAGTAAATCAAATTAATGAACCATTTAATTTAGAAACGTATGTACGTTGATTTATGTTTATCTATCTATACTAATATTATATCTATATCTATACTAATATTATAAAGCTGAAGAGTTTGTTTGTTTGTTTGTTTGCACACGCTAATCTCAAAAACTACTGGCCCGATTTGAAAAATTATTTTTACGTTGGATAGTCCATTTATCGAGGAAGGCTTTAGGCTATATAACATAAAGATACGACTCATAAGACCACAGCAGAAATGAAAAATGTTGCGAAAACGGGAGAAAGATATTCCTTTTGAGAGCTTCCGCTGCATACGCTGCGGAAACCGCTTAAGTTACACAAAAATCATGTATGACAGGATTGTTCAGCATTAAGAGTTCTATAATAAAGTCCGCGACAGCATATGTCTATCTTTTATGGTTGACTTACTACAACCTTTTTTATGTTAATAAATTTGTTAAAAATATAATGCATTATTTTAGAGGTGTATTATACACACAGGTATTTATTCTTATCAAAATAAATACATTCATCATCACGAGCATTTCATTTAGAACCAAGTTGTCCTTTATATCATTTGATTTCAATACATATCTTAGGAGCTATCACATTTTTAACATAACTCCGCACCAAAATAATGTTCGCAGCTTAAGTACAACGTGCGCTTGCGCTAATCTATACTAATATTATAAAGCTGAAGAGTTTGTTTGTTTGAACGCGCTTATCTCAGGAACTGCTGGACCGATTTGAAAAAATATTTCTGTGTTGGATAGCTTATTTATCGAGAAAGGCTTAAGGATATAAAACATGACGCTGCGACGGGAGGGGAGGGAGTAAACTCAAAACGCGCGGACGAAGTCGCGGGGGACCGCTAGTATAAAATAAAATTATTTAGTATGGGTGAGACCAAGGCAAGTGCATCTATGACGGATTTCAAAATGGGACAGGCTCGTCCAAGAGAAGCCTGCCTGTTCCTTATATTAAAACTATCATGAGTAACGTTTTTTTAAAATATGCATCTGACAACACCAAGCCGTGCTTTCGTACTGAGGATTTTTCTTCCTTTTGTTCGATTATGACGGGGGCGTCCCTCTAAAAAACTCATAAATACATATAATCATCAAAGACTTAGATCATCACACAAACATTCGCCCCATCCTGGATTCGAACCCGCGACGGCCGTCGTAATAGTCACGAGCTCTAACCACAACATCAAACGCGTCGTCTATTTGTTAACTGATGCAGAAGACTTCCGCAAAGTAACTCTTGATTCCATTTATAATTATCCAGGTGCTATTCCGCGAAGACTGCACGCCAGACGACCTGATCGACGTGATCCTGGCGAACCGCGTGTACCTGCCGTGCCTGTACGTGTACAACAAGATCGATCAGATCTCCATACAGGAGGTCGACAGGATAGCCCGGGAGCCGCACTCTATTGTAGTTAGGTGAGGACACTCTTAAACTGTTTGTTATGCTTCTCATCATTTCATATCATCATTATTATAGCCCAAAACTCGTCTACTGCTGAGTATAGCCTTTGTACGAGCTGGCATCGTACATTGGAAGAACCACGGCGTCAGCCAGCAGCTGCTGCGGTCGCTTAAGTCGTGGATCCAGCTCGAAGGTGTACAGGCGGGAAAAAGTCCCGTCTGTACAGTAGGTACACAGTCTGGCCATAAATACTGTTACAATTAAAAATAAGAAAGATATTACAATTGAATTTGGAATCTGTCATTTTTATACGATTGCTCATTGTGTTTTATAATTTTGGCGCCAATACATTTTATAATATTTTGCGATATTAAAATGGAGTGGAGTGATAAAGAGAACCGAATCGCTGTGATTGCATTACACAAAGTTGGTATGGAGCCAAATGCAATTTTTAAAACTCTCCATATGCTTGGTATTAGTCAAATGTTTGTGTACCGGGCTATCAATAGGTACAATGAGTCCTCTGTTTGTAACAGAAAGAGATCTGGCCGTCCACGTAGTGTTCGTACGAAAAAGGTGGTCAAAGCAGTAAGGGAAAGAATTCGCAGAAATCCTGTCCGAAAGCAAAAGATTTTATCTCGGGAGATGAAGATAGCACCCAGAACCATGTCGCGTATTTTAAAAGATGACTTAGGACTTGCAGCCTATAAGAGACGCATTGGTCATTTTTAACTGATTATTTAAAAAAGAATAGGGTGGTAAAATCTAAAAAACTACTGGAGCGGTATTCAAAGGGAGAGAGGTCACAGAAAAATTTTGTTTACGGATGAGAAAATCTTTACAATTGACCAACATTTTAACAAACAAAATGACCGTATTTATGCTCAAAATTTTAAGGAAGCTTTCAAATTAGTCGGCAGAGTGCAACGTGGGCATTACCCGACTTCAGTGATGGTTTGGTGGGGTGTTACTTGAAGGAGTGACTGAGCCTTATTTTTGTGAAAAAGGTATCAAAACATCGGCACAAGTGTATTTTAAGATACCATTCTTGAGAAGGTAGTTAAGCCCCTTAACAAAACAATGTTCAATAACCAAGCATGGTATTTCCAACAAGACTCGGCGCCGGGTCATGAAGCTCGGTCCACGCAGTCTTGGTTGGAAGCGAACGTTTCGGAAAGAGTGTGTGCTTCTATTGATAACTGGCCTCAACGTTTAAAGGACTGTATTGCAGCCAATGGATGCCACTTCGAATAAGCTTTTTATATTTTAAATTGTTTTATATATATGTTTAAAACTAACACACTGTAAAAGTAATAAATATTATTTGCATTTAAAAAAAACTTTGTGACAATATTTATGGCAAGACTAGGTATAATTTACTCTTGCATCCTTTTAAATAAATTAAGACATTCTAAAAAAAACTACTTCTCTACTTACAGTATTACTCCCTTATTACTATTATTCCCCATTAACATAATTAAAATAATGGTCATACTCAGAATCTTATCGGAAGATGTTACAGATGATTTAAAAATGATTGATGAATGATGATTTCATCATATTTGCTCAAAAACGTGTCAATTTTTCAGTTGCAACATGAAGTTAAATCTGGACTACTTGCTGGAGACGTTGTGGGAGTACCTGTCCCTCATCCGAGTGTACACCAAGAAGCCCGGCCAGCCGCCGGACTTCGACGACGGACTCATTTTGCGGAGGGTACGTAGTATTTATACTAATAATTACTGATACGATAATCGGATGCACATTTACTTAAAGTTGAGATGTTGACTATTATGGAAAGCACTTTTAAATCGTAAAAATCCCGGAATTGCGAAATTACACATTTTGTTTTTTATACTATGTGATAACATCGAGGATAGGTATATTTACTTATTTTAAGGTGTTGTATATTACTAACTTTGTAACTCTTTAAATGTGTTTTATATAAAAAAAAGAAACTGGGATTTCAGAATCGACAAATCTAGTACTTTTATTAAGAACCAAATTGGGTGTACAACTGTGTGTGTGTATGTACTGTCTACTGTTCTTTTTGAATTTAACATACCCATAAACATTCTAAGCCATACTCATAAACTGACGTGGAGCTTAAACTTCAAGAACATTCATATTAATAATATGTAATCACGGAGTCCTGTTTATTTTCTAAATAAAATAACACTATAATGCTAAAGACGTCGTTCCCTCACCATGTTACAAACTAGTTTTACATTTCCGAAGTTACTGAAATCCCAGGATTTATATTTAAATTTGTTTTTTTAACAAACCGCCTCCATAATATCATAGCCAAAAATGAAGTTTGGGTAAATATGCATTCAAATATCCGATTACTGCTTACAATATAAAGCTAAAGAGTTAGGTTGTTTGCTTTTCTAAACGCGCTAATCTCAGGAAGAACACATATTTTTTCATTTCTTCTGTTCGGAAAATTGAACTTTCATGTGAAGATAGACGGGTGGAAAATAGCTTTTCCATCCCTAGGGTGGAAATTAATTAAGTTTTAATTGCTACGATCAGACATGGAGCTAAATGTAATTGAGTTACATTATATTAATAAAAATATTAATAAAATAAACAAGCTTTTCATATTTTTAAGATTTGCTAAACATTAAAAGCGTGTTTATTATGGTCACTGATTTGAAAAATGTTCAATTGGTTTAATTTTTACAATTTAAAATCTATAAATATATTTTGGTTTCCCGCCATACATAGTCACTTTTTTTTTCATTTTAAATTGTCACATTTTGTTTGTCTTTGATGATATTTTTTTAGTTTGGTCGATTATTGCATAGATTATTAAGCAGGCGGAGGCGACTTGCCGCCATTTTTGTTGTTCATTAATCTTCTTACTTACTCCCACCTTTAGCTGTCATTGCGCTATCTCATGATCATGAGGCAAAATTGAACCTGGAATTTGACATAATCTGTGGTAGTTTTGGTGACAAGTTACCTTGTTTTCGCAAGGTTGCGTTGTTCTCCTATTATTATTGTCTGTGAGAAAAAATCGATCGATATTTTTAACAATGATTTGATATATTTGATATCGTCCGCGTTTTATGTACTCTGTTGTCTTCCGTGCCTTTACTGTCCTTCTAATTTTGTGTTTTATGTATAACGACAGTAAACAAACTGATATGTGATGTAAAAACTTGAGATTTCATCTCTCGCCAAACAACATAATATCAAAATAAATTTATTTATTTTTCCTCACAGTCGAAATGAAAAATAGTATGTATAACTCGGGTGAAAGAACCCATTTCACTCTCGAATTATTAACGCTATCACTCCGTTCGAGTGCCAAGAACTTCTCGAGTGAAATGGGTCACTTTCTCCCCTTGTATAACAATCTACTATTGTGTTGGATTGGTGTATTTTTTGGGGAAGACTATTAAGACTAAGGCTATAAGAAGGGTAAGGCTATAAAACATCACCCTGCGACGGGAGGGGAGAGAGCAAACACAAAACGCGCGACCGCAGTCGTGGGGGACCAGTACCGTTTTCGGTCACTCGCAGAACTTTTAGTTCTGCAAGTGACCGCGAGAGGCGCTGTGCAATTTTCCATAGACTTATTTCCGTCGTCACTCATGAGTTAAACCGCTGCAAATTCATAGTAACGGTACAACTAGTAGTATCATAAAGTAGACACGAGGATTCTATGGTCATCTCAAAGAAAACTTAATTCTCTTTAGTGCATTTTCAATCAAGTAGCTTAAAACTAGCCTATCAAAATATCACAATAGTATGTGACAAGTTGCATCTGTCGTATGTATAGAATTAATTAATAATGTTTTTAACACAACACCTGTCTTGACTGTTCTGTACACACTTTTCAAATACTATTTTATAACTTCAAACTCCAAACACAGTCTTAAAACAATCTCAACAATACTGTTATCATCTCATTCATCATGAGTAGATTTGCCATTTCATTCATGTACCTCCTAATCTACTAACGCATCAATCTTTTAAACTGTTGTTTTAGTTTTTGTAAGTGTACATGACTTGAATAAAGAGTTTTTCAACACACTTGCTCAGAACGACGTTTTTAATCCACCGATTTTTGGCTCATAATTATAGATATTAAACACGCGTGCTTTTTCAGTATATTATTGAACTAGTGCCTTTAGTTTATTAACTCGACCAATTTACATATGTACCCTAGTACCAAGTCGTAAGTAAGAAGAAGAAGAAGCGATATCATTTGGTCGGGTTATAACTTTTATTTTAGCAACAAACAGTATTTATGCGAAAAAAACAGTATCTACATATTTATTTCAATAAATGAGTTTTATTAGTGATAATTTTCGATATTTATTTAATATTAATAAAGCTGGATATAATCCAAAAATAACTCGAAATCATTTAAAATCTTCTGTAATTTGTGTTTTAAACACTAATTATTACATTTTTAATCTTGGCTGTTGGCCGATCTAGTTCGCGCCTTAGCCTTGCGCGCGCGTCGGTATCGCGGCAAGAAAAAAAAAACAACGCGCCATTTTTCGTAAATAATTTGAGTCTTGTTTTTTCCTTGCAAGTGTGTTGAAAAACGTCGTATGAAACACGTGTGCCTGTGACCATAATATACGCGGCTTTCTTATGGCCCACTCGCTTTCGCTTGTGCGCACACAATATCGCCTTGTATATAATGGTCAACTTAGCACTCTTGTATCATAATGTACTAGAGATGCGCCGAATGATCGGCCGAATATTCGTATTCGGTACATTCGGCATATTTTGTTGTGTTTGTATTCGGCCGAATATTCGGATGATTTGCCGAATAATTACCGAATATTAAAAGTATTGCTAACATTTAAAAAAATATTAAATTAAACGGTAAGGTAACCTACTTAATTACTAAATAAGTGTGGTTTATTGCGAAAGCTTTGTATAGTTTTTAAAAAGAAATAAAAAATAGAGAAGATATTATGCGAGAGTTGCACACACAAAAGAGCGATGCATCGACTGAGCGAGTCGCGCTAGCGCAAAGAGGGGGCTAGGCAGAGAGGGGACGGTAGCAACCGCCGCCCGGCTCATGCAGAGCGTCGTACCGACATGTACAAACCTGTTTACCGCGCATTATTGAACCGAATGGTTCGGCTGAATATTCGGTTCGGTAAATTTTGAACCGAATTTTCGGGCGAACATTCATATTCGGTTGAATCTACATGCGGTGCATCTCTATAATGTACTATTCTATTTCATTCCCGTTCTCCTCAGGGTGTGAACGTGGAGCACGTGTGCCACGCGATCCACCGCACGCTGGCCGCGCAGCTCAAGTACGCGCTGGTGTGGGGCACCAGCACCAAGTACTCGCCGCAGCGCGTCGGGCTGTCCCACCCCGTCGCCGACGAGGACGTCGTGCAGCTCATCAAGAAGTAGAACTGGAGTACGGACGAATATGCTCCTAGTGTTCTCAGTGTTGATTTTGTATTTTTAAAAGATGAAATAAGAAGCCAAAGTCGGGCAAATGGGAGTCGGACGAGCACACTAAGGATGCCGATTTTTAACTACTTAGCCAAAATACCACAATATTTTGTTGACAGCAAATATAACTTAGTGTTTCATAGTATTTGTAATAACAAAGTTATGAATTGAAAATGTGTTCAATCTTAAAAAGTACTAGTTCGATCTCGTTCAAACCATTTTTTGTGAATAGACTTTCATCGAAGATTGGTCAAGATCTATCATGTATTTTTTTTCTTCAAAATGTACACTCGCTTAGTTTAAAAGTAGGATGGGGGACGCCCATTTTACCACTTTGGAAGCATCTTTCTTTTAAACGTAACAATTTTAGAGAAAATGGTTTTTGGAACTTCGATGTCATTTTATAAGACCTATCCATAGACACCCTACACGCATAGGTTTGGCAAAAAATACATTTTTATGTTTTGTTACATGTATGCATGCCTCTTAAATACCATCATTTTTTATTTTTTATATGAAAATCGTAAAGCGGTTAACACTAACTAAGTTTCAACTGTGTTATACTAATAGTTTCAGAATAAAGTGCCTGTGACACACGAACAGACCGACAGACTTGACGAAACTATAAGTGTTCCGTTTTTGGCTACGGAACCCTAAAAATTGCGCACGGGCGGGACTCGAGCCTGCATCTTCTGCCTAATCGGGCCAACTCTCTTTCCAACTGTGCTAGGCTAGTGCTACCGTGCTGTCGTCGATCCGACCGCGCGGAATTTTTGATCCGTTATGGGTACGTCATTACTTGTGACGTCAGCGCCATCTACCCGTCAGTTTTGCATCAGTGGGCCAAGTAGTTATTAATTACTGAATAAATTCAACTAGCCAAAATATGCAGATTTGAGTCTCGCCCGTGTGCAACTTCTAGTTTCTTATTTCATCTTATAAGAATGCTCGCCTATTTCAAAATGTCAAAAAAAGAAACATGTCTTCTGCCGAGCCTTGCGATGATGGCAGCCACGCGCGATTTTTCGTAATAAAGGTTTTTGCCCATACCATGACCGTGCTAGGAACGAGTCAGGCACGAAAAGCAGCACCTTCCCCATTAAACCCTTGTGATACCCGTATGTAATATGTTTTGGTGGTAGTTAGCATACCGCGATTCATTTTATATTTTGTGGGCAAGGTGGCTAAAGTTCTGGATCTAGAAGTGTCTCTCTGTCTGGACCATGGTGTAGTGGAAAAATAGCTTTATGCGTGCGGCTGCAATATGCGCAATGGATACCTACCTTGGTTGCTTTCTCAAGCATCCTGTATCCGATACATAATTGATTCGAATCAATGGTAGAGAAAACAATCTTGTATCATTCAACTAACTTTTTATTAAGTTATCTTTCTTGAGATTTCAATTTTGAACCTATGGTAAAAGCATATCTTTTCACTAGTATCATCTTCTACTGACTGCCATTTGATATTTTATGTGACAAAACTAAAATATGCCGTGATGGTAAGTGTCTAATGTGGCATTTACACGTTTATCAGTCCAGGCCAAGCTTTCATTTTACAGAAAATTGATTTTCTGTCAATATCCCACACATTATGACTATTGAAGTAAAATTTTTATTTCTGTAATTTATTAATTGTATTATAATTTGTACATCTTCATAAATATCTACAAAAAAACTCTATTAAAAAATATTACAATTGACTTCCAAATTAATACTGATATTGTTTTGGTAGATAGCTAGGCCTACAACTTATCAGTTTTAATCTTAGTACATAGCGTTAGATGCGTGGTTCACTGATTTTCTAGTGCTGACATAGAATATACTCATGAACAGGAAATGCCTTATTTTTTTGATATGAAGTTACTGAAATAATTATTCAGCACATTACTTAAATATATAAAAGAGACTGATTTTGGCAATGCTAGCCAATGTGGTTCAATAATAATAAATTGCAATAGTTGATAATCCAATGTAATTCAGCAATAACCTAAGCAGATTTGTGTTCATATTTGAAAATGTGCTCAAACAATAATATTTGAAATGAGGTTGCAACCAGTTTATTACTGGAATTTTATTTTTAGGAACATGCCCCAATATTTTTACATTTGCCGTGTTGGATATATACCTATTGATTATGATAATTTGATGAAATCAATTTAGTGTGCCTTCTGATTTTCAAAGAAACATACAATCTCAACAGTTTAGTAACAAAAATCATCCCATACAATAGTAAAAACTAAAGAATAGTAGTTATAGTATTTGGCAATAATCATTTATGTAATGTTAGTTCTATTTGTTACTATAATAACAGTTTGTACAGGAATTCAAAGTCATTGTATATACTCTACTTTTGCATTGAAATAAATATGATGTAAAATGCATTATTGTTTTATTTTACCTATAGCTAAAAATAAAACAAAGCAATTAACCAATATAATTAATTTAATTTCATCACTTAAATACTTATCATACATTCAATAATAGGTTGGTAAATAACATTATAACTCAAGTGTATGTGAACAAGACACAATAGATATTGCGACTGCTCGGGTGTTGAAGTATTAATAGTTGAAACAGCCTCTGTATGAAGAACATTTTTATCCATATCAGTAGTAATACAACCCCACCAGCCAATTTTGTTGAAAGGAAAGTATTACAATGTATAAATGAAATTTTCTACACTTAACATGAAAATGTAAACATAAAAAGCTGTCACATTTGAGACTGCAAAAGTCTTCAATGAATCTTCTCTTTCTCTGCATAAGTGTTAAGTAGATCACTTTCAACTGTAGCAAGTGCCCACTTGTGTTCTGTGATCTCAAGAGCCTCCCACTCGGCTTTGAAGGCTGCCTTTGGGTCTGGAGGCATCGCCATGGCTGCACCAGACATTTGTTCTTGCATAATCTTTGACTGATCGGCAGCTGTGGTGAAAATGACAAAATACAGGTATATTGATAATGCATAGATTTTATATCTTTTTAATTAATGGTCATATTTTTCAGTTAATAGAAAAAGCAAAAAGTACATACCATTGTTCTCACCAAGGACTAGAGCATAAATTGTTCGAAGGCCAAAGACATTAAGGAAATACCATGAGGCCGATGAAACCCACGATGCATCTAGGTATGCTAACTCCACTCCACGCTGAAGCATGGGCTTGAAGCGAAGCGTCAGTGGGAATGGCACCTTTGCTGTAAACCATTAAATATTTTAACACATTTTTACATTAAGTAATTTAGTTCAAACAGAACACAATCTAAATTAACTGTAATAAGTCTCAGCATTTCAAAATATAAGTTTAGTAGCCTTATATAATTAAATTGAAATATGAGTTACCATTTCAAGCTGAACTTACTCGTAAGGAAACCACTGAACATCCAATTGATCCAACCACCAATAACTATCATGGGCAGGACATTGGTCACATTGCCTTTCAACATATCAGTCATCATGCCAGGATCTGTCATGGGATTCTGTAAGTAAAAATTTCCAATATTTATAGCTTTTTTTTTGCATCCATTTAGTACCATTGCTGATACCTATCAGCAATGTATTCAAACTATAATAAGTCATTTGACAAACATTCCTCTTCATAAGCAGAGGGGCTATAAAGAAGAAAGATTACAAGTACCTGAGATGCAGCAGCTCTCTTTTGAACCTTGAAGTAACCAGTTTCCTCATTGTTGAACCAATGTCGACGCATAGCAAATGACTGTCTGGGCAGATATTTTCCATTTTCACGGAGCAAGCGAGCTCTTATCATTACTTGACTGAAAAATGAAAGAAATCAGTAACTTGTGGAAGTTTTTAAATAATATGTTCATAGGTTAGAATGTTAGATACACTTTTTTTTTTTTAAGGAAATAAAGATAGGTAAATTATTGAAACCCAAGTAACGAACCTGTCTTGAACTTGGAGAAGCTCGATTTTCTTCTGGGAAGACAATATAATCGAAACATAATGCCTTACGATACCAACCAAGAAAGTGATGATAACAATTGGGAGGAAAACCCATAATCTTATCTTTGGATCTAAAAGTAGTTCTGCCATAGTTTATATGGCACAATGTTAATTTTTTTAACACACGACAATAGTCAAATTTATTGTAATTAAGATAAAATAGTGTTTTTTTACTATTAAATGATATGAATGACAATAAATGTCACAATTATTGCGACATTTGACAGAGGCTGCGTTCCGTATTGCGCTGACAGCGAAAATATCACTGATATCGCGCTTACAAACCGTTCCGATTTGGCGTTAGCGAGTCAACGATAGCTGTAGTGACGTCACGGCTGACGTCACTATCACCGCCATCTTGCGTTCACAGTGCAATCGTTTTGCTGCGTTAGCACCGTGAGCGTCTAAGAGCGGACTGTCACATTGACGCATTTGACGTCTTTTTGCTTCAAAGAACAGCAAATGTGATCTAAAGCCGTTCCGAAATGAAATCGCGTCAACAGCGCTGTCAGCACGCTAATCAAATCGGAACGGCTTTTGACGCTCACAGTGCTAACAGTGATATTGGCGCAATACGGAACGCACCCAGAGTGGAATACCACCGGAAGTTGCTCAAGGCTGCGTTCCGTATTGCGCTGACAGCGAAAATATCACTGATATCGCGCTCACAAACCGTTCCGATTTGGCGTTAGCGAGTCAACGATAGCTGTAGTGACGTCACGGCTGACGTCACTATCACCGCCATCTTGCGTTCACAGTGCAATCGTTTTGCTGCGTTAGCACCGTGAGCGTCTATGAGAGGACTGTCACATTGACGCATTTGACGTCTTTTTGCTTCAAAGAACAGCAAATGTAATCTAAAGCCGTTCCGAAATGAAATCGCGTCAACAGCGCTGTCAGCACGCTAATCAAATCGGAACGGCTTTTGACGCTTACAGTGCCAACAGTGATATTGGCGCAATACGGAACGCACCCCAAATGTAAGGCTGCGTTCCGTTTTGCGCAAATAATACTGTTAGCACGGTGCTACTAAGGCTGCGTTCCGTATTGCGCTAACAGCGAAAATGACACTGATATCGCGCTTACAAACCGTTCCGATTTGGCGTTAGCAAGGCTGCGTTCCGTATTGCGCTGACAGCGAAAATATCACTGATATCGCGCTTACAAACCGTTCCGATTTGGCGTTAGCGAGTCAACGATAGCTGTAGTGACGTCACGGCTGACGTCACTATCACCGCCATTTTGCGTTCACAGTGCAATCGTTTTGCTGCGTTAGCACCGTGAGCGTCTAAGAGCGGACTGTCACATTGACGCATTTGACGTCTTTTGCTTCAAAGAACAGCAAATGTGATCTAAAGCCGTTCCGAAATGAAATCGCGTCAACAGCGCTGTCAGCACGCTAATCAAATCGGAACGGCTTTTGACGCTCACAGTGCTAACAGTGATATTGGCGCAATACGGAACGCACCCCAAGTCAACGACAGCTGTAGTCACGTCACGGCTGACGTCACTATCACCGCCATCTTGCTTTCACAGTGCAATCGTTATGCCGCGTTAGGGTGCGTTCCGTTTTGCGCCATTATCACTGTTAGCACTGTGACCGACAAAAGCCGTTCCATTTTGATTAGCGTGTTGACAGCGCTGTTGACGCGGGGTGCGTTCCGTATTGCGCCAATATCACTGTTGGCACTGTGAGCGTCAAAAGCCGTTCCGATTTGATTAGCGTGCTGACAGCGCTGTTGACGCGATTTCATTTCGGAACGGCTTTAGATCACATTTGCTGTTCTTTGAAGCAAAAAGACGTCAAATGCGTCAATGTGACAGTCCGCTCTTAGACGCTCACGGTGCTAACGCAGCAAAACGATTGCACTGTGAACGCAAGATGGCGGTGATAGTGACGTCAGCCGTGACGTCACTACAGCTATCGTTGACGCGCTAACGCCAAATCGGAACGGTTTGTAAGCGCGATATCAGTGATATTTTCGCTGTCAGCGCAATACGGAACGCAGCCGCGATTTCATTCCGGAACGGTTATTTAGCACATCGTAAGCGAGCGAAATGTTTTGTAATAAATGATAACCTAAGACCTTGCTAAAAACAAAGAAAGAGTACCAAATAAGTAATTAATTATAAATTATTATGGATATTCATGAAATAAATACTGTATTATTAGACAGCGATGATGATTGTGACATTCAGTCATCATCGTCTTCGAAAGAAGATGATGAGGATTTCGCAGTAGGTTACCAGTAAGAAATCTAGAGAACTAATCCCTAGAATAAAAGGGTATGTGAATTTTGTTGCATCCAAGTACAACTCAAATAGGAATGGTTAGTAAGCGCGATATCAGTGTCATTTTAGCTGTTGTAAATAGTACTGTTAGCACTGTGAGCGACAAAAGCCGTTCCGTTTTGATTAACGTGCTGACAGCGCTGTTGACGCGATTACATTTCCGAACGGTTATTTAGCGCATCGTAGGCGAGCGATTTGTTTTGTTATAAATGATAATCTAAGACCTTGCTAAAAACAAAGAAAGAGCCTAATAAAGTAATAATAAGTTATTATGGATATTCATGAAATAATTACTGTATTGATGATTGTGACAGTCGGTCATCATCGTCTTCGGAAGAAGATGATGAGGATAAAATATCTAGAGAGCCAATACCTAGAATACAATTATTTTAAAGTTGCCTCCGAGTACAACTCTGAAACATTAAATTACATTTACTGTTCTTTGAAGCAAAAAGAAAACGTCAAATGCGTCAATTCGACAGTCCGCTCACGGTGCTAACGCGGCAAAACGATTGCACTGTGAACGCAAGATGGCGGTGATAGTGACGTCAGCCGTGACGTGACTACAGATATCGTTGACTCGCTAACACCAAATCGGAACGGTTTGTAAGCGCGATATCAGTGACATTTTCGCTGTTAGCGCAATACGGAACGCAGCCTTAGACTAACGCTACGCCTTATGTTAACAATTAAAGGTGAACGCACATTTATCCGAGCCAAACGCCCCGAACGAAACGAATTTTAGAATTCTTGAGATGAAATCTAATGAAACCTCGCACACTAATCCGCGTCGAATCGTCCGAATCTGGAAGAACCCCAGTACTTAATCCTAGACGAATTCGGATGACGTAATCAGATTCGGCGCGGCTAATGCCGACTCGGAAGACTCGCCGGGTATTCAATTCTTACTCACTCCCACCTTAGATGTCGTCATAGCGCTATCTCATTCTTTCTTCGATGCGGTTGATTCGGCCGAATCGGCTAAGTGAGCTCGGCTCGATGTGTGTTCACGTTTAAGGTACGCACATTTATACGAGCCGAACGCGTCGAATGAATCGAAGTCAAGCAGGCCTCGCACATATAATTGACAACATTTCATTTTTGTAAAGGTATAAAAAATCGAAAACCATTTCAAGATTTTGCATTTCTAAACACTGAACATTTTTTCAGTTTTTTTTCTGCTTTTTTTAAAAAGTTAAATGAAAAAGACTGAAAAGCACATGGAAGTTGGCATTTCACAGGTTACGCCTTTTCAATGACATTTCATGCAGAAAAAAAATGAACTTTGAGCTTGCTGTCAGTTGTCACTTTGACGTTTAGTGTTGTTGTTGTTTCCGGTATTGTATTGGACATTATCGATAAATTACGGTGTGGTAAATTAAAGATTACACAGAAGAAACAAATTTTTAGTTCAGATACGAAATAATCATCATGATTCCTCAATCGAAATATGATTGATATTTGTAGTTATGAGAAAATATTGGAGTAATTTTCAGACATCATAATAATATTAAATAAGAAAGGTTGCTGCGTTGTTTTGTTTGGTTACTTTTAACATAACTTAAATTAGGTAATGTTACATAATAAAGTAACATTCAATACTCAATGGATATGTTACGGCTAAAGGTAGGTGTGAACATAAACTTAAGATTGAAATCAAAAAAATCAAAATCAAAATCAAAAATATTTATTCAATTTAGGACACATTATGCCGTGAACACTTTTGAACGTCAAATGTACAGTGAAAAATAAAATAAAAATAATTGTGCCCCGAAGGGGCCGAATCATGTCTCCTTATTTTTTGGGCCCTACCAGCGCTTCGAGACAGAACACAGACAATTAGGCAAGTGCTGAGAAGAAACGCCGGAACAAACTCAGTCACCACTAGCTGCCGGCCGGCTAAACCTAGGTTTATCGTCGACTAGGTGTTAATGTTAGTTTTTTCTATCTTTAGCCGGCTAAACTTAAGCGTAACTGCAGGCCCCTGGCTAAAAATGTAGAAGGAAATGGAAAAGGAAACAATGTAATTATGTTTACTATTTTGACACGAAAACTTTAATAAAAATAATCACTTTCATTACGCTATTTACAAAGATGTCGCAATACTAAACCAAAACATTGCCACGTGTGCGCGCGTTGTCTCCCCACCGCCCCCTCAAACTCTCCGCAGGCCCGGCGCGCACATCGAATACATTTTTAGCCGGTTCGTTTCGGTTAATGAGCGTGTACATTAACTGGCTAAAGATGGAATATCACGACGCAAACTAACATGTTATCGAACTTTAGCTGCTTCTCGACGATACACCTAAGTTGAGCCTAGCCGGCTCAACTTTAAGTTTATGTTCACACCTACCTTTAGCCGTAACAGATATACCATTGATATCGACATCTTAATTCTACAGACCACAACACTGTAGACGTCAGATATTTTTATATCGAATATAGCAAAGACGTGACCTCGAAACATCCAACGTCCTGTACTTACGCTCTATTAGAATGGAGACTTTTTAAACAATTATTATTAGAGAAAATACTAAAAAGAAATGAAAATGAAAAAATACGGGTACCTTCATTTTTGAAGTTCTTTCAGGAAAAAAATAAAAATGGGCATATGAAAATTTTGAAATGTTGTCAATTATCCGATTCGGCCAAATCGACCGGGTCGGACGCATCGACCACGTCGAAGAAATCATAAGTGTATTTTCTTTGTTAGAGAAAATAAAAAAATAAAAAACGCTTTTCCAAAAAAATATGATAGTGCCCTGTTTCTCTGATTACAAAGACACAGTTAAAATATAATCACTTAAAACGATTTGATTTGATTTTATATATATAATATATATTTAGAATTTTTTATATGAAATCTCATGAAACCTCGCATCCGCGTCGAATACCTAGTCTGAATCTGGAAGAACGGAAGTCTGATCTGGAAGTCTGGAAGAACCCTAGAAATCCACATATAAATTCGGATGACGTTATCAGATTCGGTGCGGCTAATGCAGTAGACTCGGAGGGTTCGGACGACTCGCCGGATAAAATCTTCATACTCACTCCCACATTAGATGTCACTCATAGCGCTACCTCATGATTTCTTCGACGCGGTCGTTTCGGCTAAATCGGTCGAATCGCCGGATAAAATCTTCATACTCACTCCCACCTTTAGATGTCACTAATAGCGCTATCTCGTGATTTCTTCGATGCAGTCGATTCGTCTGATGCGGTCGATTCGTCCAATGTGTGCGATGCCTTCTTGACTTCGATTCGTTCGGCGCTTTTGGCTCAAATAAGTGTGCGTTCACCTTTATGGTGTTGCTGCATCTGTCTGTGTTCGGGGCACTACTCACTATGAAGAAAACACTAACTTTTACAGTACTATTTATTGATTAACACAATCTTCTTACTAATAAACTACTACTCAAATAAAAGTAAACATGGGATGGGTCTAGTGACTCCAAGAAAATAAAGACGTCGCGCGAGGTAACCGACACTCAACGCCATCTAGCGGCGCGCGTGCGAACCGAACTCCACAACATACTCCCCCCCAAAGGACGATGTCCTTTCAAATCTCCGGCAAGGGGCAAAGTTTTGAAACAGTCCGTGTATAAATTCCTGATTGGGTACGGACGTCATAAGCTCTTGTCAAATTGTCTCGTCCAGGGTGCTTCGCTACTATCCGACCCAACATCCATTTGCTCGGTGGATAGCGAGAATCTTTTAGCAATACTAAATCATCAATTTGGAATTCTTTCTGTGGTGTACGCCATTTTGGTCGTTGTTGCAGTCTGGTGAGGTATTCTGATTGCCACTTCTTCCAAAATGTTTGTGTCATCGTCTGAATCAGTTGCCATCTTGTGAGGGAATGAAGGTTCATGTCTGTCAGGTCTTTTTCTGGATATGCAACTAAATGCTCGCCAATTAAAAAGTGTGCTGGAGTTAATGGCTCTAAGTCTCTTGGATCATTACTGAGAGGCGAAAGGGGTCGAGAATTGAGACAAGCCTCAATCTGTGTCAGCAGCGTGCTCATTTCCTCAAAAGTTAGGGTGCTGTCTCTGATCGTGCGTTTTAGGTGGAATTTAATCGACTTGACACCGGTTTCCCACAGCCCTCCGAAGTTTGGTGATCCAGGAGGTATATACTTCCATCGAGTGCCTTCTTTGTCCAGCAAGGAAGACAGTTTCTCGGGTATGTTAGCTGCGCCCTGTTTCCACATCTCTAATAATTCTTTACTTGCTGCGACAAAGGTGGTTCTGTGGTCACTCCACATTTCTCTGCATACACCTCTTCTTGATATCAGTCGTCGATAAGCAGCCAAAAATGCGTCCGTAGTCATGTCACTGACAAGCTCAATATGCATCGCTTTCGTAACCATACATATAAAGATCGCAATGTAGGATTTGTGTGATTTGCTGCCACGACCTTTGCTCATTCTTGTGCTTATTGGGCCAGCAAAGTCAACACCGGTAATAGAAAAAGGTCTAGATGGCTTAACTCGACACTCAGGTAGGTCTCCCATTAATTGTGTTCTGTTGGCTGTTCTCAATCGAGCGCATTTCATGCAGTTTCTCGCAAATCTTTTTACAGTGTTAGCAGCGTCAATCAGCCAATATCTCTGACGAAGGTAAGCCAACATCATTTGCGGACCACCGTGCAGCGTCTTTTCATGAGCTTCCGAAAGTATAAGTGGTAGTAGTATATTATTTTTTGAAATGATCGTCGGATGTTTGCTCAAGAATTCAATATCAGCATGCTTTAACCGTCCTCCTACTCGTAACACGCCTTTTTCATCGATAAAAGGGGTGAGTGAAGATAAACGGCTTTCTTTCTTTAAAGGCTTTTTGTTGCTCAATTGATCTATTTCCTCTGGAAACTCAATTCTCTGTGAGAGCTTTATACAGACGGTAAGTGCCTCTTCGCGTTCATTGTGTGTTACAAATGCAGGTAAACTATTTTATCTCTCTGTTCTTTTCTTTCAGGTGCAGCCATCTCCGGATCCAGGCGACAACTGCAAGCAGCTTCGTCCAGGTAGAATATCTCTTCATCAAGGTAAGTATGGGGTCAACTTCTTCCGTTTTCGTAACATCTAATGTCGTTGCAGCGCAGATCTTAGTCTCTCTCTTCTCAAGATTAGTTTCTGGTATCTCACAGGTTGGTAGCTCTAGGTTTCTCTCTCGTAGAAATAACGGACCATTCCACCAAAGCTCATTATCTTTTAATTTTCCAGGTGCAACTCCACGGGATGCAGGATCTGCGGGATTCTCTTTAGTGCCGACATAAGACCAGGTAGTATGAATATTGTTGTCGATTTCGATGACTCTATTCGGGTCTTCTTGTATCCATGCGAGAACAATTTTAGAATCACTCCAAGCGTAAGTATTATCTGTACCGATTCTCATAGCCTCAGCAACATTTTTTAGCAATTTACTGAGTAAGACGGCGCCACATAGCTCAAGGCGCGGTAGCGTCGTTTGTTTAACAGGTGCGACTTTAGTTTTTGCTTTTAATAGTGATGTAACTACACGTCCGTCGTTAGTAACTACTCTCATGTAAATCACAGCTGCGTATGCCAGGGTTGACGCGTCCGAAAATCCGTGTAGCTCTATAGATTCAGTTTGATTATCTGTTCCAATCCATCTCGGAATACTTATCTCTTCTAGCTTTGGAATCTGCGACCGAAACTCAATCCACTCATCTCGCTGTTCTTCAGGTAATTCATCATCCCAGGATATGCCAAGTATCCATAGTTTCTGCATGAATATTTTCGCTTGTATGATTGTAGGCGCAAGAAAGCCCATGGGATCGAAAAGAGACGCGATGACGGATAGCACGTTCCTTTTTGTTATACTCTTCTCTTCCAGAATATTCACTTTGTTCGTGATTTGCAGCTCGTCTTCCTTCACTTTCCAGGTAAGTCCTAAGGTTTTTACAGTCTCTCTCTTGTTTAATTTCACTTCTGTGTTCTTTGCTCATTTTTCAGGCTCTATCTCATTCATAAATCTCTCGCTATTCGAAGACCATTTCTGAAGCTCAAAGCGACCTCTTCTCAAAAGTTCTGTTAATTGTCTTTTTACTTCGATAGCTTTCTCCTCATTGTCGCTTCCAGCTAAACAATCGTCCACGTAGAAACAGTGATTGATGGTTTCTCGCGCGGTTTGCAGGTTCTCATCACGATCTTCGTTTTTGGCGATCTGTTTAAGTGTCTTGATGGCCAGATATGGAGCACAGGCCGTGCCAAATGTGACCGTAAGTAGTCGGAATTCTTGTACAGGATCTCCTAGATTGAATCTCCATAAAATGCGCTGATAGTCAACATCCTCTCTTCGTACCAGTATCTGGCGATACATTTTTATTATATCAGCTACAAAACCGACTTTGAACGTTCTCCATCTTAATATTATGTCTCTTAACTCTTCTTGTAATGAAGGACCGATTAAGAGTTCGTCGTTTAATGAAACTCCATTTTCGCCCTTTTGTGAGGCATTGTAGACGACTCTAACTTTCGTGGTTTCCTTGTCTTCTCGCACCACGGCGTGATGTGGTAGGTATACCGCTCTCTCATTTTGCTCAGATTCGAAAACAGGCTCCATGTGTTTAAGGTCAAGGTATTCTCTCAGTACGGCGTTGTATTCATCACGTAATTTCTTGTTCTCGTCTAAGCTTTTTTCGAGGGTTCTCAATCTCTTTAAGGCTATTTCTCGTGATTTCGTAGGTAAAACAGGCTCATCTCGTTTAAATGGAAGTGCAACCACGTATCTTCCATCTTGTTCTCGTCTCACTGTATTATTGTAGATCTCCTCAGCTCGATTTTCAAGTGGAGTTAGAGCGTTTTTCTCTGCGGTATGTATATTATCTGCTTCCCAGAATCTCTGCAGCATCTCATCCAAGTTCATGCTTAGGTGGAAGCTCATAATGTCTCTCTCGTTGGATGGTTTCAAGACTCCACCGGATATAATCCAACCAAACTCAGTCTGTTGAGCAACTGGTGTCCCAGGTACTCCTCTTATCACTCCACTCATCAATATTTCAGTGTAAACACTTACTCCTAGTAACATGTGTATAGCACCAGGTTGGTAGAAAGCCGGATCGGCCAGACTCAAGTGTTTTAGATGCTCCCAAGACTCATGATTGACTCTTCTTGCAGGCAAGATGTCCGTAACTTGTTTTACAACAAATACGGTGCACGGAATTGTAAAATTATTATTTCTCGAGTGAAGTTGTACATTAACTGCGTATTTTATTCGCGCTGTCATTTGGTCGACTCCAGTTACTTGTCCCTCTACAGGTTTGCGTTTCAGTTGAAGTTTATGAGCTGTCTCTTCGCTTATAAACGATTCCTGAGAGCAGGGGTCTATCAATGCTCTCACAAGTTGAAGTCCTCTACCGGTCTGAATGTTTATTAACGCAGTCGCCATCAGGGCGTTTTGTCCTTGTGTCACAAGGTGTGATCGAATAGTCTCGTAAGTCTCTCTATTTGTTGAAGTAGTTGGCTCCTCTTCTCGTCTCGTGTTCGTACTCGTACTCGTACTCGTATTAGGTGGAGTAGTGTTTGAAGATTATGTGTTATTGCTCATACTCGGGAAATGTAACAGGGTGTGATGTCTTCGATTGCATTGTTTACAGGACTTATTGCTCTTGCAGTGCTTTGCATTGTGTTTTGGTGATAGGCAGTTGAAACATAATCTAGCGTTTTGAATTTTTTTTACTCGCTCTTGAACTCCCAAATTAGTTACCTCTTCACAGGAATATGTAGCATGAGTCCCACCACATATGGCACATTTTATTGTGTCCGCTGGTGTTAAATTTGTTACGAATGATTTTGGTTTGTTAAAGATTTTCTCTCTTATTGCAGGACCAGTTGGTATCATCTCGAGTACTCGGAATCTCGTCTCTAGGAACTTCAAGAAAGTCTTTAGTGTAGGCAAGGTGTCTATCTTCACGGATCCAAGTTCTTCTTCCCAACTCTTATGCGACTCGTTATCTAATTTGTTTACGGTGAGGTGAATAATCAGAATGTCCCAGTTTTCAGTTGATACGTCGATGCTTTTTAGATTGTTTAGGCACTCATTTGTTGTATCTAATAGTTCTTTCACACCTTTAGCCGTTCCAGTGGTTAACTTCCTTTGATTTATTAGTTTGTTTAAAATAGAGTTCACTATAATTCGTTTATTGTTGTATCTGTCCTTTAAAGTTGTCCATGCATTCTCATAACTACTCTCTGTTACAGGTATATGTTTCAACAGCTGTTCAGCCTCACCACTTAAACTGCTCTTCAGATAGTGCAATTTCTGTACATTACTCAGGCTTCTATTCTCATGTATCAACGAAATGTATAGGTCTCTGAATGCACTCCATTCATTATAACTTCCTGAAAACTGCGGTATATTGATGGTAGGTAATTTCACTTCTTGGTGGTTGTTGGATGTCTCATGCACTTTTTGCGGTGATGATTGATCAAAGGTCTCAAAATAATCTTGTAAATCGGTCTTGATATTTAGGTACTCTTCCTCTCCGGCATCAAACCAATCTTCAGTGAAATATGACGATTCTCTTTTCTCTTGCGCAGTCACTGACTTTGAGATTTGTAAATGAGTGGTTCGAAACTGATCCCAATATTGTGTCAGAGTCTCAAGCCGTGTTATAATATAGCCTTTTGTAAGTCTCGCTTTCGGTGATTTTTTAAAGTTAAGACCAATTTTTTTAATCAGTTCAAAGGTAGTCTCCTGTTGCGATATTAATTCCTCCATTGTTTTTAGGTTTATTTATTTTTCACTGTTTATTTTAGAATTTACAAGTTGAAATGTCCGCTAAACTGCTAAGTCTTTAAATTTATCACGATTATTCTAAGTCCAAGATAAACTGTTTGAAATTTTTCTAAGTTCAAAGTTGCTCAAATTTTTCTAAGTCCACAAATATGAAATTGCACTATGTTCCAAAACCGTAAGGAGACGGTAACTGCTGGGCCCTAAACGTAACTAGTTGATTTATGGTTTAAAAAAATGGGCATATTTTTCCATCCTAAAATACCAAAAATCAGCCTATTTCTCTTTATGGAAACTGAGCATTATGAAAAACAAGAATTTAAGAATTCACTACATTATCGATTAAATGAAATATCGATTTGAGTCAATGTGATTACACAATTTAAAAAAAGAATCACTTTTGCTCTATTCGTGGCGATAAACCCAAAAAAAAAATACGTTACAATAACTATTTTAGCTCATAAAACATATATTTTATATTTTAATTGAATTGAAACATTATTGCTTAATGAAATAAAATCGATTCTTACTTTTTTTTGTCTGTGCACTGATACTGACAGCTGCCGTGTCAAATAATCTATGTATGAATCACTCGTTTAGTTTGTATTTTTCGTTATGTGCATGTATGCCTTTTGAGTGTTTTTTCGTCGACCACTGCTTTGTTTTATGGATTCTGACCCTGCCTAATGTGCTGTCGTCTATTTTGTGGCCTAATTGTAACTGCTGACGTTAAAATATCCTTTGCAGTTCGGAAATCAGCTGTTTGTTACATAACCTCACTTTAACTAAACCCCTAATTATTGGGCTCTCAGATTGTCAAAAAACATAGAATTTTCAGTGTAGGTCTACTAAGTATTAAGCTATTAATTGACACCATTTTCATCTTATTACATCAGGGCCCAAATTTGTATGTAATGGTTTCCATCTCCTATAAGTCCCAATTTCACGTTATTTGCTCTATGTCCTTTTTTCTCGAATTTGCACTGTCTTTTACACTTGTAATTTTTCACTCGTTTAATCCCCCAAAAACACAAGCCCGCAGTTCACTTTTCACTTATCCGGCTCGCTGGATCACTTTGTTCGGGGCACTACTCACTATGAAGAAAACACTAACTTTCACAGTACTATTTATTGATTAACACAATCTTCTTACTAATAAACTACTACTCAAATAAAAGTAAACATGGGATGGGTCTAGTGACTCCAAGAAAATAAAGACGTCGCGCGAGGTAACCGACACTCAACGCCATCTAGCGGCGCGCGTGCGAACCGAACTCCACAACAGTCTGACATAGGTAGGTACCTACCTACCAGTGCTGCCACTGATACGGTAATTGCCGTAAATTACGGTAATTCGAGCACACAATTCGAGATTATACGGCATACGGCAGGTTTGTCATCTATACTAATATTATAAAGCTGAAGAGTTTGTTTGTTTGTTTGAACGCGCTAATCTCAAAAACTACTGGCCCGATTTGAATTTTTTTTTACGTTGGATAGTCCATTTATTGAGGAAGGCTTTAGGCTATATAATATAAAGATACGACTCATAAGACCACAGCAGAAATGAAAAATGTTGCGAAAACGGGAGAAAGGTATTCCTTTTGAGAGCTTGCGTTGCATACGCTGCGGAAACCGCTTAAGTTACACAAAAATCATGTATGACAGGATTGTTCAGCATTAAGAGTTCTATAATAAAGTCTGCGACAGCATATGTCTATCTTTTATGGTTGACTTACTACAACCTTTTTTATGTTAATAAATTTGTAAAAAAATAATGCATTATTTTTAGAGGTGTATTATACACACAGGTATTAATTCTTATCAAAATAAATACATTCATCATCACAAGCATTTCATTTAGAACCAAGTTGCCCTTTATATCATTTGATTTCAATAAATATCTTAGGAGCTATCACAGTTTTAACATAACTCCGCACTAAAATAATGTTCGCAGCTTAAGTACAACGTGCGCTTGCGCTAATCTATACTAATATTATAAAGCTGAAGAGTTTGTTTGTTTGTTTGTTTGTTTGTTTGAACGCGCTAATCTCAGAAACTACTGGCCCGATTTGAAAAATTATTTTTATGTTAGGTAGTCCATTTATCGAGGAAGGCTTTAAGCTATATAACATAAAGATACGACTCACAAGACCACAGCAGCAATGAAAAATGTTGCGAAAACGGGAGAAAGATATTCCTTTTGAGAGCTTCCGCTGCGTACGCTGCGGAAACCGCTAAAGTTACACAAAAATCATGTATGACAAAATTGTTCAGCATTAAAAGTTCTATAATAAAGTCCGCGACAGCATAAGTCTATCTTTTATGGTTGACTTACTACAAACTTTTTTATGTTAATAAATTTGTAAAAATTTTATGCATCATTTTTAGAGGTGTATTATACACACAGGTATTTATTCTTATCAAAATAAATACATTCATCATCACGAGCATTTCATTTAGAACAAAGTTGCCCTTTATATCATTTGATTCCAATAAATATCTTAGGAGCTATCACAGGTTTAACATAACTCCGCACCAAAATAATGTTCGCAGCTTAAGTACAACGTGCGCTTGCGCTAATTGTATTATAAAGCTGAAGAGTTTGTTGGTTTGAACGCGCTTATCTCAGGAACTGCTGAACCGATTTGAAAAAATATTTCATATTTCTGTATTGGATAGCTCATTTATCGAGAAAGGCTTTAGGATATAAAACATGACGCTGCGACGGGAGGGGAGGGAGCAAACTCAAAACGCGCGGACGAAGTCGCGGGGGACCGCTAGTCTATACTAATATTATAAAGCTGAAGAGTTTGTTTGTTTGTTTGTTTGAACGCGCTAATCTCAAAAACTACTGGCCCGATTTGAAAAATTATTTTTTACGTTAGATAGCCCATTTATCGAGGAAGGTTTTAGGCTATATAACATAAAGATACGACTCATACGACCACAGCAGCAATGAAAAATGTTGCGAAAACGGGAGAAAGATATTCCTTTTGAGAGCTTCCGCTGCATACGCTGCGGAAACCGCTTAAGTTACACAAAAATCATGTATAACAGGATTGTTCAACATTAAGAGTTCTATAATAAAGTCCGCAGCAGCATATGTCATCTTTAATGGTTGACTTACTACAACCTATTTTATGTTAATAAATTTGTAAAAAAATAATGCATTATTTTTAGAGGTGTATTATAAACACAGGTATTTATTCTTATCAAAATAAATACATTCATCATCACGAGCATTTCATTTAGAACCAAGTTGCCCTTTATATCATTTGATTTCAATAAATATCTTAGGAGCTATCAAAGTTTTAACATAACTCCGCACCAAAATAATGTTCGCAGCTTAAGTACTACGTGCACTTGCGCTAATCTATACTAATATTATAAAGCTGAAGAGTTTGTTTGTTTGTTTGTTTGTTTGTTTGTTTGTTTGTTTGAACGCGCTAATCTCAAAAACTACTGGCCCGATTTGAAATTTTTTTTTTACGTTGGATAGTCCATTTATCGAGGAAGGCTTTAGGCTATATAACATAAAGATACGACTCATAAGACCACAGCAGAAATGAAAAATGTTGCGAAAACGGGAGAAAGATATTCCTTTTGAGAGCTTCCGCTGCATACGCTGCGGAAACCGCTTAAGTTACACAAAAATCATGTACGACAGAATTGTTCAACATTAAGAGTTCTATAATAAAGTCCGCGACAGCATATGTCTATCTTATATGGTTGACTTACTACAACCTTTTTTATGTTAATAAATTTGTAAAAAAATGGTGCATTATTTTTAGAGGTGTATTATACACACAGGTATTTATTCTTATAGAAATAAATACATCCATCATCACGAGCATTTCATTTAGAACCAAGTTGCCCTTTATATCATTTGATTTCAATAAATATCTTAGGAGCTATCACAGTTTTAACATAACTCCGCACCAAAATAATGTTTGTAGCTAAAGTACGACGTGCGCTTGCGCTAATATATTATCAAGCTGAAGTGTTTGTTTGTTTGAACGCGCTTATCTCAGGAACTGCTGGACTGATTTGAAAAAATATTTCTGTGTTAGATAGCTTATTTATCGAGAAAGGCTTTAAGATATAAAACATGACGCTGCGACGGGAGGGGAGGGAGCAAACTCAAAACGCGCGGACGAAGTCGCGGGGGACCGCTAGTATATTATAAAGCTGAAGAGTTTGTTTGTTTGAACGCGCTTATCTCAGGAACTGCTGGACCGATTTGAAAAAATATTTCTGTGTTGGATAGCTTATTTATCAAGAAAGGCTTTAGAATATAAAACATGACAATGCGACGGGAGGGGAGGGAGCAAACTCAAAACGCGCGGACGAAGTCGCGGGAGACCGCTATATATTATAAAGCTGAAGAGTTTGTTTGTTTGAACGCGCTTTTCTCAGGAACTGCTGAACCGATTTGAAAAAATATTTCTGTGTTGGATAGCTTATTCATCGAGAAAGGCTTAAGGATATAAAACATGACGCTGCGGCGGGAGGGGAGGGAGTAAACTCAAAACGCGCGGACGAAGTCGCGGGGGACTGCTAGTTGCCGTATAATAATATTCGGCAATCCATTTCGATTGCAAAAATGTTCGAGTTAATTAAGATTCTAACCAAAAATCTTATAAAAATTAAAGTTTCGGCAAATCTCTAGCACCAGACGAATCTAACGAACGCACAGTAATGCTGATTGTTAGCGAATATTTAGCGAGGTAAACAATTAAAAAATAAATTAGTTACTGAAACTGTAAATGAAACACTTGGCAAAGCAAGCTATTAGGAAAGAAATAAATTGTACAAAATTTCAGCCTTCCCATGACATTTGTGTTAAAAATGATGAACAAAGACAAGACAAATATTGTTTTAATAAACACGATAACGAAATAGTCGAGACTATTAGAAATCTGTATGGCAAAGACATTACTGAATAGATAATTTTATTGTATACCATATTTTAATTAATAAATATTATTACGTAATACGGCAATATCATGATTTTTATTTAAAAATACGGCAATCCGAAGTATCCAATACGACATCTACATTAAACTTGCTTTATGGCAACACTGCTACCTTACCTAGGCTGCGTTCCGTATTGCGCTGACAGCGAAAATATCACTGATATCGCGCTAACAAACCGTTCCGATTTGGCGTTAGCGAGTCAACGATAGCTGTAGTGACGTCACGGCTGACGTCACTATCACCGCCATCTTGCGTTCACAGTGCAATCGTTTTGCTGCGTTAGCACCGTGAGCGTCTAAGAGCGAACTGTCACATTGACGCATTTGACGTCTTTTTGCTTCAAAGAACAGCAAATGTGGGGTGCGTTCCGTATTGCGCCAATATCACTGTTAGCACTGTGAGCGTCAAAAGCCGTTCCGATTTGATTAGCGTGCTGACAGCGCTGTTGACGCGATTTCATTTCGGAACGGCTTTAGATCACATTTGCTGTTCTTTGAAGCAAAAAGACGTCAAATGCGTCAATGTGACAGTTCGCTCTTAGACGCTCACGGTGCTAACGCAGCAAAACGATTGCACTGTGAACGCAAGATGGCGGTGATAGTGACGTCAGCCGTGACGTCACTACAGCTATCGTTGACGCGCTAACGCCAAATCGGAACGGTTTGTAAGCGCGATATCAGTGATATTTTCGCTGTCAGCGCAATACGGAACGCAGCCGTGATCTAAAGCCGTTCCGAAATGAAATCGCGTCAACAGCGCTGTCAGCACGCTAATCAAATCGGAACGGCTTTTGACGCTCACAGTGCTAACAGTGATATTGGCACAATACGGAACGCACCCCTACTCTTACTATTTTGTGACAGATTTATATTTGAAAATAATACTGCAAAGGAAACTTGAAAAATCGGAACTATAAAACATCTTTGTAATTAACTCCAATGTTTTATAATTTATTGCTGTTGTTTGGCTCTGCTTCATTTTAGGTTGGTGATGGCTTGTATTTTAAATGTTTGTTTTGCATGATACATTTTCTAAGAAGAACTTATCTATTGAAAATGCCCCGAAAAGCAAAAAAAACTGTTACTAAAGAATCCTCTACATGCACCGTCACACCGACCGACTTAAACACTATCACTCAAGATATTCCTGATGGTAAAAAAGATTTGGCTATAAAATCAGAACCAATGGATGCTGAAGTGGAACCTGATAAAAGTACAAACCCACCAGATTTAAATCAATTTAAATTTCAAAAGAAGCCACATGTAAAAATTGAGTATGAAAAAGATTCTCCCACAAAACAGGTTTGTGTTTTATTCATTTACTTTAGTAGGTATATTTCTTAGAATAGGTATTTTTTTATTATATTAACTCTGCTATTTTAGGATGTAGGAGGTATCTGGGAACCTCCTAATTGGAGAGAGTTTTTGCTAAATCTAAGGAATATGAGATCAAACAATGATGCACCAGTGGACTCTATGGGATGCCACATGGCTATGGATGAAAATGCTCCACCTGAGGTAAGATAAGAACTAGCATTGTTTATTTGAAATAGCAATGTTCTTCCTCATTGAAAGATTTAACACTTTCGTGTTGCATTACAATAAGAATATTTCATGTTTTATCCCTCACCCGTGTTTATTAAAAGTTTTTTTTTTTACTTTTATTTATGTGACCGCTGTCAATCTTTCGATCTGTGACCATTTAAACCCTTTGTGTCTGTGTCTTAACAACAAACAGAAAAATAAAGTAGTAAGAGACCCTTTAAATCGATCTACTCATTTTTATTTTTTGTTTACAGGCAACAGACTAATAAATCAACTAACAACTTTTCATTGCTTATGTTTTTTTTAAATCTAGCATAACTGTTCTAATTTTTGTATAATCATTTTTATGGTCCTGTGTCTATTTAATATTTACAGGTCATGAGATACCAAAGCCTGATAGCCCTAATGCTATCCAGTCAGACTAAAGACCAGGTCACTTTTGCTGCTATGGAACGACTGAGAGCCCGTGGTCTCACTGTGGATAATGTCTTGAACATGACTGATGATGAACTGGGAAAATTAATCTATCCTGTTGGTTTTTGGAAGGTACAAAGAGCCATATGCTCATCTAGTCTAAAAATAATTTTGGTAAATTGAATAAGTAGGAAAAACATATTTCTATTTTCTTTCAGACAAAAGTGAAGTACATCAAAAAGACAACACAGACATTGAAAGAACAGTACAATAGTGATATTCCAGATTCAGTTGAAAAGCTGTGCAAACTCACTGGAGTGGGCCCAAAGATGGCTCATATTTGTATGAAAGTTGCTTGGAATAAGATCACTGGCATTGGTAAGCAAAGCATACCATTATTAATATGTTCTCTTTTTAAAGTTAAAACATTAATTTATTACAATAAAATGTTTTAATAATGCATTTTTTACAATGTTTTAGGTGTAGACACTCATGTGCATAGAATAAGCAACAGAATTGGATGGGTAAAAAAGCCCACAAACACCCCTGAAGATACCAGAAAAGCACTACAAACTTGGCTCCCGTTTGAACTGTGGAGTGAAGTCAACCATCTTATGGTGGGATTTGGACAAACCATATGTTTACCCATAAGCCCTATATGCAATGAATGCTTGAACAAAGATATATGCCCCTCCAGTGGCAAAGGGAGGAAGTCTCCCAAAAAATCACCAATGAAACAAGTAATTAAGACAGAAGGCCAAGAAGAACTTTTTGAATCAAAAAAAGACATTCCAAAACTAAAGCTGGATCCGGTTGAACCAGACAAAAGGAAAGTAACCCCCAAAAAGGAGTTGCAAAATGAAGAAAAATTAACCATGAAAAAAGACGCCAAGAGCAAAATATCTCCTAAGAAAAAAGTAACAAATAAAGTTATGCCTTATGAAATCCCTGAAAATAAAATAAATAACAGTCCTAAAGTGAAAGCTAATCTAAATGCTAAAGCTAATACTGGTACTAGGACGTCACCAATGAAAAGAAAATCTCCCAGGTACAAGGTAGCTGACAGTACTGAGAGTAGTTCTGTAGAAACTGTCATCAATAATAAAAGATCAAGAGCTGTTAAGAAATAAGTGTTTTTGTGTTTGAAGTGATTTTACAAGCTATGTTAAATAATAACAGACCTGTGATGTTATTTATGTTTAAGATTAAATCTGAGGAGCTACCTCATTTGAGGTGTTTATCATGTGCATTTTTGTTTATTTTTTAGATTGCCATTCCATGATATTGTTTATAATAAAACAATTTTAAGGTTATTGGACTGTGTATTAATGCTTCCGTCTGCCAACCTTTTTCTTAGTTTTATCTTTGCGAGGAATTTTGGCTTGGAGCCCCTTCTTTTGCTGAGATTTCTTCTTATTCTTGACTCTGTCCAGTTTACTCTTCATTTGAAATACTTTGCTTTTCTGTATTTTCTTAGTAGCTTGTTTCTTTAACATTCTTTTTATTTCCTTTTTAGTCTTCATAATTTCTTCCTTATTTTCCTCAGTTTCAGATTCTTCTGCACTTTCTTCATCTGAACCCATTCCAGGAATATTTTGTGTGACATTCTCTTTCTTTTTGGGGGTTTCCTTCTGAACAGCTGTTTCTTTAGGTTTATTCTGACCTATCACTAAATCTCTTTTCTGTAGTGTATCTGAAGATAGCTCCACTATTTTTACATTGACATCTTCATCTTCATATTCCTCTTGAAGCAACTGTTCAATATCAGGAATGGGGCGGCTTGAAACAACAAGCTTTTTGTACGATTCTTTGTTCTGAAATAATATTGAGCGAGTCATTTAGGTAATCCTGTAACAACCTTTACTGTAAAAAATATATTTCTCAAACATGCTAAAGAAACTTACTTCTTGCTTTATTCTCCTTTTCTCCTCTTTTAACATACGCTGCAGTTCCTCTTGTGCTTTTTTCTTTCGCTCAAGTTTACGTTTACGAAATCCGCACAGAAATTCTCTAAAATTAATAAACATAAATAATATATATATTTTTGTAGTTTATTTGTGTATTTTTACATTTAATAACACTAAACCTACTTCCTTTTATTCTCGTCGAAAACCAAACTAATCTTCTTCTTCCGATCCTGGTTCTTGTTCTTCCTTTTACCCATTGTTATCGTAGACGTAGATAATAAAAGAATTAATTATTACGACTACAAACAAACCAAAAACTGACTGAAGTGTATAACCTCAAACTTAGCACGCACGTATGTCTGACAACAGCAGTCAGCACGAATAACAGCTGATCTTTTGACATTAACTATACCTGTCAAATAGCGTTTTGTTCTGTAGCGAGTGCAGATGTAGCTCTAACTACATCAAAGAATAAACCCATGCATGAATGATGGTCACGGAAGTTCCATGATGGAACCCACAATAGAGCCCCTCCCCATGCTTTTAGCAGAGAAGAAATGAGAGAAAATAAGCAAAGCATGAATGCTGCTGGAAGCAAATTAAATAAATTATTCTGTAGCAAAACGTCTGGGTTTCGTAGTTCGTACAAAAAGTATTTGATTCATTTACTGAATATATTCGTACCATGCCAATCTAGCTACCATTGTTTCCTTACCAAAATAGCCTACTGAATAAATTGCTATTTGCTAAGTAAATAACAGATGGATGATCGACTGATTAAATTAAACGTGGACGCTATTGCATTTCAACAATGACGATTTTTGGCAAACAATCAAGAATTTTTGAATTCCTTCCTTCTGATTGGTCCATTGGAGCAATTATATTTTTTTATGCGCCTCTTTCCAGCCAATCAGCGCGCAACTCTACAATAAAGACGGACTCATCGACAGCATGGCTGTCAGTATAAATTTGAAGCTTGAACGATGCGCTTCCTCTCGTCGCTTTGGTTTTTTTTGTTTGTGCAATTTGACGAAAATGATATCGTGTGTGATAATGTGTGGCATCAATTATGGAGAAATTTGGATGCAGTGACCTAATAACTATCTTGTTTCAAAAGGTGAGCATTAATTGAATATATAAACATGCAAATATTGATCTAAAATGTTCAAAGTCGCTCTTGCAAAATGGATTTTTTGCTAAATTCGTGCCATCAAAAAATCTATCTGAAACATACTACGTGTGTACTTTTGTTCGGAATGTATTTTAGTCAATCCAAGGTCGAGTAGAAAGGTTTCAAACGTGAGTTCGATTTTATTAATTGGGATAATCAATACGATTATATTTGCTCGGCCATATGTTAGCATGCGTGAAAGGGTCGAGTTTCTTGCTTGTACCGTTACGTGTGTTTCTATGATAGATTTTGTGATTTCACGTCGCTCATGTTTTGACCTTATAGAGTGGCTACAGTAAGTGCTGACCAATATTATATTTTGCACTCCAAAACTATTTTATAAGCCCTTGGCTGTTTAGCTAAAAGATAATAACGAGTTTAGGCACTCTATCTGAACTTTGACTCTATCAGAACTAAATTCAATATTGATTGAACAATAAGAAATGAATTGAACAATTCAGATTGAAGTTTTACATTAAAAGCTATTTATGTGACTTATCTATCATTGAAGATCAACCAAGATGGCCTCAGTTTTTGAAATTAACATGTAGCACTGTATTGCTTGAAAGTTTAACCATGGACTTGTTGATAATTTAAGTCTGGTTCATTTTTAAACTCCTTTAAAAGTCACCAGTACATCAGGTAAATGTTGTTGGAAACTATACCTTGTTACAACGGCTATAAGATACTGCAGTGCAGTGTTTACCTTGGCATGCTGTTGCCTGTACAAAAATTGCAGAGCATATTCACTGATTCTTTATAAAATAGAACAGAATTAAAGCTTGAATCTTTCATTCTGGTCTATCTTATAAAAAACTTTAATATTTTTATTGTTGCAAGTGTGGTACCAATAGTGTTGTCTTTCAATTGTATGCTGTTGTAGTTTGTGATATGTTTATTCAATATATGGGGTTTTACTCATTAGGAGAAATAATATATGTAAAATGTTGCATATAGCTTTTAAAGTAATATACAATATAGTTTTTGTAAAAGAAATAAAAATCTATAATATTCTTTTATAAAAAACAATATATTTAATACTTTCCATAAATAAATTATTAGTATTATCTTTGTAGGAAACAATAATATTTTATTATTGATAAAAAACATCACTTGATGAAATTGAAATTATTGATTATTAAAAACATTACTGTTTTTAAATTTCAAAAAAGTGGCCACCCACTAAATGACATTTTGGTCAATGGATCTTTAATTAAAAAAGAGAATCGAGACTTTAGTTTGTATGGTAAAAAATTTGGATGTGCATTTTCCATAGCATCCTTACTTCTCAGGCCAGATAACATTAAAGGTAATGTGGGTTGTGGGCAAAAAATAAATAAAATTTGCCCAAACAACCAAATTTAAACTTATTGATGTCAATATTTACAAGTTAATAATGAGGTCAGTGTGCCCAAACCTGAATTATCTTATCTTGTCCAACATGATATGAAGTTGATTGATTTACTCAAACACAAGATTTGGCCCTTTTGAGCTTGTAACATATGTTTTGTGTTGTCGGATGAACTAAGATCATATTTTGACTAGCTACTCCTTTGTATAAAATGTGTTATTTTTCGTTTTGTGGAAAATATGGGATATGAATTGGACTACATAAATAAAGATTGTGTAAAAGATTTTTCTGAAATTCTCATTTTTAGGGTTCCATAGCCGAATGGAAAAAAAACGTTAGAATTAATTATTTCAGGAAAATATTACTTATACTTTGTAGAATTTTTGGAGGTTAACATACCAAAAGTCCCAGTCCCATACCTCTTGAGCTGGGTGGAGGGGGAGGGTTTGAACGTTAAATTTTTAGGATTTTTGCATATATATCGGAGACTATGAGTCTTTGATTTCCTGCAAGTTTTACTCAGTAAAATTTTGAACCGACTTTTAAAAAGGGAAGTTTTCAATTTGCCCTGATATCATTAAATGCGCTTATATTTGAGTTTGATGGTCTATGTGTTAAATTTCGCAAGTGAATGTTTGTTTGTATGTTTGATTTTTGTATAACTTTATAATTTTGTGTTTGTTTACTAATATATTGGAAGCAATAAATTGTGTCAAGATTATGATTTCCTTAATCAATTAAGACTAAGGCACCAATATCAGTTCTGTAGTCCTAGAGTTATGGGCAAAAAGAAAAGCTATGATAAAAAAATAAAAGAAAAAAAAACTTTAAAAACCATTTCGAAACACTTTCGAAAATTTTTATAAAAAGGCTGTAATTACACCTCTGTCTTCTCTTTAGGAAAAACTTATTCATTTGGAGCTTTTTTATGTAGTTTTTTTTAAAGCGGTTTAAGTTTGTAAGTGCTATTTTTTATTCCTTAGTATACTACAGAACCAATTTTGATGAAACTTACACCAGTCGCTTAGTCAATATCTACTGGATTGATTAAAAATAATATTCTCGTCTCAATAAATCATCGCTTTTCAAAAACAAAATATACAAATATCAAACAAGCAAACATATATACACATACAAAATTTAGCACAAGTGTTTGGAAGCCTTAAGATATCATATTTAAATGTTATAAATAAAAAGCGCCTCTCACCTCTGCAAATACTATATCTAGAGATGCGCCGAGTAGCACTTTTGCCGAGTACCGAGTACCGAGTTTTACTCGGTTTATTTTTTTCTCAACCGAGTACTCGGCCGAGTGACTCGGTTGCAATCAAATTCCTGTTTCGGGTGTGTAAACAAGTACAAACAGGTACGCGCAAAATTTGCTTTATCTAGCCATTAGAGCGCGATGACCCTAAAAGCCCCATTACTTTAGAATAAGCTGACATAAGACAAGAGTCCTTTCGAGTGGTGGGCAGGGCACCAAACAAGGCATCCAGACCTGGCACGTTTAGCACGAGTGTTATTATGAGCATCTGCAAGCACCGTGCATAGGGAGTGATTAGTTTCGGGGGCTGGTAACGTCTACGAAGAAAAAGGAATAGGCCGTTACCAGAACGTGCAGAGATCTTTGTGTTACTGCATCATAATTTTACTTTATAAAATTTCATTTTTTTCATTCACTAGTGCTCCTCATTTTGTCTCATTACCCCTCATTCATTATCATAATTGAGATTGTGAAAGATTTCCCCTATTGTTCAGATGATATCTACCTAAATATACTTCTTTACTTAAACCGAGTATACTCGGCATTAAAACCGAGTTACTCGGCCGAGTACGAGTATTAAAAAACCCGCCGAGTACGCCGAGTACCGAGTATTAACCAAGTACTCGGCCCATCTCTACTGTATACATATTTCACTAAAAGTCAGTTAACAAAAAACAAAAATCGTAATCTTCTATAACTTAAAGTAATCTATACTAATATTATAAAGCTGAAGAGTTTTTTTGTTTTAACGCGCTAATCACAGGAACTACTGGACCGATTTGAAAAAATAATGTTGTGTTAGATAGCTTATTTATCGAGGAAGGCTTTAAACTATAAATACATCACGCTGCGACGGGAGGGGAGGGAGCTAACTCAAGCGCGCGAATTGAGTCACGGGGGACCGCTAGTATGTCATAGAGGGTACGGAAGGATGACAGACTACGCAAAAAACATTGCAGCATCTGATCGACAACCGCGGCCGCGACCGCCGCAAGAATGCGTCTTCAAGTGTTTACTTAGAAAGTACGTTCTACTTACGCCTCTATCCTAACATGCGTCTTCGTTGTAAACGCATTTCGTAAGGTTTGATTATCTGGACGTATATACATGGTGGCTTATCTATCTGCCACTATGACAGTGATGTATTTATATTAGCTTTTATACCTAGTCTTGCCATAAATATTGTCACAAAGAAAAAAATAATAATGCAAATAATATTTCTTACTTTTTCAGTGTGTTAGTTTTATTCATAAATATAAAACAATTTAAAATATAAAAAGCTTATTCGAAGTGGTCTCCATTGACTGCAATACAGTCCTTTAAACGTTGAGGCCAGTTATCAATAGAAGCACGCACTCTTTCCATGGGAAAATTCTTCACTGCCAATGGAATGGATTGTTTTAGGGACTCCAAATTATCATGGCGTTTAGAGCAAGCCGTACTCTTTAAAACTGCGAGGGTAAGGGTTGCGTACCGCTTCAGTAGTTTTTTCGATTTTACCACCGTATTCTTTTTTAAATTATTACCTTAACACCCGAGCGGTTGCATGAGACCGCATAACAATAGAATATCTATTGTGTCTCGTTCACATACGCTTGAGGGATTAACAGGTAAAAAATGACCAGTGCGTCTCTTATAGGCTGCAAGTCCTAAGTCATCTTTTAAAATACGCGACATGGTTCTGGGTGCTATCTTCATCTCCCGAGATAAAAACTTTTGCTTTCGGACAGGATTTCTGCGAATTCTTTTTCTTACTGCTTTGACCACCTTTTTCGCCCGAACACTACGTAGACGGCCAGATCTTTTTATGTCACGAACAGAGGAGGTCTCATTGTACCTATTGATAGCCCCGGTACACAAACATTTGACTAATACCAAGCGTATGGAGAGTTTTGAAAATTGCATTTGGCTCCATTCCAACTTTGTGTAATACAATCACAGCAATTCGGTTCTCTTTAACACCCCACTCCATTTTAATATCGCAAAATATTATAAAATGTATTGGAGCCAAAATTAGAAAACACAATGAGCAATCGTATAAAATAATTCTTTTGAAAGCTTCCGTTGCATACGCAGCGTAAACCGTATGTGTTAAATAAATATCATGTATGACGAAATAAGTCTGCTTAAATAGTTCTACAATAAAGGCCGCGGCAGCATATGTCTATCTGATATGGTTTCTTCTTATCGAAAAAAACATATTTCTCATCACGAGTATTTCGTTTTGAACAAAATTGACCATCATTTGATCTCATCTAATATCTTAGAAGCTATCACAGTTTTAAAATAACTCAAATAACTCTGCACCTAAATAATGCTCGCTGCTTATGTACAATACAACACGTGTTTGCCGCTGACCGCTATGGTTTCGGCCTGTTACTTCCAATGAAAAACGCATAATTTGCGTTGAAATATTTTACGGGAATTCCGAAATTTAATCTGAGCCAGAGTATCAAACCCTATCTTCTTCATTCCCTATCCGGGTAAATGCTTTAACTTCTCGACTAATCCGAAATTGCTTGAGTACACTCAAATAAGAAAGTATTATTTTATAATATCACACAATATATTTTCTTGGTAATATCATTGCAAGCTGAACATCCGCTCTTGATATGTCACCACATCGGAAAATAATGATAATAACAACGACACTACAATTTTATTGTTGCACATTATTGCACTCCCGCTATAGTAGTTTACCAGAATTTACGCAGAGCCAAAGATTAGCAGGAGTGAAATCTGTATTATCTGCTAAAATACATTTATATGCTGACTTCTCAATGTAGAGTACACTAGATAATGTGTTTATAGTGATCAGAATTTAATTTGAAAAAAAAAACAATAATAAAGTTACTGTAATCCCTTATCTTAGTGTAATTATTACGTCTGTGTCGTATTCATTGAGTCAATGTCTTTAAAATTAAAGATAATAGTTTGTAAGAAAGCACAATTGTATGTTTACCTATCATTATCTTTTTTTTTGCAGAATAAATTGGATCTGAAGTGATTGAATAGCTGCCAACATGACCTCGAGGTAAGTGGCACTTTCCTCAAAGGATGTTTTTATATAGACCTAGTTTCTTTCTAGTTAAGAAGATGCACTTGGGGCCTTTTTTTCTATTCGCGGAAAGGACAGCCCCATTTGAATATCGTATTGCGACTGACGTGGTACGTTATGCACCAAAGTAACAGATTTTATTGGGCCTATCTTTTCTATTTTTAGTACCTACTGAACCTAGATCCATATTTAGGATAATGTACATCTTGACTTAGATAGAATTTAGTTTAAGGAGGTAAATCTTATTAAATTATGTAAGACGTTTAAACTTGATTGTATAAGTATGTATAAACGATGATTGTCACTAATATTAATAATTGGTACCTGTAAGTTAAATTTAATCAAATCCTTCATTTTTCCTGATATGCTCGAGTTGGTGATTTCATTGTAGTTCTAAATATACTTTTTAAATATGTTGCGATAATTGGTTTAAATTAGGCCAGTATGATAGGTAATATTTACTTTTGTTTGACTGTAGTATGAACTTTCTGTCAACACTTTGCTAATCAACTTACTAAAATTCATTGTTAAGCACGAAAAACTGCATTTTATGATGCAAGATAAGATAATATTATTATGATATAGGTACAAACTTGATAAAAATGATAGTGAAATTTGTTACTCGTAAAGCAATAATATTAGACTATGACTCGATGTGACCGATATTTAGAGGCCAGTTGGGTCAAACAAATAACCGATAACGGTATAAAAAAATATTACTGCATTACACTATTACTATGTTTTGCAATTCACAACGCAGTTTTATCACAAGTTCTCGCAAAAAGGGCGTTATGAATATTGCTCAGATTAGTAAAATACTGTGTATTTACAGTTTTTGGTCCTGTCTACCTACAAGCGTGGCGTTAATCTGCCGCATTACCCATCAATTACCTCGCAATCATTCAATATGACATCAGTTTTCTTGTTAAGATCATTCATTGTGCAATATCTATCTGATAATGAAATGATGCGGTACAAAGAAACAGAGATAGCACATAGGAAGGAACTATGATATCTATTTATTTTGTATCTTAGTCCAATGATACGGCAATACACAATCTAAACCAAAAAGTTACGTACAGCTAAGTTTTTTTTAAAATATCCCTTAAAGATTTGTCACACTGGATGCGTTCAGCAGTCACGTCCATACAAAATTGACGGGCCACGCTTTTATCCACCGGTCTGCAGACAGCATCCTGTGTGTCAAAGCCTTCAAGGTATCTGCATTAACGTCTGCGTGACGTGTCATATAAGATTGGCAGTGATTCTATTAATTGTTTGTCTGATTGCTAGATTGGACCGTCTCTTTGTGCTGCTAGAAGCTGGAGCTGGGGCGGCGACAAGGCGCGCGGCGGCTCGTCAGCTGGGCGAGGTGCAGAAGGCGCACCCCGAGGAGCTGCACCGCCTGCTGAGCCGGCTGATGAAGCACCTGCGTTCGCCGGCCTGGGAGACCAGGGTCGCAGCTGCACAGGTATATTATAGTTATAGTAGTTAAGCTGAGCTATTCCTTGTTGTGAAAGAACCAGACCTGGTACCTGCACCAAATTTCTGAACCAAACGTTGAACAGACTTCAAAGACGAGGTTTATTTATGTAACTAGAGACTATTATTGATATTGTTCGCAAACTTTTTACATTTTTATTGTAAAAAGTGGTCCCTTCTTTTGTATGTTTGATGAGTAGACTCATGAATATACTTGTACACCGTTTGCGGACCGTCGCTCTATCATTGCTATGACTAAGCTAAGATGCATGTAGCATGACAGCTTACGAAGATACCTAAAACAGTATCAAAGACTTGATAAACTGAAGGTCAGTTCTTGGAACTATCACGATAAAAGCTATTTTCTGTGAATGCACAGTTCGATTTGGGTGCAGCTAATTGGATACAATTTTATCGAGCGTAAGAATAGGTACACGCAGTTTTACTATAGGTCATAAAATACATACGTAATTGCTTTATACAACCGAGCTGATAAACTTATCGTACGTACTCTCGAAACGGGTCAAACATTTCATAAAGCAATATCGAATCATAGCGAATATAATATTTGCAATCACCTTTGCTGACATACGGAAATGCTCAATCTAAATTACATAAATTATATGGGCGGAAATATTATTATACTTAATATGTTTTTAAATTATAATAATATTTCCGACCAGATATTCAATGGACGAAAGCATAAACTTTGTATCTCCATTTCTATGAGCATTGTTAAGTTATTTTCGCGCCGTGCCATTGTACAGCCAGCACTGAAAATAATTCGCCATTCAAATGAGGTACGTGTCCCGAAATACAAATGGCGTGACGCCGGCGCAGGATATATCCCGCGGCAGGATGTGTTTAGGCGCGCCAATTGGTATTAGCTGCAGCTGTGAGGATATTGCAATCTACACGATCACTCCCTATTTGAGAGCTGGACTATTTTTTGACACATAACTATAAATAACGTACAAATATTTATAAGATTCTATCTAAATACATGTAGGTCTGAGAAGTGAGCTGATTTGCTGCAAATGCTTTTCGTTTATCAATCGTGTCGTGCTTGCGTAATCTTTACCAGAGTTCAACGCGTCTAGAACTTTGAATGATAAGATTATTTAGTAGTTTTTTCTTTCAATTTTCTGTTCATAATTTTGTAGTTAAGATTACCGTAACGTTACTTGCATGGCATAAGATGAAGTAACCGCAAAGGTGTCAACAAAATAATAATGAATGCTGTGGTCTATGGTACATATAGAAGTCAACTGTGAAGTTATTTGTTAGTGCTTTTATGAAAACCTCCTGAGTCTATTCATTTCTAACTTTTAGATATCTTTAGTAAGTTTTTGGTCCTCACACACAAAAGTTCAGCATTCGAGTAATCCTACCTACCGACCTAATCAGCTCTGTCAATTTGTAAACATAACATACATAATTTGGAATTACACAGCGCAGTATTACGAGTGTATCAGCAGAAGCCAAGCAAGTGATTTTACGCTCGATTTGTATTCAATGGCTGCTGCGCGCGCGCTCTGCGAAATGGTTGTTTGTTTGCGGCAGCCATTGTTGACGCATAATTGGCTACATTGTTGTGTTTAGATTGAGATATTAATCTTCGAGACGCGTATATCTTTATAGCTGAACGAGCACAGCAGCGGAACTGATTGATCGATAACCGCTCGGGTACCGATCGGGTACCGCTCGTATTATAGGTTTATCTACCGATAAACCTATAATACGAGCGGTACCCCTCGACTTCGTCTGCGTCTGCGTCCGCGCGTTTTGAGTTTGCTCTATCTGCTCCCGTTGCAGCGTGATGTTTTAAAACCTAAAGCCTTCGTCAATTAATCATCTATCCAACACAAAAATAATTTTAAATTGGTTCAGTAGCTCCTGAAATCAGCAAAAATAAAATTTGTTCTATGATATTAGTATAGATTAGTAATTTGGGAGGTAGCATACTATGAACTTGCGTTCTAGGAACGTGTCAGGCATAAAAATATTATTTATATTGAAAACCTCAAAACCGTCCCGCAGCCTGCCACCGACCAACACCGTAGCGCGCCACGCACGGAGCGTGACAGCATCGGTAAAATACGTTCTCGCTTGCTCGCTCACGCTCCATAAAACAGTGAGACAGAACGCTGCCATAATCCGTTCAGTGGTAGAGCGTAAATGTACAAATAAAGAATTAATATATCAGTGTCTGTATTAGTGCAAATTATGAAATTATATAAATATTTATTTAAATTTGAAATCATGTTTTTTGAAATCATGTTTTGACGACCCGTCTGGTGTAGTGGTCGAGAAATCGCCTACTACGCAGCGGGTGCGGGTTCGATCCCCGCACAATACAAACATTTGTGTGCATGAACATGTCTGTTTGTATTGGTCTGGGTGTTTTCTATGTATAGCATGTATGTATTTACAAAAAAAAAGTATTTAAGTATTATATCCGTTGTCTGGCACCCATAACACAAGCTTTGAGTAGCTTACTTTGGGGCTAGATGGCGATGTGTGGGAATGTCCAAAGGATATTTATTTATTTAAGGATATTTATGTTACTTTACGTGTCTGATACTTTTCTAGCACGGTGCAGTGGAGAAAACCTTACTTAACTTTTAGGGTAACTACTTACCTTTTGCACCCTAGTGACCAGTAGGGTCGTCTTTTCATTTATTGGAGATGCCATCGTTCCTATTCTCGATATAAATAAGTTTCTTAAGTATTTATATATTTGTCTATGAACTTGAACCTGGTCGTAATCGAAAGGACACAGGAAATTAAGCAGACTTGTCATCATAGTCGCATGTCACCTTGCTGACTTTTGTTAATATACAAAGTTGAGCAGTGGTTTCCATTGTTTTGTCCATTTGAATATCATTTTCACGTTTTCATGAATACATGTTAATTTAAAGCAGTTTTTTTATCGTGTTATTGTTTTTGACGTTGCTTTTATGGACAAAACAAGATGTACAGGTTGTTTCGAATGATCGATTTCGTATTACTGGTGTCCTGCAATGGCCGCTGAAGTGTAATGTAATTTGTCACAGATTTTGTAGCCGTACGTAGGTTCGTGTCGAAACTATCTAGCTCGAAATACAGATAAACGCATGTAGGACTGTAGAGTGGACTTTTATATTATTTTATATATTTAGATAGACATTTGGCCACGATTGCACCTGATATTAAATGACAATGCAGCCTATGATGGAACCTGCCTAGTAAAAGCCTATTCACTCTTTTTTTTGAACAAGTTTAAATTTTAGTTGACAGGGAACACTTCTGCCACTCCCTAGCGGTTCGCAAAAGAAATGTGGGCCGAAATCGTTGGGTGCGTATTGTTGAGATCTCTACGACCAGGGGCGTGCATTAAACTTGTGTTGCAGTAGGCACATAGAAATTAAGTCTGTGAATGCAAAGAATGACTCACCATGATTTCTTGAACTGTGCGATTCATGTATGAATGAAGCAGAGTGCAGTATGATATTTCTTAAATTGATGATTTAATTTACCACCACAGGCATCAAGGAAATGAATGAATTGATAATGACATATCATTTAACTGATACCCATAGTGGCTTTGAGAAAAGCCGTTTTTATTTGTTACTTTCTCTTCAAAACCGCACACTTAATTAAAACATGAAATGTTGTCTGCATTCGAAACAAATGGAGAAGCGCAAGTATATATTTTACTATCAAACAAATTTTTACGTATCTGTCTATTTAAAAACGAATTGCTAATTGTGTAAGTCTGCAAAATGAATTTTAGTCTTGAAAACGGGGAGGTAGCAGGGCAACGAAACGAATTTCGCCGGGAAAGCTAGTTTATTTATAGATAAGATCGACACGTCGATCTTTTTACAAGTATATATCTAGGATATCTTTGTAAAAAGAACCGCTTCGTTTTAAGTTGCAAATAAGCTCTTTTTCAATAGATATTAAAGACAAATCCGTGAGGCGTTTTTGCCCTTGCGTGCTTCGCAAATAAGAGTGAATGCGCTTTAAACAAGAAAAAGAGCGCTCGGCCGTGGCGCTACTAACCGGAATGGTAACCACTAATTTAGCCAATCGTATCACTTCAGGAAAAAGCTGAAACATATTGTTTGACGTCAAAAGTTCAATTAAATCTAAAGGATTTGACTGTCTGAATTCGCTATCATTATATATACATTTTAGCTCGCTACGTAATCTATCAAAATTAAAGTTAAATGTCCCGTAAAGATTTTTAAAATCAGTGAATGCTTTTTCAGGAAAAGCAGTGGCATATTTAGCAAACTTTTCTTTCGATAGTAATTCAAAAAAGGTTAGACTCTTAATATTCGCGTAGCGGTTGCGCGATTCCATCAAAATATTGTCGATTATATTTCGCAAAGTGCGTCTGTGTTGAGTTTTAGGATCGACGTTATTACGTTTGCGCTTAGGCAGTCCGCACTTTCTTTTTACATGTTCAAAAATATCATTGTATTCTTCAATGAAACTGTCTAAAAATTTCTCAAACTTATCAATTTGCTTAAGGCATGACGTTATATCAGAAGTTTGTTTTTGCAATGAATTGTATAATAAATCTGTTTTAGCAAAAATTTCACGGAAAACTTGCAATAAAAAAACAAACTCAAAATCTTTAAGACTGACCAAAAACATTGTAGCCTGGGTCAATGTATCCCCATCCCAAGAATCGGGATCATCGACGATTTTTTCAAATACTTGAATAAGATCATCGTATTCTTCGGAAATTACTTGCACAGTCCGCGAATTATATGTCCAACGTGTTGGAGCAGAACGCGGAATTTGTTTTGCGTTAGACTGCTCATTGTAAAATGCTAACCTCTTTGTACTACTATGAAAAAAGTTACTTAAAGATTTCAGAATGTTAAAAAAACGTTTTGTTTCGCTAATTCGCTCACAAGATTTGGACAGAACTAAATTCAAAACATGCGCGGAACACCAAACGTACAATGCATGCGGGCATTGCATTCGAACGAGCCCTTGAACCCCGTTTTCACCAGACATGACGTTAGCCCCATCGTAAGTTTGAGCTACTAATTTAGAAGTACAATTCAACTCCTTTAATTTTGAAAGAACAACTTCGCTTAGAACCTGTGCAGTTCTATTTGCACTGACGTCGACAAAACCAATAAATCTGTCTACAATTTGGTTTTCATCGAAATAACGTAATATTACGACTAATTGTTCTTTGCCGCTAGCATCGGGCGTTTCGTCAATCATTATAGCGACAAAATCTGTTTTGGTAATTTGAACCCTAATCTCACGTGAAATAAGAATAGAAATTGACGATATTAAGTCATTTTGTGTTCTATTAGAAAGACCGGTAAATGCGTTTGAACTATTTTGAAGATGGTGTTCTAAAACACCGTCATATTTGGCCAATAACTCTACTGTCTCTACAAAATTACCCTTGTTTAAAGATGATTGAGTTTCGTCATGGGCTCTAAATGGCAACTCTTGTTTAGCCAGAAAGCAAGTGATATCTATTAATCGATACAAAATATTACGATTGCGGTCAACTTTAGCATTATGGCGCTCGATATCGCCTTTTAATTGAACGCTTAGACCTAAGTCTATGCGATTTTTTCCAAATGAGATCATGGCCATAAATGCCTGAATGTGCTTGTCTGATTAGTCATGTTTTTTGGCCAGATTTGAAAAAATGTTTAGATCGCCATAACCGGTACTATTCCACACACTTTCAGCTGCGGAAAATAAGATGCACGGATAACAATAAAGTAAGTTTGTATGAGAACACCCGGCGAGCCATGTGAAATTTTCATAGTATTTTGTGTTAAAATGTCTTATTACTTTACCTTTTTTTTGGATTAACAATGGTAAATCCGGTGTTGGGCTTTGTAAGGTAAGGATTTTTGCCTTATCTGGAAATGAAAATTGGCTTAGGGGATTGGCGCGTAACTTTTCAAGACAAACACTAGAATTACCATCACAAACGGTACACTGCAATTTCTCCATCGTTTCGAATGCAAAACAAAACTTAGAAGCACTTTCATACACTTAGAAGCACTTATCTAGCACTTAATAACCGAATCTGTAGTAAATTAGTTTTTCGAACACTCGCGGAGATGAAGTCGAAAGTAAACTACATAGAAAAAAAATGGCCGGCGAAAAGTTTCTTCAAAAACAATTTTGGCATTACATTTTAAACAAGAAATCATGCTAGCGCAACTTAATTTCACAAGAAAGTACTTAGAATTCAATCATAAAATAATCACTAATTATGATCATATCAATAACTAATTCATAAAGTTTAAATTTATAAAAGTAAGAAAATTATTTCATTATCCTAGAGCGCAGGAAATAGCTACAGACGCGCCATCTAGTATCGGGTAGCTCTATTTGCTTAGTTACTCCATGCTAGATGACGCGACGTTTTCTATTTCCGCCTACACACACACGATCTTCTTTTATAGAATTGTAATTCAAATTTTCGATATTTTACTAGTTTCTGAATAAAATATTAAGGTCTAAATAAAAACATTATTTATCAATTATAAACCAACATTTGAACGTAGTTCAATTTAAAGTATATGGTAATTGGTAGTGTTTTGATGATACTCCGCATTACTATACGTCACTCTGTACGAGTAGGACAAAAATACTCCTCAGTATGGGAACAAAAAGAGAAAGAGCATAGTATGCATGCCTACTTTAGGGGTCTAAGATGCGTATGTCACCTGTCACCTTGAGTGCTATGAACAGTGTGTCATTTTAAATTTGTTCGGGTTATTTACTTATATGTGTGTCGGTGTAGGTATGAGACGTGATTACAAATGTGTGCGTTTATCTAGTAAGCATTCGCTCGGCAGCCTACTGCCTGATTATTCTTGGTTTTAACTTAAGCGCGTGGTAATAATGCGTGGGAATAGGCGACAGCTTTTAATATATATGTAAAAATAAAAATAAAAAAAATATTTTATGTTTTAAGCTTAGTTTATACAGCTACATAATATATAAAATGGGCAAAATGCAGAGGTAGGCACTGCCTAACTGCCTATATGGAATGCACGCCCTTGTCTACGACATATACCTAGGGGAAGCCGCGCCCGCGTCTTGTGTCCCGAAGTAGAAAAGGGGCTGGTGAAATCAAGTTATGCAGTTCCTTCGCACTCTCTCCGAAATGTAACCTGTAGAAAACCGACAGACATGCTACCCTTCGCCTGTGCTCGAGATTCAGCAATTTATTTTCGAACAGTTCATCGTCTCTGATAATTTTCTTTGCTCTGTTTTCTGTTAAGTCTAAAGCAGCTGATATCGGCCCGGAATGAAGTACCGCCTGACCTTAGAAAGAACGCCAAGCTTTCTTGAGAAAGAACGCCAAGCTTTCTTGGTCATGGACTCTCGACAAGATCGGATCTGAACACTGCTGGGTCCCGCCCTACAAAGGTGTCAACAACTGTGCTGTCGTCTGCATAGGTATAGTTATACCTGGCACTAGCAGATCATTTATATGCAACAAGAAGAGGGTTGCTGAGAGTACTGACCTTTGAGGAACTCTGGCATCGATAGCTTGAAGATCCGACGAACAATCTTCCAGGGCTACTTGTTTCGATCGCTCACTCATAAAGTCTGTAATCCATTTGCAGAAGCCAGCAGGAATGCCAAATGAGGGAAGCTTGCCCACCAGGCTTGAACATTTTTGGAACAGTATTAGTCTGTCCTTTTTAAGTAACTGATTTTATTATGAAAAAATCTATCGGTTTTGCCAGGTTAAGGATCTAATTGAAAAGGTTGTATTTTTCCGTGTTGTCAATTACTTGAATACTCTATAGATAGTAAATCGCTGTATGTAACATCCTGTATTTTCTCAAGATCCAGATACGGATTATTAACATTGTATTTCGTTCAATATGGTTTCATAAAAAAGTTATGAGTCCTGAAAAAAACCGAACAAAGGTCACAAATAGGAGTTGATGTATAAATAATGTATATCAGAATTAATGCAATATCCTGTTGTTTTTGAACGAGAGCGAACAATGACAAATCTTGTTGGGAAATAATATGATTGCCTATTCAGATACTATGCATGATATACTACAATAATGGTGATGTTTACCTTATTTCATGCAATTTCAATTTTATTAAATTTATTTCAATAGTTTTTATCTACAATTACCTGAATGAAATTACTATCCAGCATAACCATACTCGTATGATGTTTGTATGTATCTAATGATATACAGGCTTTTGTAGTTAAATGTATTTATCAATCAAATAAAAACCTAATTATGTTTGTCCGCAGGCTGTGGAAGCAATTTTGGCTAACGTTCCAGAATGGCATCCATCACCGTTTACAGGAAAGAAGGGTAAGCGAATTTGTTTTGTTATCCATTATCCCACTGCTGGGCAAAGGCCTCCCTTAAGCTCTAATTAAATCATAACATTAACTACTAAGTTGTAAGCAAACCTGTGTATTAAAAAAAACTCATTCAAAAAACTGACTAAAAAGCTTAAATAAAATAACGCATTTGCGTGTACTATTTAGGATAAATCAATTCTTTTGGAGTTGCCGAGATTCGCATAAAAAATAAACGGATGAAAAATAAATAGTTGTGGCATGGACGATATAGCACCTTGTCTTATAATTATAGTTTAAAAAAAAAACAAAAAATCACGCTTTTATAGCTAACCGAACTAAAAAGTAGAAAATAATTTTTAATTACAAAGAGTTAGAGAATAATTCAATTCAGAGTAAAAAGCGTGGGGTTTTACTATATTTTCATAACTTTTTACTATGTTTTTTTCATAATTGTAACATTTAATATATCAAGCACCCCACGCTTTTACTCTGAATTGAATTATTCTCTAACTCATTGTAATTAAAAATTATTTTCTACTTTTTAGTTCGGTTAGCTTTAAACGCGTGGTTTTTTAGTTCTTTTAAACTATAATTTATTTTTCATTCTTTATTTCGATGTTTCAATTAATTATTTGCGGACATGCGACTCGCGATAGCTCTCTCTTTCTTACTCCCTTACAGAGGATCCATGAAAGAATTTATTAATCCTGGCGGTCCTTATAAGGATATTGAGACACTGTTATTAAATGATTGCATTGTCATCGGTCCTTGATAAGTGTGCAAAGTTTCAAATTAATCAAACTTCTGGAAATCGGTCAAATATATGCTCAAAGATTCCATTACATACATACATACATACATACATAGATACAACCCAAGCTAATAAAAGCGTGGTAAAAAAATGCGACAATAAACTGGAATATCCACTGTTATTTCTTGTCAATTCAATGTTAAGTCAATGTTAAGTCTTCAAAATGGTCATTTCCCAGATCATCTTAAAATGATAAAAGCAATTGATAAAAGCAGTACACAAAAAAGACGATCAAAAAGTTCCTTCGAATTATAGACCGATGCGTTATCACCAGCGTTCTCTAAAATCTTTGAAAAAGCTATGGCCTACAGATTATATTCCGTATTATTAATTATTATTAACATCTTAGATGACTGTCAAAACGGCTTCAGAAAGACCAGATATCTACGAACTAGCAGTTTATAGGTACTCGTACGTTAAACGTATTGCCCTACAAACGACCAAAAATACGCTGTAGGTTTGCTGCTGGATATGAGCAAAGCATACGACCGGGTTCCCTATAACTTTCTACAACAAAAACTAAATGGAACAGGAATAAGTGGACCAGCTTATATGTACCTTGTTACAATAGAACAATAAAAAAGCGATATTAAACGAATAGAAAAAGTACAATCAGTAGAAAAACCTTACCTGTATCACAAATTATATTTTCTCTGCGTTCAATAAGAATTGCACCACGCCTTATGTGTCCACAGTACAGATCGGCTGCTTTTCGTGGTAGCTTCCGCTATGCTGCCACGAAATGTTGGAACAATCTACCGCCACCGATAAGAAACTCTAAATCTATTGCCTCTTTTAAATACCGCCTCAGAGTATTTCTTATCGAGAACCAAAAAGCTGCATAAGCAGCCGGCTGTACATTTGCATGCACGCACACCCGGACACATTTGCACGCGCACACTATGCACTAAACATATATTTTCTTTTATTTTCATATTATAATTATTTTTCGTTTTATGATAACCGAATTTTATTAAGATAATACGTAAGTTATAATTAAGATAATACGTAAGTTATAATTAAGATATTAATATTAATAACACAGAAATTGTTACCTTTAACGCGGGTCGGTGGTGACCCCTTTCTCAGTCATTAGTCACAGAAAACCAGCGCCAATGGCTTGCCATGGCAAAGATCTGAGTGGAGACCAATTTGGTCACACATTATAATTTTATTTTGTATGTTACTTACTTCCTCAGGTGTTTTATTTTTTCTATCATGTTTGTATTTTGTGTACCAAATAAAAAAGATTTCTTTCTTTCTTTCAAAAAAAACCCCGGACTAGATCAATAGGTACCTCATGGTAGCATATTAGGCTGTGCGCTTTTCCTCCTGTACATTATTAATCTCTCTAAATATTTAAATAAATATTCTACACTATCGGTACTATTTGCTAACTATATATCTATCCTAATAAAAATAAAACTAAGACAGCAGACACTTTAAAAACCATAACATCATGGCTCGAAGACCATAATTTGCTAATTAACTTTAAAAAGACAAAATTAATGCAGTTTCTTCTCCTCCTTTGAATATTAATATTAGTTATCAGATTCAAGAAATAGAAATGTTTAAAACATTTAACCTATTAGGCCTAAATATAGACTGTGTTTTAAATTGGAAATCACATATTGTAAAAGTTTAATCAAAACTTTCCAGATTCACGTATGCACTTAACGAAATTAAACACAGTACCGACGACAAAATTGCTATTTCCGTCCTATGGATATGCCTACTCGTGGCTTAAATTCGGGATAATTCTTCGGGAAATTGCGTAAAAACAGATAATCTGTTTGTACTCCAAGAAAAATGTATCAGGATTTCTTACAATTTTAACATCCGAAATAAAGTCAAACGATAGCTTCCCCACTCTAGAATAAAAAATGTAAAACTGCAGCCCAATGTACATGACAATTAAGATATTTAATAAAAACCAACCATATAAAAAAAAAAACTTAAAATCTTTGCAAAAAAATTAAGAATATACTTAACTAGCAACTGTTTCTACACTCTTGAAGAATTCTTTGATCATAAAAATAGCCAAGAACAAAAATTATGGGTACATTTGAAATGTAGAGAAACTTATTAAGCCGACAGAAACTCCATGCTTACTATAAATTGTTTTATACGAGTCATTATACATAGTGTCAAGGGAATAAACTTTTTTTTTTTTTTTCTCATTAGTTTTTTGATTGTAATCTTGCAGTTTTTAAAATAAAACGGTGACAAAGACAAGTAAATAAAACAAAATAATATTAATCAAGAGAAATAACTGCCTAAACAATGACCGCTTAGAGTTAATATAGTTTAACAAGTTATGGACCTGTTACAAACCTATAACATGACAGGAGCCGATAACCTTGCACATTCTGGACATTATCTACTGTTATTCTTCTACAAAATGATTAACCTGTCATAACTACCTACTATAAAGGTTAGGTTAGGTCTTTATTAGGTTTTAAGTTTTTTATGTTGCAAGTCTTAATTTTATTTTTCTTATTAATAAAGAAATTACTACTCAAAAACAATAAAAATAGTGGCACTTAATTGTTGTGTGATTTTATAAGCTCACTAGCGGTCCCCCGCGACTTCGTCCGCACGTTTTGAGTTTGCTCCCTCCCCTCCCGTCGCAGCGTCATATTTTATATCCTAAAGCCTTCTCGATAAATAAGCTATCCAACACAGAAATATTTTTTCAAATCGGTCCAACAGTTCCTGAGATAAGCGCGTTCAAACAAACAAACTCTTCAGCTTTATAATATATAGCGGTCCCCCGCGACTTCGTCCGCGCGTTTTGAGTTTGCTCCCTCCTCTCCCGTCGCAGCGTCATGTTTTATATCCTAAAGCCTTTCTCGATAAATAAGCTATCCAACACAGAAATATTTTTTCAAATCGGTCCAGCAGTTCCTGAGATAAGCGCGTTCAAACAAACAAACTCTTCAGCTTTATAATATATTAACGCAAGCGCACGTTGTACTTAAGCTGCGAAAATTATTTTGGTGAGGAGTTATGTTAAAACTGTGATAGCTCCTAAGATATTTATTAAAATCAAATGATATAAAGGGCAACTTGGTTCTAAATGAAATGCTCGTGATGATGAATGTATTTATTTTGATAAGAATAAATACCTGTGTGTATAATACACCTCTAAAAATAATGCATTATTTTTTTTACAAATTTATGAACATAAAAAAGGTTGTAGTAAGTCAACCATAAAAGATAGACATATGCTGTCGCGGACTTTATTATAGAACTCTTAATGTTGAACAATCCTGTCATACATGATTTTTGTGTCACTTAAGCGGTTTCCGCAGCGTATGCAGCGGAAGCTCTGAAAAGGAATATCTTTCTCCCGTTTTCGCAACATTTTTCATTTCTGCTGTGGTCTTATGAGTCGTATCTTTATGTTATATAGCCTAAAGCCTTCCTCGATAAATGGACTATCCAACGTAAAAAAAAATTTTCCAATCGGGCCAGTAGTTTTTGTGATTAGCGCGTTCAAACAAACAAACAAACAAACAAACAAACAAACAAACAAACAAACTCTTCAGCTTTATAATATTAGTATAGATTAGCGCAAGTGCACGTTGTACTTAAGCTGCGAACATTATTTTGGTGCGGAGTTATGTTAAAACTGTGATAGCTCCTAAGATATTTATTGAAATCAAATGATATAAAGGGCAACTTGGTTCTAAATGAAATGCTTGTGATGATGAATGTATTTATTTTGATAAGAATAAATACCTGTGTGTATAATACACATCTAAAAATAATGCATTATTTTTTTTACCAATTTATTAACATAAAAAAGGTTGTAGTAAGTCAACCATAAAAGATAGACATATGCTGTCGCGGACTTTATTATAGAACTCTTAATGCTGAACAATCCTGTCATACATGATTTTTGTGTAACTTAAGCGGTTTCCGCAGCGTATGCAGCGGAAGCTCTCAAAAGGAAAATCTTTCTCCCGTTTTCGCAAAATTTTTCATTTCTGCTGTGGTCTTATGAGTCGTATCTTTATGTTATATAGCCTAAAGCCTTCCTCGATAAATGGACTATCCAACGTAAAAAAATTTTTCAAATCGGGCCAGTAGTTTTTGAGATTAGCGCGTTCAAACAAACAAACAAACAAACAAACTCTTCAGCTTTATAATATTAGTATAGATGAAAGTATGCATTATTTGAAAGCCAGTAAAGTCTGGGACTGCTAGAATAAGATAATATAAAACACATCTTGCGCACCGGACTCTAAAGGTCAATGGAGTTTAAATGTTATTTCATTACTTATACTGACATGACTCGAACTAATCATGATTGATGTTTCCTGGCCGTTGCTGCGTGCAGCTTCTTTATCGGCTTGTGTATTCACCAGTTCAACACTTAACCAAAAGTTAACTAGCCTAAAAGTTCTAGTCATTGGAGTTAATTAATTCAATAAACTATATGCTTATGTATGATAAAGAACAATAGTCGTAAGATCTCGAGAACGTGTTGTGCTCTTCATCCATCACGGTACCGGCTGTCTTTGATCACAAACGTGAGAACAGAATAGGCCTGATGATAACCAGGGCTGTCGACTTTATAAAGGAGTATTATTTTTATGGTGGAATATGCATTTATTATCCTTAAAGACGTGCTTTTGAAATGAACAGGCTTCTTCTGGGTGAGCTCGCTCCGTCTTTGACTCTATGTTTGCCATGTCTGGCTTAGTATAGAAGATAGAGTCAAGAGAATATACATTAAATAAAATTCTTAAAGGGAAGCCCTATATTGAGCCTTGCTAATGCCATTCATAGACAAAATTGCCCTCAATAAATCGCAGAGTCGACCTAGATCTGAAATAGCAAGGAGGTAGATCAGTGTAGGCACCAGTCGCGACCTTGCTGCCTTTTGTTGGAGTCTATTTTGAATAAGTACCTAGTCACTATTCTTCGCAGCTATATTAAGGATGGAAAACTTTGAACATATTTTAAGCATAATATTGTTTTTTATGCGTTGATAAATGTATATTGGGATCAATGTTTTTGAAACATTTATTTTAGGCTATCTCGAAAGTTTCCAATATTAGCATAATAATATCTTTTTAGGTACCTACATTTAATTACGTAGTTTAAGCTTAGTGGTATTAGGAACCTGATAGACTCAGGCACGATATTTATGAAAATGAACGTTAATCGCACTGAACATGACCTGGACATTTTGAACAGTTATTTGCAAGTTATTTAGTGATTGAAAGTTTGGAATAATCAAAATATCGGCGAGACTTCGTGACCGGTATAACCTCATTAAATACAGTTTGCATACTCGCCAACCGGTTCCATTCATTTCAGAGACTTGTATAATCAACATAACAATTATACAGTTCGTTTGTTTTAGTTCTTATTCTGTCTACTTTCAATGTCTGTTGTGACATCAACTAAATAATGGACTTAGTGTTACCATGTTACCTTGGATTCTTTGAACACTAACTACACAGATTTTTGTGTTTTTAATATGTAACAAGCTTAGAAATTTTTAATATTTGTATGCTATTTTTGATGACTGAGTGGGCCGAATTCTTTAAATTGTAAGCACTTCATTGTACCCTATTCAAATGCAAATAAAATATAATAAAATATTTTGTTCTATTCTATTCTATAGAATAAGAATAAACAACTTTCGTACAACAACTGTACGAAAGTTGTTTCAGTTGTTCGATAAACTCGATTATTTAATGATGACGTTTGGAGGAAAATAGTCACGTGTCCCTGTAGTCAGACTTCGTACGAACCCGAAAAACACACATACATAGTGTAGTAGGCGTCGGCTGCATAAGTTATTTTTTATGTTAGGTATTTCCAACATTTAATATTCAGCTGTGTAAGTAAACGTAGCTGGACAAACAAATTATAGAGACTGTTTTCAAAAAACAGTTTTGGTAAGTATTTTTACTTCGAAACTTATGCACCTGGATTCGACGACGAACTAGATTTCGAAACTTGATGGCGTGGCGGTTCGCGGCTTCGTGCTAATTTGATTGAAAGTTATTAATCTTAACAGAACGACCATTTAAAATTAGTCACTCTTTATTATCACGTTAAGTGGCGTTTATTTATTTTTATTTGCTAAATTATTGATTGAAAGTTATTAATCTTAACAGAACGACCATTTAAAATTAGTCGCTCTTTATTATCACGTTAAGTGGCGTTTATTTATTTTTATTTGCTAAATTAACTCAATTGTACGCATGTACACCGCTGCATCACGGTAATGTTATCTATACAGTATTCCAACTTCATACAAACGGGCAAAAAGCGAGCTATACCTACGTGCCTCGATTTCGGCATGCGTTCGGCACGCAGCCAGTCGCGACTGTGCCACAGTGACGAACGGACGGTGTGTTGTTTTTTTTTACAGTAGCCACGTTATTTTTTTCTCGAAAAATAAGTTCAAGTACATTTTAATATGACGAATAGGTTATATTGTGATATTTTTGCTTGGGGGCCGTCCATTAATCACGTGAGGTCGTTTTTCTCATTTTTTGACCTATCGCACGTTTAGGTACCGCGCGGCTGTAGGTATTTATTTCAAAGAGTCGGCTGAGTTACAATACTGTATAGATAACATTACCGTGGCTGCATAATGTACAAGTGGACGTAGTTACTCAAAAAGGATCCAACCCACAGCAAGTTACTTTTGAGTAATTTACGTTTAAAGAGTAGCATTGTTTTTTTCATTGATGCTCTAAGCTGTCAAACTGTGTTTTAATTTTTATTATTTCTATTTATATTCTACTTTTGGTTTGTGATAAAGATAATTAATATTAGTTATTTATTCCTTTAATATTAACAAAAACATTGGGTTGGATCCTTTTTGCTAAATAATGTTTTCTATAACAAAGCGTACAAATGGTATTTAACAATAGAGATCCAATTGATTTAATTTAAATAATTATTGTAGCTAAATGGTTATAAATATTAATACAGAACCTAAAATATACTTTATAAACAAAGGTCGAAGTAGTTGCTTTAATAAGAATATTTTTTTCTTTATTTAAAAATGAAATTTTATGAAAATTTAAGAAGTATCCTAACTAAACTAATTACGTATTTCGTACATTATATCAGTCTTTCTTTTATCGAAACATTGTAATTCTTACTGAATCATTATTTTTCTTTCTTTCTATTTTCATTTAAATATAAGTATTATTCATAACACAACTTTTTTTTGGAAAATGGGACTTTTTGACTGTGTGACAAATGTTTCACTTTCTCACATCAGTGGGGGGAATTTTCAAAAATTAAATATTTTTTTTTTTATTAGGTTATTTATTTATTAGGTTATTAATAACGTAATCAATGACTTTTTAATTTTTTTTTCTTATTGCTTTTTGATGAAAGAAACCCAGTCGTTTAAAATAACGTCTTAATGACGACTCAGTTAATGTATGAGACTAATAGACTTAAATGACTTAAACGAATGAAACGACTTAAATGCCTTAAACGACTAAAAGGTCTTGAAAGTCTCAGTGAGTGCTGAGCGTTTTACGTTAAAAGACTGGGACTAATAAGGCCAGTCTTATGACTTAAGGTTGAGGACTAAAAAGGAGGCGAGTCTTTATTAAAAGCCTTATAAGCCAGAGTCTCTTTCATCATTACTCTACAGACATTAATTGAAGAACAATTTACAACAAAAATTGCGGTGATTTCATTGAATATTAATGTTCTACAAAAATATCTATAAATGATGTTTAATTCACGTAAATTTCATTTTTTTTATAATAGGGGGTAGATTAATGGAGAGATTAAAACGTAAATTCGGTTTTTTTATCTTGACGAAAAACATACCGTAATTTCACAAATCATTGTTTATTATCATTTTATCAAAAATATAAAATACAGTTTCTTTATGACCATCTGCATTTCGGCAACTAAACCAGTAGACAATAAAGCAAAAAACAAAAGAATGTAACACAACGCAGTACTTATTTTATTAATTACTTTAATGGTTTTAAGTATTATCGCTTTAACGTATTTTGCTTATAAAATTGGTAGGTACATTTGCAACCGTGTCACTATTACCAATCATAAAAAAAAGTTATTTGCTGGCATAATTTAAATAAATGACGTCAAAGTAAAGAAAAATCGTTTTTGTGCTTTAAATCTTTCAACGTTTATTTTTATACTAGGTACACAATTTGAAAAGAACAGTGAAAGCCACGAGTACTGGAGTACTACTGAAAATAAAAGTGCTGTAACTAAAATCCACAAATTTCCTCGGAACTGAAAAATTTGCCCACACCAAACCATCAGATTAGGTAGATAAACAGAAAAGCAGTCAAATTTTCCACACTAGTGTTGAAAATCGGAATAGCCCAAATAACGGAATAACCATGCTGTCAAACTTTTACGTTTCACAAACGATTCACAAATGCCAACAATTTTAAAAGCAATTGACGGCACTGAACTGAAACCAAATAGTTTATATATTTTTTTAAATAAAGTTTGCATTTTAATTCGTTATATTCAGGTGTGATTTAATTAAACATAAATATTTATTGTGAGAAATAAATCTCTGAATCGTTTTCGTAAAAACATATTGCAAATTCTGAATTTCTATAAAATTATCTGAGCCAAGTGGATCGTTTTTGATCGAATAATGCTGTCATTATTGACTTATACACTAAAAAGGCTTTAAATAAGCAGTATGGTTACTTTAAGTGACTTTAACATATCTTTATTACTTGAATATCATTTTCTTAATAAGGATTTAAATGGCATGGGTCGTTTTTGATAAAAGAAAAATATCTAAGTTTACTTTAAATATCATTTTTTTAGAAGGATCCAAGTGGCATGGATCATTTTTGAGGAATGAAATATATCTTAATCATTTTGAATATCTATTTCTCCAAAAGGATCCAAGTGGCTTGGATCATTTTTGATGAAAGAAATATGTCTTCATCACTTTGAATATCTATTTCTCTAAAAGGATCCAAGTGGCATGGATCTTTTTAGATGAATGAAATTTGTCTTCATTACTTGGAATATCAATTTCGCAATAAGGATCCAAGGAGCTTGGAGCATTACTGAGATTTTAAAAAATACACTCTCCATACATGTGGGATGGTACCTCACGAGGAAAAAAATGTCAAAATGACAGATTTTTACTGGAATCTTTTTGCTACTTGAAAGAATATACTTTGACGACTGCTTTGGTATATTTATGTTAGTTTTGCAATTTTTGTGGGTTGGATCCTTTTTGCGTAACTACGTTTTTGCAATTTTTGTGGGTTGGATCCTTTTTGCGTAACTACGTCCAAGTATGTCCTTACTTTTTAGGTGTCATGTCATTTTTAAAATTTTGAGATAAAGTAAATAAAAGTTTATTAGACGCTCGTCGTGACTTTCTTATCAGGGGACAAAATTCCATCTACATACTTTGATAGATAATAATTTCTTTGTAGCTTATTTACCTAATTTATTTAAGGTGACCTTTACATAATTGACTTGTAAGTTGTAGGAGATCTCACAATAAATAATTTATTTACAAAAGAAAACGTCTCACTCACTTGACGGAAGAAAACCGTAAATCGGTGTAGGTACAGTTCATCCGTATGGCACATGCATACTAGAGGACAAAACGAACAATCTAAAAAAATATTCGATAGGAGGAAGACTGGTTCACCAAATATTTTAGATGGGCATGTTTTATAAATCTTCTTAACCTATCGTGTTATATAATTTTTTAAAGTCTTTTTTAAACGCTTCTAAATCATACCACATTATTATATTTCAGCCATTTTATTAAGTAAACCAAAAAATAATGTTCAAACCATACCAAGTTTGGGCTCCTGGTACAATATGACTAATGTTTTGTTTGTACAATATAGTACAAATGAAACATCATATTCTCATTTCTAACCTCAAGAAGGAATTTTTTAAACCACATTCTGCAAATTTTTTTTTTTTAGGTAGGTACTTTGTGTTTCGACTTCTAGTAGATGCGTGTGCCAAACGGATAACCTGTACAGCGATTTGCGGTTTTTCTTTAAAATTAGACTCTTACTCCGTCCACAATTATTAAAGTACCTCTACTAATTATTGATGAAGTTTTAGCGACGGCTTGAACTTGACTGCGAACATTAGATCAATACTAGAAACCTTACAAGAGAATCCAATAACAACTCCACCCAGTCTAGTGAATGTTGTTCGATCGATTTCACATTATTTATTGAAAACATGTGACTGTACCACGGTCTTGTACCCGTTTTATGGGCTTACTCTTTAGTAAGCTACTGCTTTTAGTGGGTCTAAATACATCAACTACTTCGGGGCACAGAAGATATAATAGTACTACGTCTCGGGGCGTAAAGTAAAGAACTAAAAAAATATGTGTGGGGTATCAAATGAAAGAGCTTCTTTAGCACATTTCAAAGCTGTAAACAATATTAACTGATGCTCACGGCTTTGCTGGCAATTACCTGATATTTGCAAAAGAATGTTAACTTACTTTTACACTAGTTAGGTGTTAGGTACCATACTAGGTCTGCTCTGCATAATAAGTATACCTAACACAAATATACATAACTCCAAAATAAGTTAAATAAAACTAAAACCCGACTACTTAAAACACGCTCTAAAAAGTACGAAACAAGAATCGTCGTATCAGTTAGAAACTGACCTTGGTGATGTGTGAATAAAGATTTACTGTGTATCTTTTAACCCTACCACATATTTTTTGCAATCTAACTCTGTTATGATAAAACATACAAAATTTATTCTTAAATTAAACATTGAATATGTTTGGAATAACAAACGTGTGACCATCAAAAAACGGTGCTCAAATAATGGCCCTTCTATTTCTTTTGTTCTAGAAGAGAAAGAAAAAATAGATCTGGAAGAGAGCGGCCGACTGCGCTGCGAGACTTTCGACATCGAGCGAGTTCTGCGGAACGGAGCGCACCTCATGGGCTCCGAGGGGCACGAGTACGACCTTGATGAAGAATCAATGTCACCTGCCGGTGAGTGTGTCTACATAACGACCTCCGTGGTGTAGTGGCTAAGCACGCTGGGTATCAAGGCGTCGCCGCTCCGAGGTCACGGGTTCGATTCCCGGTCGGGTCAATATAGAAATCAAAATTTTCTACATTGTCTCGGATCTCGGTGTTGTGGTACCTTCGTTGTGTCCGATTTTTATAACACAAGTGCACTAGCTACTTTTTTTGGGATCAGAGCAATGTATGTGATAGGTGGTCAATATTATTAAGATTATAAAGTCAACCAAAAGTCACCTAAATAATAGGTACCTAACCAACATTACATTCACTTACAGCGCAACAAAATGCCATCAGTCAACATAAGTAACTCCGTCAATCCAGTGCATTTCCCCATCCCCACTGATACTAAACAAGCTAAAGTATCCAATTGTGACATGGGTACTGCCGAGTCGTGAGTTACCTCCGTTGTGTCTGATTCCCGTAACACAAGTGCTTTGGCTACTTACTTTGGGATCAGAGCAATATATGTGATTGGTGTCCAATATTTATTTATTATCATTATAATTAAATTAAACAGCAACGGTGTGATATCTCGTATTTTTTTGACTACAACCACATCACAACCATACCACGTGGTCAGGCGTATATTTTGTAATAAAAACGAATGGGAATATTCACACGTACCACATTTTTGCAGTCGTTATAGACCGCATGTGTGATAGCGACGACTCGCAGCCAATACACAACTACCAGGAACACCGAGATTTAGTGGCCGAGAAAGATCCGTCAATCTACGACACTGTCGGAAACAAGGTTGCAGGGACACTTTTCACATCACACGTACTACTGCTTGACCATATTTTGACGTTGTGATGTATTGTGGTAATGGTATGTGTGGGATGGCCCTTAGCATCAATCCCCCGCTCTGAGAGAGACTTACTGCCTGTGAACTAAATTCGACCTTAAACTGGGAGCACTTACCATTAGCCGATTTACTGTTATTTGGCTTAAATCCCTATCATTAAAAAAACACATTCGGTTATTTCCATTAACTATGATCACTGAAACATGTATTTCTCTGACAAATTGGCTTTTATCTGAAAATAAAATCTACAAGTTAATGACTTCTAAAAATAAACTGCATTAGCGTTGGCGTGGTCATGCTATGATGCTGACGTCGTTGTTTTTTGCGTCACAATAAAAACAACCCACTGATTAATGTCGAACACACAATCTTATCATCATGAAGATTTGCTCACTTGCGCTTGGAAAGAAATCTATAAAGATAAGTATTCATCGATTCACTAGGATTACTGATAAACTGATAAAGAAGTGACGACACATTCGATGCTATAAGGATGTAATATTTGAAATTACGTTTTCATCCTGTTTGGGCAAAAAATCAGGTATGGGCTCAGATTTGTCACTCTGATATCAAAACTAAACATTTAAGCCTTTGATAAAACCTGAACATCATGTAAAATTAATTTTAGGTCGTCATTTTCTTTAACCTTTAGACTCATTGTAATTATTCTTCACAAATGACGTACCTATTACTTATTTCTGAGGCAAAATTGTGATGTCGCTTTTTGCTCCTCCTCCGTCATATTTAACGATTGTTTTTATTTCGCCAGATATAAAGGAGCGTCTTCTGAAGCAGAGACAGCAGTTGAACGCTCGACTGGGGCTCGACATGGCCGCCCACCTCGGGGTGGACCTCAACTCGATGTACTCCAACGAGGACCTGATGGTCCCAGCGCGCAACCAAACCAATAAGACTGAGGCACCTAGGGTGAGTTTGAACAGAGCTTTGTTTCACACAAGTTACAAGTCTGTGTTACATACATTTTTGTAAATCTCAGAAGCTACGATTGGTATTCAGGTGCCCCGTCTCGAAGTTTTTGGAGCAAGCTCGATGTTAAATATGTACTTTAGATACCTGTCTGTCAGCCGAATACGGCAGCGATAACAATGATTGTTGGTAACAAGAGGTGGAATTGTGTAAAACAATCGTATTCATTTGACGGTTTAAAACGTACAGTATGATCTGTCAAACGGCAAAGAACAAAGCGTTTGACAGATCATACCGTACGTTATGAACTGTCAAATGAATACGATTGCTTTACACAATTCCACCTAAGGAAAGGACGCAAGGGATTAAGTTTGTGTATTATAATTATGTATTATGAGATTGAAAATGTTTCACTTTTACTTAAACGCTCTGTTCGCAAAGTTTAGGGGCATATTTATACTTTTGCTACTGTTCAATCTGTTTTTTTTTGTAACTACGAAGTATCTAACTCTTTAAAGTTTATTTGCTCAAGCAGTCTTCTGTAGGTATTATACTTGTAGTAGATACTAGTACCTAGACTGACATATCTTATCCAGAGTCATAAATATCTTACCAGTAATGGAATTGATATTGTACCTATTTTTCATTATGCCAATCAATACATGATAGCGCTAGGAATGGATTTCCCAGTCTGACGTAAGTAGGTCAAATCGATTTGTCAAGTTAAATTAACGAACGAATAGACGGTAGGCTGGTGCTGTTATGGGATTAAAGTAGTCTCAAATAGTGTACTAAATGTACCTAACCTATCGTAAAACACTATTTACATGTATGTATTCGGTACATGAATTGTATTCGGTCTACCGAGAAAATAGCATTGTTATTTTGTAAAGCATAATATTACAAAGTACACAATTTCTATAACATTGTCGAATGTTGCCTAGAAAGATGTTGCTTGTAGAAACGTAGAAGAGTCTAGAATATGTTAAGACTCTCGGTCGTTTCTAAGAAAGTTTATTTCTGAAACCATTATAATGTAAGTTTGCTCTTCTGTTATTTTCTTAACACGACCAATTTATTCATAGCCAATAAAAGCTGTATAAGCGTACACAACGGAAGCTTAAAGCATTCAACTATTACACATTGTTATGTAAATAAATTATTGTTTTGTGCTGCAAACATGTTACATTCTAAATGGGTAGTTACATCGTTAACCATTGTAGTAGTACAAATCAAATAAGTAACAGCTAATTTTATTACAGAATGTATTTTAAACAATGGTATTTTATATCAAATAACACGTGTGCGGTGGTTGTGGTTTTAGTTATTGTTGTTTTGCGATAGCTCGTGGCAACTGTTTGTTATTCAAATACAAACACTGTATGAAACTACTCTAGTCATATTTATTTACGTAGACATTGTCCTTCTTACAAAAACAACAGTACTTAAAATACCACTATGAATGAAAACATAGCAGTATGTGCTTGTGCAATCGCCTTCTCTGAATGATTCAATTTAAGGAAAGTAGTTAAAGTTGCTTCTTGTTTTGATTCATAGGGAAGTTGAATACTTACACTGAGGCGTATACGTATGCCTATTCAAGTGTCCAACTTTTGACAATATCAACTTATTACAATAACAATTTGCATGAGTGAATAGGTTGCTACTAGGGGTGGAACGTATTTACAAACCTAGCACTTATTTGCTTTAAAGTAATATCAGGTACGGGCTCAAAATACTTTCAAGATTCATGGTACAATATTATACTTACAGGGAGCAGCACCCGCTTCCCCGAAATACTTTTAAAAATACCGTAGTAATGAAATTAAACCTTTGGTTGATACGTGACTTTGAGCCTAATGCATATCGGAATATGAATGCATTTTCTATGAAATACTTTCAACGTATTTTAGAGGCACTAGGCAGCCGCGTCGCGCCGTGGTACCGGGCGCCCGATAGACTCTCGAAGGCTCAAACGAAAAGTATTTTGTTTTTACGAGGGTCAAACTGAAAGTTCTTAGAACTGGCCACTTATAAACAATATAATAAAAAAAATATTCTAAAATTTGAAAATAGAACTCTTTGCCAATATTACTGAGTATATATTTCATTCATTTGTCATTTGTTTTACGATTTGGCGGCAAATTGAAAATTGTCTGTGTCACGTCAACATGAATTTAACACGAGAAAATTTTCGTGCAATGATTTTTTATGACTTTCGATGTCATTTAAGTCAACAAGAAAGTTATGATAGACTACGATTGGCCTTTCACGATGAAGCCCCATCTCGTGCGACTGTTTACAACTGGTTTAATGAGTTTAAACGTGGTCGCACTAATCTCACTGATGATGTACGTGAGGGACGGCCTTCTACGGCGACGACTGAAAATAACATCTGTGTTGTGCGGCGTATGATAGAGACTGACAAAAGAGTGACCTATCAGCAGATTCGGACAAGCTTAGGCATCGGTATGAGTCAAGTGCACAAAATCCTCCACGAACATTTAGCGGTCAGGAAGCTTTGCGCCCGGTGGATACCTCATAATTTGACTAAGGCTCAAAAACTCCATCGTGTGGATTGGTGCCGTAAAATGATTGAAAGATTTAACGGAGGCGACTCAAATGCTGTGTTCGACATACTAACAGGTGACGAAAGCTGGATTTACTGTTATGATCCTGAAACCAAAAGACAATCTGCTTAGTGGGTGTTTCCTTTCGAGGAGTTGCCAACTAAAGTGAAGAGAGATCGAAGTGCGGGAAAAAAAATGGTGGCCTCGTTCTTTGGAAGGATAGGTCATTTCGCAACAATTGTGTTAGAGGATCAAAAAACAATTTCTGCAGAATGGTACACTACCAATTGTTTGCCACTTGTCTTGGGAAAAGTTCGAGAGAAACGACCTCGCAGTAGGATCCTCCTTCACCACGACAACGCCTCGTCGCACACCGCCAAGCGAACGATCGACTATTTGGCGACATCAAACGTTGAATTACTGGGTCACCCGCCGTATAGCCCCGACCTCGCGCCTTGTGATTTTTATTTATTTCCAAAAATTAAAGAAAAACTTAAAGGAAAGCGGTTTATGAATGCTGAAGAAGCGGTGGCTGCGTATCGCGATGCCATTGAAGAGACCCCTAAGGACGAGTGGGCAAAGTGCTTTTCCCAGTGGTTCCATCGCATGCAGCGGTGTATTGACGTCAATGGACAATATTTTGAAAAGATATAATAAAACTAATAACTGGCTAATGTAATCAGTTTTTGATTTTCTAAGAACTTTCAGTTTGACCCTCGTATTTTGTATTTATCTTCTAACCAGATTATTGCACGACAAATAAAGATGCGCGTTAAGTATTTCGGTACGCAAACGCGATTTCGTGATAGTGTTCCTTATTGCAATAAAGACAAGGTTCAGATTTTAGTTTTTAAAAAAAACTCGCAAGTATTTTATTCCTGGTTTCGAGCCCTGGTGCTGATTTATGGACGTACTTTTAAACCCTGGTACTTGAATTAACAAGTGCGACCCATGCCTAAACTTGCTACTAAGCAGATATGTACCACGCTAAAGCTCATCCTCACCTGACAATAGGTGCGTTTGAGGTCAAACATCCAACTCTTTCCATTTTAGAGGCCCGTTCAAGAGCTAGTCCCGATCGTGTCATCAAAGCCGCTGAGCTCCCGCGAGATCAATCTCGCCAAGCGGAGAGCTCGCGCGGCGTTTAGCAAGCAAAAATCGCGCGATTGCAGCGAGGAGGGCCCCTCCGCGCCTCCCACCCCGCCAATAGAGCCGGAGAGAAAGAAGATCAAGCTGGAGCCTGTCGATGAGTTCAGTGGTGAGTTTGCAGATTATAAATAGTTGTATGGTTACGGTTACACCATCAAATTGACATCAGCGTGGTCCATGATTTTTAGTCATTATTCATGCCTCAAAAACAACCGATTTTAATGACACTGTACCCTAACCTTGTTGAACTATACCTAATTGAACTAAAAAAGAATCATCTCTCTTTGACTTCTCGGTTTCGAGAAATCCTGAGACGAACAAGCAAATATACAGGCATACACAAACTAACGTAATTTCGCGTGTTAGGAAGAATTAATAGATCAAAATACTAAAACTTAATTAATTTCTGAAAATATTATCGAATTGATAACCTCCTTTTTTGGAGTCGGTAAAAATGATGGGAGAACGATCGTTAAACCTACGGGCTGACAGATTTATGAAAATTCAACCGTCCAAATTGCTTTTTTTTATTATTTTATTATTACAACAAAATCCACAGCTCTTAAACTAATAAAACTAATTAACTCTTCAAAGGACCCGAAGAGATTCTTAATAGGTCGCGAGTCAACCGAAGGTACAACTAATACACTGTGAGGTCAATACGGTAAACCGCTAGGACGACAATTGCATATATCCGAACAGGATTACTGACCGCTTATTCACGTGATGGTTCATTCCGCTAAAGCAAGAATCCAAAATAATGATACTTTGTGAATAATGCTAGCAATTCTATATTGTTAGGCTTTATATTCAGTAATTGCAGTAAAGTTATCACAAATATTATGTGTGGTGCGCGATGAATCTTTATACTTTATATTGCGCCATTAATCAATAGGATGTATTGCAACCGGACTAATTGACCGGAATTGGTCCGACGGTCCGATAACTTTTATCAATACATACGATAACTTTATTATATGCAGTAAAATAAATATCGTTCCCTAACAATAGTAAAATTATTCCATTCTGAAAACAAAAGACAGTAAATTCATGTGAAATTGTGTCTGGTGGAAATAATGATTTTCGTGTTATTGTTCATATTTATATTATTCATACAAATATGCATATTGGAATTCCATTTCGCTATTATACTTTTACCTAGCAACGATGAATTTTTTTGTGTAAATCCAACATGTGTTATGTCGCTGTTTCAAGGCAAAAATAATTTATCTCAATATCTCATAGTCTCATTATTTCTTTCCCAATCGTTTGGAAATCTACAATTTAAATAAAAGAAATACGCTATTGTTTCTGGGCTGCACAACTCTACTTTTTGCTTCGTTTCTAGCAACCTTAGCTCCCTGCACTTCTTCACACTATACGCTTTATGAAGTGAGACAAATGACTGTAGTAAAACGATCAAATTCGTGCCTTACACCCTGACTTTGCCATCTGATATTTAAAGTTGTACAGATAGTTTAAATCAGTTGTGCGCGCGGCCCTATGTGTGCGTGGGCTTGTAAATATACAACTTTCATTCGTGTGGCAGTGACGCGGCAGTCGTCGTCCGAGCAAGACGTGTCCTTATCGCTTTTTCTTACGGGTACAGTCGTTTACGAAAATGTCTAGTTCTTCACGGAGAAAATGTTTAAGGAGTCAGGTAAATATTAAAAGATTTTTATTTTATTTATTTATTTTTTTAATTTAGATGTAATTAATATTTATTATTCAGAGATCGGAATTGGGTGTGTGAAAATACCTAAAGTTTGCAGCGGGACATAATATGGAGCACGTGTTATATTCTCGATATTTTGTATTTTCACACACCTAATTCCGATCTCTGATTATGATTCTATATAAGAAAAAAAATTCCTTGTTGACGTTTACGTATTATTGTTTTAGACTCGAGAAACCATTGCTAAGGTATACGAATTTCTGAAAATAGATGCGAGAGATATATTGGAACTAGTAAGTGATCCAGTTTGCAGCGCAAGTCCAATTTTAATATCGAAATTAAGTGAACATTTAAATAGCGTACGGAAAAGAACAGCAATGGCAGTGGGGGTATCAGAGAGAACAATTTCTAATATATTGGCTGAAGGAAAAGAATCTGACTCTAAATTTAAATCTCCGCATAAAGACCGTAAAAAACGTTTAAAGAAGTTAGAATTAGACAACTTTAACGTTGATGTTATACGTTCCACTATTCAAAATTACCATTTAGAACATCGTGAATTACCTACGTTGCTAAAGTTGAAAAGAATATTTCAAGATAAACTTAACTATGATGGAAGTATTTCGACTCTGCGTACAGCTTTGTTAAAGTTGGGATACAAATGGCGAAAAACTGTGGATAACAGACGTGTTATTATAGAGCGGCATGACATCCAAAAACTACGATTTTCCTACCTAAAAAAATTACTCAGATACCGTCAAGAAAATAGGTGTATCGTATATACAGATGAGAGCTACATCTTAACTAGCCATGTGCAAAACAAAGGATGGGGTAATAAAGATGGACCACCTTTAAAGAGAAACCTGTCGAAAGGACAAAGAATTATCATTGTGCATGCTGGTTCAGAACAAGGTTTCGTACCTAACGCACTATAGACATACAAAGCAAATAGTGTTTCTGGTGATTACCACTCTAACATGAATGCAGAAAACTATGAAAAGTGGCTGAAAGAACGTCTAGTACCGAATCTTCCACCTAACTCTGTGGTTGTGCTTGATAATGCCTCATACCATAACGTTCAAAATGACAGAGCCCCAAATTCTAATTCAAAAAAAATAGAAATGCAGAGATGGATGACAGAAAAAAATATAGCTTTTAATCAAGAAATGAAAAAAATTGAACTGTATGATTTGATTAAAAAAAATAAAGAAAAATATATTTCTTACAAGATTGACGACATACTTCAGCCATATGGCATAAAAGTTCTTCGATTGCCACCATATCATCCTGAACTAAACCCCATAGAAAATGTGTGGGGAATTTTAAAAAATTATATTGCTTCACATAATGTCGATCAAAATGTGACGGAAATAATGAAACTCATAAATGAACGTTTAAGTCAAATTGATGAAGGGATGTGGGGTAATACTTGTCGACATGTACAAAAGAAAGAAGAAGAATACTATAGACATTTTGACATGGAGTCAGATATCATAATTAACCTTGGTGAGAGCAGCGAATCCGAAAATTCATCATTAGATTTTTCAAGTAGCGATGCAGAATAATGTTCAATAAATAAACATTAAATTACGAAATAACTGTTTTTTTTAAACCCGTATATTATAACCCGTAAATAACAGTATTTGTATTTGTACCCGACTGTACCTCTTGTCACGCACACAAAGTCACTGTATATGTACAAGGTTTACCCACACATAAGGCCGCGCGCACAACTGAGTTGAACTATCTGTAACAAAGAACGTTTTTAATACCCGACGCAAAATGAGAGGGGTATTACAAGTTAAACGTGTCTGTCTGCGTATTTGTCTGTGATATCGTAGCTCCCAAACGGATGATCCTATTTTCGTTTAGTTTTTTTTGTGTCATAGATATTTGTATCCCGAGTTTTCATTAAAATCTGAAGATTATCAGCTCTTTTATATATATTATATTATCATTCATCTATTTAGATTAACCAACATGTTATTAGTTGACGTTTTAATTTGATCATATTTCCTCCCAGTAGAAAACAGCAGTCCAGTGCCTGACTGCACAGGCGTATGGGGCGAGTCGGTCCGATGGCCGCTCGAGTGGTGGTGCTCAGCGCTGCAAGCTCAGTTGTTTAGCGCTTCGTGGGAAGCGCGACACGGCGCTGCGAGCGCTTTAAGGGAACTGTTGCGCGCGAGGATTGTGACGTCAGCGGGTGTGCAAGCGGACATGACGAAGGAACAGGTATGTTGGAAGTGATAGAAACGGTTATTTATGCGTGTTATATATTGTTGAATAGGAAGGCGAATGACTGTAATGGTCCCTCTTAACTCTCTCTGTAAAACTCTTAACTTCATTATTTTTTTATTTAAAAAAATATTATAGTGCCTAGTGGTGTGCCCTATACACTATGCTTGTAAAGTACATGTACGATGTTCTATTAGGAACTAGTTCATGCATGTGAACGAGTACGAACTATTCACTTCTGGTCGTTCAAATCGGTCCTTAGTACATTTAATCTTGTATTTCTATAGTACAGTTTAGCTCGCAAGAGCCGACTAAGAACGACTAATTCCAAGTGTCAGTGTGAGTTGGACGATTACAAACGCGGGTGCGTGAGTGTGACGGAAAATGAACTAGTAAAGCGAGAACGAGACGGACGCCAGAGCGTGATAGAAGATGTACTAAATTGAACGACATTGACGTATGACTATATTCGCTGTGTACGACGGACGACTGATGTCAGAGTAATCGGTGAACCATTGAAATAATAGAACTAAAAGACTGAACTAGTTCCTTTGAGCAATTGTACTAGTTCGGAGCGCTTCATTCAGTGTACGATTAAGAACAATACTACTATACACGAGTGCACTCTCTGTTCCTTTCCTTTTATTAATTCGGTGAGACGGCAGACCGAAGGGAGATCAGGCGTAGGACTTACGCTCAACGTGCTTTCCGAGGCACATGGGTGAAATCACCACCAATTTCTAGACTCCGAGTTGTTGCCAAGTATTTTCAATACGGAAATACCCAGAAATAAATTTCGGTCCGACACGGGATTTATACCCGAGATCTCATAGGTAGTGATCACCGATATAACTGCTAACCATTGCAGTTATTAGAAAAATTATTTGCATAAATATAACACGATCTGCTTGTCTTTTTAGATTTAGGACCAAATATTTTTTTTGCAGATGGACGATGCCCACCAAGAATGGTTAGAAGATATGTCACTACGATTACTGTGTGTATTGGCGCTCGACAGATTTGGTGACTTTGTGTCTGATCAGGTAAGTCGTCCAAATATGTTAGTCTTAGTGTTAATTTTGCAAATAAAAAAATACTTAGTATGTGTGCCTTCACATTAGAGCGTCAGTAGCGAAGCAGCAGCCCTTACACGAATAACAGCGTCGCTGCTGCCGCGCGACTGTCACGCGACCGTGCAAACTGCTATAGTCGCCTAAATGTGAAAGGGTTAAGTCGATTATGCCGATTTCAATCCAATGGTATTTGGTCGACGAATATTTTTATCTGGCTATTGCAAAATCAGTTTTTTTTAATATTTTATTTAAACACAAAACAGTTTACAGTTCAGGAGCAACAAATTTTATACATAAATAAGTATTATGCTAAACTGTAAGCCAAAACATGTGCTTCAGGAATGTAAAGAATGAGTTACATCGTTTCGCAAATTCAACTCTTACTAACTATATTTTATTACACACGAATTTGTGAGGTTGGAAGCTTGTTACTTTACAATTTGCTACTTAATTTAATAAAACTTTTACAAAATGAATTAAGCATTATGATATTACAGCTTATTCATATAAATATAGATAAGTGCTGTATTGTAAAGTACAAAATCGGGTGAAGCCCGGCAAACTATTCAAATACTTAATACATTTAAACAAAAAGAAACAACAAATTCCAACAGTGTTTCTTGTTGTAAGTTAGATTTTTTCATGAAAAATAAACTTTAAAAAAAAGTAAAAACCGACTTCAAAACCAAAATGCACTAAAAAGTCTTAAATAACCCTTCACCATTGAAAGGAAAGGAATCCGTTTTAAGCAAACAATTTCTTTTTGGAGTCGGTGCTGTGATAGTTGATGCTTGATGGTCAAAGTGATGGCACCGACTCCAAAAAGAAATTGTTTGCTTAAAACGGATTCCTTTCCTTTCAATGGTGAAGGTTTATTTAAGACTTTTTAGTGCATTTTGGTTTTGAAGTCGGTTTTTACTTTTTTTTAAAGTTTATTTTATTTCTTTATTTTTAGTGATTACATAAGAGGGGGGGGGGGGGGGGGGAGTTGCACCTTATGATTCTATTTTTTACGAAGCTACAAATTACCTATCATAAGTTGTGTCATTATAATTACTGAACTCCTAGGCGTTAAGGAGTTCCACCATCAGCTCAGCCCCACAAAATGTTGACTATCAGACGTAACAACACGTCAACATTAAGATTCTAGTAAAGAAACACTATACGTGCCTTTAAAGTTTGAGGGTTTCCCTTGACGACTGAGATATGAGGTAACATACATACAATAAAAAATGATGATAAAAAAAAAACATACAGTCGAATTGATAACCTCCTCCTTTTTTGAAGTCGGTTAAAGAGTGACATACATTCGTATAACACACGAAATAAAAACAAACTTGTCATTCCAAACTTCAGGTTAGCTAAAACAATGAATTAATTCCTTGGAAATTGTGTCAAATTTTTCAACAATATACCTAATAATGTTATCGAACTACCTTTTCATAAATTTAAGATACATGTCAAAACTACCCTAATGTCGAAGGGGTATTATAAAATTCAAGACTATCTTAATGACGAAAATGTATGGATAGTCTAGCCTGCACCAAACTGATGTACCTACCTGTTTATTTTGATTTGTATCATTTTTGAGGCAGCTAGTGGTGATTGAGTTTTTTCCGGCGTTTCTTCTCAGCACTTGCCAAATTGTCTTGTTTCGAAGCGCTAGTAGGCCCCAAAAGATAAGGAGACATGTTTTAGCCCCATACGGGCCATAATTGATTGATATTACACTAATTATTGACGTTCATATGTCAAAATTCGGTATCAATATGTCTCGCATGTTAGCGTTCAATGATAATTTTGTCATAATTCGAAATTTGACAGTACGAAATGACTTTCATGGCAGCCATGTTAGCAACTGTGGTTAAGTCGATTTTTGACAAACAAACGGGATAGAATGCCGCGATATATTTTTATCACGGCGTGAATGTTATGCCTGAATAAGTGGCATTTTGTGTCTTAAATTGAATAAATTATTTATGACTTTGACTTAGGTTGTAGCCCCAGTGCGCGAGACGTGCGCGCAGACGCTCGGCGTGGCGTTCGCGCAGATGCGCGCGGCGCGCGTGCGGCAGGTGGCCGGGCTGCTGGCCGTGCTGGCGCGCCAGCCGCAGTGGGAGGCGCGGCACGGCGCGCTGCTCGGCTTCAAGTACCTGCTGGCCGCCAGGCAGGTACGCCACTCGATACTGTCATAGTAGCGATTAAGACGGTCTTTCTATTCCTTACTCAGTGGTGCATTCGACTGCAGATCGAGAGTTCGCCGATTTAAACCCGGGTGTGTCCCCTGACTAATTGTTTCTTTTTTAGTTTCATTTTTTTTGTAAAAGCTTAGCATGCATATAAATATGTTAACCGTACATACGACATTTACGTCGACTTGCCGGCCAATAGGATGACTGATTATAAAGATTTTGAATTAGAAGCAGTGCGACTTAAATCTTTTAGCCGACGGCGACAATGAGAACAAACGCTGTCGTATTAAAAAATGCGGTTGTCAGATCTAGTGTAGACAAATATCCCCAATCTTAGAAGATTTCCCCCTTTTTTCCTGTTGTCTCCCTGTGGGAGTAATTAAGTTTTGATCGCTACGATCAAACATGGAGTCAAAAATTAATTGAAGGTAAGGAAAGGTAATCGAGTAACATTATATCATATTATTTAAATAAAAGAGCTTTCCATAATTATTTGCTTAGCTTATTAAAAAACGTGTTTATTTATGTGGTCATTTTCGTGATAAGGTTAAGGTTATGTTCTTCCACTATTATTATTGTCTGTGAGAAAAAAATCGATCGATATTTATAACAAGGATTTGAATCATTTGATCGTCCACGTTTTATGTACCCTAGCGCTTCTAGTCATGTGTTCTATGTACAACAAACGACAGAAAATAAAATGATGTGTTTTGCAAAAACTTGTTTAATCTCTCGCAAAACTACATAATCACATCTACAATCACACAGCGCGAAATAAAAAATTGTGTGTTTAACTCGGGTGAAAGCACCGTTCGAGCGCCAGAAAACATTTCGAGTGTATTGAGTCGCTTTCTCCCCTTGTATAACAATCTACTATAACTGATTTGAAACTTTTTGAATCCAGGAAGCGGGCGTAGAATGCGGCGCAGTAGAGCAGCTGGTGGGCGGGCTGGAGGACGGGGCCGAGGACGTGTCGGCCGCCGCGGCCGGCGCGCTCGCCGCCGCTGCCGCTGCCGCCGCGCCGCATGCGCCAAGACTAGCCGCGCGACTGTGGACTCTATTGCAAATGCAAGACGAGCTAGCTGCCCCGGCCAATGCGTACCTGGCGCTGCTAGCTGCTTTATGCTCCTTGCCTCAAGCTGCGAGTCTTTTACAGTGAGTACCACTTGACTTATGGAGTGACCGGCGTAGAGGACGCGGTGGAAGACTTGTCCTCGCTGTCGCTGCTTCTGCCGCCGTGCACCATGCGCCAAGACTAGCCGCGCGACTGTGGACCCTATTGCAAATGCAAGACGAGCTAGCTGCGCCGGCTAATGCGTACCTGGCGCTGCTAGCTGCTTTATGCTCTTTGCCTCAAGCTGCCAGTCTTTTACAGTGAGTACCACTTGACTTATAGAGTGACCGGCGTAGAGGACGCGGTGGAAGACTTGTCCTCGCTGTCGCTGCTTCTGCCGCCGTGCACCATGCGCCAAGACTAGCCGCGCGACTGTGGACCCTATTGCAAATGCAAGACGAGCTAGCTGCGCCGGCTAATGCGTACTTGGCGCTGTTAGCTGCTTTATGCTCCTTGCCTCAAGCTGCGTGTCTTTTACAGTGAGTACCACTTTACTCATAGAATGCATTGCAGTAGAGCACCTAATGGACGACGTAGAGGACGCGGTGGAAGACTTGTCCTCGCTGTCGCTGCTTCTAGCGCCGCACCGCATGCGCCAAGATTAGCCGCGCGACTGTGGACCCTATTGCAAATGCAAGACGAGCTAGCTGCCCCGGCTAATGCGTACCTGGCGCTGCTAGCTGCTTTATGCTCCTTGCCTCAAGATGCGAGTCTTTTGCAGTGAGTACCACTTGACTTATAGAATGCAGTAGAGTACCTTGTGGCCGGAATAGAAGACGCGGTGGAAGATGTGTCCTCGCTGTCGCTGCTTCTGCCGCCGCACCTCATGCGTCAAAATTTGTGGCGCGACTGTGGACCCTATTTGGCCGGAATAGAAGACGCGGTGGAAGATGTGTCCTCGCTGTCGCTGCTTCTGCCGCCGCACCTCATGCGTCAAAATTTGTGGCGCGACTGTGGACCCTATTACAAATGTAAGACGAGCTAGCTGCCCCGGCTAATGCGTACCTGGCGCTGCTAGCTGCTTTATGCTCCTTGCCTCAAGCTGCGAGTCTTTTGCAGTGAGTACCACAGAATGCAGTAGAGTACATAGTGGCCGACGTAGAAGACGTGTCCTCGCTGTCGCTGCTTCTGCCGCAGCGCCCCACGCGCCAAGATAAGCCGCGCGACTGTGGACCCTATTACAAATGCAAGACGAGCTAGCTGCCCCGACTAATGCGTACCTTGCGCTGGTAGCTGCTTTATGCTCTTTGCCTCAAGCTGCGAGTCTTTTACAGTGAGTAGTAGTAGTAGTAGTCCCCCTAGCCGATTTCAACTACAGTGGCCAGTCACAACGACTAACCGACTGCGCGGGACATATTATAGAGCACAAGTGTGTGCGCAAACACAAGTGCACTCTCTATTCATTTCACTCTCATAACCTGATGGCACATCAATCTGACACGACCGGAGAGAGATCAGGCGCAAGGCCAACGGCTTTACGTGCTTTTCCGAGGCACGGGGGTGAAACACCGACAACTTCCAAACTCCGTGCTTCCCTAAGAATTTCTGCACAGAGAAAACTCAGGTTTTTTTGGCCCGACCCGGGGATCGAACCCGGGACCTCTGGCGCAGCCGTCGCTTTAAAGTACGACCCTATAACCGCTGCGCCACCGAGGCAGTCAAGTTACAGTGAGTACCACAGAATACATTGCAGTAGAGTAGCTAGTGACCGGCGTAGAGGACGCGGTGGAAGACGTGTCCTTGCTGTCGCTGCTTCTGCCGCCGCGACCCATGCGCCAAAATTAGCGGCGCGACTGTAGACTCTATTACAAGTGAAAGACGAACTAGCCGCGCCGGCTAATACGTATCTAGCACTGTTAGCTGCTTTATTCTCCTTGCCTCAAGCTGTGAGTCTTTTACAGTGAGTACCACTTGACTTATAGCAAGCGGGCGTAGAATGCGGCGCAGTAGAACAGCTAATAGCCGGCCTACGAAATAATTTAACCAAAGTGGGAATTTGTGTCTTTATTTTAAAAGCATTGAACAATAGCACACTTCAATGCATTTTTTAGGGTTCCTTAGCCGAATGGCAAAAAATGGAACCCTTATAGTTTCGTCAAGTCTGTCTGTCAGTCTGTCTGTCCATCCGTATGTCACAGCCATTTTATTCTGTAACTATTAGCATCACACTGTTAAAATTAAGTAGGAACATGTATCCTGTTAACCGTTTTACGAATGTCATAAAAAAATTGAAAATATGACATTTAAGGGGGGTTCCCATACATGAAACTAAAACCAAAAAAAGTCTATTAAAATGACATGGTTTTTAAAACCATTTTCTTTTAAAGTCTAACGTTTCATAGATAGACGCTTCGAAAATGGTAAAATTGGCGTCCCCCCCCCATCTAACTTCTGAACTTAGCGAGTGTAAATTTTGAAAAATACATATATTATAGATCGTAACAAATACTTTCAACGAAAATGGTTCGAGCGAAAAATTTTTGAGATATAGCACATTTTCAACAACTGCAAACATAACTTTGTTCTTCAGACAAACACTATGAAAAATAAAGTTATTTTTGCTGTCAACTAAATATTATGTTATTTTACTACGAGGAAGTAATGGATTCCCTAATTCAGTTAAAGTTGGCACGGAACCCTCAGTTCGCGAGTTCGACTCGCACTTGGCCGGTTTTTTTTAAATATTGTCTTAAAATTACAAAATAATCTTGCTAACTTTGTCTTGCTTTTCTCAAAAAATGAAATCTTTTGTCAACAGTCCAATCGACCTCGCAGACGTCCTACCCCGCTTGTGGCCGTACCTCGACCACTCGACCAGCTCAGTGCGCAAGGCCGCTCTCCAAACGTTACGCACGCTCACACGCCCCCTCGTCACCGAGACAAAGGTCAACGGCCTCGGGAACGGGGGGAATGGGACGGAGAATGGGGGGGACGCGGGAGTGAATGAGAGTGGGGCGGACGAATGTCTGGCGTGGACGCCGGAGTTGCTACAAGAGGCGATGCGGCATGTTTATCAGAGGATACTGTTTGAGCATGTCCATGAGATACAGGATATTGCTATACAGGTTGGTGTTTACTTTTCTTTTGCTTAGCTTTTTGGGTTAGATTATTGTTTGGCCTGCTCCTCCACCTATTTAGCTACCTATCTCTGATAGCAGTTTGCCCAGCGGTGGGTTAGATAAATTAAAACAAGTGTATTTCGAATTGGGAAAATATTGAGATTTTTTACTATATTTTTTTATTTTGCCTGTATAAATCAACGATTCTTATAAATAGGGCTAGATATATTATTGTTAGCAAATTTAGCTGCTGATGCTTTTAAAAAGTAAAATAAAATCAAAATTCAATACGCAGTGCAGTTCAAGAAAAGGTCACCTAGTTTAAGGTGATAATATTTAAATGGTAGATTTTGCACAGTAAATGTTTCTTTTGTAGAAAAACCTTTGGGTTCTAATATGCTACTTTTTGAGAAAATAAGAGATTAAGGTTTTTGCAGATATTGATTTTTTATTAAATAAGGTATTGATTTGAGTAAAAGAAAGGTTGAGCATTGAAATGAGAGAGGCGAAGCTGATGACGGAGATAACTTTTAAAATTGACAGGGTGCTTTTAAAACTACAAAAAAACTCGATTTTCCAAAAAAGAAATGATATTGCCCTGTTTTATATGTATATACAATGACACATTTAAATTATTATCACTTAAAATGATTAGAGCTTATACATTGTGGGAGCAGAATGGTCTAAAGGGGCAAAATTTCGCCGTGTTTAAATAATCTATGAATTTTAAAACTTTTAGGTTTGGGAAAACTTCCTGCGTCACGCGTCTTTGGGCGTCATTCTGGTATCGGCGTGTCCGATGATGGCGACGTGGCTGTGCCTCGCCATGCAGCCCGCGCGCCTGCCCGTAGACCCCAATCTGCTGCTGCATCCACCTTCCAAGGTAAACGAATATATTCCAGCCGCGCGAACAGTTGTGAATTGTATAACTGGCCGAACGGATTCGCTTCAAAAATGGTTTTAAAACCCTTTTTAAAACTTTTATTTCTGTCTGTCTGAACGTTATATCGTGTAGTGATTCGTGATGCAACGATTATCACTTAGCGATTACGATTATTGGACCTATTAAAAGACGATTATGATTTCGATTACGATTATTTGGATTTATAAATAAAAACGTACTTTCCATGAATCAACATAACATTAATTATCAGAAGAAATAATTTCAATGAGATGTCAATTATTAAAATTAAGGTATTTTAAATTTTTGTTCCAAAAATATAACATTTCTAGCTTTTGGAGTGTTCGAGTTCGAGTGAGTGGATTCTGCTAACTTTTGCAAAATGCTGCCAAATATCACTAGTTTGCTGTACTTAGGTACTTTATTAATTTTAACTACACTTAACTAACTTTGGCAAGAGAAAACAGCAATAATCGTCGATTACGATTAATCGTAATCGTTGCATCACTTGTAGTGATCTAGAAAAAATAAAAATCGGTTTTCATGAGCCTACATTTACGCTATTAGTGCACCAACGCATTCGCATGCGGCAGCGATGCGACTGAACGGTACCGACAGGGATAAAACTATCACATTTGACTATTTTAAAGCGAGACTTTGTATATGCCAATATTGCCAATGTCACGTGCCGCATTCAAATATCACATTCCACATGCTATTGCGGCGTTGGAGTAACTGCGTTGAGAACCAAAATTGTATCAAACATTAAATGAGACATACAACTATTTTTTGACGTTCATCAGAGCAAAAGGCCTACAAAAGCAATGTTTTGTTCTTGGAACGTCTGACGTAGTTGTTCATCATCGTTCAAGATGTACACAGGGCATCAAACTCATTAGGTCGCCACCGCGGTCAGTGTGTTTGTCCTCGTCTGTCTTAAAATGAGCGAATGCTTGGTTGCCTAGCAACAAACAACAACTTCTGATTTTTAATTACATAGACTAAATGTCAATAAGTGGTCACTTTTTCGAAATAAAAAATTGTGATGTTTCTAAATAATCGAAAATTTCAATTTCATCAATTGTTTTTTGGAATCGATTATAAAATACTCAAATAAAATTTGTTTATAAAAATTGTTTCCAACAAAAATCATCATTATTTCTAATATTTTTTCATGGAAAGTATTAAAAAGACAAAATAGGTAAAATCATATTGTTGTTTATAACTTTTATAGAAACTGTTTTATGTTTTTTTTTATATAAAGCTTTACGTAACGTTTAGCATCTATTATTTATCTTAATGAGTAAAACTGCTTTATTGAATTTATCATGTAATGAGATCAGCTAATCGCGTACAATTGAATAGTTATATCACTATTGGCTACCACGCTTGCAACATTAAAAAGATAAAAAGTTCGATTGAATCTCTCTTTTTAACTAACTAACTATCGTTGGCCAGCGACCTAAAGTGGGTCTTGGCTTCCGAAACGAGAGACTTCCACCGGTCTCTATCCTTCGCAATCTCCGACCAGTCCTCAATCTCGGGCTCACGCAGATAACCCTCCAGCGATATCTGGGACATCCAAAAATATCAGCGCTATCATTCTGGTCTAATTAAAGATCAGAGTATATCTAACCCGCTTGATTCTAAAGCCAGTGTACATGTCCAGGAGCGTCGCGTCCGCAGCAGTTCGATATCGTCGGACGGGTCGCTGCCGTGCGAGCTGCGCCCCGCCCAGAAGTGGTACCTGGGCGGCAGCGAGGCTCAGCCCGCCGCCGCGCGAGACCGAAACGTCACTCGCGCGAGGTGCCTCGCCGCGCATGTGCTGGGTGAGACATCTTCTTTTTTATTTTTATTTTTTACTAGTGGTCCACGCGTTTTTCGATTTTTTCTCCCCTTTTAAACCTTACCTAGACCTCCACGAACGTTTCAAGACAAATATAAGGTAAATTCTTATATTAATAAAGATGAAATAAGAAACCAAAAATTTGCGCACGGGCGGGACTTGAACCAGCAACCTTTTGGCTGACCGGGCCAAACGCTCTTACCAATTGAGCTAACGTGCTGTCAGTCCGACCCTGCGAAATTTGTGGTCTCTTATGAATACGTCCTTGCGTGACGCATTATATTAGTTATTTCGTATTTATGAATATAAAAATATGACAGTGAGTGTTAAAAACATCCTAAACCATTATATTATGGTAAATTCGTTCAGCCGTTCTCGAGTTTTAGTGAGACTAACAAACAGCAATTCATTTTTATATACTTATATACATTTATATTTTAGGGATTACAAACAAATGTGTTACAACAATTAATTAAAACATATAAACTTATAAACTATGAGTGGTAACACATCCCACCACCACGTAATCCACGTATAAGTATACAAAATTAATAAAATATACGAGGTAAAATGCGTGCTAATTATGGGATAATCTCAAAATCTATGTAACAATTCATGTCTCAAAAGCTACAAGCTTGGGAAAAAAAAATTGATAGGCATGTAAAAATAAACAAGAGATATACATATTTGTGCTAGGCTTGCAGAATATCTAAAACAAGTTTTTTTTTAATTTGAAAGAAGTCTGGGAAAAATCAAGTTCATTAAACTGCCTTTTGAAATCAGACAGCATTCTATTTAATGGGGTTCGCTTGCCTGCATTTGTTTTACAGACGTTAACATGAAAAGTCCTATGTCTGCATGTACTTCTGAGCACAGCGCGCCTGGGAATATTGTTCCGTGCCAACTTTAACTGAATTAGGGAATGAGTTAGGATGGGGGGACGCCCATTTTACCATTTTGGAAGCGTCTAGCTATGAAACGTTAGACTTTAAAAGAAAATGGTTTTGTGTAACTTCTATGTCACTTTAAAAAAAAAGATCTTTTTCCATAGACACGCATAGGTTTGACTAATAAAAAATAAAACGGGTTTAGTTTCATGTATGGGAGCCCCCCCTTAAATATCATATTTTCATATAAGAATCGTAAAGCAGTTAACAGGATACGTCTTCCTACCAAATTTCAAGTGTGTTGCTTATAGTTACATAATAAAGTGGCTGTGACATACGGACGGACTGACTGACAGACAGACAGACAGACTTGACGAAACTATAAGGTTTTTTTTTTTTGCCATAATTTGTTACTCATCGCGAACACTTGAGGTTTAATCAAGCTTTTAGACGGTACACAAATTGCTAAGACGAAACCCCGCCTGCCGGGCACAAGTACGTGGGGGAAGGGGGGGGGGGGGGGGGCAAAAGGCTAAAAACGCATTCGCAGAACATAAGGTGCCGTGTCAGTTTAAACACAAGAATAAGTTCACAGATCCACTATGCACTTGTTCGTAATTGCCTTCATGTATATTTATTTCTTTTAACTTATATTCATGTGATTTGTTCCAGGTTACCTATCGTGTTACCTCGTTCAACCCGCGCCTGGTATAGAGTACAAAGCAGAAGATGAGAGCCCAATAGACTGTTATGTTAAGGTCAGTTCAGATAATCTCTTGTAGATTAAACAATTAAACTCAGAAATTATTTTTGCACCTGTACGTTCATAGTTACAGTTAAACACTTGATTGGGTTATTTGGCTATGCATCATCTACAAAATCAAAGCTACAAACCTTTGCATCCCCCCCCTCATCCCTCCGCGCGCTTCTCGCGCCCCCTCATATTCGCAGTCTCCTGTACCGGAACTAACTCCCTAGTGGCGTAGTTATCCCTTTTCTCCTACAGTCGACAGCACCTTTAGTAGGTTACTTACTTTTGTTGCAAATTAGCCCTTATTACAACTGCATAAGATACCGCAGCGATTACCTTGACGTGCTATTGTCTGTACGATGCTAGTTGACTATCTATAGCCAGTTATCTATCTAGCTGACGTCAAAGTTATTTCCCTGTCAGATGATGGTGGTGTACCTGCGGTCGGGCAGCGCGCTGCAGCGGCTCGTGGCCAGCCTGGTCGTGTCCATGTGGGCGCGACACTCTGCCGAGCTGCGCCTCTACCCGCCTGGCATACGAGCGAATACGGTATGTATGATTACGCTACACACACACACACACACACACAGTATACTACACTGTGTAATCTCAACTCGGTGTATTGTCACGAGATTCCAATTCAATAGTTTTATATTTTGCTGTGAGTAGATACTAATACGTATAGAGAAGCGATGAAAAGCAAAACTTGTGTTGCAAATACGACGACAAGATTGACGTTTTCCTTGAAATTTGAATTTCGAATTATGCATCTGTACTATGAGTTGATGTTTGTGTCGTCAATTCATGGAGCATGGAATTTGTTGGTGGTATCACTTCCGTACGCAACAATGATATTTAGGCTCTGGATACAGATCCACGTGCAAAAATCCAGGAACCGATTTTACAGATAGTTTTGTAGTTTTTAATTGTTCAATTCTATACTTCCTATGGATCTTATAACTCTCTGAAATAAGCGTAATTTATTGTTATATTAAAAGTTGACTTGCCAGATACCACTTGATTTCAGGTACCTTCAAGTACCTCAAAAGTTACGACACACTGATTCCGTTTTCGATGTTTATGCAAAAGTGTATTAGAGATTGTTATTTGATTCCAGGGACAACCGAACAGTAGTGACGAGGACGAAGACAAAATAAGCAAGCTGGCACCTCCGTTACTGAGCCAGACGCTCAGTACCGCGCTCAACCAGGCCCTGTACTACGACGAAGTCGCCTTGAACTGCAATAGGTAAAATAAATCATAACACTAATTGATATAATTTATATAACCTGTGTCTAAGTAGGTATGTATCTATTATTTATGTAAACAATTTAATATATTTTTTAACCGACTTCAAAAAAGGAGGAGGTTATCAATTCGACTATGTTTTTTTTTGTATCTAGTTACCTCATATCTCAGTCGTTTGTCGACCGATACGAAAAATTTTTTCGTCTACTTAGAGGATATACCTTCTAGTTGGTCCTATTTTTTCCAATTTGGCATCTGATGATGGGATCTTGGGGTAATCGAGGTAAACCCTCAAAATTTGAAGGCACGTATAGTGTTTCTTTACTAGAATCTTAATGTTGACGTGTTGTTACGTCTGATAGTCCACATCTTGTGAGGCTGAGCAGATGATGGAACTCCTTAACGCTTAAGAGTTCAGTAATTATAATGAAAGAAGTTTTAATAGGTAGTTTGTAGCGTCTTAAAGATCAGAGTCATAAGGTGCTACTCCCCCCCCCCCTCCCCTCTCGTGTAATCTCTAAAAATGAAGAAATAAAATTAACTTTAAAAAAAGTATAAACCGACTTCAAAACCAAAATGCACTAAAAAGTCTGAAATAAACTTGACTATTAAAAGGAAAGGAACCTATTTTAGGCAAACAATTTCTTTTTGGAGTCGGTGCCAGGGGGGTGTCACTCCGAAGTTTAGGTACGTTCGAGCGACTCGGTACGCCGAGCATAAATGAGCGCGGGGCTGCCGCTCTCGGACCGCTTCACGCGCCTTGACCTTGTTTATTTTCTCAGCCTGTGACTGACTTCGTTACAACGAAATAACTATTAATAATTTGAGATATGTGTTCCTAATTATGAAATTATTTATCAAAACAAATTTTGTAGGTAGGTATTCAACATTTCTTGTTCAAAGAAATAGGTTTGAGTTTAAGATACCTACCCAGTTACTTACGTCAATCTTACTTAAAATAAATGGAAACAGGTCAATAAACTTACTTTAAATTTAGCATAATATTTATAAGTACCTACCAAATTACTTAAGTAATTTTGTGTTAGGATTTTACGTAGTCCAAAATCTAATAGTCCAAGAGCTACAGTTCATTATTTTAATTTAGCTATATAATATCACCCTTAATTTTTAGGTATTCCAATAAAATTAATCTCGATTTTGATAGCATTTATAAAGGTACGATAGATAAGGTTCACATAAACAAAAGTCTCTTTTTGTAGTTAAGTACAGACAACAGCAAGCAAGCAAGCAATTAAGGTACACTGGTATCTTATGCAGTTGACATTGGGGCTAGTTTGCAACAAAAGTGTGTGTAACCTAAGATGCTGGCGAATGTACTAATATTTTTTTAAAACGAAATAAATTAATATAAAATTTTATATTTATTGAAATTATTTATAATAAACTATTTTTTTTTTTAAAAAAATTTTTAAAAAAATAATTAATTTTAATTTTTTGCGCCCGCGCAACATACTCACCGCCCTAAACGGGCCGAGGCGAGCTATGATTTATGACCCAAACTGCACGGAGAATAATTCTACTATACAATTTTATTTGGTTAAGTGTGATGTACAGTCGACAGCACATCAGGTTATCCACTTTTGTTGCAAACTAGCCCTTATTAAAACTGCATAAGATACCGCAATGTTTACCTTGACGTGCTGTTGTCCGTACATACATGTGTGTTTGGTTTGTACTTTCATTTCTCCGAAATCAGTAATTTAGTACCAAATAATTAAATTAGACAGAGTAAACACTTATTTTAATATTAAACGAACGCTGACACTATCAATAACTTTCTCTGATAGAACACAGTCAAGAAATGTGCTAGGTCCTCTAGACTATTTATTTTATTTGAGTAGCGCGTTGTGTACCTACGCGTATGTTCGTGCCACGCGCCGCTCGCAACCCTGACACATTCAAGGCCGTGAAACAGGGAAAGCGTTACGTGTTAGAAAGAGACAGGTATAGATAGGTAGATTAAACAACCTTGAATTAAAATCGTGCGAAGTGAATTGCACTTCATTGCGTTGCAGCGAAAGTTGTTTTTACTTTATCATTCTTAGCACAGTGATCCTTCTGTACGTAGTACTATTATATTTTCTGTGTCGGTGCCATCTCTTTGACCATCAAGCATCAAATATCACAGCACCAATATAAATTTGGGCTAAGCACAATAATTTCTGCTTAGCCCAAAGGCATGACTGGTAGAAAACGCCATATTGCAAACACAGGTCCAACCTAGTTCAGACAAATACTATAATAAGTCTCTACGCTTAAGTCCTTTTTTGTGTCCATAAATACCTTTTGTTTATTAATAAAATAAAAAATAAAAATAAAATGGCGTTAAGTCCACCTTTTGTACAGAATTTTATTATTGTGCAATAAAGAATACATAAATAAATAAATAAAACGACTGAAAGCTGGCAATGCACAATATGGAAACTGGAATAAAAACAACGAATAAAAGTTTTAGTTCATTGGACGAAAAATTCTTGACTAAGCTTATAAAAAATCTGCTTTTCCATACTCAGTAATTGACCAAGCTATTTTAATCCATATGGATATTATCAAAATAGACTTTTGACGTTACCTGTTTGTTTGTCCCCAGGATATTACAGGAGGCTCGCGATCTACACGCCATGATGAAGCATTACAAACTGCCCGTTGATGGTGAAGAGTTCAACAATATTCTTAGGCTAGAACAGGTATTCAATTGTTGACTTCTATTTTATACGTTATATACTTAGTATGGTTCTATTGAACATATTTGTAATGGATGCCATATCGTTTCAATAATGTTAATAGCTCTTATGTTTCACATTTCAAATTTCTTTGCGCCGCTTCTGACGAGAATACGGTGTGTTCACACGTTATTATATTTTTGTTAATAACTTTATTATATTGCCAGGTAGTCCATTTAACGCAAGTGACGCAGCCTATGGTGGCAGCGATGAAGATCAAACGAGTAGCTCAGACGTTGGAAGAGAGACGGAAGAATTTACAGACGTCCGTTAATCAGTGCTGCACGGAACAGAACACTTTGAATGTCTCGTAAGTTACTGAAAAGGTTTTTGTAGATATATTTTAATAAATAGAGATATCATGCATACCTACTGGAACAACAAGAAAATAAGCATTTAAAAACTTAATAAATATGTCGGTAGAAATCTTTAGTAGTAAAAAAAAAATGCTATTCATTTATTTCAATTTTTAGGCAAAATGCATTTCATATTTATCATCATAGTAATTCCTCATTGATTTTACTGATGGCCTCAACCTGCAACAGCCTTTACACGTCATATCTCTGTCTTGCTGAAGGACGTCGTATGCACTTTTATTAACTTATTTCATCCCACTGCTGGGCCAAGGTCTCCCCCAAACTCTATCCATGGCCAATTACTACCAACCCTTAGCAAAACTAACCAAATAGTCACACCAGCGCTTTTTGGGTGTATAGTTTTTAATATTTATTCTACACCTTCTGATATCCATTGCGTGACGATTTGGGTTCATATATCCGGCAGCTTGAATATCCCGGGTACTTTATTGAATTAAAATATTTTTTTTTTTTATTCGTAGGGTCCAAGCGGCCCTAGCAAGCGCTTGCGCCAACCTTCATTCATTACCGGAGAAGCTGAACCCGGTGGTCCGTCCGCTGATGGAGAGCATCAAGAAGGAGTGCTCCGAGGAGCTGCAGCAGAACTCAGCGGACACGCTCGCCGCGTTGCTGGCGCAGCTCGTGGCGCGTGACCCCTGCCCCAACAACAAAGTGCTCGTCAACTTGAAGGCCTTCCTCAGGTATGCAGTGTTTGTGTAGTCCTTTGTCATATCATTAGGTAAGAAAACGTCACTAGAGGAGCTGAACCCTGTGGTCTATCCGCTCATGGAGAGCATCGAGAAGGAATTCAGAGGAGCTGTTGGCCCAGTTGGTGGCTCGCGACCTCTGCCGTAATATCAAAGTGCTGGTCAACTTGAAGGCCTTCCTCAGGTATGCAGTGTTTGTGTAGTCATTTGTCATATCATAGGTAAGGTAACGTTACCGGAGGAGCTTGAACCCTGTGGTCTGTCCGCTCATGGAGAGAATTAAGAAGGAATTCAAAGTAGCTGTTGGCCCTGTTAGTGGCTCGCAACCCCTGCCGTAATAACAAAGTGCTGGTCAACTTGAAGGCCTTCCTTAGGTATGCAGTGCTTATGTAGTCCTTCGTCATTTCATTACGTAAGGTAACGTCACCAGAGAAGCTGAACGCCGTGGTCCGTCTGCTCATGGGGAGCATTGTGTTCAGAACAGTTAAGCTCAGTTGGTGGCTCGCGACCTCTGTCGTAATAACAAAGCGCTGGTCAATTTCAAGGCGTTTCGGTTTTCGGAGGTATGTTTTGTTTATGTAGAACTTTGTCATTTCATTACGAAAGGAATCCTAGGAAGCGCATGGTAATGTACACTTATCACCCGAGAAACTCAACCCCGTGGTCAATCCACTAATGGAGAGCATTGATGCTCTTTGAAGGAGGGCTTCGAGGAGTTGAAACTCGTCCCGCTCCTGATTTATTAGTACTTTGACATATTATCACCTAGCTTTTGACACCTAGCGAGCGCATGCGCAAACCTCCACTCCACAATCTTGTGGTCCGTCCCTTGAGCGCATGAGCATCAAGAAAGAAAGGAGTTATAACAGAACCCGCGCTGTTGACTCTTGCTGCCCTAATAACAAAGTGCTAAAAACTTTTTCCTGAGGTATGTACGAGTAAAGTAGCCTGAATTTTGCGGTATGTCACATGTCGATCTTCCTCAATCAGTTTACGCACAGCATCTACGTTTTCTTGGGTAACTACAATTTTTGGACGACCTTGACGGGGATCATCACTGAGCTTGACACGTCCACGTTGAAATTCAGACACCCAGCGATAAATTGTGGTTTCGAATGGGGCTCCAGTACCAAATGCAGAAATCATCCGGTCAACACTCTTCGAAAGTCATAATAAATCGCTTTTGAATTTTCTCGAGTCAATTCCATTTTCTCAACGACTAAAAAAGTTTGACAAGAGCTTGTGACAAGACCGAGAATCTTTTTTTAAATAAATATATGGTATTCGTTTTTTAAAACAAGGAGTTTGCAATTAAAAATATTTTAATATGACAGGAGTAGTGGAAATATTCCATTCCCGATACTTTTAGTGCAGTCCTGCAGCCTTCATATTATCTTTAATTTTTAATGTGGTGTATACAAAATAAATTTAGTATTTTCATCATTTACGAAATGCATTGATGCTAATAATAAAATAATGCAAATGCTGCCTAACCTGCTTACTTTTTAGTCAAAGGTTATTTTGATTTAAATTATTTTTCTATAAGTTTAAATTTTATACATTATAAATGTTGATATAAGATTGACTTAACCATAATCCCAATCTCGATCCTGTGATTTATATAATTTTGAATATTTTTATCAGATTCGTCTTTATTTTGTTGCCAGGTGTGATCCAGAAGTGACGCCTCGTGTGTCGCTGGAGTACGCAGAGGAAGGCGACTCGGCGAGCGACAGTGGGCCTGAAAACGCCAAACATAACTTGGCCACTACACATGGGCCTCTAGGTGAGTTACTCCTTATATTGTCACCTAGATATTTGCCCCTTCTGTAGAGCGTCTATTGGTTTAGCTATAATACATGATCAAACGAACTTCCAAGTGAAGTTCGATCAGTATTATATGAGTCACTTTATTCGAAGATATAGATGAAAATATATGTATTTTAATATACATATATCAGTCTAATACGTAGATGTTAAGAGACAAGTTTTGCCGTATCGTCAAGTAGGAACCTATGTTAAATGTTAATCAATTGAAACATATATTTTATGTATAATAATCAACGTTTTATTTGTTTACTTCATAAAATTACATTTCAATTATTCTTAAATCAAAACAAATGAAAATGAATAGGACAGAACAATTATTGATTACGGTAACAAACTGATCTGGCAAAAATACCCTCGTCTACAACAGGTCGGTCATAAAACCTGGCTAATGTACTAGACGTAGAAGTCCAACCCGCCGTTTTCCGAATCACGTCGAGTGAGACGCCTGCGTTCTTGGCCGCAGATGTGGCAGCGTGTCGCGTACTGTGTGCGCTAAACGCTGACACATCCACTCCACTCTCGGCCAAAACTTGTTTCACCCAACGCGATATCGTCTGACTCGACGCTGCTTTGTGAGGCGGCTTGAACGTCAACAAAAGATTGCTCACTTCATTAGTTCTGAATTGTTCTGTTCTTGACAAATAATCTTTGATAAAATTAGCGGGGCAAATGTCTGGATTTTCCTGGAAAAATGGCAGAATCAGTAAAGGCTGTGCCCGCCCGATACCAGATGTTTTGATAATTTCTGGAATCATTATTTTGATGTCATTGTAGCTGATTTTAATATTATTAATTTTAATTAACGATAATGTCTGAGCCCTGTGGGCAGTACAAAGTGCCAAAAGAATGGTGACTTTCTTTGTTAATTATTCAACAGTTATGTCGCTATGGGGTTTCCATTGTGCTATTCGATTAAGAACAATTTGAGGATCCCATGTGCATATATATTTAGGAATCGAAGGCCTCAGTTTGTACACGCCCTTAAAAAATCGAGAAATCAATTTACTATTGTTTAAATCACAATTAAGTAATAAGCTTAATGCAGATCTGTGGCTATTGAGGGTACCGTATGCTGCACCCTGTTCGTAGAGGTTTGTGAGGAATAATAAAACCACTGGTTCCGAACTTGCATTGTAAGGATTTAAATTCAAATTATTACAATGTGACCACCATAGTTTGTATGTGCTACTATATTGTTGGGCTGTGTTTTGTGCTAAAGAGGCTAACATTATTTCTAACGTTTTTTCCGGGGTTCCTTTTCTAAGAAAAGATTCCCGGAGAGCTTCGCAACACCCAGGGTAAGTTTGAACTGTAGCCTTCTCCTGTAAAAGAAATTTACCAGATGTTCATCTGCATCAAAATAAACAATTTCGGAGACGCACAATTCCTTCAAAAACGGGAACCACGGCTGAGAGGGCCAGTTGGGAAAAACTAAAATACCTTCTGCTTTATCTGCTTTAATTTTCTGGAGACATTTGGGTATTAAAGTAAATGGAGGAAATGCATAAAAGAAGTATGGTGTCCATTTAATGGTAAAAGCGTCAACTGTAAAAGAATCCGGATCTTGTTTCAAAGACACATATTTCTCACATTTGGCGTTGGCGCGAGAAGCAAAAAGATCGATATTTGGCTTGCCAAAAATGTTAGCAATTTTGTTAAACATCTTGCTAGATACTTCCAATTCAGTGTCGATATTTTTATTGCGAGATTCCTGATCCGCCTCAATATTATACATCTGAGAAATGTCCTAATACACCAAATAATAACATAAACAAATGTAGAAACGTTTTTGTTTTTTCAGACAAAATAGGAGTAGGTTATGGTTCCTTACTGAATAAAAACCTTAACTGTAATGTTATTAACCATTGTATGCCAGATGCATCTTTGGATCAAATAGTTAATTATATAATAAATTGTAATTTAAATTCTAATTCTACATTTGTAATTATGCTAGGAAATAGACAAAATCTTAATAAAAAAATACTTATCAAAAATTACGAAATATTGTCGAATTTAGATGTACACAAAATAATCTTTAGTGCCATACCATTTTCGAAAAACCACACGACGCAAGAAAATAACTGTATTCATGTATTGAATACTATATTATTTAATTTAACCCAACGTCATAGTGACAAATTTGTGTTTTTTGACACAAATAAATTTACTAACAATTCATTTTTACTGACTGGCGGCTCTTTACACCTGCCTTATAGAATTAAAAAACGAATTGCTAATTTGTAAGCATATAACATTAATAGTTTAATGTATCAAACCATATCTCATGGTTATCAACATGTATTTAATAATAGTAATATTGATGTAATCAACCCGACAACCTCTGACGCTTTAAACTAAGAGGGCAGACAAAGGCCAGGTCTAGTTTTAATGTTGTTCACCAAAATATACAAGGCCTGGCTGGCAAAGAGCTTGAACTTTCATTAGTTTTACATGATTTAAGTGTTCATGTAATGTGTGTGACAGAGCATTGGTATAGAAATTGGGAAATAATGATTAATATTGAAAATTATACAGTCGGTAGTTCGTTTTCAAGAGAGACCACTACTAGAGGGGGTTCGCTCATACTTGTAAATAATGAATTCAACTTTAAAGATCGCAGGGACATTGTGTCGCTCTCTTTAGAACGTACTGTCGAACTAGCGTGTACCGAGCTAGAACAATATATCATTCTATGTGTGTATAGCCCTCCCGACGCTAGTTACCAACTTTTTGAACCAATTATGGAAGAAGCACTAAATAGGGTTTCGAAATCGAATAAGAAGATAGTTGTTTGTGGAGATTTTAACTTTGATATTTTAAAAGAACGAAAAATTGCCAATCAATTTCTTAGTCTGTTTAAATCGTTTAATTTAAAGAATCTCTTTAGGGAACCGACAAGGGTGACCCCTAGTACGGCCACCTGCTTAGATAATATTTTTTGTGATGAAAATGCTAGTGTTGTTGACAAAGGTATCTTAATTGGTCTCAGTTCTGACCATAGAGGTCAAAAGGTCTTTTTTGAACACAATCATACCGCAATAACACCTGTTGAGACTATATATAGGCCTGTTACAGTAAATAGGTTGGATAGATTTAGGGATACAATAAGCGATAGTGTATATGCAACTAAACCAAATACTAGTGATAGTGTAGATAAGCAATATGAAGATCTGTTTCATTTAATTAAAAACGATTTTTATGAAATATTTCCCTTAAGGAAGAATAAATCAAACAAGCCCAAATGTCAATTTAATAATTGGGCCACGGCAGGGATTCATAAAAGTAGGAATAAACTATATGAATTGTATAGTCTTCGAGAAAGCTCGCAAGACCCAAAGTTTATTGATTACGTCAAAAATTATTCAAAAATATTTAAAAAAGTATGTGCTACGGCTAAATCACACCATCTTCGTAAAATAGTATCTAGCTCCAAAAATAAAGCAAAAGCTACATGGAGCATCATTAATAAAGAAACCTGTAAAAATAAATTAAGAGATAATAAATTTACATTAAAAATCAATGATAAAACACTAAATTCAAATCAAGAAGTTGCAACTGCTTTTGAATCGTTTTTTTCACGTATTGCGCCCACTACAACTAAAGAACTTGCCTCTTCTTCAGTAATAGCCGAATCTATTCTAAAACTTTATGTCAACGAATGTAATTCTCAATTTCACTTCATGCATGTAGGACCTGAAGTAATAATAAAAACATTTCTTGAGTTGAATATGAAAAAAACTGAGGATCTGTGGGGACTATCCGTGCATATTATAAAATCAATTATCGACACAATAGCTCCTCAACTAGCAATAATTTTTAATAAGTGTATTGATGATGGCCAATTTCCTAGTTTAATGAAGATTAGTAAAATAATACCGCTTTTCAAATCGGGTGACAAAAGCGACCCCTCAAACTTCAGGCCAATATCGATTTTGCCAGTCTTGAGTAAAGTATATGAAAAGATTATATTTAACCAAATTTTAGCTCACTTTTCATCAAATAAGTTACTACATAATAAACAATTCGGTTTTACTAAAGGTAGAAGCACTACGGATGCAGGAGTTGCTCTTTTAACACATGTTTTTGATGCCTATGATAATAGGCATGATGCTTTAGGAATTTTCTGTGATCTATCCAAAGCGTTTGATTGTGTGGACCATGAAACATTGCTCAAAAAAATACGTCATTATGGGGTATCATTAAACTCATTAAACTTAATTAATTATTATCTATCAGGTAGAACGCAAAAAGTATATGTAAACGGAATTGAGTCTTCTGGAGCGCCTCTAACAATGGGTGTGCCCCAGGGATCTATATTGGGACCACTTTTATTTTTGATATATATAAATGACCTCCCGTATTTTGTAGGAAATCTTTGTGATATAGTATTGTTTGCAGATGATACTTCACTTATATTTAGAATTCCAAGAGGTGAAGAAAATTTTGACGATGTAAATAATACTCTTTCACAAGTGTTACATTGGTTTACGATTAACAATCTCCTTCTTAATGGAAGTAAAACTAAATGTGTAAAGTTCACGATGCCTAATGTCCGACAGGCATCAACTCAGGTTAAGATAAAAGACAAATCGCTTGATATTATAGACTCCACAACATTCTTGGGAATCACTTTAGACTCCAAACTACAATGGGGTCCTCAAATAGAGGCCTTGTCACGGAAACTAAGCTCAGCTGCTTTTGCTGTAAGAAAGATTAGACGTTTGACTGATATAGAAACAGCTAGGTTAGTTTATTTTAGTTATTTCCATAGCTTGATGTCCTACGGTATTTTACTGTGGGGCTCGGCTGCTGATATAGAATCAATTTTTGTATTACAAAAAAGAGCCGTGCGAGCTATTTATAATCTAAAACCTCAAGATTCCCTACGAGAGGTGTTTAAAGAAATTAGAATATTAACTGTAGCCTCTCAGTATATTTATGAAAATTTAATGTATGTCCGCAAAAATTTACATTCATTCAGGAAAAAAAGTGATATACTCAATTATAATACTAGGAATAAAAATAAGCTTGCTATTCCACAATTAAGGCTTCGAAAGGTTGGTAATTCTTTCATAGGGAAATGTATTAAATTTTTTAATAAACTACCAGAACACATTGTAAACTTACCGATCAATAAATTTAAAACTGTCATTAAAGAAACCCTTATGACGAAAGGGTATTATAAAGTAGATGATTATTTGAAAGATAATAATGTATGGACTCGCATGAATACTACAAACATTGTAAACCTTTTGAAAAGAGGCATTGACAATAGTGACTGAGTTTGTTGCGCAGCTTCTTCTCAGCACTAGCCCAAAATTGTCCCGAAGCTGTGGTAGGGTTTATATTGGGACGTGTAAAAGTGTCCTCAATGGGCCTATTTGCATAAATAAATGACTTTTATGACTTTTATGACTTTTATGACTTTTATGACTTTATTGTCTTTAGTATTGATGTATGATGCATATAGCCAAATGCTTCGCTTCTCGCACCACTGCCAAATCTCTCTTGTAATCTCATTTAAATGGGGGTATTGAATTCCCCCCATTCTATTTATGTAGCTAATAGCGGTGACATTGTCGCAACGCAATAAAATGGCACAATCATGCATATTTCGGACAAACGTTTTCAATGCAAGAAATGCTGCTTTGGTTTCCAAATAATTTATATGAAAATTAAGCTCATCTTCCTTCCATTTACCTCCCATTCGTTCATTGTTACAGAATGCCCCCCAGCCGTGCCTAGACGCATCAGAAAAAAGTTCTAATGCAAATGAAACCTTCTTTAACTGTTTTCTGTTGTTAAAAATATTATTTTTCCACCAAAGAAGATGTTGTTCTATATTGAAGGAGGGCGTGAATTTGGCTCTATAGTCATTATGACACTTAATCAGGGTCAAATACTTCTTTTTCTTTCTAGCATCTTTGTATATAGCCAGCCATAGTTGACGGCCGGACAGGCAGCTATCAAAACTCCTATTAAATGAGCAAACTCTTTAATGGTGCATCTAGGCCGGGCCATGAATTTTTGAACTAGAATAGAAATGTATTCTTGTTTTTCGATGGGTAAACTAATAGTCATATTTATAGAGTCAAACACAAAACCTAAATATTTGCACTTTGTTACGGGATTTAGCTGACTCTTGTCATAATTGATGACGAACCCTAAGCATTCCAAAAGATTTTGAGTCACTGCAACATTTTTCTGGCATTCAAAATAACTCGATCCTAGACACAATATATCGTCAAGGTAAATAACAGATTTGTAGCCACGTTTTCTTAGATAACCTACGACTATCTTCATGATTTTGGTGAAAGTTCTCGGTGCCGCAGAAATACCGTAGGGCATGGCGTTAAATTCGTAAGTAATTGTCTCTAAAGCATCATCTTCAAACTGAAACCTCAAAAACCTTTTGTGTTTGGGATTTATTGGTACCAAAAGATATGATTCTTTTAAATCAATCGTGGCCATGAAACAACCATGTGAGATTAAAAGGGCAACTGTTCTAAAGTCCTCCATTTTAAAATGTGATTTTTCTACATGTTTAACTTTAAATGACATGACTTTAAATTTAAGATAAATCTACTATCGCCATTAGGTTTCGGTGCTAAAAATATGTCTGATAAATACTGGTTTCGAGATGGTTTGCACCTAGTAATAGCTCCTAAATCAAGCAATTTTTGAATAGCCTGTGACATCTTAATCCTTTCCTTAGGAGGCCATTCACGATGTTTATCTGTCACACAATTGACTTTTTTACATAATGGTATTGGAAAACCATCTCGAATCCAGTTTAGTACAAGCTTAGTGTCCGTAATGTTACACCAACAGTTATAAAAATATTTTAATCTGCCTGCGTGTACCTCTATGTCCGTGAGCCTGCACGAGGAGGTTTGTTCCAAACTCTCGATGGATGAAAGTTGTTCTGCTGCGCTGTCGAGACCTGCTTCTGATTCGTGTATGGGGTCCTCCTGGAGCCCCCGCGCCCCCCTCCCCTGTGCGTCGTCGAGCGAGAGGGGCCTCTCCAGTTTCCCTGCGGCCTAGCTGTACGGGAAGTTGATGATCCCGGGGCGGCCTTGTTATCTGGTTTCTTGATTTGAGAACTCTGCTTCTCAATAGCTTTTGAAGCTTTAATTTTTTCAGGTAAACCGTTGCCAAAAAGCATCTCATCGCGTTCAGTGTCTTGGATAAGATTCAGGAATGACTTATCTAAGCCCTGTGTTAAGGATTTTGTTCTTGTGTGGGTTTCAGAAGCGTGCAAGTCTGATAAAACCCTACAGGCAACAGGCAACCCTACAGAAAGGCATCTAATAGCCTGAACTTTGTTTTCACTTGAAAGAAGAATAGTCATGGCCCTGTTTATGGCCGTAAGGCCTACCCCTAGTTGTTGCTGAGAGGTCTCAATCTTTTTGTCTCGGGCTCGGGCAAACTCAGAAACGGCAGCGGGGATTTCGGGGTTTAAAACAGGCGCTCTAAACAGCTTGCAATTGTTCGGAGTAGCATACTCTTTGAAGAGTTTATCTCTCTGTTCTTTGTCAGTCAGTCCTTTCCTAAGGATGTGCGCCCATCTTTGTGCCAAGTCTGGATGTATATCTTCTCCGTAAGTAACCTCTTCTGGGATTAGTTCTCCCAAAGCTATAAGCATATCAGGGTCTAATGACGGCAAATTATTTTCGGGTACTGAAGTTTCAGGTTTCCCATTCTGGGTAGGCTCAAGGCTGTACAAAACTCAAATCACTACTATTTAAAATTTGATCTGATTCTATTGCATCTGGGACATCATGGGCCCGCATATTTTCGTAATTATCGTCTGCGGCATTCTTGTTACTAGTGACATCTAAAAACAAACATTTTGTTTCAACAAAGGTATAAAAGGAATCAGGGACTAAAAATATTTTTTGTTATTGTGTGTTACTTTTTATAATAATAACCGCATTGAGTTTTGATTTTAATAAACTCAGAACTCACAATAGGTTAAATACATATTGCGGCAACCCATCGGTTGACTCACGGTCAACTCCTGGGTTTAATTCACTTTTCGGTTAACTCACGGTTAACTCTCGAATGCATTTCACTTAACGGTTAACTCACGCTCAACTCTTAAGCTTTTTTATAAGAATTGACTACAATTTGAGAAAATGTAACACATTCACAAAATATTGAAGAGAAGTGGGTAGATATGATATGAAAAACCCGGCTCACTTACCATAGTTTTCTTCACTTTCCGATGAATCTGAATACACAATAGCACGTTTCTTTTCTTTTATTTTAAGCATTTTTAACTTTTTAGAATAGTAAGCAATCTCTCTTCTGCACTGCGCTTGGGCATTTTGCAAAATAGGAAGGCATGCGATCCGTGCGCGCACAATAAAAGAATGAGGTCATGGATGGCGCGATGGCCTGGAGCGGGCGCAGGGATACCAGTTTATGTCTTAAATTTCCTTTTGTTTAGTCTATGGTAATTTACTTTAAACTCTTAAAAGTGTGCGAATTATTGCGTAAACAATAAATGGACTACGTATTAGACTGATATATGTATATTAAAATACATATATTTTCATCTATATCTTCGAATAAAGTGACGAAATAATAATTGCTGTTACTGGCACAATCTCCATAGTCAACAAAGACTATTTTCCCACCAAACTGGTACTGGTGGTCACTGGTAGGACATCGTGTGGCGCATCGGTTGAAGGGTCGCATTTCAAAACGACGACTACGCCAGAGGTATCCGGTTCGATCCCCGGGTCCGGCAAAAATATGTACTTATTCTATTATTTTTATTATTATTAGTCTATTTAATTAATGATGATTGCTGAAACATTTTTTTATTTGACACATTCTTGCTATTCACGCAAACTATATTCTAGGAACTAAAATATTATTCTACAAAATACATAAATAGAATAAAAATTTTATATTGTTAGCGAAATATAACAGAAAAATACTTAAATAAATAAAGACATTTATTTTGATTCACCATTAAAAATAATTAATGCTTTGTAATTTTCTTTCCTCAAAAAAAACATCAAAAATTATGCGTGGAACTAAACTCGAACTTTACTGATTGACAAAACCTAATCGGCCTGAAAATTATGTGAATCCAAATAATTGATTTGGTCGTAATAATCAATCACTTTATTTATAGATGAAACCGCATGAAAAATATTATAGCTATTGATTGATATAACCATATTTATTCAAATGAATGATATCCTACTTAATCTTGTTTTATTACTGTTCCTCTTGTTTTCGACATAATGATCAGTCAATAAAGTTCAAATAATACGGTGTCTATATGTCTTCACCCTGGCACAAGATTTAAATTCAAGCGAAATATTAAATGCTATATTACAAAAAAACTTAAGACACTAATCGATTACTTTGTGCGAAAAACATCGGTTCAATTTAGTTGGGTTACATCACTAAAATATTCAAAATGACAACGTCTTGGCGATCGTCTCAAGGTAAATTCACTGTAGGTTTTAGTCTAATCAGAAATTCTCAGGGCAACCCAGACAGTTTGCATAAAGCCGTTGATCTTGCGCTTGATCTTTCTCCGGTCGTGTCAGATTGTTGCCCCATCGGGATATGTGAGTGAAAAGAAAAGAGAGTGCCTGTGTTTGCGCACACACTTGTACGTCGTTGAGACTGGCAACCATAGTCGAAATCTGCCGGGAACTAAAATATGATGTATATTTGACGACCCGTCTGGTGTAGTGGTCGGTAAATCGCCTACTACGCAGCCGGTGCGGGTTCGATCCCCGCACAATACAAACATTTTTGTGCATGAACATGTCTGTTTGTATTGGTCTGGGTGTTTTTTATGTATATCATGTATGTATTTACAAACAAAAAGTATTTAAGTATTATATCCGTTGTCTGGCACCCATAACACAAGCTTTAAGTAGCTTACTTTGGGACTAGATGGCGATGTGTGGGAATGTCCATAGGATATTTATTATTTATTATATTTCAGTGGACAAGTACAAAGGCATCCTGACCCTCCGCGAGCAGCAGCGCGCGGCGGAGGCGGGCGCGCCGCGGCGGGGCCGGCCGCCGGCGCACGCGCACGCCGCTTCGCCCGCGCAGCCCGCCCCGCACGCGCCGCATCTAGACCTGCTGCAGCACGAGGACGAGGTAACCGCATCTAGCATCATCATCACATTCAGTCAACGGACAACCTTGACATGCGGTCATCGAGGAAACTCCACCTTGAATCCCCTTGTCACACAACGAGCTATTATTCAAACTCTTTCACTGTCCAATCAGTACGCTTGTGGAACTCCTTACCCCTGGCTATCAAGCAATCAAAATCTATCACTATTTTCAAAAAACTGCTTAAACAACATCTACTCTCTTCAAAATAATTCTATCTACTCTTATGTCTCAGTTTATTTCCTTTCATTTCATATTGATTTGTGTATATATTATTATGTATGGTTATTACTGTGTTCGTATATATATATTTTTATGCACAAAATACCCCTTCCTATAAAACTCATAATTTCTTTACCCAAAGGTTGTCTGGAAGAGATCGCTTATAGCGATAAGACCACCTAAATTGAACATTTCCTTAAAACGAATTTGTAAATCAATTTATGTAATGTGCAATAAAGAATTATCTATCTAACCTCTGCTTCGATTCCCGGTCGGGTCAATATAGAAATCAAAAATTTCTATATTGCCCGGATCTGGGTGTTGTGGTGCCACCGTTGTGTCTGATTTCCATAACACAAGTGCATTAGCTACTTCCTTTGGGATTAAAGCAATGTATGTGATTGGTGTCCAATACTTTATACTTCTGCTGAACACAGGCCTTACGGCTTTGAACAGTGACCGAATAGAATAGAATATATTTATTTGCACTTGAAGAGGGTACATTTTTGGTCTTATAAATAGTTTTGATTCACATCTTCAGCTAACAAATGTTGCATGCAAATATGTTAAATGTATTAATACAGGTAATTTTATTTATGTCAATTTTAATCAATCATTAAAGTGTGTAAATACTGTCAATAAAAGAAAATTAATGTCATGAATGTAAATAGGTCAAGATCACGAGTGGTCTTCGTCCAGTGTAATCCTGCGATCTTAACAAAGTCTTCTGTCCATCTTGTCGGTAGACGCCATATGCTCCGTTATTGGTCGAAATCTAGAACTTTTCTGTCATATCAAAAACATGGGAGCGAACATTTCACGCAAAGCAAATCACGTCATCTTTAGTTTGAAGTAACGATAGCTTACCGAAACCACTACCTTTTAATTCAAACAACACATGCATAAATTTGCCTAAATACTCGTCTCTGTTACAAGCTTTGTATACAAATTGCATGAATAAATAGATAGATCATTAAATCTTGTAAGTTTTCACCCGACTATGATCACGTAATTGACACGTTACTATATCTTCTATCAATATACTCTAGATATAAGTGCGCGGATGAATTTATAACGAGGCATACGAGTGGTGAGGGCAAGTGGGCGTAGATATACATGTGTCTTCATAAAGTGCACATATTGAAATATGGCATTCTATGCTTAATTTTATCGACGGAAAACATATTAAAAAAATCTAAAAAAAAACGCTATTTTTTATGGATTTAATGGCGTCCTCATAAAATTTAATTCCGTGAAAAAACTGCCCACAATACAGAATTTAAATGTTTTTTTTTAGATTTTATTAATATGTTTTTCGTCGATAAAATTAAGCATAGAATGCCATATTTCAATATGTGCACTTTATGAAGACTCACACTGTATGTATTCGCTGTGTACGAAAAGAGGTGGAGAAACTGAAATCGATGACAGAGCTCGCAGTGACAAAAAAAGCAACATTGACGGACATCTGTCGCCATGTTTATAGCAATTTTAGTACAAAATTTACGTATCCCAGTAAAGATTAACCTATTAAATAGAATGAGTAAATTATACAATATTTAATTGAAATAACTTTCTCTTATTTACTTTTCGTAATGACAGAACAATAGTTGTTTATTTGAGAGAGAGACTTGTAATAGAAATCAAGAGAGAGAGAGAATCACATTTTAAAATACAACAATTATCTTTATAGGCTCGAAAACTGCTAAGGATCCAAAGGAGAGGAGCGACGTACGCGCTCACAAGTCTGACCAAACACTTCGACAACGAACTACCTCAGAAACTACCCAAGCTGTGGGAGTTCATCACGGAACCGCTAGCAAAGATTATGACTGATGCAGGTAAATGGTTTATCTGTAACCTTTTCTATAAATTTAGTACGGTTTACATACAAGAAACCACAAGTTTCGCCGGGTCGGACTGACAGCACGGTAGCTCAATTGGTAAGAGCGTTTGGCCCGGTCTGCCAAAAGGTTGCTGGTTTAAGTCCCGCCCGTGCGCAAATTTTTGGTTTCTTATTTCATCTTTATGAAGGTTTACATGTTCTGTTCGTCGAATGACTGTCATCTAATGTACTGTCTAATGTAACGGTATTGCTGTATGAATTCCTTACTTAGTGCACCTTAAAAAAACACTTTTAAAGTTAGTTAAGGTGTTGGTACAGCGTATACTATCTATAATAATATTATAACGCTGAAGAGTTTGTTTGTTTGAACGTGCTAATCTCTGGAACTACTGGACCGATTTGAAAAAATATTTTTGTGTGAAATGGCTTATTTATCGAGGACGGCTTAAGGCTATAAAACAACACGCTGCGAAGGGAGGGGAGGGATCAAACTCAAAATGCGCGGACAAAGTCGCGTGTGATCGCGAAAAATGTTAATAATGTTCCCGGTCAATAAATTACGATATGGTAAATTAAAGGTTATTAAAAAAAAAACATGCATTCAACTAATTTTTAGTTCAGATACGAAATTATCATCTTAATTCTTCATTTGAAATATGATTGTTATTTGTAGTTATGAGAAAATATTTGAGTAATTTTCATTATAACAATATTGAATAAGAAAGTATGCAACGTAAACTTTAGTTGGTTACTGTTAACATAACTTAATTAATGGATATACCATTTGTATCGACATCTTAATTCTACAATGATACAGACTAAGACACTAAACGTCAGATGTTTTTTTTTAATCGAATATAGCATGACCTCGTGAAATCCAACCTCATGTTCTTACGCTCTTTTAGAAAGTAGAGTTTTTAAACAATTATTATTAAAGAAAATACTGAAAAGAATTGAAAATGAAATAATACGGATGTTTTCATTTTTGAAGTTCTTTCAGGAAAAAAATATGCATATAAAAAGTTTGAAATGTTGGCTGCGTTCCGATTTGCGCCAATATCACTGTTAGCACTGTGAGCGTCAAAAGCCGTTCCGCTTTGATTAGCGTGCTGACAGCGCTGTTGACGCGATTTCATTTCGGAACGGCTTTAGATTACATTTGCTGTTCTTTGAAGCAAAAAGACGTCAAATGCGTCAATGTGACAGTCCGCTCACAGACGCTCACGGTGCTAACGCAGCAAAACGATTGCACTGTGAACGCAAGATGGCGGTGATAGTGACGTCAGCCGTGACGTCACTACAGTTATCGTTGACTCGCTAACGCCAAATCGGAACGGTTTGTTAGCGCGATATCAGTGATATTTTCGCTGTCAGCGCAATACGGAACGCAGCCGTTGTCAATAGCAATATCCCTAGACCATGTTGATGTTTGTACTAAGTTGAATTAAAACGTGCAAATTAATGAAGTAATTTCATCCTTGTATTATTTTTACAGAACTAGAAAACCAAGATGTCGAACCGGCTGAAGAATTGATATCTCGACTGCAAGTGTTCGAAGCTGTATGCCCGTACATCGGCAAGGGTTTATGGCCACAGTTATGTCCCAGTGGGGCGCAGGCATGCTGCGTATTGATCAGGAATATACATACAGCAGTCCGGCATATGGCTGCGCGAGCGCTGGCCGCCATGGCCGCCAGGGACTCCACTGCTGTCATGCAAACGCTGATACATGAAGTAAGCTGATACATGATAAATTGCGCTTATAATTGTGATGAAGGGTGTAGGCATGATTACCACAGCTACAAAACGGTGTATTTGCGCTTGTTTTGGACGACATTTTCATTTTCAGTGAGGGACATTATTTATTACTGAATATCTCAAAATTTAATGAAAACGTGAACGCATTTTAATGTATGTTTAGATTATCACTAATTCAAAAAAGCATATAAATATGATGTTGTCCTGTAGGAGATTAAACGTTAAATTTTAGAATATGAAGTAGCTGAAATTAGAAATAACCCAGCCCACCCAATTTTTTTCTGCGGCCTTTACTGCCTCCTCTAGGCCTCCAGCGCCCACAAGGGGGGTGTTATCGCCCACTTTGGGAGCCACTCTTTCAGATCCTCGTATAAAAATCATTTTGATTCGTCGCAAATGTATCGAGCCGCAGGCAAAATACGCAAACAACCATAATTGTAAACGTACTTTTGTTCATTGTATTCTCTGCATATAAACGATTTGATTAGATGGTTTAGAATATTTTTAACTAACACTCACAATGTTCTATTTTATATTCATAAAGATGATATAATAAACCAATAATTGCGCACGGGCGGGACTCAAACCAGCATCTTTCTGGCTAACCGGGCTAAACGCTCTTCCAATTGAGCTACCGCCCCGTTGTCCGACGGGGCGAAATTTCTAGTCTCTTATTAATATCTACGTCACGCATCACGCATAATAACGTAGTTCGTCCGCCCGTTCGCAATTTTTGGTTTCTTATTTCATTTTTATGGATTTGATTAGATATAATTATTATGATATGTTTCAGCTGATTCCCCTGCTGGGCTCTGTGGTGTGCGAGCGAGCGCGCTGCGGCGCGGCGGAGGCGCTAGCGCGGGTCGTAGAAGCGCTGCAGCTTAAAGTCGTGCCCTACATCGTGCTGCTCGTCGTTCCATTGCTCGGTAAGTTTCATACTATTTTCATCCTTATAACCATTGAGATAAAGAATCTTATGAAGTCTAGTTTCCAATGAAGAGAGATGATGGAGAGTTGTTTATTAGAATTAAAACAAAGTACGCTGTAATTAGAGAAGTGACTTTACGCTCTCTGATAGGCGTTTATGGTCACGGTTATATGTATTTGGATAAATTTAGCTGTTGAAAATATTGGTAATCTTTACTTGTGTTTTTTTTAATATCATAATGAATTACAAGAATCTACCAACATTGCAATTTGTTCTTTGTGGAAACTAAAGTCTATTTTTTTAATGATGAGTGCCGAGACATTTCTTGTCATGACACATTTTTCCGTTTTATGTATGCTATATTCCAAGAACCAAAATAATATTTTACAAAATATATTAAATATTTTTTTATAATGCATCCAAAATATAATAAAACAATGCCTTATTAAATATAAACATTTATTTTGATCCACCGTGAAGGATTTTGAATTTTGTTTTAATAAACAAACGCAAATTATGCATGCAACGAAACTCGAACTATATTGATTGTCAAAACCTTATCGGTCTAAAATCGTGTCCGAATTCGAATAATTGGTATGGCTGAATAAATCAATCACTATATTTATCCTTAAAAACCACATAAAAAATATAATTGCTACCGATTAATAAGCATATTTTTTCAAGAATGGTATCCTAGTTGTTAATGTTTTACTATTGTGTTCCTCCTTTTTTTCGACAGAATTATCTGCTAAAAAGATTTAAAATTATATGTTACTTCTAGGCCCTGAGCCTGTCACTAATCGATTACTTTGGCCGAAAAATATCGATAAAATTATATTGGATTACATCACTAAAATTGTAGAAATGACAACGTCTTAGCGATTATCATAAAATAAATGGACTATAGTTTAATAGATGTCATAACGGTTAATTACACCACCGCGCTAGCCGCCCCGCAGACCAAGTCTCAGTGAAGCGGTTGACCTAAAACAAATCTTATTTCCAGGTCGTATGAGCGATCACTGTGAAGCCGTCCGTGTGATGTCGACACGCTGTTTCGCATCGCTGATCCAGCTGATGCCTCTCGACGGCGCCATCCCGGAACCCCCGGGCTTGTCCGCCGATATGAAGGCCCGAAGAGTTAAAGATAAAGATTTCCTCGAGAAACTCTTCAACCCTAAATCGATTAAAGACTACAAGATACCCGTGCCGGTTTCGGCTGAACTTAGAAGTTATCAGCAGGTGAGATACTAAAAAAATATTTACAAAAAATATATATCATATCTCTTGACGACGTCATTACTGAACCGCCTGGCCTATTAGCTTATATGAAAGCACGGAGAGTTAATAATAAAGACTTTTTGGAGAAGCTATTTACCTTAAGTCTTTGAAAGGCTTTAAGGTTCCCGTGCCAGTGACGACTGAACTGTTATTCGTAGGTGAGATATAGCAGCTGAACTGTTACTAGTAGGTGAGATATAGCAGCATTTAGGGTGGCCCTTTAAATAGTCCACCTGAAGCCTTATTGAGCAATAGTATCGATATCGACGATTGGCCAATCGTTACTATAAATGGTGGTAGTAATAGTCATAGAACCGAATTCAATGTTGAGCTTCGATACTTTGATAGTATTGCTGTGTGTCGACGGTATTCATTCAAACTAAATTCTATAGACCTATACATATTAGATGATTTTTGTAGTTTAGTATCGGTAGTTTACCTATGTTAGCAGTATTTACAAAAAGTTGCGTTAATGTCAAAGATAGAAAAAACTTTAAATTGTGGCTCGTTACATTAGTAAGTCCTACCCAGATATATTTTGTTTTTTTGATTACTATTTGCGGCGGCAATTCTGCGTAAATTGTCACGTTGATTTAGAATAAAAATGCTCGTTTTGTTAAATTCGTAACTGACCTATGTGATGCGCAATAAGTTGTACTATACTCTCGTTCGTGGTGTAACTGATCTATGGGATGCGCAATAAGTTGTACTATACTCTCGTTCGTGGTCAGGCTGGCGTGAACTGGCTCCGCTTCCTGTACGAGTACAAGCTGCACGGCGTGCTGTGCGACGACATGGGCCTCGGCAAGACGCTGCAGTCCATCGTGGCGGTGTGCGGCTCGCACTGGGAGCGCGCGCGCGACCGCCAGCCGCCGCTGCCCTCGCTCGTCGTGTGCCCGCCCACGCTCACCGGTACGTACAGCGCTATGTATACGAGCACAAGCTGCACGGCGTGCTGTGCGACGACATGGGCCTCGGCAAGACGCTGCAGTCCATCGTGGCGGTGTGCGGCCTGGCGTATAAGACAAGGTACGCACAGGGTTAAGGATGATTCACACTACAACGTGCCGGAGCAGGGAAAACTTCCCATAGACATCCCAAGGTCATGCCTCGTCCGAGCCGTTCAGGCATGAATCACTTCATACAAAATGTATAACATAATGTTTGATCACGCCCTGGCCGACGCCCAGTCGGAACCCGGCCTGACACCGACACAGTGTAATGTAAATCAACCTGTAATCGTTTATAGGTCCTTATACATCGAAGCCAAATACTTTTGTCCTACGACTTTTCGTCCCTACTATTGTTAACGAAACACCACAATCCATCTTGGTACAGTTTCCCACAAAAATGTATAAGTAGACCGATAAAGTACAAAAGCATTACAAACTTTTAAAAGGTTACTGGAGAAAATACTTATTTATCGCGAAATTGTTGTGTTTTCCGACCCTTTTCGTTAAGGAAAACGTAACAAAGCGATTATTATTTAAATTGTAAAATTGTAATGCACTGTAAGTTGTACGATTGGCGGGTTTAACACATTAGGATTCATCCGTTTAAAAAAAAACCTGAATCACCACGCTCGTCAATCTATTAATAAAATTAGATATAAAACCAGACTTAATCGATGAGTAACGTGATGTAAACCTCACCCAACTTATCATCATATATTCTACTGTAACACATTTTTTTAAGAAGTAATAAAACGGTTTAGAATGTTTTTAACACTCACAGTGTCATATTTTATATTCATAAAGATGAAATAAGAAACCAAAAATTTGCGCACGGCTGCATATATGAATATAAAAGTAATAAAACGTTATACTGTAACTTTTTCCAGGCCACTGGGTGTTCGAAGTGAACAAATTCATTCCATCCAAATACCTGAAACCGCTTCAATACGTCGGCCCGCCGGTGGAACGCGAACGAATCCGCGCTCACGTGAAATACTACAACCTGATCGTCGCCTCCTACGACATTGTGAGGAAAGACATAGATTTCTTCAGCAGTATCAAATGGAACTACTGTGTGCTGGACGAGGGACATGTCATTAAGAATGGGAAGACGAAGGCGTTTAAAGCGATCAAGCAGATTGTGGCTAATCACAGGCTGATACTGTCCGGAACGCCGATTCAGGTGAGATTTTCATTTTGTGTTAGAAACTTACACATAAGCTAGGAGCTCTGGCAATACACTCTAAGACTTGATACCTTACAGTTTCTCCCGGCTTCGCAATCGTAAATATCGTATCTCCCAAAATGACATTGTATAGTCTAGTGTATTTCCAATGGAGAAGCTATATGTTAATGTTTCATCAAAATCTATATTTAGTAGTTTAAGTATGAAGGACTAACAATCATCCATAAATTCTCACAAACTGTCGCATTTATAATTGTAGTAGTTGATATTTGGATCACACCAATAAAGTCCTAAGTCGTTGCTAGTCGGATATTGTAAACAATATTCTCATTCCTTTTTAACGAAATGATACATTCAAAAATAAGATTAACACAAAACTCAAATCCGACATAGCCAATTAATTGCCTATATTTGTATACTGTTGCTCGTTAAACACTGAGATCTTTATAATTAAATAGTAAAATAATTTAATTCACTGGCATTATTATAAAAAAATTGAAAATATTGTTTAAAATATTGGACTAGCATCTGATCTTCATCTGCAACAGCTTTTATCAAATTACTCGCATTAAACTGATAGATAAAATAACGAATGAAAGCCTCCTATTACTGCCTATTATGATTTTGCCATACTGACTTTTCTTCTCACAATATTCTAGAACAACGTGCTCGAGCTGTGGTCACTATTCGACTTCCTAATGCCGGGGCTGCTCGGTACGGAACGACAGTTCACAGCGCGCTATTCCCGGCCCATACTCGCGGCGCGTGACGCCAAAGCCACGCCCCATCAGTTGCAAGCTGGGGCTTTAGCGTGTGAAGCTCTGCATCGTCAGGTAAGTCACATCAACTAGAGCTGAGGTATCAATTTCTGATAAAGTAACTATTTGACAAGAAGTGTCAGGTCATGGCGCGCTACACTCGTTCAAGCGATGTTCCATCAGTTGCAAGCGAGGGCTTTAGCTTGTGAAGGTCTGCATTGTCAGGTAAGTCACAAACACTAGAGCTGAGATATCAATTTCTGATGAAGTAACTATTAACAAGAAGTGTCAGGTCATGGCGCGCTACACTCGTTTAAGCGAGGCTTCATCAGTTGCAAGCTGGGTTTTAGCTTGCGAAGCTCTTCATCGTCAGGTAAGTCACATAAACTAGAGCTGAGATATCAATTTCTGATAATGTAACTTTTTGACAAGAAGCGTCAGTTCATGGCGCACTACACTCGTTTAAGCGATGCCCCATAAGTTAAAAGCTGGGGTCCTGGCATGTGAAGTTTCGCATCGACGGGTGACCTTAGATTTTAAATATTTAAGACTCGATCTCTTAGCCAGACATGAATTCATAGCGTCGATACAGAATCGATAGGCTTTCTCGGTCGCAGAATCTATTTAAATTTTCATGATAGTATTTTTAAAATAAGCTTCAAAGTATATTTCATAAAAAAACGGTTTGCACTCCGAGACTGCCGGCAGAAGTGAAAACTTGAATATTAATGTTGTGCACTTTTGATTTTTTGGAATAGTTAGGGAAGAATTTTGAATGAATTGCTTTTATTATCAATATAAATGTACTGTCATTTTTGTGATAGAATACAATATTTATTTATTGCGCTATCGTACACAAACATTACAATTTATATTACATTAAATTACATTTAAAAGTTTATCTCTCAGAAAAATCAACTTACATCCATAATTTCGATGACTTTTCATTATTTAATTCTTTTCATATATATTTTTCATACTTTGAAAAAAAAAATATTCGAAACCATTTTTTTATAAAAATAGATTTAAGAAAACGATTTTTTTATTAATCGAAACCCTCACAATCGAATAAAAATATCGACAATCGAAAGAAAACAATCGATTGTTTCATTAATCGATTTCGATGTTACAACACTACTCTCCAACCGTCTTACGGTTTTTCGACCAGCCCACGTGTCCTGATGCGAGTTTCACAGTTTTTATCCATCCCACAAAAGTGCTCAACGCCGCTAAAGAAGTTTTCACTTCAATAATCTGTTCAACGATAAATATTAATAATGTTTAATTAGAGCTTACTCCAGGTAAAGCTACACACGAATTGCAGTGGCGTTGTGAGCGCATGTGATTAAATATTATTACCTCGGAATGTTGAAATGACTGAAATTTTGTAATTGAACTTATCCTAACTATGTCTTATTTACCCCAGGTCCTGCCATTCCTACTTCGGCGAGTGAAAGAAGACGTGCTCAAGGAGCTGCCGCCGAAGATAACGCAGGACTACTACTGCGAGCTGAGCGCGCTGCAGCGGCGCCTCTACGAGCACTTCTCCCGCGAGCACGTGCCGCAGGACATCACCAGCCACACGCACGTCTTCCAGGTATGCAATAAACTACGTTTGTCTTTGCTGGTCCAATAATATAAACAATATTTTTGTTACTTTAAACTCGTCTCGTGCACACCTTGCGTGCATAAGTTTTAGTACCGCGACGTGTTTCGTGCCCACCATATGTGCATTACGCTATTGGTCAATTTGTGGTTCGTTTCGTCGATCTGAATTTAGTTAATTATAAATTTAATTAAGATTAATCTCGTTTACCTTAAAGGTATTTAAAATAACGTTTTGCAAGAATAACTCGATTTTTGAACTTTTAAAAAATGGAAGGGCCGTTCAATTGACAATTGCGGCGCCATGTTCACCACGGCCGGGGGTGCATAAATCGTTCCAAGGGCTAAAATATGGCACGGATGAATATTTTTTTTTATTTTTATTAATTTATTTTATTTGATAAATAATTTGATTAAAAAAAGACCTCAGTATTCTCAATAAAGCGGTCTACTCACCTAAAACGGAAACCTCATACTTAAGATGTGGCCTTTGCCTGGCAGTGAGATGTTTACAAGTTAACTTGACTTTCAATTATTCTTTACCTTCAAAATTATGATCATTGTTTACTTAAAGCGTTTAATGTAAGTTAAAGCGACAAACTTAAGCAACAACTAAATAAATTAGCAATACTCAATCACTGTAAGACTAAAATACATGTGTATTTTCATAGGCGCTGCACTACCTGCAAAACGTATGCAATCATCCGAAGCTGGTCCTCACCAACGACCATCCTGAAGCCGCGCGCGTCGCTCAGCAGCTCGCAGCTCAAAATTCATCGCTAAATGATATACAGCACGCCGCAAAATTACCTGCGCTCAAGTGAGTAACAGTTCAAATCCTAGTAATATTATTTGTAAAGATGTATGGATGTTATTCCTTCGCGCAAAATCTATTAAATAGATATGATGATATACGATTTCTGGTGTAGTGGTCGAGAAATTGCCTACTACGCAGAAGCGGGTTGCGGGTTCGATCCCCGCACAATACAAACATTTGTGTGCATGAACATGTCTGTTTGTATTGGTCTGGGTGTTTTCTATGTATATCATGTATGTATTTACAAATTTTTTGTTTGTAAATACATACATGACGTATTTAAGTATTATATCCGTTGTCTGGCACCCATAACACAAGCTTTGAGTAGCTTACTTTGGGACTAGATGGCGATGTGTGGGAATGTCCAAAGGATATTTATTAAAGGATATTTTATTCAGTACCCAGAACTCAACGGAGATTAGCTATCGGCGCGTAACATGTTATATGTGGCAGTCCAACATTACTGAGAGATTCTTAGACATACCATCAACATCATTGTCAGCTAAAGGATATCCACTGTTGAACATAGGCCTCCTCCACGGTTTTCCACAATGAACGATCACAAGCGGCCTGTATCCAGGATCCTGCGATCTTCACGAGATCGTCTGTCCATTTAGTCGGTGGATATCCTACGCCGCGTCTGATGAAGAACTGATGGCAATGATGCTCATTGCCACTTGAGCTTACTGACTCTCAGGTCTCTGTCCGTTACCTTAGTTCCTCTACTTATCGCCTCATATCACATTGATCTGTTAGAAAAACACCGAGCATAGTCCTCTCTATCGCTCTCTGTGTGATTTTGAGCTTCTTTATATGGCCCATAGTGAGAGAACATGTTACGAATCCGTATGTAATCACTGGTATCACACTCTGGTTGAAGACTTCGTATTCAGACAGTGAGGTAATTGAGACGAAAAGACACTCTTGCGCAATTTCCTTTACGCTGCACAGTTGAGTTGGATTCGTCGATTTTCTTAGTCAAGGGATGTTTTACAAGCTCACTTCCAGTTCCTGACTCCGAGCATTTCAAAATAGAATAATTTAGAAATAAAATGTCGATCTGGATTCGAATCGAACCCTCGTTTACTGCCTTGTTTATTTAGAAATAGTTAAATTTTTAAAATGGAACCTTTTTTAATATAGACATTGGTCATATATAATAGTTTAAATATATGTAACACTCTTATAAGATTAAATAAGAAACCAAAAAATCCGATCGAGTGGAATTTGATCCCGCGACCTCTGGCAAACCGTCATCGTCGTGGGTGTAAATCCCACTCGTGCGGCATTTTTCGTTTCTTATTACATCTTATAAGATTGGTCATATTTATTAAAATAAATATAAAATCTGTGCCGAATACTTAAAAAAATATTTGTATATTTTCCAGACAACTGCTACTCGACTGCGGCATCGGCACTGCAACTACAGATGAATCTGAAGCCATCGTATCTCAGCACCGAGCGCTTATCTTCTGCCAGCTCAAGAAGATGCTGGACATCGTAGAAAATGATCTGCTAAAGAAGCATCTACCTTCAGTGACGTACCTCAGGCTGGATGGCAGTGTTCCCCCGCACCAAAGGCACGCTATAGTGACGCGGTTCAACAATGATGTCTCTATTGATTTGCTGCTGCTTACCACTGCTGTGAGTATTTTTATGTACTAGATGTGTGTACTAGATAATAAATAGGTATGTTGGAAATCTTGTGACTGTCGGACACTACGTGACTGAAACAGCTAGCGCAATCTACAATTGACGCCAGCGACGCGAGTATATTTAATCATTTATTGCAGGCAACAAATAATCATACAATATCATATTCGACGACCCGTCTGGTGTAGTGGTCGAGAAATCGCCTACTACGCAGCGGGTGCGGGTTCGATCCCCGCACAATACAAACATTTGTGTGCATGAACATGTCTGTTTGTATTGGTCTGGGTGTTTTCTATGTATATCATGTATGTATTTACAAACAAAAAGTATTTAAATATTATATCCGTTGTCTGGCACCCATAACACAAGCTTTGAGTAGCTTACTTTGGGGCTAGATGGCGATGTGTGGGAATGTCCAAAGGATATTTAGTAGATACCATAAAGACTAACATACATATATTAATATTAAAATAACAAAACAAATGAAACATCATTTTATTGCATCTTGGTGTCCGGTAACCGTCCGCGAAACCGACGATACAAAACACCCTTCAGGCAAAATTGCTTTCATGAAGGTCAATAGCTGTTATCGTAACACCTCAGTGCGTGGCTGGACGGCAGGGTTGATAGGAGAATAGAAAAGGATGTGTAGTAGTGAAATTTTTAATTCATCTAGTAGAGCTAAAAACCACCTGCCTTCGGTAGTGCCTAAGGCTGTTAACGTCATTTTTAGGGTTCCGTAGCCGAATGGCAAAAAACGGAACCCTTATAGTTTCGTCAAGTCTGTCTGTCTGTCTGTCTGTCTGTCTGTCTGTCTGTCTGTCTGTCTGTCTGTCTGTCTGTCTGTCTGTCTGTCTGTCTGTCTGTCTGTCCGTCCGTATGTCATACCCATTTTATTCTGTAACTATAAGCATTACACAATTGAAATTTAGTAGGAAGATGTATCTGGTTAACCGCTTACCGATTCTCATACAAAAAATAAAAAATAATGACAGTTAAGGGGGGGCTCTCATACATGAAACTAAAACCAAAAAAACATTTCTTGTCAAACCTATGCTTGTGGGGTGTCTATGGATAGGTCTTTTAAAATAACATAGAGGTTTCTAAAACCATTTTCTTATAAAGTCAAACGTTTCATAGCTAGACGCTTCCAAAGTGGTAAAATGGGCGTCCCCCCCATCTAATTTCTAAACCAAGCAAGTGTAAATTTTGAAAAAAATATATGATGTAGATCTTAATAAATACTTTCAACGAAAATTGTTCGGGATCAGGGAACAGGATCGAACAAGTAGTTTTTGAGATATAGCACATTTTCAACAACCGCAAACATAACTTTGTACTTCATACAAACACTATGAAAAACAAAGTTAGATAGATAGATAGATAACTCTTTATTGCACATTACATAAATTGATTTACAAATTCGTTTTAGGGAAATGTACAATTTAGGCGGCCTTATCGCTATAAGCGATCTCTTCCAGACAACCTTTGGGTAGAGAAATTATGAGTTTTATAGGAAGGGGTATTTTGTGCATAAAAAGAAAAGAAAATGAAAATGAAGAGCTGAAAAAGTAGAATAGAAATATATCTGTATAATAAAAATAATTATATAAAAATAAGAACCGATAAATAAATAATATACATATTCATAAAATATATATATAACACATTTATATATATACCGACACAGTAATAATCATACATAATAATATATACACAAACCAATATGAAATGAAAGGAAATAAACTGAGACATAAGAGTAGATAGAATTATTTTGAAGAGAGTAGATGTTCTTTAAGCAGTTTTTTGAAAATAGCGATAGATTTTGATTGCTTGATAGCCAAGGGTAAGGAGTTCCACAAGCGTACTGATTGGACAGTAAAAGAGTTTGAATAATAGCTCGTTGTGTGACAAGGGGATTCAAGGTGGAGTTTCCTCGATGACCGCATGTCAAGACCGCGCAACGGCTGCAAGAAGTGGAAGCGTTATATTTGTAGTCAACAAAATATTGTGGTATTTTACTAAGTAGAAGTAAATGGATTACCTAATTCAGTTAAAGTTGGCACGGAACCCTCAGTGCGCGAGTCCGACTCGCACTTGGCCGGTTTTTGGATATATAAACTGATACCCTTTTAATGCGACAAGCCAAGACTACTAATTGTGGAGGATTGTTATTATTATAAGAAGTAAATAAAGGTTTATTGCAGTAGGTTAGTTTCCACTCAACACAAATCACAAATTTGATAGTTTCTAGTCATTAATTTTTGTTTAGAGGTATTATGAATCATATCTCCATACTGAAATAAGTTGGTCGATTCATTCAGTGTTTTTTTTTGTTACATCTCATAAGGATTATTATATCAAGTTAGTCCAAACGCCTATCAGAGGATGTGACTTCACGCCTTGCACCACGGCGGGCCTTTTTTCTGTCATAGACAACTCTTCATAGTATTTTGCTGTCAAGCAGACTTTCGAACTTATGCATTGACGACCTCCGTGCTGTAGTGGCTAAGCACGCTGGGTTTCAAGGCTTCGCCGCTCCGAGATTCCGGGTTCGATTCCCGGACGGGTTAATATAGAAATCAAAATTTTCTACATTTTCTCGGGTCTGGGTGTTGTGGTACCACCGTTGTGTCTGATTCCCATAACACAAAATTGTTGGCTACTTACTTTGGGATCAGAGTAAAGACATGACAGTTCGAGCGTTTTTGAGACCTTATTATTTGGATATGTATGCATGTGCATTTTTTTTTAAATATCAATGTATTTGATTATTATGTTTACTATAAGGATTATCTTATTTTTGAAATTTAGTTAAGCGAATTAAGAACTACCCATGGATTTTTGACATCCATTCTACTTTCAGGTGGGCGGTCTCGGCCTGAACCTGACGGGCGCGGACACGGTGATCTTCGTGGAGCACGACTGGAACCCGATGAAGGACCTGCAGGCGATGGACCGCGCGCACCGCATCGGCCAGCGCAAGGTCGTCAACGTGTACCGCCTCGTCACCCGCGACACGCTCGAGGAGAAGATCATGGGGTGAGACGCTTACACGTTGATAATAAGATGCGTTTTATAAGACATAAGACTGTGCTGATAAAGACTTTTATATAAGCTTTTACATATTAAAACAATTCTAGTTATAAGTGTTCAAAGTAAAATATCATTTGATTTGAATAGTATACTTGCAATAGGTGATCATGATTGGTGATTGGTGAGCGGATTGGTGAAATCCGCTTACGTGGGCTTGGCGAAATAATTTCAAAAAAATATTAATGAATAAAAGTAATTATGTAATTATTCGACGTAAAAAGATCTCAATGTTCATCAATGAACTGATGAAATGATTACTTAAGTAAGTTGTGAGTTTTACGATGTATAATTTCGTTATCAGGAATATGTAGATTGATTACAATACTTAAACACGAATTTTGAGTGCTGTAGGTATAAAGTTTGTTTTTCTTTGCTAGTCGAAAATTGTGAACAATCTTGACATACCGTTTTAACTAAGGCCCTTCTCCCACAACGATACGCTCGCGCGACTCTAGTCTCGGAGACGAGTCGCCGCGAAGTATCTCACATACATTTATATGGAGACTCTCACACTACGATACTGGTATTCTACGCGTTCGCGACTAGTCTCGCGATACCCGCCGTGTTGGTCGCTTGTGCGTCGCGTCTCGCGCGTTTCGACTAGATGGCAGCGGAGCAAGAAACAAATATTAAGTTTGTACAAGAAATTGAAAAACATGCTTGTGCATGTGCACAAGGGTTATCAGAATCCTTTCTTCCGCACTGACAAATTCTCTAAATTTAGTATTTCGTTGATGTTTTAATAATGTAAAAAGATGCAAGTAAGTCTCTTTAGACATTCGGTAGAAAGATGAAAATTTCTTATCATCATGTTTTAGTCCTTGTGCGGCTACAAAAACTCTACAATTTATGTTTCTTTCAACATATGGATGAATCCAGTATTTTCTACTCTTGCGTTGACGTCTTTTATTTCTATAAAACAGAAAAACTGCAAGAGCTTCATCGTTACTGGAGTCGCTCGACATAACGTCCGTCTACAATAAACGAGTTTGCACAAATGATGAATTTAGTAATTTTCAGTAGCATAATATGCGAGCGTCGCATAGTGAACATGTATCCAACTAGTATTATACTCGAGTATCGTACCTTACAAGTATCGTTATGGGAGAAGGGCATAAGTGATCAATTATATAAAAAGTAAACCCAACACTGACAACTTACTTATGTAACTTATTGTTATTCAACACACTGAGATCTTTTTAAATTTAATAGTTTATAAATTTGATTCCTTAAAATTATTTTAAAAGTTATGAAAAGATTATTCAAATTTTTGGACCAGCAAAGAAGAACTGACGTTAGGCTACAGTATAACTACCTTATCATTAAACATCCACTAACATTTCTTCACACCCATTCCAGATTACAAAAGTTCAAGCTGCAAACGGCGAACACGGTGATCAGCAGCGAGAACGCGGCGATGGAGACGATGGGCACCGAGCAGCTGCTCGACCTGTTCCAGCTGTCCAGCGCCGGGGCCGAACCCGCGGCCGCCGGGCCCTCCGCGCCGCGCGCGCTCGACGCGCTGCCCGACCTCTGGGACGACAAGCAGTACGAGGAGGAGTACGATATGTCCAACTTTATAAAGGGACTCAATAGGATCAGCGGCACCTAGACCTGACTTGATTTTTTATGCTGATCGAGCTGAAATTTGCTGCGAGAGACACGTTAGGTGTAGGGATGCATTTTTGAAAAATATCGATGTCGATATTTAACGAACTCTATCGATATTGATATATCCATATATCAGTCTAGTCGCCCGATATATCGATAGTTTGTCGATGTTTACTCTTTTTTTTAATACCATTCTATGAAGTTAGATACATCATATTGGGTATTAGTTGTATTAACGTTTACCGTAATAAATTTAATGAATATGAAATTTGTAGTATATAATGTTTAAATAAATAAAAAATGTACACATTCAAATATTTAATTAAAACTCGAAAAATGGATTATAATCTAAAAATTACTTTACTTGCCACTAATTAGAGAAGTTACAAAGAGTATGTAAACACTACGTTTTGCGAGGAATCAATTCTTAATCCCTCAAGCGTATGTGAACGAGACACAATGCAAATTCTATTGTTATGTGGTTGCCTGCAACCGCTCGGGTGTTGAAGCATTAAGACAGTGCTGCTATTGCCAGTCCCAGCATTATACTAGTTTTGGTATTTTAATAAGGGCGATTCGTCGATATTTATATATATATATTGAGTATTTTGATATTGATAATATCTATATCGGCTTATCGTCGATAAATTTGGGTTCGGTATATCGATATTTATCGTTCTGTCGATATATCATTGCAAGCCTAGTTAGGTGTCTCTCGTGAGCCAATAGTGTGCAGATTGTATTGTTAGTACCTGGCCACCTGACGCCTTGCTGGTGAGACGCTGTCAAGGGCCAGGGGTGTTATTGAAGTTAAATTAAAAAAGTACCGGAATTGCTCCCAAGAATTAAGCTGCATTGCGAATTCACTTTCTTTCTGTCTCTGTTTGCTGTGCTTTGATAAATCTTGCTATTCACTGTCAAAATGCACCTTATGAAATTTATTAAACGTGAAAAGCCAATAAAAATAGATTTTAACAAAACATAGAATGTATAGAATAAAATTACTGAGTAACTATAAGATGTAGTTGCTTGTAGACCGAAGAGGCTGATAGAGTCGAATAGAAAGATTGTTGACGATTGTGTGTTAGGCTGTCCCGGTTTTAAGTAACGTTTTCAGTACTTTCAAACGCCTAAATTATTTAAATTTTACTATCCAAACATTGCGATGTTAAATTATCGCACTATTATATTTGTAATTGTAAAGGAAATCTTTGATCGGTCTGGATAGTCTGTTGTAGCGATTAATAAGTAATTGGATATTCGGGCGCTTATTTATAAAGGTTTTATCACACGAGTCGCCGCGGCCTTTAGAAGCGAACGCTGTAGGAATTAATAACAAAAAATATTAGAAGCATTCTGTTCTGTGTGACACACCTTGTAAATAAGAGTCGTCTGAATTTCTCATTACTATTAGTTTTAATTAAGAAGTAACATTTTTGTAGTTTGTACTCTTAAGTAACCAAGCCAAAAGAAACGATTTATCAACAAACATCATCATAATCCACATCACTTAGCGGTGTTATTTCTAAGTAAATCTATTTATTTACTCACTTTTACGTAAAATTATTGATAGCTTACTGTTCAGTGTAAGTTCCTTGTGTAAGAATACCTCACTGTTTCGTTTTCATTTTCTTTATATTAGTTATTTATTGTTTAGCGAACTAAGGAATAAAGTCAAATTGCTTTAGTCATTTTTGTAGTGTAGGAAGTGTCCGTGGCGCTGTTTTTAAGTTTGGATTTGTTTGCTATTTTGTACCTGCTCAACTTAATAACAAACCGATATTTTGACATCGAAAAACGGCGTAAAAGTAAATCTACTGTTCAAAATTGTAACGTTAGATGGAGATTTGTATCTAAAAATTTATATCCCATAGAAAAATCAATAGAATACCTCGTATTCTTTTTTGTGGAGAAAACTCAGTTTTTTTGGAGACAAAATAATAATAGTGGCGAGATATTGAGCCTCATACTCGGTTTTTTGTGTAATGGTAATGACTAATGACTGTGAATCTGTATTTTTTGTAACTACATTGTATTGTGATTTGTGTTTGGATTTACCTAATAAAAAGGAATTTAGCAGTGTTTTGTTTTATTATTAACAAACAACTAACTATAGACTTGTATCTCAATGGTTTAAACAATGCTCTGAAATCAATAATTTTACTTATAGCTCAGTCAATGCAAGATTTCAGAGGGAATTTCAAGGAACACAGTTGTTTACTTCGTAACAATGTTTGAGCTAGTTATGAGATTAACATTTCCTGTTATCTGATTAACAGTTCCTTACCAAAGGGGGGTTTCAAGGTAAAATTTTTAGGTGAGACCTTCTACAAAACCAAAGTAAATAAGATTTGTTGCAAGTTTTTTTAAGTCCTGTGTTGAACAGAGTTCAATAAAAGAACGTTTTCAATTCGTCCTGTAGGTATGGCGGATAATGGATATTTAAGTATGATGATCTATTATGACGTCCAAATAAATGTGTTAAATTTCGCAAGTTTGTTCGTATGTTTCATATTTGTATAAATGACATTTCATTTTTGTAAAGGTATGGAAATTCGAAAACCATTTCGAGATTTAGCGATTCTAAGGCTGCGTTCCGATTTGCGCCAATATCACTGTTAGCACTGTGAGCGTCAAAAGCCGTTCCGATTTGATTAGCGTGCTGACAGCGCTGTTGACGCGACTTCATTTCGGAACGGTTTTAGATTACATTTTTTGCTGTTCTTCGAAGCAAAAAGACGTCAAATGCGTCAATGGCTGCGTTCCGTATTGCGCTGACAGCGAAAATATCACTGATATCGCGCTAACAAACCGTTCCGATTTGGCGTTAGCGAGTCAACGATAGCTGTAGTGACGTCACGGCTGACGTCACTATCACCGCCATCTTGCGTTCACAGTGCAATCGTTTTGCTGCGTTAGCACCGTGAGCGTCTAAGAGCGAACTGTCACATTGACGCATTTGACGTCTTTTTGCTTCAAAGAACAGCAAATGTGATCTAAAGCCGTTCCGAAATGAAATCGCGTCAACAGCGCTGTCAGCACGCTAATCAAATCGGAACGGCTTTTGACGCTCACAGTGCTAACAGTGATATTGGCGCAATACGGAACGCACCCAATGTGACAGTCCGCTCACAGACGCTCACGGTGCTAACGCAGCAAAACGATTGCACTGTGAACGCAAGATGGCGGTGATAGTGACGTCAGCCGTGACGTCACTGCAGCTATCGTTGACTCGCTAACGCCAAATCGGAACGGTTTGTAAGCGCGATATCAGTGATATTTTCGCTGTCAGCGCAATACGAAACGCAGCCTAAACACGTTAAACATTTTTTTTTTTTCCGCTTAAAATTTTTAAAGTTAAATGAATAAGACTGATAAAGAACATGGAAGTTGGCATTTCACGGGTACGCCTTTGCAATGACATTTCATGTAAAAAAAATTGCTTTCGAACTTTGACCTTGCTGTCAGCTGTCACTTTGACGTTTAGTGTTGTTGTTGTTTCCGGTATTGTATTGGATATTATCGATAAATTACGATGTTAACCACATCGTAATTTATCGATAATATTGAGATTATTTAAAAAATACATTTTCATTCACACAATTTTTTAGTTCAGATACGAAATAATTTTCATGATTCCTCAATCGAAATATGATTGATATTTGTAGTTATGAGAAAATATTGGAATAATTTTCAGACATCATAGTAATATTAAATAAGAAAGTTTACTACTAGGTTTGGGGTCGATCCTGTTGATAGTTGCAAGTCTTACTTCAAAAGGTACAGAATTCTTACACTACCATCCCTATACATACTGGAGATAGCAATGTTCGCAAAAACAAATCCAACATTATTTAAAAAAATGACAGATGTTTATGATCGTTCTCGGCGAGACAATAGGCTGGTTGTCCGCAGTTCAAACACAACACTTATGCACAACAGTGTTTTTTGCATAGTACCCATCATATACAATAAAATAATAACTGCCTCGGTGGCGCAGCGGTAGAAGGGTCGCACTTTAAAGCGACGGCTGCGCCAGAGGTCCCGAATTTGATCTGCCAAACATAATATACCTGAGTTTTTCCGTTCAGAAATTCTTAGGGTACCCCTGAGTTTGGAATTTGGCGGTGTTTCACTCCCGTGCCTCGGAAAAGCACGTAAAGCCGTTGGTCCTGCGCCTAAACTCTCTCCGGTCGTCTCAGATTGCTGTCCCATCGGGCTATGAGAGTGAAAGGAATAGAGACTGCACCTGTGTTTGCGCACACACTTGTGCACTATAATATGTCCCGCGCAGTCGGTTAGTCGTTGTGACTGGCCACTGTAGTCGAAATCGGCTAGGGGGACTATTATTATTATGTATTTTTAAGACTGTCTTTCTCCATCGTGGGATGGGTATTAAACTCGTCTGACACGGGCCTGAACCAAGCGTCAAAGGGTGAAGTGCTGTTGAACCGGAGTTCAAGAACTTGCGGGTGATTCAGCAAGTGTTAAGGATGGTGGTTTTTTGGAGTAAGGCGATTATTTTATGAGGGATATCAAGTGCTTCCAGGCTTTGCTTCAGTAGTTTGGGAACCACTCCTATGCATTAAAATCCCAAAATATTTAAAAGAACTGAATACAAATCAATTTAAATGTAAAATGACAGATATACTAATAGAAAAATGTTATATAGTCCATTGAATAAAAAGTTCTAGAGTGCGTGAGTTAGTAACGTAAGATGTTTCTTCGGAAACATGTCAAGAGTCCCTAGGTAATAAACATACTAAAACCCCGGGACACTAGGAGGAGCCCTGGAGTGGGGGGAGGGGGGGAAAGGGTCCATTTTTTCATTTTTCGCTTAAATCTCAAAAACGGCACATGTTAGAGAAAAACTTTGAAGGAAAAGTTGAAAGGCCATAAAATTATCTACAAGTTGTACCTAAATCATTTTTTCCTATATCCTACCATTTCTGAGTTACACGCAGTAAAAAATGATTTTGGCTCAAACAATTTCCCCATACTACATACCCATGTTTATCACATCAATCGATCAAAAAATATTTATTTCTTCCAAAAAACTCAAATGTGCAACTTGTGACCGGTACTGATAGATTGCTCTTAATTAGGTCTATAATTGGTAAAATAAACACATTCCTCCATGGAAGCCTTTAGGAGGAATCGATTATCAAAATATTATATTAGGGTAGTTTGAGTTACTGAACTTGATCTTTTTATTTTTTCTGCCAAAAAACTCAAAAGTGCAACTTGTGACCGGTACAGATAGATTGCTCATGATAAGGTCTATTATTGATAAAAAAAAACCAGATTCCATCATGGAAGCCTTTAGGAGGAATTGAATTTTATTAGGGTAGTTACGATACTTGAACTTTTTATTTTTTTTCTTCCAAAAACCTCAAAAGTGCAACTTGTGATTGGTACTGATAGATTGCTCTTAATTAGGTCTATCATTGGTAAAAAAAACACATTCCTCCATGGAAGCCTTTAGGAGGAATTGATTGTCAAAATATTATATTAGGGTAGTTACGCAACTTGACCTTTTTATTTTTTTTCTTCCAAAAACCTCAAAAGTGCAACTTGTGACCGGTACTGATAGATTGCTCTTAATTAGGTCTATAATTGATAAAATAAACACATTCCTCCATGGAAGCCTTTAGGAGGAATCGATTGTCAAAATATATGTTAGGGTAGTTTTAGTTACTGAACTTGATCTTTTTTATTTTTTTCTTCCAAAAAGCTCAAAAGTGCAACTTGTGACCAGTACCGATAGATTGCTCATAATTAGGTCTATCATTCATAAAAAAAACAGATTCCACCATGGAGGCGTTTAGGAGGAATTGAATTTTATTAGGGTAGTTACGATGCTTGAACTTTTTATTTTTTTTCCTCTAGTGCCTCTCATATGACATCAATGTCCCAACATTATCCGTTGTTCGGATTTTTTCGATGAAGTTTCACACGTAGCATGGGAAGGGGTCCGCCCTCGTTAAGCTTATGCTAAAGTTTGCTTATGTTTTCGAATTTTTCACCTTTCATGGGATGTTGCTCGAAAACGGCTGCTAATAGAAAAAAATGATTTAGGTACAACTTGTAGATAATTTTATGGCCTTTCAACTTTTCCTTGAAAGTTTTTCTCTAACATGTACCGTTTTGAAGATTTAAGCGAAAAATGAAAAAATGGACCTTTTCCCCCCCTCCCCCCACTCCGAGGCTCCTCCTAGTGTCCCGGGGTTTTAGTATGTTTATTACCTAGGGTCTCTTAACATGTTTCCGAAGAAACATCTTACGTTACTAACTCACGCACTCTAGACCCCCCTTAGAGGGACTCATTCAATGGACTAATATAGTAACTAAAATTGAATTTATTAATGACAAATTGTAATAATGTGCAAATTTTGTCATATTTATATAATTGACTAACTATTAACTTTATTTTGGAATATGTAATTAATAATAATTATATCTGTAAAATGAATTAATATTAATTATTTTAATGCATGATTATGCCATATTATTGGTAGAATACACTGGACTTATTTTTTAATTTTTTATTTAAGATCTTTGGAACTGTATTCTCGCAAATAAAGACTTAGGTACTTACTTACTTACTACTTTGTTTTATTTGGTTACTTTTAACATAACTTAAATCAGGTAATATTACATAATAAAGTAAAATTAAATACTCAATGGATATACCATTGATATCGACATCTTAATTCTACAATTGATACAGATAACAACACTATAGACGTGAGATTTTTTTTAATCGAATATAGCAAAGACGTGACCTCGCCTCGTATCATCCAACTTTCTGTACTTACGCTCTTTTAGAATGGAGAGTTTTTAAACAATTATTATTAGAGAAAATAGGGAAAAGAAAAAAGCCTTCATTTTTCCAGTACTTTAAGAAAAAAAATAAAAATGTGCATATAAAAATTTTGTTTTTTACAAATATATTGAAAGCAAGATATTGTGTCAAGATTATTTAATTATTTAATCAATTAAGTATATTCCGAATTGAAGACTAGTGTAAGTATCATCAAAATTGGTTAGTAATTTTTGAGATATGGGCAAAAAAGAAATAATATGGAACAAAAAATATATGGGTTGTAATAACAGTACACACCTTTGTCTTCCATGTAGGATAAAAACTTTTTTGAAAGCGGTTTAAAAGTTTGTACACCAATATTTTTATTCCATAGTATTTCTTTTTTCATATCTCAAAACTTACTAAACCAATTGTGATGTGACTAAATATATTCCCTTTATTTATTAGAATATGCTGCAATAAATTAATACAGAAAAATCCTAATTCATCACATCGTTTCCATTATATCATACATACATTTACAAAATTTTGCACACGTATTTGAAAGCCTTAATAGATCAATAATACCCTCAAATATTATCAAATTCCAACCAACGATATACCATACATACACATTGAATTGGTACTTCATTTTTTTAAATCGGTAATAAAGAAAGAGATGGAAGCGTATCTAGGTCTTTAGACATACTCTTACTAATCTGTGATCCAGGTGTTTTAATCTATACAAAAGAACTCTGTGGATAGGTGATTGTGAGTGCATAACAAAAACTTTGCTATAACCATACTATTATATTTTCTGTGTTAATATAACACCAAAATTTACATCTAATGTACTAGGGCAGGAGACACCACACAACACTCGGGCACACCAGAAACAATAAAATATTACAGAAAACATCTTAAATAACGTGGGAGTACAATTCAGGCGGTCTTATTGCTTAAAGCGATTTCGTCAAGACAACCTGCAGTTAAGGAAAAGCAAAAAGAATGAGAGAAATAGAGAGTGTGTGTTTCTGGCGCCTTACCATTTTTTTCACCCAACGGGCGTCACTTTACAAAAGTCGACCTGACGTGCTAGCGATTTTGATTATGAAGGTGTTTAGGCGGTTGTGACCAGCGATCACCTCTATATTTATTACCCACTATTATAATGCCAATCCATACTATAGATAAAATAAAGTACGAGATCTATGAACCGATACAAAAGACAGATTAATTATTTATATAATAAATCTACAACAACTGCGTGTAACGAAACGGATAACAGGTATTAGTTTCAAAAACCGACAACAGAGTACGCCAGAGTGCATCAACACCATGGCGAAAGCGATGTCATCCGTGTGAATAAATTTTTGTTTTCTATGTGAAAACATTGTTTTCCTTACATATATGTGTTACAAGACGCTTGAAAAAGTTATATAAAGTGTTGTTAATATATCAAAATCCCTAACTTTTTGTTGAAAGTTGTTAAATAAGTGAGTGAAATTGTAACGAACTCTGGGATCACTTTGGGATTCAGGTGTCAACGAGGTAAGACACTGAAACATATTCCAAGATTATCTACTTGTTTTACTTTTTGCGATGCCAGTAAACCTTTTGTCGTGTTATCTGTGAAATATTAAAATTACCTGCAATTTAACACAGTAGCATGTAGGAAAGTGCCCAGGTAATAGTTATAAATAATTCACATTCACAGAAAGGTTAGGATTATGTTGTATCGACTACTCTGGCTGTTTTCTTACTTTTAAGGTCACCCATTAGTGATTATAATCTTTTATGGCAGCATAATAGTACATATATCTGTGAAAAGCAAGTTGAAAACTTTCAAAAAGTTTTCTGTAACTCCATAACTTAATGACAATTTTTTCTTGTTATTAGCCATCAAGTGTTCATGGTGATTGATAAATGAATGTTTTGCAAAGAAGTAGATTCACTTCCTAGAATGATTTTTTGGAATAAATTAGCACATAAAAAATAAAATAAAATTTAGTATCCTGTTTAGGGTAGACACAGTTCTTGTACCTACGTAATCAGTCTTTATTTGGAAAACACTTAAAAATAATTTTAAAATATATCCATCACAGTTTCTTCCATTGCATCCAATTTTTCTATTTTCTATGTTTATCTGTAAACAGTTTTATCAAGTAGAATTTAGAAAATAGTCTCACCAGAACACTACCAAAAAGTCATGGGCGACCATATGTGATAAAAGACCATTTTTTTGTTGCTTGGTCTTGACCGTGGTTCGCTTCATCTACCTGATGCAAGCATGATAATGATTGTGTAAATTTATCTTATTTTTTACTTACTCAATTCATCATCATCATCATCATTTTCATCAATTTTAATGACCTAAGGAGTACCTACTTGTAAATAAAACAAACAAGTGTATGTCACAAGTTTTGAACTTTTTCATTTGTGTAACATGCTGCTGTAGGTAATCATCTAAATATTAATATGTTCATATTTTGGGCAGTGGATACTCAGTAGTCATTTAAATTCCATTTGAAATTCCCTCAATATTGCAAAGCTGAAGAGTTTGTTCGTTGTTTGAACTTGCTATGCTCAAACAATAATTTTCTATCCTATTTGAAAAAGTATGTTTTTGAGAAATTTTCTATCATGCATGGCACTATGATGAAACTATGACTAGTTCTTATTCATGGGATTAAGCTAGTTAATCCATCACATTTTCGTTTTCAAATGATATTTTTTATAATGGCCGGATCACAGATAAAGACATAAATCAAAAGTCACAAATAGCCAGCATGAGCTCTTAATTAAGTGAAACATCAAATAAAAGTCTAGTGTTTCTCTTATAATCACACATACATCCCCCAATATTGTCTACAAAAAACGCGAAACGTTATAAAAAAGCAGATGTGTAATCAATCTTCCCTTAAAAAAAGAGGTTTGCAACAATCAATTCTCTTTGTGCACGACATCAATGGGAGCGGTTACTGTGTACCTATCCTTTGATCTCGCCGCCCTCGGAAGACGACACTGGCACAGTCGCCGGTTCAAATATTCGCCCGAATTTCAACCCTGTGCCTGAGCGATAGGAGGTACAAAGGGTTTTGGGCGGACGATTGTACAACGCTACGCCTGTGTGCACTTTTTTGACTACTATCAAAGGAAGAAATAGTGCGAAAATTAAAATAAATACTTCTAATGTCCATTATCTAAATAGCGCGTATAAGAAATAAGCGAAAATCTTGTTTTCCAAAAAATATATACAACATTTTATTTGGAACCACTTTAAATTTAACCCAAGATGAGAAGTGTAATGGCTGTTCAATAGGTATCTATTTTATTTAGTTTTAACAATTAGTTATAATTGAATTATATTACGTACTAGCGTACGTGCGAATTTCTATTATAAGTAGAACTTACTTAACTAAGTAAAGCTCACGTAAATTTAAATAATTCGTATCTTTCTTGAGAACAATGAACTTAATTACAATGAATGTCACCTAATGCGAAATGGTGATAAAGTTTCTCAATTTAGACGCTTATTCAGACGTGACGCCCATTGTTGTGGAATCACGGTCCATGAAGAGTCAAGAAGAGTATAATCATTTAGTATTTCAATAATTCAGATTCAAATCAGTTGTTTTTGTTTGTTTTTATTTAATACGTCTTATTTTAAGACAAAACTTTTAAAATTCCTAATATTTAAAGCTGATCTCAGAATAGAATAGAATAGAATAGGAAGTATTTTATTTGACACATAACTTAAGTGTATATTACAATAAAAATTTGGTTATTAAAAAAAACAATATACTAATAAATTAATTAGCTTATCTAAGGGCTCAGAATAATAATTGATGACAGCGCGAGGCAAGTCACGATACTGATATCCTGTGGGAATCCTTTTGATTAGTGTACACACGTACAGAGAGAGAATTAAATTAGATAAAAAATACAAGAATAGTTAATACACATTATAATCATCATTAAAATCAATAAAAACCTAAAGACAGAAGGAAGAAGAAAGGAAAAAAATACAAGATATTTCTGCTGCATGCGTTGTCGTTGCATTACAAGTCTCTGTCAATCGGGCCGTGCCAATAATCTTGGTAAGTTCTGTTTAAAGGATGACATGTAATTAAAAAAGATCTGAAAGAATTAGTTACAAATGTTTCAACACTCAGAGCTCACTTCGAGTAGCAGTTCAATAGCTGTGTAAACTGTCTGGGGTCGTCACTGAAGAGGGGCTTATTGCTTTTAAGAATGGCAGGATAGGATGTACTTGGTCTGTCTGTCTACATTTCTAGAAGTGTATATTTAGTTAGACTTCATAATCTTTGCGTTTCACTAAAATGGCCGTTCGATATTTAAATGTATTAGAATGTATTAAAAGTTCTATCAGTTTTAAATATAAATATTTCGAATAAAAAACATTGAACGACGGTACGTCTATCTTTTTTACTCACATCAAGCTACGGTCAGATGCAGCAAGAAAATCTTCCCCTTTCTAATCCGTAAAAATAAAAGTTTCGCCAACTTTCATGCGGGCGCGGATAAAGTTTTAAGAGTTCTTTCGATGGGCAAGACAAATATGGAATCTCGTACCCAATCATTTTGCAATACTTACGAGTATATTGAAACTTTCACAACTTGAACTCGTATAAAAACTTCGTCTCTTTGGAAGCATTTTTCTGTAGACCATTTATACAAGTTGATATTTAGTTAAGCGATTAATTTCTGATTTGGTTTAATGCCATCTCAAAATATTTCTAGACGTGATCTGACAATCTTAACTAACATAACTGTTAACTTATTATATTATTGAAACAAATACGTTTAATACAGCCCCAAAACCCCAACACTTACCAGTTAAAACTCAACCACCAGTAAGGATCTGACATTGCGCTCGTAGCAATCATCTCTTGTTCTGAAGTGACTGACATGACATGGCATGTTCCACATCAAATCTTACATATGTGCACCCGGAAATCATTGAGCCGGCAGATGTCTTGTATCTAGGTACATAACAGGCATGCACTTTGTGCGTCGGCCGGCTCCTGGCAAATTGACGGCACAATTAATGGGCACCTAGCTCCGCTGCTAATCGACCGATGGAATTAAATGAACGGACTGCACTAATTGCCCGGTAAGACAAAGGGGCAAACACTCGCCTTTGAGCCACCATGTCTAGTGTCACTCGAGGCGTGTGCGTCCGAGGAACAGCCATCTGCGCCGGCCCACTCGATGTTGATATTGAATCGAGGCTCTGACCAATCGATTAGCACAGACGTGCACACTAATTAGACATCTGACGATTATTATTTCGGGTCTTCCGAACGCATCCGTGGCTGCGATCATTCGTATGCTTGTATTAATGCTGATCTAATTAAAAGATTCAAAAAATTAGTTCTAGACATTGAACTACTATTACTCTGCGTATTAATAACAACTTGCTGGTACTAATTATATACAAAAATTTGTAATGTTTATGTAATATTCAAGAATACACCGTAGATTTTAAACATTGTTTACCATCATAATTCGATAATTTTAGTCTTATCCTTACTAATATTATAAATGTGAAGTAATTCTGTCTGTCTGTCTTTCTGTCGCGCTATACTTAATGCTAAAACTACTGAACCGATTTAAATGAAACTATAAACACACACATAGTCTACAGCCTGAAAAAGGACACAGGATACTTTTTAATGAAAAAAAGGGTTGAAAACAGGGATGAAATGTTGTATGGATTTATCGTCATTTTCAAAACTAGAAGCTTGAAACTTATTTTAAGGCTCTTGATTAGATATAGATAAATATAACATTCAAATTATCTAAAACCCTTGAGGGGTTAAAAAAGACTGAAAGTTTGGATGAAAATTAGTTATTTTTAAAGCTAGAACGATGAAACTTTTCCTATGGCGTTTGATTAACTATAAAGAATTTAGATATAAATAAAATGTCATTTAAAACGTACTACCTTATAAATATGTACTTTGTACCTTGCGTACTCATACAAAAACTTATGCATCTTATTAGTAAAATCATAAGCTAAAATAATAATAAAAAATATACCCAAAGTCACTATTTCACGCGGACGAAGTCGCGGGCACAGCTAGTTATAAATAATTCTTCTTAACATCATAATATTGTTGACTGAAATGATGAATAAAGCTCTAACTTTCTCAAGAAAAATAAGTTAATATACGCTATATCAAGTGACAACACACCAAACATTTTCGATCAATAAGATTATTAAGACGCCTCAACAAAAAACGAGACTTTTCAATAAAAGTTCACAGTTTTTTTTTTGTTGGAACATAGTTTCTAAAGCTCAGGTCAGCTGCAGGTTTAATACCAGGGCAGTGCACTGGCCAGTAACTGCAATTGCAAGGCCTCGAACAATGCGCCAATTACGGGTTTAGTTTTAAATCGCAGCGTGTCTCCGCATTCCGCTGCGGCGGCGATTGCATTGCACCGCAATCAGCCTCGTACCTCACTCCGTCCGTACTCGCCTTAGAAACACTAGGGGCTTCTCAAATTGCATTTTATATCTTATAAGACCCATCCGACATTTACACAGAAAACTAGCCAATGGTTGCTGTCTGACGCTCATGCTACATCAAAAAGATATTTTATGTTCTTGATGCTGTATTGTATTGGTTTTTATTTTAAAATGAGCGTCTTTAATATTTGTGCAGTCCTAATTTAGCCATGTTCACACAGACTTTAAACTTCCTGTCTGGTAATGAAGGCTCAACATATAATTTCAAACATATTATACGTTTTGTGCTCTTTACTTGTTAGTAAATAATAATTAAAACTGAGAAAGACTACAACACAACCTGTCTTTCTTAGCCAATTACTTCATGCCATACAATTTCTATAAATGTACAAGCTAGATGCTCTTCATTTGCTATAGCATCTTTTCTGCTACATTTTCTTCCTACAAAAGATTAATATGAGATCTTTGATTATAACTATGATCCATCTAGTTCTATAGTCAATACCAGGTCCGTAATAACCTTCCAGTGATTTAACAAAGTCATTAAAACATGTAACAGACGGTAATACTGAAAGCGCGGCGTCAAAGCAAATTGTATAGGTGTTAAAAGGGCCCTTTACACAATCCGATGCGCGGCGCTAGTTGCACTCGTGGAGTGATCGCGCTGAGCGGACGCGCGGTGCGTAGGGGTGGCTGCGTCTAAATCCGCTTAACAAATTTTATTTTTCTGCTTAATAATTTTAGAGAAACCTGATTTGATTCAACCCATAAACGTGAAAGTATGATGGTATTTGAAATCTATCATTTAAAGAATAATTGACTGTAAGCGAAGCGTATAATCATAATTTAACTTCTAAATTTTTCAGAACTTTGCTCTAGTCGGTGGAGTTTCTTCCGTCTATCTCTGCTTCTAACCTTTATCTTTTCCTCCTTCATTAGCCGGCGACTGACCTGAGCATGTTGCCGTAACGTAACATTCGGGGCGAGCGTGTTACGCCAGTACAGTCCGAAAATGTCGCAGCATTACCTGGCTTCGCTAAATAAACACTGCGAAACTGTGAAACCCGATTGACATAATATGCGCGAAAAGGATCCGCGAAAATACCGACGCTTGACTGCACGCGGCGCTCGCAGCGAGCCGATGACTCGCTGTACTGACCTGTAACATCTATTTATTATTATATAAAAGAAAGTCGTGTTACACTATTTATAACTCAAGAACGGCTGAACCGATTTGGCAGAAAATTGGTGGGGAGGTAGATTAGAAGCAGACAAGGACATAGGATAATTTTAATTCCATTAATCGGAACCGGGACGGGGGTGGGCCAGGGCTGAACTGTGGAGAGGTAGCGTTGAACCAGAAGAAGGACATAGGATACTTTTGGGGGGCCGGGGCTGGGGCGGGACAAGGCCGAGGTGAAACAATGTTGACTGGGACCGCTTAACTTTTAAAATTACAGGGCTGGGCGGGACGGGGTTGGGGGTGAAACAACGTTTGCTGAGTCCGCTAGTTTCAAACATTATAATTTCAGTTATAAAGTCAGTCGCCGGCTTAAGATTTTCCTTATTTTATAATTTAGCTTAATAAATGACGTTTTCGTTTCGGTTACGTTCGTATTCTATTATGTACTTTTTGAGCTTTGTGAACCTGTGCATCGTGATAACCCTGACAGCTCAGCTGGAGTGGCTCGTTACCGTGCCCTCGCGATACGTCACTCACACGTAACGACACCTCCTAGGATCGCCACGGGTTACTTTGCTGCAAGTACCGAACTTACGGAAAAGATTGCAAGATTTTCTCCGGTTAGCGGAGGACTGCTTAAATTGGACACTATGTTGTGTCAATTATGTTGAAGCAGTGCTTTGGTGCTTCAAAATATGCTGCACTGCAATCGAAAACAACATACATTTCCTTTGCTATAAGAGCCTATAAACAAGCTATTAGAGGCACTAGTTCTTGCGAGTTATTAAGCTTTTAATATTGTAAAAATAAAAACCTTAAGAAAAAAAATATATGCTTAGGATTGGTTGGGTGTTGGGGCTCCACAAAGTATACACAACACATTTTGTGTCATATTCAATCGTATCAATATCTAACTTGTATTCTCGTTACCAAATTAAAAGCGTCTTAGTTTTTTAGTGTGGTTAAATGGGGTTGTGATTGGTGATTTAGGACGGATTAATCCGATTGCCTAGTTGTTGGGTTACTCGCGCAAATAAAGTTCTCTTCAAACGGTTATATGAAGAGGAGGTAAACTAGGATTTTCTTTAAACTGACGTAATTATAAACAATAGTCAGTTTTTTTTATGCAAGTACTGACTATAGATGTTTACCTATCAGTCAGTATGAAACGTAAAAAGCTCAGCAAAACGTTCCGTTTCGCAACTAACCGCAGAATTCAGCAAACAGCGAGTATGTTTAAATTGTTGTAAAATATTAAATGTTATTATAATTCCGACTTTTATTATCAATAATAATTTGATTTTATAATTATTTGTACTGCCACACTGTTGTAATTAAATATTTTGTAATTTCTGTGTTTTGTTATTAATTGTCTATGTTTGTAATGTATATGTTGTTTATTGGTTCTTTCTTGTTCTGTTGATTTTTTGTGGTTGTATGTTATAATACGTTATCGTCGTCTAAATTAGGTAACTTCTAAAATAAGAGAATTGTGAAGGGAAGTTACCCACTTCACTTTCTCTTTTATATAATATGTCTTTTTATAACAAAAGGATGAAGTCCAATCTGGCTTCAAGATTTATTTATTTATTTATTTATTTATTTTTCTACATACACCTATCCTTACAGAAAAAATCCAAATCAATAGATGCAGACACACATAATAAATTAAAACATAAGAATTCATTACACTAAGAAGAGAATACAATACATAATAAAATCATTGAATATAAAACAAAAATATAAAATAATTCACATAAACCAGTCAAATCTAAAGTTCATTATTTACAGTCATTCAATATTAAAATTCTAAATAATTCTGTCACATATTGAGTGTAATGTCACTCTTTCAAACTCAGCTCGTGAACAAGTAAATAAATCGAGGCAATCGGCAGCAAGGTTGAGATTTTTTATGGCCCGCGTTAGGGGGGCCTTGGCCAGCAGTTGCGTTTTACCGCGCGGCACAGCGAATAAGGTTGGCCGGCGCCGTCTCCGTGCGTAGCCATCGGGCACGTTCAGCCCTATCCATTGTAGAACATCCGGGTTACTGATGATTCCGCGGCTTACCTTCAAGACGTATGTTGCTAGAGATAGGTCCCTTCTTGTCTCCAGCTTGTTGTATCCCACCATGCCCAGCACAAACAATGTAGGATACATCAAGGGATAGAAAGGATATACGCCGTAAAGCTTTAGATATAAGAATCGCGTGAACTTATTTTGTATGTGTTCCAGCATGCGTCTGTATTTTTCTTCCCGCGGTGCCCATATTGCCGCGTTATTCTCCAGTTGGCTCCTTACAAGCGCATCATACAACATAGCAATTGCTTTTATGCTTGTAAATGACCCCGTTCTTCGTAGAAAAAAAAACCAAGCCGTTTGTATGCTTTCTTGCAAATGCTGATGATGTGGTCTCTAAAAGTTAACTTGGCATCCATTATAACGCCAAGATCTCGGACTGATTCCACCCTTTCTATTTGTATTTCGCCCACCCGATATCGATATTGTAGTGGCGCCTTAGCTCGGCCGAATGTTAGGACAGAGCATTTTGCTACGTTAAATTGTAGCTTGTTATTTTGACTCCAAACTACCACCCGGTCGATATCCCGCTGAAGGCGGCGGCAGTCGTCTTCGGTATTTATGGCCAGTAGCAATTTCAAGTCGTCAGCGAAAAGTAGACATTTGGCCTCTTCAACAACGTTTGGCAGGTTTTTTATCATTATTAGAAAATTTAAAGGCCCTAAGTTGCTGCCCTGACTTACGCCAGACCTAGCAAAATAAGGCTCAGACCGATAACCACCATATTCCACGTACTGTTTTCGGTCCCTCATGTAATTCGCGAAAAACTTTAGTAGTTTTAGTGTACAGCCGACTTTTGCCAACTTCGATAATAAGATATCGTTATCTGCTATGTCGAAAGCCTTCTTAAAATCGAAGTATGCAGCGTCCACTTGCAGGCCTGCATCTACATGAGGAACCAAATACGTCATGGCATTTAATAAATTGCTAGCTGTGCTACGCGCCGGTCGAAAGCCATGCTGGGCGTCGGACAGCTGTGACGCTATTTGCTCCTGAACAGATTTTTGTATGACTGCTTCGAACACCTTGGCCGGTGTTGATAGAATAGCCACTGGCCTATAACAATCTACCGTTGCCCCACCCCCTCCCTTAGGTATCGGTATCACTCGTGTAACCTTCCAACGATCCGGGAAATATGAGGTCTCTAGACATAAATTAAATACGTGCAACAGGGGTGCCTCCAGAACCGATCGGCAATCTCGTACTACAAATACCGGAATACCATCAGGTCCCGCCGATAGTTTTGGTTTGAGGCGGGCGAGCGCGGCCCGCACCTGCGCGAGCGTCAGCCGCGGGACGTGCACGCGCGCGCTGTCGGCGCCGCCCGCCGCCGCCGCCGCGCCCACGTCGAGCTGCGCCGGCTCACTGTTGTATACGGAATAAAAATACCTAGCAAATTCAGTTGCACTTTCATGATCAGACAACTCCATGCCGTCCTTAAACATTTTCTTATTTTTGGAGGTGCCTTCTCTTTTAGATTTTATATAGCTCCAAAAAGACTTAGGGTCCTTAGCCAAATTATTTTGCAGAAGATTTTCATAATCCTGGAACTGCCTATTTATACTTCGCTTGATACGCGCCCTACAGGATGAAAAAAGCTCGTAATCAACAAGCGATTTCGTTCGTTTGAATCGCTTATGCAATTTGGCTTTTAATTTTATGTCTTTTATTATATCCAGTGTATACCACTCTGGATAGCAAAATCTACGTTTGGTATTATTATTTATTTTTTTAGGAACGCAAATTTCTAATATGTTATTAATAATACTATAAAAACATTCTAAGGCTTCTTCCGGATGTTGGATCTCATAGAATGCACTCCAGTCTATGGATGCCATTTGAGAATAAAGCAAGTGATAATCAGTTTTATGAAAGTTCCATTTTGGCTCTATTCGGCCTGCTGGCGCCGCTCGATTCGACAAGTCAGAGTCAATCCGCGATGGCCCGGGCTGCGACACCCTGGTACTGATCTGAAGAGTAACGGCCAGGGGCGGGTGATGCCTATCAGCACCCACAAGTGCCTCTTTTGCCTCTCGCACCTGTATGTCGTCACCTAGCCCAAGCGAACACAATACCAAATCCAGTTGCCTCCGATTGCAATTAGGTATTTCGTTTAATTGAGCAAATTTGCAAAAAGAGACAAAATATTCAAAGTAATTTATAACGTTTTCATTGCTAGAATACAAATTAAAATCGCCTAGCACAATTATATGTTTATATTTTACACACAACTGTTCAATTATTCTAAAACATGCAATGTATTCATTTTCCTTTGTATTTGGCGGAATGTAGACAACGCAACACAAACATAGTTGATTACGATTAACATGCACAGTAGCACAAACCAGTTTCTATGACATGGCTTGATGCTTGACATGACAAAGATTTCAGTTTCTATGACATGGCTTAGCATTAATCTGTTCAATATCAATTATATTCAAATCTGCCTATAACCCAATCACGACACCCTTTTATTTATATTAATCCTTAGATTCATAAATGTCAAATGTTTTAGCATGACTTGTACTAAATTACATGTCATGCCACTGTAAGCTTGCTTTACTTTTAGAAAATTTAATAATTTTAAATCAAAAGTAACATATTGTCAGACTATCGATTTTAATAATTAACCAATTAACACCCACAGGAATAAAATCGTAACAATAAAAAAAGATAACGAAATGAAAGATCACCGGAAGCGGATACTGTCCCGATCCCGAAACAGAAGTCAAACTAAAAGGAGGTTTGATTAATTGATATCACTAGTTCACACAGTTCACGGCGCGGCGCGAGTCGCGTGGGGTGTGGGAGAGTCGGCTCGGTCAAAGGGCCCTTTGATGTTTGCCGCCGGCTTAATGCACCGCCCGCGGCCCCCGCGTTCATCATTAGCAATTTCCCTGTAATTTATTATCTTTACCGCTATTTATTTGTGCAATTTCACGGCTGTATGCCGGTTCGCACCTCGCAACGCCTGCGACTAATTATTGTGTTGTGGTATTTTTTTATTGACGTGTCTTGGGAGGGGTTGATGAAGTGTGACGGGGAGAGACAACTTAATCAATGCACTTTATCAGGCCTCTTTGTTTATTTATTGTGAATACCAGAACAGAGGTAAGAGTTGATAGTTCTTTATTAAATTGACATGAAATAACCGTTCAAATTAAAATGTTGCCTTGATCTTGAATTTTTGTGGACGTCTTTGCCATTCCACTTATATCCTTACTTTTTTTTTATAATAGCTCTATCTACAATGCAATTTAATTTCTTCACCCCTGAATGTAACTTGACATGATTAATTGATCTTGATTACAGGTTTGTAGAAGCTTAATAACTGTTTTAAAATAATAGCACGTCCTGCATTTTATTTGATAGCTCTATTATTTTTTTCACTAAAAACCATGTAGATGGTATAGTAACTTGTAATAATAACTTATTTAGAACATTTATCGTAATCGTTGTTGCTATTTTCATAATATCTATAGTTTTGTTTATGGTATTGTAAAGGGGTTGAAACAGAGGAATTCGGAGGAAACTCGTTTCTTTGATTCGCATCGCACCAGGATTGCAGGGAGGTTGGAGGGTGAAATAAATTACATATTGTTTTGTTTTTGTGCCAATCTTGTCTGGCGTTCGCTGAGAGGTTGTTAAAATAATTTAAATTTCGACTTCGGAAGGGTTTGCTGCTAAATCTTTTTCTAAGTCGGTTATATACGATTATAGTTCAACAATTATATTAATAAATAAATATGTATCTGCTTAAACGTGCTTTCCTGTTAAAATTTTAATTTAGTGCAATATTACGGACTAACTTTATTCACGTAGTTGTTTATAACTTCCAAACGTTTGTAGTGAGCGTCTCTTTGATCGCTTTTGACACGGCTGAAACTCGTCCAGTATTTACAGTCGCAGTGATAGCGGCACAGTTTTTTTGCGTGCTCTATAATATATCTGTCGCGCGGTTTCGCGTGCTCTCGTGTTGGACGGCTCATTAGTCACGCTTCTTGTGCCTCACTGTCATATTAAACACCTCCGTATCCTTAAAAATATAAAGGCTAAAAATGGGATCTTTTAATCATTCATCACAACACAAGTAATTGTTAGTCGGCCACGTCATTTTCTCCTTAGTCTGTAGTTCTCGTGGCAAAAACATATTAACACCATACTGCTAATTCTTGACCATTTAAAATATAATTGATTCGAGTCGACGCTTCTCCTGTATTATGTAGCACACTCACACTCATCTTCTTTTACCGACGTATGAATAATGAATATCCAAATTCTATGGAACATTTTATTACATGGTAATAAAAACGATCAAATGAGCAACTAGTATGCCGACTGCTCAATCGCTTAACAAGTGGGGTGTTTATTAAAACACACGTCTCAATTGTTATCTCCGAGCAGCGGCGACCCGGAGGCGCGGGGGCGACATAATTAACACAACGTGAAATCAATCAAAGCCGCGCGAGCCGCCGTGAGCGGCTACATCAAAGGCACAAAGAGTTAAGCGCAGGGCTGGGTCGAGCTTTCATCTTATATACTAGCGATCCCCCACGACTTAGAGTTCGCGTTTTAAGTTTGCTCCCTCCCTTCCCGTCGCAGCGTGATGTTTTATAGGCTAAACAATTGATAAACAAGCTATGCAACACAAAAATATTTTTTCAAATCGGTCCAGAAGTTCCTGAGGTTAGCGCGTTTAAACATACAAACAAACTCTTCAGCTTTATAATATTCGTATAGATTTTGAAATGGATCGAATGATACCTTATACCAGTGCTTTGCTACCTAAGTAAGTTACCTAGTACGTGTGTTGCTGGAATATGCCGCTATTTAATTAGCGAATGTTTTATGTTCGGCGACAATGTTTTGTAAATGTTTCAATATAAACGACTTGCAGTGAACCTGCATCAGCTCGTATAATTGCGATGTATGTTATTTCGTATCCATCCATACGAATGTCTACGATTTTTGACCTTGTCAATATTACGATTATTTATTTGCCTAAAGCAAGATGAGTTACTATGGCAGCAGCAGCCCTAGTAAGGTGAAGGGCGCCGCTCGCACGCGCCACTCTGAGACGTTATGTGCTAAGGAAGGGCGTCGATTGTCCACAACGTTTATGCCTCCACATTTCTTTGTAAGTGTTCTGCTGCCTTTGGCGTCTCCTGAGAGTTGGATCAGTTCATTGTCGTGTCTTGATGAGTGCAGTCAATATCTAGGAGGTAAAATGAATTTCTGTACCATATGAAGAGCAGCACTTATTTTAGCTTACACCGATCTATTGGTAAGATACGCGTATCATTGAATAAATTAAGTATTTGGTGCACAATTTTCGTTTATATTCAGAAAAAAACTTTATCATCATAGCATCTATGTTTCCGATCCAACAAATTGGTAAATTTTTGCACCTGATACGTTTTCCTTAACTGTTTGTATTTGATTCTGGCGATTCGTCAACTTGTCAGTTTGCGTAACTTTTATAATTTCCCCAACCAAACCTTAAAGTAGAGTTCGCACATTTTACAGTCTTTCACTATCCCAAATTCTATTTTCAATGATAAAATACGTTGACTGCTAAATCGTAGTTTGCGCTCGCACGGCTGTCAAGACGCAGATGGGCTCTACTCTACGCTATCAGATTAACGACGGTAATGAGCTGCCTTCAAAAATTACGAGTATATTCCTTTTATATTTGTGCAATACGTGACGCGCTGTAGAAAAAAGACCAAAAGCGCTCGGTCAGAGACCCACGAGCTATCCTGACCCGACACTACACCGAAGACATCCCGGACATCAGCCTTTACGAGATTAGGATGGCCCTTAAACAGCTCAAAAACAACAAGGCACCTGGCGAGGACGGAATCACAGCAGAGCTCCTGAAGGCGGGTGGAACACCGGTACTTAAAGTCCTTCAGAGACTTTTTAATTCCGTGCTGCTAGAGGGCATCACGCCCGAGGCGTGGAACAGGAGTGTGGTGGTGTTGTTCTACAAAAAAGGAGACAAAACCTTATTGAAGAACTACAGACCCATCTCACTCCTGAGCCATGTCTACAAGCTGTTTTCAAGGGTCATCACGAATCGTCTCGCACGTAGGTTTGATGACTTCCAGCCTCCCGAACAAGCCGGTTTCCGAAAAGGCTATAGTACCATAGACCACATCCATACGCTTAGGCAAATTATACAGAAGTCAGAGGAGTATAATATGCCTCTATGCTTAGCGTTTGTGGACTATGAAAAGGCCTTTGATTCGATCGAAACTTGGGCGGTGCTTCAGTCTCTGCAGCGGTGCCACATAGACTATAGGTATATAGAGGTGTTAAAGTGCCTTTACAATAACGCCACCTTGTCGGTCCGAGTACAGGAGCAGAATACGAGGGCGATTCCACTGCGGAGAGGTGTGAGACAGGGAGATGTTATATCTCCGAAACTGTTCACAGCGGCATTGGAAGACGCCTTCAAACTTCTGGAATGGGAAGGAATCGGCATCAATGTCAATGGCGAATACATCACACACCTCCGATTTGCCGATGATATAGTCGTTGTGGCAAAAACGCTGGACGATCTTGGCACTATGCTCGAAGACCTTGACCGAGTCTCCCAACAAGTGGGTCTTAAAATGAACATGGAGAAGACGAAAATTATGTCAAGTTCCCTTGTTGTACCCACTCCAGTATCCATTGGGAACTCAACTCTCGAAGTTGTCGACGAGTACGTCTACCTGGGACAAGTGATCCAATTGGGTAGGTCCAACTTCGAGAAAGAGGTCAATCGACGAATCCAACTCGGCTGGGCAGCGTTCGGGAAATTACGCAAGAGTGTCTTCTCGTCTCATTTACCTCAGTGTCTAAAGACGAAAGTCTTCAACCAGTGTGTGTTACCAGTGATGACATACGGATCCGAAACATGGTCTCTAACTATGGGCCTTATAAAGAAGCTCAAAGTTACGCAACGAGCGATGGAGAGGGCTATGCTGGGTGTTTCTCTACGTGATCGAATCAGAAATGAGGAGATACGTAGAAGAACTAAGGTAACGGACATAGCCTTGAGAATCAGTAAGCTCAAGTGGCAATGGGCAGGGCACATAGCGCGAAGAACTGATGGCCGTTGGGGCAGGAAAGTTCTAGATTGGAGACCCTTTGACCAAAGACGCAGCGTAGGACGTCCACCAACAAGATGGACAGACGACCTTATAAAGATTGCAGGATCAAACTGGATGCAGACCGCTAGTAATCGGTCGCTGTGGAAAGCCGTGGGGGAGGCCTATGTTCAGCAGTGGACGTCCTTTGGCTGATAATGATGATGATGATGATGATGTAGAAAAAAACTGAGCAAAAGTTCTGTCGACGTACAAAGGCTAGCGATAGTGTTGAACATATATTTTTGGTAATTATTATAGGTCCACATAAACGTGTTTGTTTTGAAGGATATAAGAGCTTTGTCATATGTCAACATGAGACGTCACGAACACGAGTATCAAGAATTTTTCAACTTTTCTTCTCTGCTTACTTTTTCATAATTATTCGCAGCTGACGCTCCGGTTAAGAAACGAAAGTGGATTTGCATGGTCTCGGATTTTCATGGATATAGAATGAAAATCTTATGATGATGATTGTTGTTAGTCGTCCTGGCAATCAGCTAAGTTACTTGAAGATATAATAGCAAATCCATCAAGGTATTTTTTCACACTTGAATGACAAAGATATCTGTAACCCCCGTCAGTGCTAAGTTGCCTATTGCAAACAGACAAAGATAAAGAAACAGAGAATATGTGAAAATGAATAACGCCTGCCTACCTAGGTCTGTCTCGAATCGAAGGGTAGTGATAAATTCTGTGTCAAAGGCATATTGGTATTGCAGTAAGATACTCTTTGTGCTATTGTTATTGTAGCCTGTGTAGGAAGTCTCGACATAGTTCCCTGTAAAACAACCACCACCACCAAAATTGGTGTTTTCGTGTATTTATTGATTGAGAAGAATTATTGAATGAAGCTTAAAAAATACAAATATTTTATTTTATTGAAGATATAGTAAGTAAAAATACGTACTACTACGTAAGTTAAAATGATATTTGATAAATAAGAAAATCATAAAATTGAATTTGTCTATGCGAAATGTCAACAATTATGCTTCAGACTTCGCCCGCTGGTTGTGGGTTTAAAGCATTCAGCAGGCACATCGGTGCTATATTTTTTACCATTCACCATCTGTGCTGTGTAATGCATAATGTAAATGTATTCTGTCTGTCTTGTTTAGATCGTTATAATTTGCTCATTGCGAGATGTTCATGCGCTTGAATATTTATGAAGCATAAGCTATGAAACAAATTGACAGCGCAATGAGCTTTTATTGCGTATGTCCTCTCGTAATATGTCAGACGCACGTCTGCAATCTTGGCTAGAACAAAGCAAGTTTTCGCCGCGATTTATTGTTACAAAGTGTATAATTCGAGCGGCGATATGGGCCGGGCGAGCTCAAAGCCGCCACAATATTTATCGGCGCTGTATCAATGCGGCACAAAGCGACGCCGGAAGCCCACCTCGCCGCCGCGCGACAATATAGTTTGCTGCAAATCATAAGCACCGGCGGTTTGCTAAAGTTTTACTACTACATACTCTGGTAACTCTCCGAAGACGAATCACCAAACACGTTGTGCCTTCTCGTTGTTTTCTCAGACCACCAAAAAAAATCATATTTATTAAATCACTTCATCATATAACAGCAGATTATAAATAAGGTACAGACGGAAGATATCGTCAATCATCTTTACTAAAGTAAAGATCGCGAGAAGCTGTTGTGAGATAGTAACTCGGCATCGAATAATGTTATAATCGCTGAGGTCAGCCTTCATCCACCAGTGGATCACAACTAGTGAAAAGACAACTACTAGTAAAAAAATATATACCGCGTTCAAAAAACTGACTAAAAAGCTTAAACTAATGCGTTATTTTTAGTCAGTTTTTAGTTTAAGTTTCTTTTTGAAACTCGTATCTTTAACCTAGAACTGTAAGCCCTCATGACCTAACTCTCACCTAATACCTTTGGAGAAATGGGAGTGGCTGAAAACCAGCGCTGAATGTGATCAGATCCCATATCAGCACAAGCTGAGCCACTGATCATTTGCTTTCCTTTTTTACTAATCCTTAAGTGCTCATGTTTTTGAACGGGATCAGATCCCATATCAGCACAACCTGAGCCACTGATCATTTGCTTTCCTATTTTACTAATCCTTAATTGCTCATGTTTTTTGCCATTTTTTTGTGAAGGCAATAAACGCTATTCTATTCTATCCTATTCTTTAACCCATATATCAAAAACTACTGAACCAATTTTGATGAAACTTACACTGCTGTACCCTAAGTTGGAATATACTAGATTGAAGTAAAAAAGAATCATCATGCTATTACTTCTCCTTTTAAAGAAATCCCTGGACAAATATACAAACTTACAATCAAACATATTCACTTAAGAAATTCAGCACTCGTGTTTGGAAGTCTTACTAGATCAACATACTCAAAAATTTTAACTTTGATTTGATTACATTTTTTTAAGTCGGTAAAAAGTGAAGTGGCACCACAAGGAAACGAGACCACCGCGAATGAACGTTTAAAAATCATATGTCAAATCATAGCCACACCAGACCATATGAATTAACTAGCGAAAACCGATAGTTGATACGAGAATTGTTCACATTATGCACTTTCGCTTTAGACGCGAGGCAACCCCTTATCTGGCCCATTGTTGACTGCCTCTATCGCTGGATCCCTTTTTACACAGAGCCTTTGACGCCGCTCTTTGTTTGCCAGAAGATCAGAATGAGACGCCAAAGCTGAATCGATGCGTTACGGTGTCTCCACGGGCGGTGGACGATTGCTGAAGTGTCTTTACTTGTCTTTTATTGGCTTTTGATATACCATAGTATATACTTTACGTACATTACGGTATCATATCTGCATTAATTTACTTTTACTTTTAGCATTTTGGGGCAAGTGATTCCAGAGAAGAGTGCGATTTTGTTGGGCTATGGATATACTTAGTTAGATCCTTTGGAGATTGGCTTTTAGCTTGTTATGATATTGCGATGATTGATAGTAGAGTAATAATTACATATGAATATACATACAGACGGACTTACTCATTATGACTTACAATAACATACTACAGTTGAACACCTTTCCCTGTTTCGAACCTGGCTAAAACCTTAACTTGAAAGCGCTTTAAACTCCTAACGAGAGTGACCGTACTGCGTTTAACCCGGCGCATCGCGGACAATGCAATTTTAGTTAATTCGATCGCGGGAAGGCCGCGGCATTAAACTGATTACGCGGCAGCTGGAAACCTCGCTCCATTAGTGCGGATTGTCGTGTTTAGTCCACGGGCCACGGGTATCCATTATACGAAGTTCTCTGGATCATCAGTTTCTAAAATATATATTTTAGAAATCACTCCCGACAGCATCCGATCAGCTGACGCTAAGCACGTAACAGTATTTATAACCACGTAGTAGTGGATACAATCTTTTCGATTGCTATAAGTTACGACTTATTTAGAAACGCGGTAGAGAATGCTTTTAGCATTAAGTCTGCCATATGTACCTTTTGTTTGTGCATGAAGTGTTTTAAATAATAAAAAAATAAACGCAAAACAATACATAAGACAGATAATAAATAGGAATCTAAACGTGATGAAACCAGCACTCAGTCTACTGATGAGGTCTGGGTATTTAAAAGGTGTGCTTTAGCATCGCCTCGACTTTAACAACCCCGAAAGAAAGATAACTTCGCGGTTGATCACATTATAACATTGATTTTTATAACGTTATTGGTTGATTACATTATAATATGAAGCTGCTATGACTTTTTCTCGGCAGCCAGAAATCTGTAACCAAAATGGTATGGCTGTTCTGTAATATCGCAACAGACGCAACTTATTGTAAGTTTTAATTCAGTTGAGCGTAGTGACTGAGAGTCCAAGGATAGCTGCATTTAACTCTTTGTTGGTGCACTCCGTCGACAATGCAGTTTCAGATAATTTGATAAACTGTTTACGGTAAACTCCGGAGTTGACCGCTCCGCTCGGTCCATTAACGCGTTGGCTTGTCGCGGATCAAATTTAACATTTTGAATGCAAATTAACTCATTCTTGTCTCGAGATTAAAGTTACTTTATATCTGTAACAACATTAAGGTCATAATTGCGTGGCTTAACCGGCGTTCGAAGAAATAAATGCAAAAACAGTTAGTCCCAATGATCCCGATCCAGCCTTTGTGTATCGGATTGCTTTTAAGCAGTCAATAATTGAAGGAACAGCTTTGATCGAGCCTCTTAACCCCTTTCCAATTTGTATTTTAATAAAAAAAATGGTTAAGGGAATGTTCGTGAACGTCATCGGCACTTGACGAGCACTCGGCGTCGGCGCTACGCCGATATCTGTCAAAGGAGATTTAATCCCAGGAATGATTTAATTACAAAGTCGCAACACGATCCCACGCAGACGCAGAAAGAATGAAAAAGCCACCTCAAGTTCAAAGGGAGATACAAATGAGAGCATTCACTCCTTTCTGTAAGGACCCACTGAATATTTTATAGATGCGACTTACGTTTGGTGTGTGAAGTGCCTAATGAGGCTTTGTGAGGATTAAACATGTATTTAAGAAGAAATTCTACTTTGAAACCAGTGCCTGTGATGTATCGTGTGGAGTGGAAGGGCTATATTATTTAGAGGCGAAACAAATAACATGTTCCATGTAAGTGCTTTCTTTGTTTTCTTTATTAATTCCACGTCATATCTTTCACGGAAACCGTCAAAGCGTGCAACAAACATTATAACAACATCAAAGGCAAGTTATGTGTGAAAATGTATCAGGATCGTAAAATATATAATAAATGAAATGATGTATAGTTTTATCCAGAAAACCTCCTTGTCATACTAGCTAGTGGAGGCAGCAAATTAATAACGGGCGATACTCTTTGTCTGCGCTTCACAATCAATTCTCTGTATTACAGGGATTCCACGGACTCCTTCGATAGCACCATTTTTTGTCAACTCAGTGTCACCATGCGGCTTTGTGGTACACGAGGAGACTCGTTTAGGAAAACTAGTGATCGTACCTTCACTCCTTATTTACATCACACAACACTATAGCGTACTGTGTTTATTTACCAAAACGTTTTTTTTTTGTTTCGTTTTGACGTTTTGTGATTTTTTTTGTATAGCTTATTGTAGTGATTGGATAGCTTATTGTAGACCTTTGCCCAGCAGTTGGATGGTTTAGGTTAAAAAAAGCTTATTTATCGAGGAAGGCTTTAAGCTATAAAACATCACGCTGCGGCGGGAGGGGAGGGAGTAAACTTAAAACGCGGGGACAGCTAGTCAATAAACTTATAAAGACTTTCCAGATTTTTATACTGTATTTCCATTTCATCGTTCCTGCAAATTGGAAAATAACAAACTTGCTTTACATAAAAAAAAAACAAAAAACCGGCCAAGTGCGAGTCGGACTCGCGCACTGAGGGTTCCGTGCCAACTTTAACTGAATTAGGGAATCCATTTACTTCTACTTAGTAAAATACCACAATATTTTGTTGACTACAAATATAACTTTGTTTTTCATAGTGTTTGTATGAAGTACAAAGTTATGTTTGCGGTTGTTGAAAATGTGCTATATCTCAAAAACTACTTGTTCGATCCCGTCCGAACCAATTTTCGTTGAAAGTATTTATTAAGATCTACATCATATATTTTTTTCAAAATTTACACTTGCTTGGTTTAGAAATTAGATGGGGGGGGACGCCCATTTTACCACTTTGGAAGCGTCTAGCTATAAAACGTTTGACTTTAAAAGAAAATGGTTTTAGAAACCTCTATTTTATTTTAAAAGACCTATCCATAGACACCCCACACGCATAGGTTTGACAAAAAAAAATTTTTTTGGTTTTAGTTTCATGTATGAGAGCCCCCCCTTAACTGTCATTATTTTTTATTTTTTGTATGAGAATCGGTAAGCGGTTAACAAGATACATCTTCCTACCAAATTTCAATTGTGTAATGCTTATAGTTACAGAATAAAATGGGTGTGACATACGGACGGACAGACAGACAGACAGACAGACAGACAGACAGACAGACAGACAGACAGACAGACAGACAGACAGACAGACAGACTTGACGAAACTATAAGGGTTCCGTTTTTTGCCATTCGGCTACGGAACCCTAAAAAGGTTGATTGTGACTGTATATCTACTGCAAAAGAAATTATTATGAGGAAAAAGATAAAAGAAAATACTATGCATTTTGTAGGTGTGGTCTCCGTAATCCCGCTGTCGACTTTTTACTTGCTCAAAGAGCTTTTGATATCGTTTATTAGGTTGTATCTTTGTTGCATTCTTTGCCGTAAGCCGTTCTCTGGATTGCGTGATCATTGTGAGAAATACCAAATGTTCGGTTTATTTTATTGGTATATTTATGTTTGTGTTTTATATTTTTATGAATATTAGGTATAATATTTTGACTCGTATAGAGATTTTTTTGTGGGTACTGGAAAAATCGATTATTATTTTGTATGTTTGTTTAGGACAAGCAATGGGCGATAAACATTCATCACCAAAATACCTATAAAATGCCAACTAGCCGAAAATTTTTGAATCTAATTATTTAACAGTGTCCCGAATTTATGGAACAAATTATGGCATCCCCAAACCAGTCGGCTTCGGGCAGCTTCAAAGGAGAATTTATTATTTAAAGTGAAAGTTATTGAGTTTCGCTAAGGTTAAGTGAGCCTTTTGACTCGCCTTATCTATACAAGAGGTGGTATATGAGGAAGTGGCGTCAGGTTGCCTTTGTATATGTTCCAATATCAGCAAATTATTGAATGTTTTATTACCTCTTGAAGTACTTTTCTGTGAAGGCAAAAGAGTGGAGCGACGTATTGATAAGTTAATTTAGGGTTGTATTACGTCTCTTCGCTTTGATCACGCGCTATAATACAGACTCCGCCTCCAATAATAGAATATCATTGACACGGTTAAATTGTTATTCGATTCCAATCTTCTACTGCTTTTTCTTTTGATGTGTACCTAATTGGTAATTTGGTATGGGTTGTTTATTCTTTTGAAAGGTGAGTTAGTTTATAGTCAGTCGGCTTCACGGGTGCATCAGCAGATGGATACATATGAGAGTCTTAATCAAAATTATAAATTAAGGAAAATCAAATATTGCAGGCAGGGATCTAGCTCGCGATCGTTTGCCCGTAACTTCCGAAAGCCGTGAGTCGTGGTGAGTTGACGACACATTCGCTGTTTAGCCGAAGTTGGATTAGTTTCGTCCCGTCTTAGCGAGTTCGCCACCGCACTCGCAACTTTGATAATATCACACCGCTCTCGGTACACAAACAATCTGATATCGCAGATATTAACATTGACTTCTGTAACTTGACGACTGTCGGGCTCTTGTTTAAATATTTAACTGCGTGCTCGGAATGGTAGATCGTTTTGGTGATTGCTGCTTGCTTTTTGGTTTATTTTTCCTCTTGACGAGAATAGTTGTTATATTTTCGAGCTTTAGATTCTTCCTTTACCTTGAGTTTTGTATTTTTGACAAAGATATTCTCATCCCCGTTATAAAATCGTTAAAATTCATAATTCTGCTATATGATCCAAAGGTTGTTTACCAGAGATAACTTATGAAAATAAATTCGTGGATAAGTACTGAAATAAAAAAAAACTATCAATAAACAGTTTTTTGTACCTAATTCATTCATTCATTTATTTCATAGCATCTTAAAAATACTCGTTTTATAGGCTCACCATCTGCGCTGTCTGGAGAGAATAATACAATTTGAAAACAAATCATCGAGCACTTTCTTGCTTTTCGCGGGATTGGTGCAGCAGGAATGGAGGCCTCGATTTGCGGTGACAGGGTGACCAGACGACTGGATATTATAAGATAATCTGTATATATGCTTTAGAATGTTTTTAACACTCACAGTGTCATATTTTATATTCATAAAGATGAAATAAGAAACCAAAAATTTGCGCACGGGCGGGACTTGAACCAGCAACCTTTTGGCAAACCGGGCCAAACGCTCTTACCAATTGTGCTACCGTGCTGTTAGTTTGACCCTGCGAAATTTGTGGTCTCTTATGAAAACGTCCATTGCGTGACGCTTAGCGCCATCTAGCCGTATGTTTATGAAACAGATGGCCCAAGCAGTTATTCTTTACAGAATAAATTCAACTAGCTCAATTGGTAAGAGCGTTTGGCCCGGTTTGCCAAAAGGTTGCTGGTTCAAGTCCCGCCCGTGCTCAAATTTTTGGTTTCTTATTTCATCTTTATAAATATAAAATATGACACTGAGTGTTAAAAACATTCTAAAGCATAAGATAGCGAAGCGACATAAATTTCCAAGTTGAATTTATTCTGTAAAGAATAACTGCTTGGGCCATCTGTTTCATAAACAGACGGCTAGATGGCGCTAAGCGTCACGCAATGGACGTTTTCATAAGAGACCACAAATTTCGCAGGGTCGGACTAACAGCACGGTAGCTCAATTGGTAAGAGCGTTTGTCCCGGTTTGCCAAAAGGTTGCTGGTTCAAGTCCCGCCCGTGCGCAAATTTTTGGTTTCTTATTTCATCTTTATGAATAATCTGTATATATTTGTTTTTCTGAAGCTTTGTGCTTTCAGCTCTAATTTTGCCGTGTATAGCTCAGTTTCTGACTTTGTTATATTACTAAAAATCCTATTAGTCTAGCTAGGTCTATCAACCAAAATTGTTATGTAAGTAAGGTGCTGCTTATTATCTTGCTATACTTATGTATAGTATCTTGTATATATGTTATTATTTTATCTGAAAAATCGAGTATTGTTTAGATTATTTACTTTCACAAGCAGGAGCAAACTATCAGCTCTACTCGTACGTGTGTCGTAATGAAGTGGTCGTATGAAAAAAAAACCGTTGTTCCAATCTTCCGATGTCTGATGTTCCGGCCTGGCAATCCTACGGCGGTACATTATGTAGATTGTGGCGTAAGTAGCGCGGCGCGGGCGCGGGCTGCAAACCGAATTTATCGCATTGCCTATTCAATCCGCGGGAAACATCTGCCTGCCGGAGAATAGAAAAATGTACGGCACTCCTCGGGAATTGAGACGTAGCTGATTTTGGAAACCTGATACAGCAGATTTGATTCACGGTTTACAACTCTACCTACGCGGTCCATCAGAAAAAAGTGTACGCTATGTGGAAATGCAGCAAGTGTCGTAATACGATTTATTAATTCCGCCAAATCCTGGTACGAAGAACTTGATAAAAACGCATAGTTTTTTTCCCATTTAATCCACCTACCAATTATACTAAATCGTTTGGTCGTTTGTTACTAGTCTACCAGATATTGGTACCGTAGGTACGTTAAATAGTCCATCTAATCTACATATATCAACACATTGTCCATCCAGATGTCATGTGAAAGGTCCACCCAACCACATTTACTTTTAGTGGGTTTGTCCTTATTTGAGATCTTGTGTGGCAAAATCTTAAATGTTCTTTCAAAACTCAATTTCCAGTTACGTTACTAAACCTGGCTCGAGATATCGTCTCGAGTCGAGCGAATTGACTTAGCGTCGGAGTGCGTCCAAATTACTATTTCAATCTTAGCGCGACTCGCGACTTGGCAGTACCCATGTCACAATTGGATACTTAAGCTTGTTTAGTATCAGCGGGGATGGGAAATGCACTGGATTGACGGTGTTACTTATGTTGACTGATGGCATTTTGTTCCGTTGCAAGTGAATGTAATAAGTGAATGTTATGTAGGTACCTATTATTTAGGTGCCTTTTGGTTGTCTTTATAATCTTCATAATACCACCAATCACATACATTACTCTGATCCCAAAGAAAGTAGCTAATGCACTTGTGTTATATATAAAATCGGACACAACGAACGTACCACAACACCCAGACCCGAGACAATGTAGAAAGTTCTGATTTCTACATTGACCCAACCGCGAATAGAACTCGGGACCTTGGAGCGGCAACGCCTTGAAACCCAGCGTGCATAGCCACTACACCATGGAGGTCGTCTTTGGTTTCTGTAAAACTGCGTTGGGTAAATATAAAACGCACTTAGCGTCAGTGAGAGTGCGTCCAAATTACTATTTCAATCTTAGCTTGACCCGGTAGTATGACACAATTGGATTCTTTAGCTTGTTTAGTGTACCGAGGTTGGGGAAAATGTGAAAATTATATATATAATGTACAAATAAAGTTTTTGATTCTGATTCTGAAATGCATTAGATTGCTGGGCGGAGTGAGGAGATAGAGTTACTTATTTTGACTGATTGCATTACGCTGGTAAAAGTATGCATGTGACATTGGTTTAGTTGAGCTACTTACATTTATATCAATACCAGCAGCTACCTAGATAGATGTTTAAAGAATTTGTTTTTTCTTACAGTGGATACAATCATATAGACGATTCATGCACGAAGTGTAGAGTAAGTTTGTTCTTTTCTTCTCCACGTACAAGTAAAGCAATAAATCTCTTTTTTGATTGATCGATCTCTTCATAAAGTGTAAAGCTCCCACAAGTCCCATGTAGCCACTTATTTATTTTTGACGATGTTGAATAATAAAACCTACGTAAACTTTTCTCGATATGCAAAAACCCGTTTGTTTGTAACCGTACCCGCTTACCTTAGATAAAAGCGAGCGATATTTATATTAAATTCACGGGCAAGTTGATAATAAGAAAAGCGCCTCGCCCAAAGGACACTCTTTCACATCAAACGGAATGCACTAGCGGCAGGGCTGCCCCCGGACAGTTTTATGGGAAATGCTGAGGACAGTGAAAAATGTTTCATGTAATTTAATGGTTTTCAAATAAGGTAGTCTATAACTATGGAACACACGAGTATATTCGTTATTCATAAATAAATCTGCGAGGTAAAGATTTACGTGATTCCGGTTCTCATTTATTGTACATGATTTGTTGCGACTTGGGAATAATAAATCATACTTCCTTCCTCGTATTATATTTCATATATTATTAATCCTTTATTTTTTAACCGATTTAAAAATCAGGTTCTCAGTTCGACCTGTATGTTTGTCTGCGAATTACTCGCGTTTGGCGCGACCGATTTTGATGCATTTTTCTTTAGTGAAATAATATACTTTAGTGTATTTATATACATAAAATACTTTAGTGTATTTGTTTCACCAATTAGAAGGTTTTACTTACTTTTTTAGTTCAATCAAGTACATACATTGTAACTTCAACAATAGCTAAAAACGACGAAAAAAAATGATTTCATTAAAATTGAACCGTGTTAAAAACACTAAAAGAACTAAAATGACGCTAATAGGAGCAACAAACTTATTTGAAGTCTTAGTCGTATTGTATTTATTCATTTTCAAAGATGCTTTTCGTTATTAGTAATCCAGTACAAAATTATGTCTACTGAAATATGTCTAACCCGCCCTGCTCCTATGAACCAAGCTCCTAAAATTAGTATCATATCATTTCTCGTTTGTTACCAATTCCGACAGCCCCGGCGGATTCGGGCTCATGATTACGCAGTAGTTTTTAATTATGTCCACTTTGCGCCGCATGAATATTCTCTGGAGTGTTTCATTTTCATCAACTTGCTTTCGCAACGCTCTTCGTTCCTATTTACTTGTCGAATCTTTACAGTAGACGGTGCCGACTTGATCTAAGATATTGGGAGGCTATTCTTTTAATTAATGTTACTCTTTTCTCGCTGTTAGGGTAAGTTACCTGGTTATCCTTTTTGTTAAAATTAAATATACTTTAATTTCTGACTTGGTCAATAGCTTGTGAGTAGTACACCCAATCTTAAAAACTAGTGTTATAATTTGACAATTGGCGCCCACGGGGTCCAGATCCAGTTCCGTAGCAACGGTGAGTCCCACCGTTCGGCTAACGGGCTGAGAATACAGTTGGACTGCCTCTCTGTCGACTTAAAAGCAAAAAAACAAAGCTTTCTAACAATTGCGTGGAATCCATCTATTTGCATTTCAGCAAACATGGTGGATGCGCTGCAGTACAAAAAATATATACTATTACAGCAAGGGTTTTGCCACTTGCAACTAGCAGACCTATCAGTTTCCACAAGTTGAATATTTTTTCGTTTTCTTTCGAGTTTTACGTTTCCCATCAGTGGGATGACATAGACAAACTTTATTTTTTATTTATTTATTAGCCTCAGGGCCAGCCCTGGGGCGCGGCAGCCGGCCGCTGAAGGACGGAAGATGAAAGGCTCGCGCCCGGCCGCATTCGCGCGACAAAGGACTTTGTCTGCTCACGCCCCGCGCGTCAACTTTGACTCGCGCGGTCAAAGGTACGATTTCCGTATGTATTCGGTGTATGAATCGTTTGGACGATATTTAAAAAAGAATGCGTTCGTTGCTTGTTATAATTTACACAAACAAATAGAAGTAATGCGCGACAAAGTAAGGTCTCGTCAAAAGGACAAACATACGATCTCCGTGTGTTTCTCGATGGTGGAATCGTTTGGAAAAAAATGCAAATCAGCAAATGTATCTGCTTATTATAATTACAATTCGCATAATACGCAAAAAGGACTTAGTATTTTCATGCCCCGCGCCATTGAAAGGTACTTATGAACGATTTCAGGAACAAACTAGTTCTTTATTTACTATAAGACGTTATTATAAGCACGAGTGATACCGGCTATCCTTGTTTTAATCAAATTGAACTGGCTGATACTAGATTTATCCAAGAAAAAATGACTGCACCTAATTCCAACCGGGCAAAACTGAAATGTTGTCGCACTTAAACTGAAACGCAACATATACGCATAAAAACTTTTCACACCACCTGCTCAGAAACGTTCAATTACAGGTCTCGTAATGTTGACTTCAAGTTACTCATCTCAGCTCGCGGGCTGAAATATTTTATGAAAATCCATTATGCCTCCTAGAAAGCGTGAAAATCAGAGTATTCACCTTAGGCATAAAGGTATCTTAGGGCCAATTTAAAGTACCTCGCTACACTCAGGATATTCTATTAGTATAACTGTTACTGCCTTCGCATTGCTCGGACATCAAATCTACAGTCCTCATGCTTCACTCGTTATTCTGAAGACATACTAGGTGTAAAAGACACCTTACGACGGGGGGTTCCTGGCAGGACCTGCCTTCATTAGCAATTTGGAAAACCCTAATTATTACACTAAAGATGTTTATTACGAAAAAACGTACCTACATATTTTTTTATGAGGTCTTCTGACTCAACTTAAAAAGTTATCGATTTTACTCTCCAACCAGTCACGTCACGTAATTTTATTTGGAAATGAAATACATTCCTGTCGTCAAAGCACTCTGATAAGCAGAACTGAACGATCGCCCGTTGTTTGTGTGAGCCCCACGTTGGGCGCCAATAAAATGTACGGGAGGCAAATTGTCGCTGTATAAAGTTTTAATTCGACTCGTATGTTTGATGATAGTGCGCGCACAAAGCGCAGAAGTAATAAAGGGGTGTCGAATGTTCACAACTCGCATAGTTCAGGCCCGCCCTCGCGCCGGCAAACTGAACGATATTCCGTCGCGAACAAAACAATAACCCTTGCTCACGCGCGGCCAAACAACACGCTACGTTTATTGTTATCGTTCACTAAAGAAAAGTCAATTATGTAAAAACAAACAGATGACAGGTTATCATTCGAACGGTCAAGGGTCAAAGCGCGTTTGCCGAGCGGCCTAATCGCAAAGAGACAAGTCAAAGTGGAGCGTGCAAATTCGAGTCTGAGCGGGAACAATAAAAGTGCAGGTGGACCGCGGCCGCCCGCGCCTCCGCCGAACATCAAAGGCCCGCCCGCGATACCATACAAAAGCCCTAATGAGACAAACCCGTGGCGTAATCGAGGCGACGGAAAAAGATGAGGCCCGAGAGGTACGAGGCAAATTTTAATAATTGTCAAAGCGGCGGCGCCGATCAAACGCGAGCGAGGGCCGCGGCCCACCGCCCCCCGCACCTGCGACGTGTGCTCGGCGCGGGGCTCATTAGCGCTACTGATCTAATGCGACTTCGAACTTCTAGCGCGTCTAATTAAACTTAAACTGAATTTCAATTTTACGTCTGAAATTTTAATACTTAAAGCCGGAGCCGCGGAGGTTCCGCAAAGGAGGCGCGTTCAAAGGCGACGCCGTGCACGTTTTCGCAGATATTAAATGTGTTGACAATTTAATTTTTCATTTCCTTTAGGCGGCGCGGGCGGGGCGGGCGGGCGCGGGCCGCCGCGCCTTTGACGTCGCGATATTGTCTTTGTGCGGCTCGTGGGGTGAGTGGGGCCGCGTCGACGGAGACTTTGTCGCAATACAATGTGTATCAATAAAACTTAGGATTGGCTTTTAGTGGTTGCACTTACGCTTTGTGAGGCGGCGGGCTCACCCTTTGACATTATATGTGGGGCGGCGGGCGCGGGTGTGTTTGTGTGTGTGGGGTAATAATGCAGGCGGAGACGAGCCGGCGGCGCCGGGTGCACGCCGGTTTATTAATATCGGAGCGATCGCGGGTATCGCGCGTCTCACGCCCGCCCGCGGACGTTTGCTGGCGCCCGAGCACGGCCCCGGTACCCAGTACGACGTAATGACACTCTTGCAAATACACCGCTTGCATCTTATGATGTACACTTCTGAGACATGCTTATCATCTCCACAAATCGATAGACAGCCAAGAATAGTAGATGAGAGACTCGATAGACAGCGCCGTAATGGAAGGCATAAAATACACAATTTGTTACTATTAAACACCAATATACAGTGTACTTTACATAATAAATTGGCAGTCTATGAGATCAAACGCTGTGATTGAACTAGTAATATTGGACTCTTTAAATAGAACTCTTCAAAGCGTCTTCGATCGCGTGATTGAATTACGGCATATTTAATTTCAGCACTCATAATACAAATGGATTTAATAGGAGACCGGTATTCATGCTCTTTGATCTGCGATGTTCAAAGAGATGCGTAGACTGTGCAAAATGCTTTAGTGTGTCAAAAAAGTCGTGTAGCTTTTATCCTTTGAGGCTTTGACCGTAACTGCGTAACTGCCCCGCTAGAGTATTATCGGGATTGCATTCAGCGTAGTGCGGCGTGCATGTGGAAAATATCATCCGACCCGCGCCCTTTGGCCGTCGAAACGCTTGCTCGACTGACCATAAAAAGTATCCACATTTTTGTAATAAAATTACCTGTTTTAAAAGGACGTTACTACCGAGATTAAGGCGCAGAGCGATGTAGTTAGTCGTCGGCGGCTGATCAAAGGGTCCTGTGGGCCAATCGAAGCTCGCGGATGGGCATCGCTCCGCCCTCCTTTAAGGCCACGTGCTGCGCGCGCACGCCGGCGGCGAGTATTTGACAGTTGCCTCCGAGCTTCCACCCGGAACGGGGCGCCGCTGGTGGTGCGAAGGAAAATTCGCGACGTTATCGCGAAGTTCGCTAAAAGCAATCAAAACTTTTAAATATCATTATTTAACCATAAAAATAATTATCAGTGTATATCCTACAGTAGTTTTGATTAATTAGTGTGTTTAATTGTAATAATCAGTGTCTAATAAATTATAGTCGTAATATTAAGTGTGAATGTGTAAAAAGTTCGGTGTTGTAAACTGTTGGATTGATTCTATAAAACTGGATTAATATTCTCGTCTTAACAGCATCAGGTATTAAATTTTGAACTGTAACCGAGTTTGTCCGCCGGGTGTGGTAACAAAAAGTTTTTTCAGAGTGTCGGCATCCCTCGCCTCGGTACGGTCACGGCAAGTTTTTTGTTAGAGCCCGTAGCGTATTTTAAATATTTATTGGTATACCCTATTGTTTGAATGTCGACATTGTTTCAAGAATGCTGTTCGCCGCCTGCTAGTGCACTCGATATGAATTTATTGTGCCCGGCCCTGCTTAATGGCACTTTTATGGGTCCTCTGCACTTCTTAACATTGTTTCGGTTTTGTTTGTGTTATTTCAAAGGTTCCGTTGCTTGTGTTGTAGGTTATTGTTTCCTTTTTTGAGCTTAAGTTCTTAGGTCACTGTTTGCTTAAAGGTCGATGATCAAATAAGTATGCACCTCTACCTAAGTAGTATTTATATTATTAAGCTCCCTTTGTTTGTTCGCATGCCTACGAATGTAAGTACTTAGTGGTAGCTACTACAAACACGTTTTTAAAATACACTGAAGAGCGCCCCAAAAGCGCCTGTTATAAAAATAATGGTAAAATCAAAAAGGTTAGCCGTTAGGCCGAGCCGTTCAGTCAAATCTATCATTGTTTGTATTTAACAATGTATTTCCTAATTAATTCTGTTGTTTATCTTAACATGATGATCTTATTGATATGCATAAGTTCTGTAATGGGCTCAATTTCTAGTAAAACAACAATTGCATACCTGACTCAAAGATTTAACAGAGCTATACCCTGTTATATATAATACATAATAGTATATGTATCTATCGTATATAATACACAATAGCATGTAATTGAGATATTGTGCAACACCAGTGTTTTGTGTAAAATTTCGTATTTCTTTTCTTGCACAGTTCGTATGCAAAAAAAAAAGAAATATTACGCCATGAAGCGTACGCGCATCTTAAGTAAAAGACATCAACGCGCGAGGCGCGCTGCCTAGGAGTCGCTACGCTCAATACTATCCTTATTTATATGCTAAACATACTGTATGCCGTGGAAACATGGAATAATAAGCAATGCAAAATTAAAAATAACCGTTGCTTTAAAAAATCCAAAAAAAAATTGACATCAAGAAATAACGAGAACCCGGAGGTAATGTTGCTTTGATAAAATAATGCATCCTACTATCGACAGTAAGTGACGACGGATCTATTGTTTGTTAGTCCTTCACGCAAAAACTACTCGATGGCTCATTCATCGGCATAGCACAGAGTACAATAATTCATATCATAGTGATATTTTTTAAGATCCGACAGTAACGCCGCGAACCGCGTAAGCCGCAGGGAGGGAACCGCGTAGTTTATAATACGACATTTGGTGGTCACGAGACACAAATGATGCCTTACGTACACTAACAGTCTACGCGCATCGAACACTAACTCCATAGGAATTCGTTTCTTCTAAATAGAAGACAAATGCGTTATTTGAAGCTGTAAAGTCAGTTTTTGAAGGCGGTTAATTATTTTTATTTCATAATTTTTTGGTTATCATATCCATTTTTCAAAAAATAATTAACCTATTTTGATGAAATAAAATACCTGATTGAACTAAAAAAAATCATCTAGCTATAATCTCTTTTTTCGAGAAGTCCGTGAACAAACATACATTCTGTCAACAAATTGTCGGAAATAGTTTAATTGTTTATGGTTCCAAGTTATTATTTTTGATTTTTTGCTGTTGTTGGATCGACACAACAGTTAAAGTTCTCTTTCCATCTGTTATTCAGTACCAAGTGGGTATTGCTAATTTGAGAAGGCAAAAAACATCGAAAAGACATACTCGTCTTAAATTTTGCATCTTTAATAGAATTTCGTGTTTAAAGTTCGGTGAATTACATGAGATACAATGCCAGTAAAAGCGGTAGATGTGTGATGGATTATTTGATTCACTCTAGTACGACGTCAAAGTCCTTAGGTAGGTTACATTGCAAAAGTAAAGAAAATAGTGCCTGAAAATCTTTCTTCGAGTTTGAGAGAGATATTTGCTGAAATTTTCATGTCTCTTGAGTAGATTTGTACCATTTTAATTAATCATTTGGGTATTAAACATGTTGCTGCTTGGCTAGTCCGAAAAAGTTTGTTTGACCAAAAATTCTAGTAGTACCATCGAAAAACTACCTTATTCACCAAATACGGCTCTAGTTGGCTTCTTTCCTTTCCCTAAAGTCAAATTCTACCTCACACCTACCCATTTTCTTTTTCGGAAGAAAACCGTAAAAAGAATTCGCGGCGAGGACAGCAGAACACAGTTCCGGAAAAAGCGTTAAAAATTGTTTTTCAATAATAAGATTTTAGTGCATGTGTATATTTTCAGAAGTACTTTTATTGTGATATTATGAATTTTAATAAATAAATAACATTTTTTGTCATTATTATCATCAGCCAAAAGACGTCCACTGCTGAACATAGGTTTCCCCTACGGCTTTACACAGCGACCGATCACAAGCAGTCTGCATCCATATACTGAATACTGCGATCTCTACAAGTTCGTCTGTCTATCTTGTCGGTGGACGTCCTACGCTGTCTTTGGTCGAAGTCGAAGGGTTTCCAATCTAGAACTTTCATGCCCCAACGGCCATCAGTTGTTCGCGCTATGTGCCCTGCCCATTGCGCCACTTGAGTTAACTGATTCTCAAGGCTATGTCCGTTACCTTAGTTCTTCTACGTATTTCCTTATTTCTGATTCCCGCAGAGAAACACGCATCATAGCCCTCTATCGCTCGTTGTATAATTTTGAGCTTCTTTATAAGGCCCATAGTTAGCTGCCTTGCCGAGTTGAATTCGTCGATTGACCTCTTTCTTAAAGTTGGACCTACCCAATTGGATCACTTGTCCAGGTACCCAGGTAGGTACTCGTCGACAGAGTTAAGTTAGTTGACATTTTGTGTATTATTGACAAATTCCCGGTACTTTCTTTACAGAGTAGTAAATACATTCACGAAATTTAGCACATACATACATACTATAATTTATTTAATTTTTGCTTTACTCTACTATCAAATATAATTTTACGTCGTTACATTCGTACTCAGTTCGTTATAACAACGATACAAACATCAAAACGTTACATCAGAAATGACTTGCGTCCCCGCATTAGCCCGAAGCCGAGCCCGCATACTATTAGCCGGAGTCCGAATTAAAACGCGCCAGGTGAATAAAATAGCTAATTAGCTACATTATCGCGCCATCCACCGCCCTCATGAAAACGTAATGCTAAAAGCACCCTTTCAGGTGCGCACGCGGCGTCTTTGAGCCATCTCAGAAAAAGGATCGCTCTGTGCTAATTTCCAAACTCGGTTTCGCACAGATAAGGATAGACTCGGGAGGAAGGTGTCTTTGATGTAGCCGCCCGGCCCTCTGACTCCGGGGATGAGAGCTTTCAATGAAAGGATTTTTTTTCATCTTCTTTCCCTTTGTACTTAATTTAAATTTCGTTTATATCAATGCTCCGAGTTTCCTTTTGGTGTGTTTTCTCTTTTACTTTGTCGCGTTTATCCTCTCCAATTTGTTATATTCGAGTTCGCTTTGTAATTAAATTTAGTGTTGGTAATCTGTTCGCTCTAATTTTTTTTTTCATTCCGGGAGCTACCGGTTGTAATTGCAATTTATAAATTACGTGTCCCTTTGATTTCGAGTGTTCCTTATAAGCGCTTGTTTTCAAAAATTTGATTGTATCCTTTGTAGTTAGGTTCTCTTTGACGTTGTTCTGCCGCGGTCGCTTTTATGTCTAATTTGGACTACAAACCCACTTGCTGTGTGTGTATGGATTAATGGTTAAATTATAAATTCTAAATATTAAGAGGCATACATTACTAAACTTCATCATTCTCTTTATTATTGGTTTTATATTCAATACTCAAATATAAATAAGAATTCGAATTTGGAGATGATATCATTAATTCCAGATTAACTTATTCTGGAATCAATATCAATAAGTTAGTCTTTAGATCAAATTGACAATTCAAAAATATGCACAAAACATAATCTAAACTACCTCTCGCAACTCTTCGAATATGAGTAAATCATCCGAAATCCTAATAAAAATAAGCACTAAAACGAGATTCATTCATTATTCGTGAGGTACAGTGTTCATCGTCAAACAGTAATTATAATGAGCCGCCTAGTACTTGGTTCTCAATTAAGATGTTGATTATGCAAGTGTTTGCTGTCCGTCGTTAGTTTTTCGTCAGTTGTTTCGGCGCTCGGGCCTTTGTCGCAAGTTCCACCGCGCCAAGAGGCCGGCACAAAGTTCCCTGTGACTACCAAAGCACACAGCCCACGCTAACATTACCATCACAAGGACACCAGTTAAGTCTTTCTGATTTAAACATCAAAGTCCATAAAATCTCTTTGATCTCCATCAGATCATCGATATAAGGAATAAGGCGCACGGTCACATAAGTTGCCCTTTGATGATTACACATTGTTTGTGACCGACCGGTGTATTTGTGAGGCCATATTATTGAATAAAACCAATGTGTTTCGCTTTGCGGGACTAAAACAAAGAAATTGTTGATGTCGAGTCTATTAACGGGTATTCTGTGGAAGTCTTACGTCGAATCCAATAACTGAGTGTATTGGAACTAACTGCTGGTGTAATTTTGTTTATTAATTGGCCGTGTGTTGTATTATGCGAGCGCGGGTTTTGTGAAGGCGTCGCGAGACAAAGAGTTCGTCGCGAGAAGCAAGTTGAAACACACGGAGCGTTTCCCGCGGCGGCGGCGGCGCTCACAAAGGCGCCACTTTGCGGAGTCGTCTTTGACTCACAAGAGTGTGTGACCCAACATTAATAACCTACTAATAGGTCTCCCAGCTCGCAACCCTGCCACATCTAGACTTCTCTGTAGACTTACTTTATTAGGTTACGTCAAGAATATCTTACGCTTTAGATCCCTTTTGAATAATCTTCGTGTGAATCTGTGTGAATATGAATTGTTGTAACGAGTTAGTATCAAGTTACCTTAATAAAGATTCAAGGGCGAGTGCTGCGCAATGTGTTCCACTCTGATGTTCCCAATTTCACGAACCTTTAATCACGAATAGAACACTCGTAGATTCAATTTTTCTCATAATGTTATTAGCGACAGTTTAATTAGAGCACCTTTCATCGGAGCCGCTTTGAGATTGTGAACGTTTCAAATAGATTTCACAAGAAGCACTTTCAAAGAGAGCACCCCTAATAAGTACTGAAGAGTCCTCGCACGTGTTTATCAAAGACAGCCTTTCGTTACTCACCGTCTGAATGGCCTCAAAAGAAACTCGTGTAAAATGCTCCACAAAGTGCCGTATCAAAGGAAAGGCGGGCGCAAATATCTGTTTCGTAAACTAGTAAAAACGGAGCTCTCAAAGGTACGCGTACTCGCGGCAAATTAGGCGGAGTTAAATACAAGCGCCGCTCTCACAAATGTATAACTTTGAAAGTGACTCCTCGCTCATTATTTATGTAAGTCGACGTAATCGTCAAACGACTCGTCGCGTTTTATTTTTGAAAATATTACCCGTTCAGTCCGAGCGCGCGGCGGCCGAGCCGAGGTGCGGAGGCGCTGCGGGGCTCGCACGTACCCCTCACATGTGTATCCATTTAATGCTCAATTCCCATATAATTTAACTTTGCGATCAAAGCGAAATTTTGCAAAGAGCTTCCCGGCGGCGCGAGCCGGGAGGCGGGTGCGAGCGGGACGCCGCCATCGGAGTTCTCGAGATCAAATGCTGGGCCAAATTAGTCACTCTCCGTCTCTCTATCTCAAAGCCGATCCGTAGCAAAGTTTGCGCGAAGATGACATCAAAAGGAAACCACACACTGGGGTGGCGCGCCCGGCGGCGCCCCCGGCCCCATACTTAAATCCGCCGTGTCTCCGTCTTATTGACACGCGACTGACAACTCGCAAGTCGCCAGCGCCGACTGTTTCAGACGCTCGCTTCGCTTTACCAGTCTTATTTAGTTAATTAATACGGAATGTCCTATCAACTTCCAACTCCCACAAGGCAGCTACACTTACACGGATCGACTGTAGGGAAACTTTAATCGCATGGATATGTTTCTACTTGCCTATGTGTACGAACGAACAAACTTCGTAACTGGCTGTCTTTAATTAAGGACATCTAGTTTGTCGATGAAGTATGAAAATGCTTTCATTCAGTCAACTACGATAGCTAATTAATGTTTTATGCAAATTCGAGATGATTTCGAAATTCTTATAGAGCTTTAGTAGATTAGCTAAGCTTTCTCTTTGATTAAGTTTTATCATACCATTTTTGACATCACATGTCTGTGGATTAATTGACCACACACTTATCGCTCTAAATTAGAGTAGGTATTGTAGTAGGGAGAGCATTGTAAATATTTTCTCGTTATGCTTGAATAATTTGACTGTTACTCACGCATAACAATGAAACAAAATATTTAACGAATCAAAATACAATATCTTTTCGCCATCATAGGTTGTACGGACAACAGCTCATCATTGTAAACACCGCGGTATTGCATTATGTATGCAGTATGTGCATTTGTAGTAAGGGCTAGTTTGCAACAAAAGTGAGTAACCTGATGTACAAAGTTTACAATATTTTTAATGTCTAATACACTTCATCAGAGTCAGACACCCATTAATAATTATATCAATACAATTACAAATTAGGTAAAGAATATTCAGAACATTACAAATGTTAAAAAAAACTAATTAAACGTATCGCAACCAAAGTACCTACCTACTTAATATTGAAGTTTTTTTCATAATTTCGAAATGGTGAGTACTGAGTGCTGCTTTAAATAAAATTACGAAACGAGATGAAAGAGCTTCGGTTAGGTTTCCCAAAGTTCTGAAGCCTTAGAAACGAGTTTCAACTTGGGCTAAACTTAAGTTTTCAACACAAAGCTGGCAGTTGTATTCTTATTTGTTGAAAATTGCTTTTTTGAATGTTTCGTAAAGGTAAGAGGGGAAAGATACAGAAATAGGCTTTAATATTTTGTTTAAAAGTGGATGTTGCGTGTTGCCAAACCACTTACGTGATTATAGGTATTATTATCATAACTAGGATAGGTATACATTTATTTTTTATTATCGTCAAAAAATATGAAGCACCTGCGCAGTATGCATCTGTCTGCTGTAAATCTTTTAGTTTTATGAAATTAATCTACCTGACTGTTTGTCATTATTATGCTCCAAAAGTTTACAAAAATATAAATATTCAAATATTTTAACTTTACTGCTCCAGCCAAAGGTTTGTTTGTTGCCACACCAGGGTTAAAATTTACTGCTGGGTATCACCTTGTAAAAATTCCCAAAAAAAGATCACTGACAAAAATGTTAGAATCCCCTACAAGCACGTTTGGCCTCGGCGGCATTCGGCATTGTGGAGCCCGACTCGGTCGGTTCCTGGAACTGCGCGTCTGCGCCCGCGCCGCTCGCAGTCCCTTTGTGACGTCACAACACGAATATTTGACTTTCGGTTCACCCTAATTGAAGTTTAGTGTAGCCTCGCTGTTTGCTCTTCGTTATTCGATCCACTCAAGTCGGCTTTGGACATATTAGGCGAACTGCTTTGTGCCGATAAGCCGCTTAGCTAAGCTCGTTATTACTTTATAGCGCGATAACACACTGCCTCCTTTGTTTTCTAGTAACGTTCTTTGTTCGATATTCGATTGAAATGTTCAGTCTACTTACTACTAAGTATTTCAGTGTTATTTATTGATCGTTCCAAATAACTGACTGCTGAATTATTATATCGTTCATAATAATAACCTAACAATAACTGCGGCTCATCCATCACATCCACATCATTTGATACGTCAAAATTTTACGTCGGACATTTGGCCGCGTTGCTATTAAACAACTTTTTGTGCAGTATGGTTGCAGTTGTAATCTGATTATAATTTTCGAGTATGTGCTGCCCTATTTCACGAAGTATGCTTAACGCCATTGTCGGGTTGGTTTTGTTTATGGTCGACGCATAGTGATGCTAACCATCAGGCATGCTTGAACCGGTTGTGATACCGGGAAGAAATAACTAGATCTGACAATACTAAAAATAAAACTTCACTTAAGTTTTAGCAGAATATAAATAAAAATCTAAAAGGGAAAGGGTCATTTTCGTGTTACCCTCATCCTTGTTTAGGGGGTGAAAAGAAGCATCCATAACTGTCACGTGAGGCGTACAAACCGGTTCGGACTTTGATAATTGTGGGGGGTATATTGCAATTATAAAAAAGTGACAGCTCAAATTCCGATATATTGTTCCTGTATATCGGTTTCTGCATTGGCCGAACCGGTATGAGGCTCTAATTATAGGGCCTGAATCGGCTTCCATTGAGAGGGACCGGTTCAGGCCGGAATGCCGCGAGCGCTGCGCCGGCGCACTAGGGCTGCTCAAGCTGGATCTAAAGTGAACATAAAGCCTTCCTACTGTTTTATCGACCCATCTTTTGATTCTAGAACCCTTAAAGCTCGGTGATGAAAAGATCCTCGTTTCAGCTTATTAGGTCAAAATTTGCTAAGAAGCTGAAGACTGTAATTCGGCCCATGAAACATTTTGTGGTCATGAAAACCAGTCATTCTTATATTTATTGATTGATGTACAGCGAAACTATTCGTTAAATTGACGCTGCCACAGAGATTGTCAATAATTAAAAATATGTGTTTTGTCTTGGTGTATTAACTGTCGAACTGTCAACCCTAAGTCCAATATCTGTTGGCGGCTTTTTGCTTTGGCCGGGTCGCCCACGCGGCCGCCGGCGCCGGCGCACCGTGATGTCCGATAAAGGACACGTCGCTAATATTTGATGCCGATGTTCCTTGCTCTTGTGTTTTGCCGTGGTCTGCCGCAAATGGCATGACGATGCTTTTACTTATGATGCTTACGGCCACACTCGGAGATGACTTTTATGATAATGTTCAGGTTTGAATGTCATCCTCATGCTTTATTACTTATTTATTAAAGTAATTGCTTCGATCAACAATACAACATAAATATCACATTTTTTTCTTATATAAGTACCCATTAAAGTAAATAAATCTCTAAGAACCCCGGTTAGTTAGATTATTTGCAATATAGTAAAAATGAAATGTATAAATAATTAATAGTCAGTATTTGCTGGTTCTATTTCACATTCCCAAAACAACGTTATCTATATAAGGTTAAGCAATAGAACAAAACAACTCAATTATTATTATTCTTTACTTCAAAATTCCGTCAATGACAGAAGGCGTGCAAGGCGGTTTCCTGCTAACATTCTGGTCACCGGCTTCATACTTTACCGTCAAAAAATTTGGGCACTCTTTTCGATAGTGAGTCTTTCTTCTTGTGTGTGGGCCTTGGTATCCCTCTATGTCAAATTTTTACGTGTCCCTGTGGCAAGGAGGTTGACAAATTCCACTGCCTTTGTTGTCAGCAAAGCGCTGGGTGTCTCGCCCGTCACGCTACCATTAATGATGCCATCAGAAGAGTTCTTGCCACCATTAATGTTCCTTCCACGTTAGAACCACGTGGTTTGGTCGGTGACGATGGCAAGAGACCCGATGGCCTCACGCTTATTCCCTGGGAACGGGGTCGGGCCTTAGTTTGGGATGCAACTTGTGTCGATACTTTGCCCCTCCCATCTCAGAGAATCAGCCCCTAAAGCTGTAGCAGCAGCGGTGTTGGCTGAAAACGCCAAGCGTCGCAAGTACGTTTCACTTGCAAGTTATTATGTGTTTGCGCCGTTTGGCGTTTGTTACAAGTGACTTATCTAACACCACTGTATTCACTAATCTACACATTCTCTTTGTCATATGTTCAATACATCATAATGATTGGTTGATGAAGCCAATATTTATTTTAAATATTGTAACTATTATAATAATAATCTTAAAGGTTAACTAAATTCAGTACGATTAAAAACTAAATAATTAATGAAATTATATATAATTAATTAGCAGATTGTTTATCCCTACAAATAAATATTATAGTAAATGTTCAGATATGGAAACAGATGTCGTCCCCACTGTTTCCTACTGTTGTTCAGGGTTTAGATTTGTATAAAAGCGAGCTTCATGCCAGAATATGGGCTCTATTTGTACTTTCTCTCACTTTGTGCCTTATCTTTGTGCTATTTTGTTGGAATAAATCTATTGGAGAAGAACCTGAAGATTTACACTACGTGTTTATTATTCAAGCACCCCACACGCGGTCACACGTTGAAACATTGGGCCGTGACCCTCTGCTAAATTGCTGTTTAGAAAAAATGCGCCAAAATTAAATTCTGTAACAGCCGATAATAAAGCAGGCTGGTTCCTAGCTCAAAGGATTAGCATAGCTATCCAACGCGGCAACGCAGTCAGTCAGCATCATAGCCTCCTTGCCGCAAGAAAATGGTTTCGTTTTTGAATAGGTAGATTATAAGTTATTTTTTTATGTTGCATGTCTTAGTTTCATTTTTTTTCGTGTGTGTCATTAATAAACTATACTCAAGTTATAACCAAACTGCCCAAGTTTTAATCTTTGCATAATAAGTTATATCATGCTATGACTGTACTATATTACTGTACAAAGTCTTCGTAAACACTTGACTTTAAAAAGTGGTAAAATTTTAGATCTTTACCGACAATTTTTGAGAGGTCACCTGGATAGCTGCGCAAACAAGCAGGATCATCCGCCATTACCTGATTGCCACAACAGCGAGGAAATATTATTTCAATTGCAACGAACGCAAACGTACCTACTGACAATCTTACGTGTTATGATTGTTGATTTATTGTGTGGAATTTAGATTCAACCAATTGACCAAATTACATCAAATTTTCAAATTCTGCATGTTCTTACTCGTATGTGTCATATAATTATTTCATCTAACTTGTAATTTTTTTGTGTTAGATGGAAATATTTGAGTTTGTGTCTACAAATAATGTCTCTTATTGTTTCAGGATGATATTATCCTCATACCCGGCACCTTTCAGCTAAAATTTAATAAAGGTAAGTTATGAATGGTTATGTTCTTAAAATCTTCATATTGTTGTGTGAGTGTGTGTGTTATTTATACACAGGAAAAATGAAACATAATTATAAGTTTTGTAAGAAATTTCATATTTTTTAAGAAATCCAATTCCGTTGTTAATCTGCCATTGTTATTTGTAACAGAAATCTCTATAAGCGTTTTATATCAATACTTCTTATTTTTATCGCGGCTTTCCTGTATGTTGCTTAATCCGCGAAATCGGCAAACCTGGCCGGGAAATTATTTTGTTAACGACACAATACCGATCGAGTACTTCGTTACCGGTATAATAGCGATTATTCCGCGGTATAAAGGCGGTTATTTCGCTTTTGTTACGCTTTCCAACAACTACCCACCTGCTGAGCGCGCGACCAATATCGCATATGTCGTAATCACTTCCCGGTAATTGAGTTCCAGGTGTATGTAGGCTACCGGAAAATATTTCGTCTATAATCGAAGGTTCATCAAGGAGACGCTTTAATGGGGCCTGATTCTCGTGCAATTCGTATACTAAAAAGTTCACCGGTATAATTTTCTTTGTTTTTGAGTGCACATGGTCACGATTTCTTTGCATTTCGATTTTCGTTTGTTTTACGATTGGATATAACTTGATTTTTTCGATAAAACAAGCTATCGAATTACCACATAAAAAGGTTCGATTGACCTGTGAACCGCCGCTCTGGTTTGTAGATTTTAGACGTGACTACTCACCATAAGCGACCGACTGAGATAAGACCGAAGAGATAAACAAATATGAAACGGAAGTCGTCGTCGTATTACCATATTCGTTAATTATTTTATTCGAAGCGGCTTTCATACCGAGCTAATGACAAACATAGCTCCCACAGCAAAAGCACAACTACTCGTACAATTTTAATACGACTTTGCAATTTAATTTCCTTTGCGACTTCAGCCGACGAGAACCAAAACTACCGATCTCATAATCCCATTACTTCTACGCGTTTACTCTCAAAAGAGGCAACAGTTTAACGTTAAATCTCGCGTCGGGGAAAAACGAGCGAATTTTTATATTAAACCGTCTCTCCTAGGCTGCATTCACGTGAGGGGCCCTAGACGGCAAATTAAGTGACATTATAGGGCATAATGCCCGGGAACGGAGACGAAAGCGAGTGGGCGCGCCACGCTAGGCCCACGAGCACCGCGTAGGCACAGCTCACACAAAACAGCCGAGAGGATAACACCAACCTAGACTAAGCTTTACATTACCACATACTGCACCACATATCACGGTTTTTATTTGCTATTGACAGTCTTAAGTTCTCCACACCACCCTCCTGTCTGTACTTTTTCAGCGGCGTCAGAAAACCTAATGATCAAAATCATGATATGCTAGTGCCTAGCTAAGACACTAATAATACAGTTTTTACTGGAAAAGTAATGAAGCCTTTTCCATCGTTGTGTCATCGTGTCTGAATTGTAACTAACCTGCTCTTGGTTACCGCCATCGCGCTATGATGACTCTTAAGAAGACGCTCAAAGGTCTTCTTTGCTCAAAGGTCTCATTAGCCAAGTATTCTTTGTGACAAGCTGACAAGTGATACGTTAATTAAAATTACTTCAACGAACGAGATCAATGAGGCACCGACATTTGTGTAGTCTTGCTTCCTGCTGTGCGGTTACCATGAGTTTACTCGCTAGCGACGACGGTTTTACTCGCTAGCGACGACGCGACGCACTTTTTATATGGAAAATTTGAGTTCAGTCAGTGACCGCTAGAGGGGCTGTGCAATTTAGATCATAGACTTTTTTACGTCGTCGCTAGCGTGTAATACCGTCGTAAACTCATGGTATCAGTACTGGAACCATAACGTTAGGTATCTTCAAGAAAAAAAAAATCATCGGCTTGCTCTACTATTTGATCTGTGATAGATGAGACCTTGCCGGTCGCTAGAAAATATTGCAGCGCTGAATGCGCGGCAGCTTTCCCTATAATATTTAAAAGCGCTTTGTTAACGGCAGCGCCTTTGAATTGAGGCACGTCAATGAGTTTCCCTCTAGATTGTAGTGCATACCAACGACAACTGCGAAGGAGCAATAGATGAGAGACGAAACACACCTGGCTCAACGAACATTATTGCAATTATTTATGGATGAACCGGCTCTTCTATCACATCATAATAAGGCTCATGATAATGTTATAGAAATGAACAATAAAAGCAAATAGCACGACAACGAATCTTCCCATTCTGCCTACAACATTAGCCAATGAAGCAAAACTCAAAACCAATCGTGCCTCGGGTGTTCTAAATTGTGCCATTATCTGATAAATTACACTTTTTCTCGAATTAAACAGATTTCATGCGGAGGCAGCTGCAACTCATTTCTTCGTTCTCAAATTCTGTTCCTATAATTTTCTCGTTTCTTTTGATTAACGTAAGTAATGGCTTGTTCTATCTCAGCTGCTTACAGACTTTAACTCAAGCCTTATCTTACTGTTTCATGTTATTAATTTTCTGCTCCGAAAGCTTTTCTATATTTTGCATGTGCTTTGAGTTTTATTAACCCAGATATTCCGGAAAAAATATGTCTTAGATACATAAGGTACTATGTGCCAAATAGGAACAAAACTTGTTTATTTAAAATAAGTTATTACATAGTATTACAATATTTTCAAAAGATCATATTTATAATAAGTGGGTTGGTTAATGTATTAAGAACATAGAATAGTTAATTTTTTGAACTTACTTTATATGAAAACACACGTAAAAGTGATAAATAGTCAGTTCCTTGATAAAACTACATGTCATTTCTAATAACTAGGCTGGGTCTTTTAAGGAACAGTAGGACCATCTGGGTTAATCCACTTATGCTTATGCAATGCTTTACAACAGATGTTAGTACGAAAAATTAAGCTGTTCTTAAAAATATTTAGCGTCGACGTCATTGCCTGAGCTAGGCGACGCGACGTTAAACATTTTATCAAGAAAAAAATGGTACAACATACGCTATTGCTACCACTTATATAATTTTCCAAGACTCCTATCAAATTGCATGACAGAGCAGCAGGACAATGGTCCAATTTTCCTCTTTAATACTGTCCTTGCGGTCCAGCTTCCCGCTGTCTTCCCCACATAATGCCCCGATCAGATTAACCATTGTTGCCCTGATTGTGCCCCGGACATTGCGGCTTACTGTGCGTGCTAGCCTGGAACTACTTATTAAAGTATACTTTTAAAAGTCACTTTGTACAGGAAATCCGACATTCATTTCCTACCTTGGCCGGAAAGGCATTGTCTGTTTCTGAAAAGACGTTGAAATGAAAATGGTTTTTCTTTTCTTTTTGATTAATTTCGTTCCTGGTTCCAATCCCATCTCAAGACAGTTTCAGATTCATGTTCTACTTTAACTTCAATAGCAAGGGTGTAATGCCAAGTGGTAGATGTAATCCTGTATCAGGGTCTATATTATAAAAGCACACGTTGAAGATGTTGAAAATATTTTGTCCCAAAATTACTAGAGACCACCACAATATGTATAATGAAACTTCAGTTTAATTCGAAACGCGTTCAACGCTAAAACATTCGTCCACCAATAAGTATTGACTTGACTCTAAATCGACACATTACAAGCAAGATGTTTCCATATCTGTTTGCTCTCGCTCGTATGTCATACGTGCAGTACAGTTCCGCAGCGTAATATCGCTGTAATAATATAGAAATAAAGTAGTTCTCATTTCATCATGCCATTTTTCTGCGTGTGGATATGTAGCATCTCATCTCATAACGACGCGGTGTCGTTATGAGATGCGATTGCGATCGCCCCCCGCAGTCAAATCTCGCTACTGAGTTATGTGGCAGATAGTTTAGTCTTTTTGGCTTCTTGAGATTTATGGAAATGTGAAAACTACTGAGAAATCTAATGCCTTTTCCTAGTCTTTTAGGAAAGTTTTTCACAGATATTATGTTTGACGAATCTAGAAAAAAAATTGAATGTAGAGTTGAATTCTTATATTTAGATAGAGATAAGGCGACGCCTCCATCTTCTTCCTTTCAACATATCAGCAGAATTATATTTTAGCCTATTTACTTGTAATTATGTAACTCGCAATCGTAATTGTATAAGGAAAAGCTCTCCATCTTTGGTGATAGTTTATGTAATACTAGCGATTCCCCGGGACTTCGTTTGCGCGTTTTGAACTCACTCCCCTCCCGTCGTAGCGTGACTTTTAGGGTTCCGTAGCCGAATGGCAAAAAACGGAACCCTTATAGTTTCGTCAAGTCTGTCTGTCTGTCTGTCTGTCTGTCTGTTTATCTGTCTATTTGTCTGTCTGTCTGGCTGTCTGTATGTCTGTCTGTCTGTCTGTCTGTCTGTCCGTCCGTATGTCACAGCCATTTTATTCTATAACTATAAGCATTACACTGTTGAAATTTGGTAGGAAGATGTATCCTGTTAACCGCTTACCGATTCTCATTCAAAAAATAAAAAATAATGACACTTGAAGGGGGCTCCCATACATGAAACTAAAACCAAAAAAAAATGCGTGTGGGGTGGGGTGTCTATGGATAGGTCTTTCAGATTCAGATTCAGATTTATTGCATGTCACAAGTTGGGTATGATGTTACATGGTATAAGTGACGCCCTGCAAGGGCACAGCAAACATGAGCGGCAACTATTGCCCATTTACTTATTATTAATTACAAAATAAAATTAATTTTAAAATAGGTGTGTTAGCAATTACAATTTATTACATGATTAAATTAAATATTGAAAAAGATTGGTTGTTACATAATTATATTAAATAAAATCCATTTAATTACATTATATCTTTTAAAATGACATGGAGGTTTCTAAAACCATTTTCTTTTAAAGTCTAACGTTTCATAGCTAGACGCTTTTTAAACCAGACAAGTGTAAATTTTTAAATTAATATACAATGTAGATCATAACAAATACTTTCAACGAAAATTGGTTTGGACGAGATCGAACGAGTAGTTTTTTGTGATATAGCACGTTTTCAATAACCGTAAACATAACTCTGTACTTCATACAAACACTATGAAAAACAAAGTTATATTTGCAGCCAACAAAATGTTATGTATTTTACAAAGTAGAAGTAAATGGGTTCCCTAATTCAGTTAAAGTTGGCACGGAACCCTCAGTGCGCGAGTACGACTCGCACTTGGCCGGTTTTTATTTATAGTCTAAAGCCTTCCTCAATAAATAAGCTATCCAACACTTTTTTTTTCAAATCGGTCCAGAAGTTCCCTGATAATACCGCCTTCAAACAAATAAACTCTTCATTTAAAAAAATATTAGTATAGATTTATGTATACAAAATATTATCTGAATAGAAACATCAGTTTCCTGTCTGAGGCGCGACCCGCTGCGGTGTCTGCCTGCAAGTGACATCGATGACGCACAATACGAGGCTGTGCTGGACATAAATGCCTCCTCATAATCAACCCCCGACAATTATTATCAACCTGTTTTATACCTTTAGTCCATTGAATAAAACGTTCTAGAGTGCGTGAGTTAGTAACGTAAGATGTTTCTTCGGAAACATGTTAAGAGTCCCTAGGTAATAAACATACTAAAACCCCGGGACACTAGGAGGAGCCCCGGAGTGGGGGGAGGGGTGGAAAGGGTCCATTTTTTCATTTTTCGCTTAAATCTCAAAAACGGCACATGTTAGAGAAAAACTTTCAAGGAAAAGTTGAAAGGCCATAAAATTATCTACAAGTTGTACCTTAATCATTTTTTCCTATATCCTACCATTTCTGAGTTACACGCAGTAAAAAATGATTTTGGCTCAAACAATTTCCCCATACTACATACCCATGTTTATCACATCAATCGATCAAAAAATATTTCTTTCTTCCAAAAAACTCGAATGTGCAACTTGTGACCGGTACTGATAGATTGCTCTTAAATAGGTCTATAATTGGTAAAATAAACACATTCCTCCATGGAAGCCTTTAGGAGGAATCGATTGTCAAAATATTATATTAGGGTAGTTTGAGTTACTGAACTTGATCTTTTTATTTTTTTCTTCCAAAAAACTCAAAAGTGCAACTTGTGACCGGTACAGATAGATTGCTCATGATTAGGTCTATTACTAATAAAAATACCAGATTCCACCACGGAGGCGTTTACGGGGAATTGAATTTTATTAGGCTAGTTACGATACTTGAACTTTTTATTTTATTTCTTCCAAAAAGCTCAAAAGTGCAACTTGTGAGTGGTACTGATAGATTGCTCTTAATTAGGTCTATCATTGGTAAAAAAAACACATTCCTCCATGGAAGCCTTTAGGAGGAATTGATTGTCAAAATATTATATTAGGGTAGTTACGCAACTTGACCTTTTTGTTTTTTTCTTCCAAAAACCTCAAAAGTGCAACTTGTGATCGGTACTGATAGATTGCTCTTAATTAGGTCTATAATTGGTAAAATTAACACCTTCCTCCATGGAAGCCTTTAGGAGGAATCGATTGTCAAAATATTATATTAGGGTAGTTTGAGTTACTGAACTCGATCTTTTTTATTTTTTTTCTTCCAAAAAGCTCAAAAGTGCAACTTGTGACCAGTACCGATAGATTGCTCATAATTAGGTCTATCATTGATAAAAAAAACAGATTCCACCATGGAGGCGTTTAGGAGGAATTGAATTTTATTAGGGTAGTTAAAATACTTGAACTTTTTATTTTTTTTCCTCTAGTGCCTCTTATATGACATCAATGTCCCAACATTATCCGTTGTTCGGATTTTTTCGATGAAGTTTCACACGTAGCATGGGAAGGGGTCCGCCCTCGTTAACCTTAAATGCTAAAGTTTGCTTATGTTTTCGAATTTTTCACCTTTCATGGGATGTAGCTCGAAAACGGCTGCTAATAGAAAAAAATGATTCAGGTACAACTTGTAGATAATTTTATGGCCTGTCAACTTTTCCTTGAAAGTTTTTCTCTAACATGTACCGTTTTGGAGATTTAAGTGAAAAATGAAAAAATGGACCCTTTCCCCCCCTCCCCCCACTCCGGGGCTCCTCCTAGTGTCCCGGGGTTTTAGTATGTTTATTACCTAGGGACTCTTAACATGTTTCCGAAGAAACATCTTACGTTACTAACTCACGCACTCTAGACCCCCCTTGGAGGGACTCATTCAATGGGTTACTTTGCCAGATCCGTAAACGTGACTGCTTTGTTTTGCATTGTTTTATAATTGTATTGGTACTCCACGACAGAACTAAGGATATTTTGTATACTCATTTGATTCGGGTCTATTTCCAGCTACGCATAAAAAAAATACCATAGCAACTCAACAACTAGATGCGCGACCATGATTAAATCTGTTGTTTTCTCGATAAAATTATGTTGATCTGCAATCTTCAAATAAGACTGAGCTATCAGGATTCATACAAGTATGATATCTGATGATATCAGATGCCAGTTTACCGGTCGACATGTGAGTACATAATTTATGAATTTATCTGGTAGTGCTTTTGTCGTAATTGACAATGAATCTATCTTAAATCTATTCTAACAATTTCTTCTTATTCTTTGAACGCAGCGTTGAAAGTCGAACTTATAAATCTTTGAAACACTTTACATTTTGTTCTGATATTATGCTGTGATTAAAAAAACGTAACTTATCTCCATTGACTAAATGCGGTCACTTACTTATTGACGACCGAAAATCTTGGCAACATATTTGCAACCCGCATAATTGTCCACGCGTTTTGATTTAACAAATTGTCGATCTTTTATTCATAGGTCCAATCATCCGACCAGAGTGCTGTCGAAAGGCGTCGGAGTTCGAAATGTCTCTCTTATCGGCACATTCGTTTCGGTTGCAACTTGTTAAAATTTGCTAAGAGAAACAGAGACAGACGATTGTTGGATACTTGTTATGGCACGGCCGCGAGTTATTAGCTTAGTTAACCACTGTATTCATTGAGACTGCGTCTACCCAGCGCCTTGTGTGGAATCCGTCGAGGGCTTGATGCTTCGTTGCTTTTAAATATTCGGACTTAATGATGTACCGGCTGGTTCGTAATTGTATCACATTATTAAGATACATTTAAATATGGGATTGAATTTTTAACAAATTGTGATTTTCTTCTTTTCTGAAGTGGTTCATCATATTTCGAGTTGTTTGGATGCAGTGATATTGAACTGGCAACTGGCAGCGGCGGTTTACCAAAAAACATTTTGTAACAACTGACTATTGATATCTGAAAATCAAATCCGTTGTCGATTAACCGCCTATCACATTGTGCCGCCGTTCCGCGGTCCACTCTGGATGAGGAGTTGAAAAACCACTGGACAACAAAACTATCGAAGTCTCACCGCAGATCGCGGGTCTGGCTGATGGCTGACGCTGATAACTCGCGGACATATCCTCGGAAAACTTAGATAGCTCGTTACGAATCGTAAACAATTGACAGATACATTCACGGTATAAAAGCTACGACAAGAACTTTAAAGATATAAACAATTAACATGAGTTTGTGATGTGTTAACTAAATTCGTGTAAACCGGCATTTTTTGAATTAGAGAATATAAAAACTCGAGCTCTATGAAAGTTTCGACTTTCAATTCAATTCAATATACGACTTACCAATAAAGTATTCCGGCATTCGATATCCACTGAACCAATATAATGTAAATTCCATCTAGCCTAACTGTCTGTTTGCCTGAAAAAATCCGGATGAAAGTTTCTATTCCCATTTACCGTGGGCTCATTCGCGACGGGTCATTGTATGCAAAACGTCGCGTGCAGACGACGCCATTGTTCCCAAGATTAAGGCGGGGGCTCGTCCATTATTCACGGGACCCGGGGGCCACGGTACCCTATTCCACGGCTGATTGAAGAAGAGCTCCTCAGGCCGCACCTGGTGACTTCACTGACAGTTTAGACGTTTAATCAGCCGCTCAATCGGGGAAAACAATGAGATGCCAGATTGAATGTCACCTGAGAGCCCTCCGGCTCGCATCGCCCGTAAGTCGCGCTGATTGTTTTTCATGAACCTGAGATTCCACGAGGGCTGCAAGTAATTGCGCACAGGCAAGATCTCGCGTAATATCCTTAGCACTTCTCTTAGTCGGACGAGGAATTAGCAAAGTAACTTTGCGAAAGAGCTCTCGCCTTCAAAGAACGAATTCGCATTCACGAATTCACTGAAACCTTATTCCCTTGTGACAATTTATCCCTCATCTTATAAGACATTTCGCACGAATAGTTTTCTCTCGAATTTAGCAACTGTTCCGCAGGGGGTGACACGTGGCTTTTTACGGATAGTTGCTTCGAAATTTTGGACCTTATTTCGTAGAGATACGACGTATTGATACAGGTGTGGGCCAATCACGTGCGATGGTCAATTTCCTCGATGCGTGTGTAAATAAGCAAATTGTGTTGACTCAAGGGGGTACTGATCGGATGCACCTGATTGGACGCGTTGACTTGTAAAACTGACTTGTTAAAGTTCTGAGATCACCCGACTGTGTGCTTCCGTCGCTCTTGTTCGAGTGGATAATGCAATAGTGCGCAGTCATTTTAATTATGTTTGTTTATCTACCGTTACTAAAATAAAGCTTTAGTGAAATAAATTATTTTCGTTGGTCCTAAAAACCAAATGATGGTAAGAAAATGCACGTTATAGATATTACGTAAGATGACGTGACCAATACGAATGCAGGAATTTCGGGACCGAAATCAAATTCCCAGTCAGCATGTTCATGTAGGCATTGAAATCTGTAAATCTTCGGCTGTGGTCAAGATGCGTGAAGGCAAAAATTTCGCTCGATCGGCCGCGACCGCCACGAAGAAAGGACGGTGCATGAAGAATTTTGGAATTGCATCTCGGGCCGATGCGCCCCGACGGAGTTATATGGAATTTGCACCCGCAGATTTGAACACGAGCGTAGACGGAGATTTATTTGAAATACCGATTTATATGTCGGTGGACATTGTGGTCAAACTGAAATAAAATGCAAATATCAATTGAATTTAATACGAAACTAGCAGTTGGGGAATATTTAATTCAAAGATAATTTTCATCAAGTTGGAAAATGACATCTCGAAATCTTTTTTAGTCTAACAAATTCAAATTCCTTTATAATGATTTAAAGTTGGCTTACATACAGATTTTGATAAAGTAACGTTTTTTTTTTATCAGACACAGTTATGTAAAACATTAACATTAAACAATTCCATTGAAAATAACATTTTTTATTCATCTTCATTTCATCATCCAAGTCTGCATTTACTGGGTTTGGTTAGCTAAATCGGGCTATTGCATTGTGTTCTCTTCTGTCATGTCATCATGTTCTGTGGTTCACATTGATTGTTATGTTCATAATAAATACAATAATTACTATTTTGTACAACAAAGGCCTTTGATTATACGTTTGCTGATTAACATTAAATTAATGTATATTATAGGCGTATGTACCGCCAATGAAGTTCGTGGAAGGCTCTATTAACGCGGTTAGTGTAATCAGGTAAGGAAGGAAATTACGTGGTATGCATAGTGTAGTCAAATAGGTAGTTGCCGATATGCTCCGGCAAATCGCGTTACGTCTTGATTCATTTTGCGTGTGTCGCTTGCCTCATTGTTCCTGAAGGAATAATTAAAATATGAGAGTCCACGGCCTACCAGTGCAGTTGTTAAAAAAATTCTAGGTTTAAAACAATGCTGTGTTGTCACTTATTAAGTTTTTTCTAACTACTTGTGGTTTCTTCAACAACCAGTCCACTCATGATCGTGGCTTTTATGACCATACGTTAGCGTTTTACATGGTCTCTAATCAGAATTATCTGCTATTTCTTGCGTTGTATAAATAAAAGTTTTTGTATTATATTAAAATGACAATTATCATGAATTAGAATAGTTAGATACGGGATTGCTACCATGTACCTTATTATTTATGAGTTTCCGATATTTCGGCACTGTTGCAAGCGCCATGATCACGGAGTAACTGAAGAGAATTTGCGGGTGGGTTGTTATTGGCAGACATATCGGTCTACCCTCCTTCGAAGTCGTTTATTCCGCTCGCCGCCGGTACCATTGTCCACAAACTCACTATTTTCTCGCATCTTTTCTCGACACACAACACTGACAGTATCTGTTAAACAGCACTATGTTTATTTACACGGTTTTTACACATACGAACCACTGGGTTCCAGACACTTGACAATTTTTGTATTTAGTTATTTCAATCGCTCCCAACCAATCTTGGTATGTAGTGGCGTTCTGTCGAGATGATCTGAGGGTTGTGGAACTCAATCCAGTGATTCGGCCCGGATTCTAATAAATGTTCCGCTATAGCAGATTTATGTCTGTCATTGTTTTTGACTGCTTTTATATGTTCACTCATTCGGCACGCTACGGAACGTTTAGTTTGACCAATATATGAGCTTCCGCAACTGCAGTCAATGTTATAGACACCAGATCTTTGTAGTGGGAAACTATCTTTGGGAGATCGTAAACATTGTGATACTTTTCTGAATGGAGTGAAGACAGTATTTAATGAATATTTATTTAGAATGTTAGCGACCTTATCTGTCACTCCTCTTATGTATGGCAAAAATACTGGTTGTCTATCTACCCTATCTTACCTGTGTCTTACTTTGTGTCTAGGTGGAAGTTGTCCTTTATATCCATTACTCTGCAGGACCCGCTGAACATGGTCTAATTCTTGGCTTAGATTTTCGCTATCGCACAGATCATAAGCACGGTTCGTCAGCGAAGTCTCCACCGAATCAAGATGTCTAGGATGGTGATGTGAGGTTGCGTTTAGATAGCGATCAGTGTGAGTAGATTTTCTATACACAGAGTGACTGAGTGATCCATCACTTCGTACACGGATCTTTACGTCCAGAAACGCTAGACTTCTGTCCTCTTCCACCTCGAAGGTAAAGTTCATTTTAGGGTGAATGCCATTTAAATAGGCCAATTGAGACTCCACGTCTTGTCTGTTACCCCTTAATATACAATATACGTCATCTACATACCACTTCCATAGTTTTATCTCCGTAGTAGTCGTGGCAAGGGCTTTTTCTTCAAAAAACTCCATCCATATATTCGCGACCGCTGGAGCTACGGGACTGCCCATGGCAACTCCATCTATTTGAAGGTAGTATTGACCCCGGTAAACAAAGAAGTTCTTTGATAGGCAATGATGTAAAAGTGCTGCGTATTCCATTGGGATGTCATGTTCTTGCAACTTCACCTTCACCACTTCCATACACTCCGCTACTGGCACATTTGTGAACAGCGATTCTACGTCAAAACTGACCATCACCTTATTCATCTCCACTGTAGTTTCGTGCAGAATTTCAATGAAGTGGCGGGAATCTCTGACAAAAGACGACGTTCGGCCTACTATTGGTTGCAATACTTTTGCTAATCCCAAACTGCAATCCCGTATCTAACTATTCTAATGTAAGTGACCATGAAAGTTTAAAACTATCATGAATGTCTTAACATTTCTTGTAATTAAAAAAGTAAAAGAAAATACCTACTCAAAAATTAAACCGTATGTGTGAAGATTATTATTATTTTTTATAATGAGCATATTTTCCATTTATCTACAACAAAATCGTTTAAGTACTACCAGCAATGTTTTTTTTTAAATACAAGTTAGTTAATCCCAAACTTGTAATTTTTTTGTGAAAACTCGAAACGAAAGTATTTAATATGAAACCATTTACGAAAAAAACAATTCGTGCTACGTCCACAACAACCTCATCGCGTTTCATATCATTCGCAAAAAGCTCCACCCCGACCTTATGCAATTAAATGCCGGTACTTCGCATTGCGAAACGCACCTGAGTTTTTATTAAAAGGTTGTCATTTTTTTTTCATTCGTTTCACGCGGTGAACGGTGGCGTCCACGCAGAAATATTGGCGGCTGCGGTCTGTCGACGCTCTGGTCAAATAAATTACCTTCCTTCCCTTTGCGAATTTGATTCTTTTGATCATTGGAAAATCAATTCCGACGCCCGCCGCGGCCGCCGCACTGGCCCGCGATTAAAATGAACGTTTTATACCGAATTATAAAGTGTGTAGAATGAAGTGTTAGCGCGTTCACTTTGATTGCCTTTTGATGGGTTTTATTGATTTTCTAAGTGTCAAAGGATACAATTAAATATTCTGTTTGTAGTTCTCTGATTGAAGTTTGGCTCTATTTACATATGTTATGTACAGTCGCCAGCAAATCGGGTTACCTACTTTTATTGCAAACTAATTCTTATTACAACGGCATAAAACACCGCAGTGCTGTTGTCCATACCTTCTAGTTAGGGAGGCGAATAGGGGAATTTTCGGTAATACTCGAGCGTGGCAGTTTAAGATATGAGAGATACCTTGGACCTAATAGAACAACCTTGTAAAGTATTTAGCTCTATATGTAGTGACGCGCGCCTAGGATAGACGATCAGATTAGTAAAAAAAAATCGATAGTCTGTAATACTCGAGCGCGTCAGATTAAGATATTGGGGGTTGATTTTAGTGTTTTAAGACTAAATTTAACTAATCTGACGATAAGTCCTTGACGCCGCCGAGTTATAGGGTCGCGAACTTGTAAAAAAAAAACGTTATTCCGGTATTCTCGAGCGCGATTTTTATTTTTTTTATTTTGAAGAATATAATCTAAAACGTACTAAAAATACAAAATCTGCCGGTTTCCGCATGACCAGGAGTGTGGAGGAGCCATTTCGTCTTCCGAAAAACGCGTTGCGGCATATAAGTCGCGAACGATACATTTGACAAAAAAAAAGTTTCAATAAACAAAAAAGGTAATTTTATTTTACACAAAAAAGGTCTCTTTACATTTTTGTCCAAAGTTAAAACTTTTTGACTTGAAGCTTCATAAAAACTCAAACTCCCGGTTTTTTGAGTATATCTTGAAAACTGAGGGTGTTAAAAAAATGATATGAAATAACGATGATTAATTTATGTTACTTTTATCTCAAAAATTTTTTTTTCTAAAGCTTCTCGACAACTTTCGTGCACTTGGAAAAGGTTACGCGTATCTGTATACAAAAGTATTATTAACATGTACAGTTTCATGTATGTATATTATTCAATAGCCTGTTGATCCTCAAATTGTTTTTTGGACATACCGTCAGCAAAACGACGTGAAGAATTATTAAAAAGAAAGAAGAAAGGAAAAAACAAGAAACCAAAAAACCTTTCCGGTCAGATTAAGAGAACCCACCAACATTTTTGTCAGATTAAGAAAATATGCTTTCAGGATACCGAGATGAACCTCCCCTATGAAAATCTGACGCGCTCGAGTATTTCAAAAAAACTATTTTTTTTTGCATTTTCAAAAATTCATCGTAACTTATGGTCACGCCAAAATCGTCAGTTTTTTTAAAGGGAGCTTCCTTGGGGCCTACTTAACACCCCTTCCGAAAATCTGACGCGCTCGAGTATATTTTTTTTTTTTGCATTTTTGACTACTTTATATGCCTACCCCCACCACGCAAACCGGCAGATTAGTATACCGTTGTTATCAGAGGCACTTGGGGCATACGTAGTATGAATATCTGACGCGCTCGAGAATGCCCAAGTAACTGTTTTTTTTTACATTTTTGAATAACCGTACACGCCAAACCCACCGCTAAAATGGTTTTTACCATACGAGCTTTTCTTTTCGAAATTATTTTATCTTTCGATTTTGATAGGTCACGACGGCGCCGTTGAATTACGCCATTTAGCTACCTCGCCTCCCTAACTATTCTCTTATATTATACTTCTCTACAATACATTACCATAATTAAAACTATTTTGGTAAGAGGTGAATTATGATAATTTTATATTTCGCAATTAAATTATTATATTATATTCTATGATAATATAAGTTAATAGATACCTAATACTCTTATAGGAGGAGGACGGCGTTTAATCAGAGCCAGTTTATACTTCTAGTACTTGTGGCAGAGGCGCGTTCATACGCCTCAACGCTATGATATTATTACTAGCGAAAATAATTGTATGCGCGAGCTGCAAGAGATTTGGCATCTTAAGGTGGTTAGGCAGCGGTGACCTCCATAGTACATACATAGTTACCATACATTAGCTAAATTGCCACAGATCTTCCTACGTGCGCACATACTTCTGCCAAAGCGTTTTATCTATACTAGCAGTCCCCCGCGACTTCGTCCGCGCGTTTTGAGTTTGCTCCCTCCCCTCCCGTCGCAGCGTCATGTTTTATATCCTAAAGCCTTTCCCGATAAATAAGCTATCCAACACAATTTTTTTTTTTTTCAAATCGGTCCAGCAGTTCCTGAGATAAGCGCGTTCAAACAAACAAACTCTTCAGCTTTATAATATAGCAAGCGCACTTTGTACTTAAGCTGCGAACATTATTTTGGTGCGGAGTTATGTTCAAACTGTGATAGCTCCTAAGATATTTATTGAAATCAAATGATATAAAGGGCAACTTGGTTCTAAATGAAATGCTCGTGATGATGAATGTATTTATTTTGATAAGAATAAATACCTGTGTGTATAATACACCTCTAAAAATAATGCATTATTTTTTTACAAATTTATTAACATAAAAAAGGTTGTAGTAAGTTAACCATAAAAGATAGACATATGCTGTCGCGGACTTTATTATAGAACTCTTAATGCTGAACAATCCTGTCATACATGATTTTTGTGTAACTTAAGCGGTTTCCGCAGCGTATGCAGCGGAAGCTCTCAAAAGGAATATCTTTCTCCCGTTTTCGCAACATTTTTCATTTCTGCTGTGGTCTTATGAGTCGTATCTTTATGTTATATAGCCTAAAGCCTTCCTCAATAAATGGACTATCCAACGTAAAAAAAATTTTTCAAATCGGGCCAGTAGTTTTTGAGATTAGCGCGTTCAAACAAACAAACAAACTCTTCAGCTTTATAATATTAGTATAGATTACAGCACATCATGAATAAATATTAGTGATAGACTTACTTAGCTAGACTTAACTAGACCCGTTAAGTTATAGTTCATTTATTTTATGTTGATTGCTGAGACGTTGTCATTTCGTCATTTTTAGTGATGTAATCCAATAAAATTGTACCGATATTTTTCGGTCGAAGTAATCGATTAGTGTCTGACTTTTTTCGTTGTCATTTATTTATTTTATTTTGTATTTAAATCCTGTTTCTTTAGCCAAGATTAAAAATACCTACCTTTATAGGTAGCATTTAATTTTTAATCTTTTTGACAGATAATTCTATAGAAAACAAGTAAGAAAACAGTAGTAAAACATTAACAAGTAGGACACCATTCATTAAAATAAATATAGCTTATTAATCGATAGCGATTATATTTTTCATGCAGTTTTCATAGATAAATATAGTGAATGATTATTATAACGGACATAGGTACCGATTATTCGGACATACAAGATTTTAGACCGATTACGTTTTGTTAATCACTATAGTTCGAGTAAGAAAATAAATTTAAAAATCCTTTATCAAAATGAATGTTTATTTAATAGGGCATAATTTTATTTTATTTTGTTAGCAATATCAAACATTTATTTTATTAATTTTGTAAAATAATGTTTTGGAATGTAGTATTTGTTAAACGGAAGAATGTGGCATGTAAAGAAATGTCTCAGCTCTCATCTTTAAAAAAAATGACTATAGTTAGAGCTCACAGCGAAGCCATGGGCATCGCCGTTGCGTTGCGTCGGCGCTGCGACGTGGGACCGTTTAAGCTGGGTGATGCTTCGTTTTTTATTTATTTAGCCTTATGATAAAATCTTAAAGGCACACGGAACAGTGCGCTACGTTGCGTCGCATCGTCGAAACGCGCGTGCCACAGATAAGAGTCGGATGACGAACGGCGGACGCCGGAGAAGGCGAAAAGCCATATCATTAATGTTCCTATCGAAAATTAATACTAATTTTATGGGAAAAACAAATAACCAATAAAAGAAAGATATTATGATGTTATCACCATTTTTTTATTGTCTGTATGTGACGTCACCTATTATCTTGTTCCAAAAATTTGTATATTTGTTGTATAACCTCTCATTCAGTACTTAGGCAAACCAAATCGTATGTAACAAAAAAAATCGCTTGGCAACTTTTTATTTTATTATAATGTAATACAGGAATCTTTGTAGAGGCGCATGCTCTTGCCAAAGCGTTTTATCTACATTACAGCAGAACATAGGTAATGTTAGTGGGGCTAATTCGTCAAAGGGCACTGCTCGCCCTTTGTGCCGCTTATGGTAATGAACGGGCCCGCTCGCTGCGGATTTGATTCGTACGCGTTTCGCATTTAACGACGGATTTATTAACTGATTCAATACGATCTATTTGTGTACCCACCGCGGATTATCTGTCTCGTCTCTCTTTGAGCGGTTGGGTTTTTATATATATTTTAAAATTCATTCAGTAGCATCATTTCACGGTAGAATATGCAAATTGACTGTATGTTAATGTATGATATTGCACTATTCTGACGAAATAATTATATGGCGAGTGTTAACTAACACTTTTGCTTTGCTTTTGTTGCCTCGAAGACTGTTACTATTCTTCACTCAATTTAATTCAACTTCTTTATTCACATGAAAACACGGTACATTTGGGTGGATATTTACAATTAATAATTTGACATTTGTCTCGCCACAATAATGGCATGTGAAATATTTTCAAAAGATAAAACATTCATTATGCATTACTCCGATTAAAGTCCGTTTTTCTTTGCTTGTCCAATATTATAAACAATCTTTTCTTAACTTTTTAAATAATAATAATAAAGTAAATAAAAACACTTTATCGTTTAATTTGAAAAAAATCAGTATTTAACAATGAATTACCTATGTACCGATGCAGTTTTGTAATTGTCTTATTTAAAAAAGATTAATTTCTTAAAAAAGGAATATCAAGAATGTTTACAATTTTCGACTAGCTAAGAAAAACGGACTTTAGCCTTTTCCGGGGATTTAACATAATAAAAATATATTCGTATATAAATAATATAAGGAGTATGTAGGTATGTTAATCATCGTATTATCGTCATCTTTATCGTTATTCTCTTCTCTTTTCTTGCCTCTTATATCTTTACTTGCATCGCCAGTATTTTTCTCTGTTCAGACCTGTTGTTGACTGGTAGAGAATGATTTTGGCATTAACTCCGCCATATGTACAATTTTATGTTTTGTGCATGAAGTCCTAAATTAAATAAATAAATAATTAATAATAAAATATTTTGTATGAAATGGGCTTATAAATATTTTACTTTCATTTATATCTTCCTATTACAATTAGGTAAGACGAACATGTTTAATAAATAGTGGATTAATACTGGTGTACAAATGCAATTTATTTGTACTTATTCCCAGTTCCCAGTGGACAAAGCGATCAGCTCCTTCGGAGACACCTGCTACCCCTCCGCGCTGCCCAGTCCGCCCGCACTCAAAGGGGATACAAATTGTCAGAAAATTACCTCGCGTTTTTAAACCTTACGTAAAATGCTTGCTTTTACGTTAAATTAACTCTTCGTAACATGTGTAAAATGTTCAGACGGAATACACGGAAGTTTATTTCAGTTAAGTAAGATACGATGTCTTTATAGACCATTTATTAGGCGGGTTTAACTGCTATAACCAGTCTCTTCCAGAAAACCTTTAGGTGAGTTGATTAAAAGTATTTTTATTTATTTATAAAAAATCTGGATAACTTACAGGCAACATACACAAAAAGTTAAATTACATTTCTCATACTTAGGGCTAAGTGTAGTAACTACTTACAAGTAAACACATCATGCAATATACATAGTAATAAATCTATATTAAAAATATAAGACAAGGAAAAGCAGGAAATCACATTTTGGAAAACTGCACGCTCGAGACTATGACGTAGTCATACTAATACAATTTATGAGTTTTTTTCGGAAGCTGTGGAAGGAGTCAAAATTTACATCGAGAATGTAGCTATATTTATTAAGAAGTTTGCAGTCTGGGCAACGGGGAGTTAGATCTAAGAACGGTTCGTCTGAATGGAGGCTTCGAAGGAGCATTAAAACTGAAAGAGTTCAGTGATTGACGACAGCATATTTTGCTATTGAGATTTTTGTTAAAGTATTAATGAATAATTTAAAAAGGGGTCATTACCGGAAAACGTGTCAAAATCGATTTACTAAATAGATTAGATAAATCAAAATCGATTTTGTTCATATGCGCCTTGCTTGGCGAAGATGTTTAATGCATCTCGTCAAACTAAAGTAGGAGTGGTGCTCAATACAGCTCAACAGCTGCTCACATCCAACCACAACAGCTAGTGCGTGGTAATGCATAAACGGATCGCACCATCATCGCGCCAATATCGCGAGGTGCACGCAACGATCGCGCAATTCGGCGCGGGCGGGCGCGGTATCACCCGCGAGCCGCGACTCAAAGGACGCCGACAAAGGACGCCGCGCGGGCGGTATTACGGGCCCGTTTGATACCGGGTGGGGGCAGGGTTGACACCGGGAAGTCGGAAAATGATGAGCTGCGATGGGAAAATTGTAAACTGTGACAGAAGAATAATTTTAATGCATGATTTGAACGATCGACCGATCGAGCCGACCTTGTAAAGATCGCAGAATCAAACTGAATGCAAACCGCTAGTGATCGGTCACTGTGGAAAGTCATGGGGAAGTACTATGTTCAGCAGTGGACGTCCTGTGGCTGATAATAATTATGATGATTATGATTTTGAAGTGCAAATGTTTGTAGTAGTTTAATTGGATAAATGGAAGTCATGAGGAATTCTACTACAAACAGCAAGTGTGTAGGTAAATAATAAACTGAATCGCTTATTGCCATCCTTACATGAATTTAGAAGTAACATTTGACTAGCTCTAGCTATTGGGTACTAAAACATGGTGTGGTTTGATTGATATTGAATTGCTGTAATTAGGAGTATGACTGAAGTTGTGTGGTTATTTTTATGTCATTTTATTGCATGTAGTGTGCAATTAAGAGTCTCTATCGGATTTTTGTTTGCCCAAATGTTGAACTCATGAGTATCGTTACAAATTAGTTGTTCTCCTAGCAAGAAGCTTTATCGAAAGCAATTCAGAATAGTGAAAGCTTAATCTGTGACAATTTCCCATGAAAATTCCACTGTACTACACTAATGGCACTCAAAACCTGAAAAGCTTAATTAATTAAATTGTCTGACCCACTGCATAGAGCTGAGTGGTCCAGCAGCCCTAGCCTCCCCGCTAGCTCAAAGTGAGTGTGTTACTCTTTAACCTGAGCGATTCGCGACCGGCTAAACTTACCACTCCGCTAAATAAAGTTAAAAGGCTCTCCGAGCTTTGTCTCGGCTTGCCTTTGATGTGCCGAGAACATCCCCCTCCTCTTGGCGCCCCTCCCACCTCGCAAACAGTTTACCGCAAGCTGGAACTATTGGCTTTAATGCCTTTTCCGATTGGATGTACCCAATTGATTAGTATGTTATGTAGTGCCAAAGGAATTTCTCAGGAAGCGGCCGCTCAAAGGACCTTTGATGACTGATCGCTAATGCCGCAACCCTTATCATTCTGCTCTCTAGTTAAGGGTTATCGGCAAACTTAGACTGTAATTATGTTTTCATGGAGTCTTTAAAAGATTAAATGTTCCAGTTTTGGACATAGAGAAGGTTCAATTCATTTCGCTTGACCTTAAAGATATTTTAAAAGCAGAAACAGCCTACCTACTATGGAAACAAAATCCGTCAATACGATAATTGTTTTTCGATCTGAGGGCCTACTACGAAAACCGAAATCCATCAATACTATCATCTTTTTGCGGATCCTTATTTTCATTCGTATTTACTTAGTATATTTTTTATTCGTACTTAATACTAACCTGATAAATATGTATGCACTTGTGACACAGTTTGGGAAGTATTATACTAATTAAATGTTAAAATTGTACGAGTACCATCACACAAACAACAAATTAAACAAGTACATAGCGGTGATACGGCTTGTCACAAAGCTATCCAGTATCCACTGAGCAGGTACGTTCCGGGCCGGTAATGCGACCGGACCAGCGAAATTCAATTAGTGTAATAACGGCGCAGTTCCATTATGGCAATCAAAGGAAAACGGAAAGTTTGTGCACATCAAAGAGTCGCTTAGTGCGTGCTGGGCTAATGGCGATTTAGGGCGCTTGCCCCGCGGACCGCACAGTGCACAGGGATGACACCTACGTGAATCAAAATAGCGACTATTGATTTTTGTGTTTTTTTTCTTGATTTGAAAGATGAATTGTGTGACCAATGACAGGTCAGGTTTCTTATTTTACCATTATTGAATTCATTTTAGCCTTTCTTGGAATAATCTGAATAGTGTTTTATAAACTTACTAGCGGTCCCCCGCGACTTCGTCCGCGCGTTTTGTGTTGGCTCCCTCCCCTCGCGTCGCAGCGTCATGTTTTATATCCTAAAGCCTTTCTCGATAAATAAGCTATCCAACACAGAAATATTTTTTCAAATCGGTCCAGCAGTTCCTGAGATATGCGCGTTCAAACAAACAAACTCTTCAGCTTTATAATATACTAGCGGTCCCCCACGACTTCGTCCGCGCGTTTTGAGTTTGCTCCCTCGCCTCCCGTCGCAGCGTGATGTTTTATATCCTTAAGCCTTTCTCGATAAATAAGCTATCCGACACAGACATATTTTTTCAAATCGGTCCAGCAGTTCCTGAGATAAGCGCGTTCATACAAACAAACTCTTCAGCTTTATACGAGGGTCAAACTGAAAGTTCTTAGAAAATCAAAAACTGATTACATTAGCCAGTTATTAGTTTTATTATATCTTTTCAAAATATTGTCCATTGACGTCAATACACCGCTGCATGCGATGGAACCACTGGGAAAAGCACTTTGCCCACTCGTCCTTAGGGGTCTCTTCAATGGCATCGCGATACGCAGCCACCGCTTCTTCAGCATTCATAAACCGCTTTCCTTTAAGTTTTTCTTTAATTTTTGGAAATAAATAAAAATCACAAGGCGCGAGGTCGGGGCTATACGGCGGGTGACCCAGTAATTCAACGTTTGATGTCGCCAAATAGTCGATCGTTCGCTTGGCGGTGTGCGACGAGGCGTTGTCGTGGTGAAGGAGGATCCTACTGCGAGGTCGTTTCTCTCGAACTTTTTCCAAGACAAGTGGCAAACAGTTGGTAGTGTACCATTCTGCAGAAACTGTTTTTTGATCCTCTAACACAATTGTTGCGAAATGACCTATCCTTCCAAAGAACGAGGCCACCATTTTTTTTCCCGCACTTCGATCTCTCTTCACTTTAGTTGGCAACTCCTCGAAAGGAAACACCCACTGAGCAGATTGTCTTTTGGTTTCAGGATCATAACAGTAAATCCAGCTTTCGTCACCTGTTAGTATGTCGAACACAGCATTTGAGTCACCTCCGTTAAATCTTTCAATCATTTTACGGCACCAATCCACACGATGGAGTTTTTGAGCCTTAGTCAAATTATGAGGTATCCACCGGGCGCAAAGCTTCCTGACCGCTAAATGTTCGTGGAGGATTTTGTGCACTTGACTCATACCGTTACCGATGCCTAAGCTTGTCCGAATCTGCTGATAGGTCACTCTTTTGTCAGTCTCTATCATACGCCGCACAACACAGATGTTATTTTCAGTCGTCGCCGTAGAAGGCCGTCCCTCACGTACATCATCAGTGAGGTTAGTGCGACCACGTTTAAACTCATTAAACCAGTTGTAAACAGTCGTACGAGATGGGGCTTCATCGTGAAAGGCCAATCGTAGTCTATCATAACTTTCTTGTTGACTTAAATGACATCGAAAGTCATAAAAAATCATTGCACGAAAATTTTCTCGTGTTAAATTCATGTTGACGTGACACAGACAATTTTCAATTTGCCGCCAAATCGTAAAACAAATGACAATTGAATGAAATATATACTCAGTAATATTGGCAAAGAGTTCTATTTTCAAATTTTAGAATATTTTTTTTATTATATTGTTTATAAGTGGCCAGTTCTAAGAACTTTCAGTTTGACCCTCGTAATATATTAACGCAAGCGCACGTTGTACTTATGCTGCGAACATTATTTGGTGCGGAGTTATGTTAGAACTGTGAAAGCTCCTAAGATATTTATTGAAATCAAATGATATAAAGGGCTACTTTGTTCCAAATGAAATGCTCGTGATGATGAATCTATTTATTTTGATAAGAATAAATACCTGTGTTTATAATAGACCTATAAAAATAATGCATTATTTTTTTACAAGTTTATTAACATAAAAAAGGTTGTAGTAAGTCAACCATAAAAGATAGACATATGCTGTCGCGGACTTTATTATAGAACTCTTAATGCTGAACAATCCTGTCATACATGATTTTTGTGTAACTTAAGCGGTTTCCGCAGTGTACGCAGCGAAAGCTTTCAAAAGGAATATCTTTCTTCCATTTTCGCAACATTTTTCATTGCTGCTGTGGTCTTATGAGTCGTATCTTTATGTTATATAGCCTAAAGCCTTCCTCGATAAATGTACTATCCAACGTAAAAATATTTTTTCAAATCGGGCCAGTAATTTCTGAGATTAGCGCGTTCAAACAAACAAACAAACTCTTCAGCTTTATAATATTAGTATAGATACAGTGTCATGATTGTTCTAAGAATATTTTTACTGATATAAAAACCATCTAACTAAGGTCATGAAATGTAAATAAATACTTTTTTTGCTTCGTTTAACTCTTATACCCACCGTGTTGCGTGAAATAAGAGGTAATTCAAGTATAACGTAATGTATGACGTCCGCTTGCTCTATTATTTATGTCATGATATCAGACAGAATGCTTTTCAAATTCAAAACTTTTGACATCTGGATATTTTCCCACCGTATAACACTGATCATGTAATCTTTTTAGATACGGGACAACAATACATTGGCCATAGGCAAAAAATTGTTGTCATTAGTGACAAACATCCACTTCACGAGAGTGAGCGGAGTCAGCTAGCTTTAGTGATGTCCATACGGTCTTGTTAAATCAATCTTTACATCGATAATCTCTCTATCGATATGTACTGATCGAATCTTTCTATCGTTAACAGCTAATCGATTTTATTTTATCGATTCTCCTTATATCGATATCATTATATCGATAGTTTTTAATCGATATAATTGGCACTATACTCCTAATCGATATTCTTAAATATTATTGTTCAATTAAGTAAAAAAAACATAGCAGTAGGTTTTGAAAAAATTTATTGGTCTCGTAATTGTGAAGGATAGCCGTCCAGAATTCTTCCCTCTAGCTGAATAAAAATAAGATGACAATAATGGTTATAAGTTAAAATAAATACACGTTAACATGCATAGTTTTAAGAGCACGGCATGTAAAATAATTAATTGTATCCGTCAGATCTTTGTGTAGCTTAGAAGGACTAGCGTGGGTATACAGATCCGACACGCAGTGACGAAAAAAGCATATAATGTCAAATTATACATATATAATTGTTTAAAAAATAAACAGCACCTTATTTCTTTAACTGGACTAACATCAAGGAAAAGATAAAAAAATAGAAACAGATCCAACACACATAGGCCAAGCAAGCAAATAATGTAAAATGATACCTGTAGTCTAACTGCTCACATTAAAAATAAGATGAACAATTATAAATACAAGTTAGTACATGGTTTAAAGAACCCTGAGGCATGTCAAATAATATTAGTAATAGTATCTGTCAGATCTTTGTGTACCGAAGCTGGACTATTGTGGGGATACAGATCCGACACGCAGTACCCAAGAAATCATAATAATGTCAAATTATATCTATATAATAGTTTAAAAAATAAAAAGCACCTTACTTCTCTAACTAGACTAACATCAAGGAAAAGACAAAAAAATAGAAACACAAGTTAACATGCATGGATTAAAGAAAACAAAAATTATATGAGTAGGTTTCTTTCTGTTAGATCTTTATGTAGCTTAATTGGTCTAGCGTGGGGAAACAGATCCGACACGCATAGGCCAAGCAAGCAAATAATGTAAAATGATACCTGTAGTCTAACTGCTCACATAAAAAATAAGATGAACAATTATAAATACAAGTTAATGCATGGTTTAAAGAACACTGAGGCATGTCAAATAATATTAGTAATAGTATCTGTCAGATCTTTGTGTACTTAAGCTGGACTAGCGTGGGGATACAGATCCGACACGCAGTAACCAAGAATTCATAATAATGTCAAATTTTACCTATATAATAGTTTCAAAATAAAAAAGCACCTTATTTCTCTAACGGCTAACATCAAGGAAAAGATAAAAAATTAGAAACACAACTTAAAATGCATGGATTAAAGAAAACTAAAATTATATGAGTAGGTTTCGTTCCGTTAGATCTTTATGTAGCTTAATTGGTCTATCGTGGGGAAACAGATCCGACACGCATAGGCCAAGCAAGCAAATAATGCAAAATGATACCTGAAGTGACAAATGATAAACAGTACCTTCATTTTCTAACTGCTCACATCATGATGAACAATTATAAATACAAATTAATACATGACTTAAATAATACTGAGGCATGAATAATAATGTAAATTATAGTGTCTGCCAGATCTTTGTGTAGCTAAGTTGGTCTAGCGTGGGTATACAGATCCGACACGCAGAGACCAAGCAAGCACATAATGTATAATGATACACGGTAGTTTAAATAACGAATAGTAGTAAAAACACTAGTTGGTAAAATTTAGTATGATTATTTTTGTTTGATCTTTTTCTAGCTTTAATAGACTGGCGTAGGGATACAGATCCGACACGCAGCGGCTAAGCAAGCACTTACAATAAGTGCTTTGGTGTGGTGGTTGGTTCATAGTAGTAAATGATAAATATTACCTAACATATATAAATCTCTGTCTAATAACATCAAGGATAAGATGCGCAGTTGGAAACATTGTAAAAATCGTTCAAAAACTTATCTCGAAAATATTAAGAGTCTTGTCGTCATCGAGGCACAAGAGTTTCAGGTTGGAGACAAGTATTCTAAATTGTAGGAACGGAATTGGTGTGGAACTTATAGCAGGATTGGCAGGTCTTCCAGCTTGAAGTGTTTGCTGCGCACTGAATGCAAGTTGGACACTGAACGGGTGTACATGAAAAACATTAAGTCATAGGCACGAATGAGCTTAATTCAATGATATTTTTCAATCAAAGAAAACTCAAGAAAATCATTATACAACCACAAACAACTGCAAAAGCCTAAAGCTAGAGCAAGTTATAAAAAATCTACCAGACTACTTACGATTGAGCTACATGTGGCAGCACCAAATCACACTTTTCTATGCTTCTATCTTTTTCTATCACCCAGAAACATACTTTACGAGAGCAAGAGAAAGAGCGGAATGCGACCGAATATGACAGAATCAACACGCGGCGCTCAGAAACACGCTTTTCTCCCTCCGTCTGGATGATGACCTTACTGGATGATAGAATGTGATAGAAGCACAGGTAAGTGCCATTCAATGCTGCCAGATGTAGCTCAACCCTTACAGAACACTTTCAATGACTTAGCCTTTTCAAAACCTAGAACACTTATTTACTCCTGCAAACAATGGATCCTCACTACCTAGGAATAAAAATCAAACGATAATCAGACATAAAAAATAAGTTTATTGAACTTAACACATGAAGAAGAAAATATGCATTTCACTATTTGGTGTAATAGCCTTAAAAAAATTGAAATTCAACAGAAAGAAAGGCACAGACGAAGAATCAAGATTATGAAGACGGAATAATAAAACCCAACATTTTAATCTCATGCGATGTTTTTCAAGATTCAAAGAGCTTATGAGAAAAATAATAGCTTAGTTGCAGCCTTATTTCGTTAATACACAGGTTGTCACAAAATTCAACCGATTAATAAAAAAATATTGAAGCTATCAACGATTGAATACGTTATCACGACAACAATCAGCAAACCCATCTAACATCAGATAAGTTAATATTTATTGAACAGTTTCAACGGTGCCTTCAAAGAACTAGAAAAAAAATACCTGACCAATGAAGTTTTAAAAAGATATACAATTCAACAAGTGAAACCCATATTTATATCCAAAATGAATTTAAAATATTCCACTCATTGGTACAACCATCGCTGCTGCTTGAAAATTATTTTAAAAAAAATATGCGATTACGAGAAGTGCGTGAAATAGTTAGAAATGTAACAATGATTGCGAATTTGAATTAATTACCTGTACACTAATAGTCCTCCATTGGTAAAAAATATAAAAAAAAACGTGAGAAAATGAAATAAAAAATAACAACCTCATCCTGGCATGATACTACTCTAAAGAAAAACCAAACAATACATTAATTTTCAATCCGCTGTCATAAATAAAAAAATGATATATATATGTGCAGGGAAACACTTCCTCAATTCACTGAAAAAATTTGGAAAGCAGCTAGAAAAGATTAAAATATCTCTATTTGCATCATAGTAATCAATGAGCGCTACAAAAGTTTTCGGTATGCTTAGGTATCATTTCCAACAAACAGAAATCTCATCCGCTCAGAAATTATTTATGAAGTCCTAATTGATTTTGAAGATTTTTCCAACTCATCAATTCATAAGGATTTATTCGCTCCTGATTCTGTTGATCTCTTACAAACCTATCTAATATTCCAGTAAGGTATATACCTGTTCTACATATTACTAAATTTATGAAAACATAATGTTAACCATAGAATAGCAAAACATAATATTGGACATCACTCACTTCAACTAACTGTACTATATAAACTGCACTATGACCCTGTCGTGATAAAAAAAAATGGAAGTCTAAAGAGGTGTACACAGAGGTGGACAAAGATTACACTCCCAACGTGAAATATAATCCATACTACAAATACATACATTGACCCCTCGTGAATAACTGCAATGATAAAATAAACCTTGTCGCTTTCCCACTAACATATTTGTGCCAAATTAGTAAGCATTAAGCAACCGAAAGCTTCGGGAAGGTCTTACAAGTCTTTTGTGAAAACAATATTTAAAGCTATGTCGCCTACCTACTGCTAGTCATAAAATGATCGACTTTAAAATTGGCAGGCGACGCACAGAATAAATTTGATGAAAGCTTTACTATATTGCTATTTGCCTTAATTCAAAATCAATCAAACATTTACACCTGCTGAAGAAACAAACCTTTGCCAATGGTAATAAAAAAAATGAGTAAGGAGGCATCCAAAATAGAAATAAATAATAATCGAAAATAGGCCAAATGTTGGTTTGCGGCCATAAAGTTTTAGTTTACGTCCAGAACTATCTGGATTACGGCCACTAGTCTGACAGGGGTAATTTTACTTACAGGAAGCCTAAAATACACCTCGGAGCTCCTACTACTAAAGTCTGTTTTTCTTCGCTAGTCCAATAACTTATTGACATTGAGATTGACCTTTCACTTAAATTTTAAGACGGCCGTAAACCGACATAGGAAACTTTGGCGGCCGTCAACCAACAGAGACATTCAATAACATTATGTATACCTTACTCTTACTAGCCATTTTTTTGGCAGTTTAAGCACCGAGCATGCTAGTAGCGCGAAGAATGAAATAGACTGGGATTATTTCACTATTTAGACAATACTTAGATGAATAGTAATTATCTTTAAGATAATAGGTGTATTCTTAGTTCATAATCGATACTTGGGTTTATTAAATAACTTAAGAATGCTTGTTTTCTCAGTTTTCCCAACTTTCCGTATTTTGTGGTTTTTGTGTCGCTTGTCTCAAACAGTCGTAAACCGACGTATGACCGGGTAATGGCGAAGCGTCCCTATGTGAATTCACTTTTCGTGTTGTGAAACTAAGCCGAAGTTGGAGTGTAGTTGAAATTTGAAATATTTTGCATTATTATTTATTATTATTTGACATATAAATTGAATTAGTTATGACATAAACATATTTGCATGCAACATTTGTCTGCTGAAGATGAAAACCAAAACCTAATTATAAGAACAAAAAATGTAACCTTCTTCAAATTTAAATAAATATATTTCTATTTCTATTTAGCTGTCCCCTGAAGCTGCGATTTTTTTATAACATCAGCAGAAGTTTCTTCAGCAATTGCAAATGTTTGATTAATTTTATTACATTCATTTCGAACAAGAAGGCAGCTAAGGCGATATAATAAATCTTTCAACAAATTACTTCTATGTGCATCGCAAATCCATATTAAAGGATTACTTTCGGATAGCATAATGGTAACAACATAGTTCGAAATATTGTTTTCATGCAAGTTATGTTTGATCTTCTCGAAACTTTCGGTTGCTTTACTTACTAATTGACATAAATTTATAGTGGGATATGTGAGACTTACTTTGTCATTCCACCATTCACGCAGTCGTATGTACTCGTAAACAGGACTAGATGTCAAGTTAGGATTGTCAACCTTTAAACACTGTGTACAAACTTCACACTTCCATTTCATATTTTTTATCACTACAGCTGCCAAATATCCAGCAACATATACAGTTGGTTGATTTTCAAAAGAGTCTAATAAGTGTTTTGCTATTCTAAGGTCATCATTAACATCATTATGTTCAGTAATATGTAGAACAGGAATATTCTTCGTGGCAATACTAGAATACGTTTGTGAAGAGAGACCCGCAGAATCAGAATTGTACGCTCCAAACGATTCAATGGGCTGAAATAAATGCTCAAAGTCAATTAAAGCTTCATTAAAATCTTCTTCGCAGTTTGCCCCTTTACTGCCGGGTGTGCTCAAGCTCGTCAAAATATTTGACTTGAGCGCGGCAGTAAAATAGTGGCAAGTAGGATTTCTGTTTGTTGGACAATGCTGCCTAATCATACCGAAAAGGTTTTCTAACGCGTCTTGATTTAACTGACGCAAATTAAGGTATTTAAAACCTTTTCTTTCCACTATTTTCCAAATTTCTTCTAGTGAACACAAAGAAGTGTAATATCCTTGCACACATCTTACATTTTTCAATCTAAGACTGCTACAGGATTTCAAAAAATGCATTGTTGTGATTTTTTCTTTAAAGTTTCTCCACAGTTGATGATGGCTGCTATTTTTTGAAACATTTTCTCTTATACGTTTTTTTATATCTTTTGCCGAAGAAGGACCATTCGTGCAGTCAAATAATTGGTCCAAACTTTCAATGACTGTTGCAGTTTCTAAAATTTCACGAGCTTTTTCAGTGCTCCCATATTTTTCTGAGAGTAATTTTAAAACTGCAGCGACGGTGTTACTCAATATTTGAGTAGCAAGTTTTACTTTCATTTTGGATCGAAATTTGGGCTTCACATGTAATGACGTTATCTTTTTAAAATGCAACGTGGTCCTGTTCTTTTTTTCTAGTTCTATAAGATGAGCCCATTTCCCTTTCTTGCCGCCAAATACGATTTCCCCCCCTGTAAAAAGTTATTACGGATACTTTTAAACAGGTGGGGAATATCGAACATGATATATATTTTTTTGCTGGCGGCAAGAAAGTAATTGGACTCGCGAGGGATTCCGTCAAAACTCTTCAATAAATTTAACCCTCCGATGTTAGTTGGGCCTTGATCGCAGACTGTTGCAATGATATCATATCCGATATCACTGATAGCTTCAATTACTTTTTTTATTATTGCTGCCAAATTTTGTGACGACACTGTTCCCTTAACGAAATAATAAGCCACTGGCTGTTTATATTTTTTATAAACTCCTTGAATCATGAAAACTAAGGCATGATCTGCGATGTTGGGATTTCTTAGTCCATCTCCAAAATCTTCATAGCCTTCCACTATGTCTTTCCTTGAGTTGTAAATCAATCGTTTTTTTAAGGTCATTTCATCAAATAGCAAAACACATGTTTTTTCTTTTGCGTTAAGTTTAACAGCCTTATTTCTTAAATGTTCAATTAAAGATCGACTTATTCCTGGTTGAAGATCCAAATTTTGCAAAAGTAATTGAAGTGTTCTAGGGCTTGGATAAGCTTTTGTCATTCTCTGCAGTGTTCTGTAAGTTCTGGGGGATTTTTTATAAATTGCCATAGCCAAGGCTTTGTCGGTAGCTGTATAACGATTCCCTTGAGGTTTTCTTTTTTGATTTCTAAAATATGATTGAACTAAGCTCCTCAATGCCAATGACTTTATGTTTTTAAAATGACCCTTTTTGAGATCCCGTATTTCTTTTTCGCAAGCTTTTAATTTATCTTTTAAATTTTGTGTTTCTGATGAATCTGAAAAACATTAAGTATTATTTACTAGTTATATATTAATTTGTATTTTTATAATAATTTTAAATGACGTTTAACCGAAAATACGTAAATTATAAACGTACCAATATTTTTTAGTTTTGTTTTCTTTTTGGGAATGTTGGGTTGACTGGAGGTGGATGATTGTGTATTTTGATGAGTACAACTATAATTTTCTGTAATACATATTTGAACATAAATGTAAGTTTGTTTTTTTATATGAAATAATAGAAAAAAACTTAATAAAAACTCACAAATATTAAAATAAAGCTTACGTGGAGGAGATGATTTTCGCTTTCTTGGGTTAATTAATGTATTTGATGAAGTGGGGAGATAAGACGGGCAGGAAGGATCTGCAATAGTAAAATATTAAGTAATAACTTGATAATCTTAAAAGTTATGAACTTTATCATAACTCGTATCCACCAATACAAGATAGCTTTACCTACAATTAATCTTAATACTGATTATTATAACAAACCTGGTTGTCGTAATAAAATGTAGTCGTGATCAATAATGATTTTTTGGGCGTGTGGGAAAGAGGGGGATTGAGTATCTGTAATGGGTGGTAAAAGTAATTAGATAGCTAATAGACGTAATAACTATTAAGTAACAACTTTATATTGCATACATACTTGATGGAACCACGTAATCATGGTCGAGTAGAGCAACTTGTACAGTACGACCGAGTTTCGTTTGACCATCAATAGATGGGCAAACGTAAGTGTGGTCATGCTGTACAAGCTGCTCCAATTTTTGGGTACTGTTGGTTGGTTTAGTAGTTCCTGAAAATGTATTAAAAAGTTAAGAATATAGGATGTGTTCGGGTTTTATACAAAAGGCAGTACCAGGGAACACTGCTTTAAATAATTCTGAATTTACGTAATTTAGTGATACACAGCAAAATTATTTTCTGTGTCATAGTTACAAATGACTTATAAAACCAACAGCATTATCTTTATGACTATAACTTAGTATGTGAAAATGGGTATTCTGTACTAGGGTATTAACCTGAGATGTTCAGATGGACCGGGAAGTTCTTAAATGCGTTTTCATGGAGCGGCGGTAAATGTAAATTTTGTGATGGAATGGCGCATTTTTTTAATCTGTTTCCTTTTTTATTGAAGTCGGACGGTGTAAAATGTTTGGAACAAATGTATTTACGGATGAGTGATTTTATGGGTAGGTCGACTAGATCCTTTCTGCCCGTTATTTGAAGCCATTTTTTACATCTAAAAAGCAAGAAATAAAAATTATCCATTAATATTACGTCTTTTCCTATCATGAAAGATGCTTAGAAGTTTACATTTAGTTAGATTTTATTCATCAAAAGCATTCTACTAACCGTGTAATGTTGGCAGGGAAATTAGCCATAAATCGGTCTCCTCTTTCAGCGCAATAAAATTTCAAACAAATTTGGCATGTTTGCCGTTTATTGCCTAATAAATGTTCCATTTTTGCGCTTAAAAAATCAGTTTTCAAATGAATTTAATAAAAATTTAAGGCCGATCAATTTTTTTCTCAAAAAATGTCCAAAATTAAATTATCATGTCAATCAATCAAATATTATGTCAATCAATCAAATTAATTAGTGAAGTAATACGATCGTAATTGTGAATGGAGACGTTTTAGACTTACTTTATTATTTGATAAATTCGTTCAGTTACGTGGCAGATGCTTTAAAACTTATGCTGGCTGGACGTAAAAACTGCCACAAAATTTTGACATGTAGAAAACTAAATAAATCAAAAAACTCGCGTCGTGAACCCATTGACACCACTCAAAGTGAGGTAAGGCTGCCGTATAATACGACATGTTTAGTTGACCGGATTTTTACTTTCACACCATACTGCTTTAGTTCAGCATTGATTTTGCGGTTCAATCATTCGTTCTGTTATGCGAATTTAGAAATTCCTATTTCAATTTTACGTCGAAAAGCTACTTTGAGTTATTCGAGTAAAAAATCGAGAAACAAAAATATCCTTCGTATACTTACGCACGTGTTAGCCTATGCTTGGTCGAATCGAACCTAAGGCCTGATTCTTCCAACGACAGATAAGGAATATTCGTCGAATAAAATAAAATACGCATAATTTGAAAGCGTCACCTATTTGTCAGCAATCATTTATTTAAATGTCATTTTCAAATTAGGCCTATTGTATTTTATTCGACGAATATTCCTTATCTGACGTTGGAAAAATTAGGCCTATTCATTTATTTAGAATTTCGTCTCTTTTCATCTATTTAGAAGGTAAAGAGACATTTACTTTATTTTAGTTCGTGGGTACTACCGAGAATTGAGCCCAGTATCTGTAATTTATTTCTTATGAAAATTAGCGAAGCTGAGCTTAAAAACTATTAAAATGTTAATTTCTGTAGGTATAGTCAATTTTATAATAATGCGCAGAATTTTTTTTTCAAGAGTGAAATGTGTTGCTTTCTCCCCTTGTGTAACAATATACTATTTCATTAAAATCGGACATACCATTACAAAGTTATTAAGAGAATAATATATTTTAAATTTCAACAATATCACATATATACACATTGAATTGATAACCTCCTTTTTTTAGTCGGTAATAAAATTCGTGTTAAACTACGTTGATGTATTATATACTATATTGTATACTAATATTATAAAGCTGAAGAGTTTGTTTGTTTGTTTGTTTGTTTGTTTGTTTGTTTGAACGCGCTAATCTCAAAAACTACTGGCCCGATTTGAAAAATTATTTTTACGTTGGATAGTCCATTTATCGAGGAAGGCTTTAGGCTATATAACATAAAGATACGACTCATAAGACCACAGCAGCAATGAAAAATGTTGCGAAAACGGGAGAAAGATATTCCTTTTGAGAGCTTCTGCTGCGTACGCTGCGGAAACCGCTTAAATTATACAAAAATCATGTATGACAGGATTGTTCAGCATTAAGAGTTCTATAATAAAGTCCGCGACAGCATATGTCTATCTTTTATGGTTGACTTACTACAACCTTTTTTATGTTAATAAATTTGTAAAAAAATAATGCATTATTTTTAGAGGTGTATTATACACACAGGTATTTATTCTTATCAAAATAAATAGATTCATCATCACGAGCATTTCATTTAGAACCAAGTTGCCCTTTATATCATTTGATTTCAATAAATATCTTAGGAGCTATCACAGTTTTAACATAACTCCGCACCAAAATAATGTTCGCAGCTTAAGTACAACGTGCGCTCGCGCTAATATATTATAAAGCTGAATAGTTTGTTTGTTTGAACGCGTTTATCTCAGGAACGGTTGGACCGATTTGAAAAAATATTTCTGCGTTGGATAGCTTATTTATCGAGAAAGGCTTTAGGATATAAAACATGACGCTGCGACGGGAGGGGAGGGAGCAAACTCAAAACGCGCGGACGAAGTCGCGGGGGACCGCTAGTTACGTATAAATGCATCCTGCATTAATAGACGAGTAATAGACGCGTATAGACAGACTACAGAGAAAACTCATAATTTATCTGATAAAGAATCATTTATTCTTCTCTTAGGACGACTTTCTCATATTTTATGATTTCAATAGCATTCGTAGCACCTGAATCCATCTCGCACTCATCTTCACCGCCTGTGATCGCAAAATCAAATATCATTCGCATACGCGTAGATAAATAACTTCGATATCGTTCATTTTGCCTTTAAATCAAATTGGTATTCTTGAAATACTCTGAATGGATAAAATGAAATGAATCCTACATCGATTGATAGCAATAAAGCACTTTAATAAAACATTATGAAGTTAAACAGGTAATCAGCTAACTTACTCTACTGAAGTTTTATTTTGTTTCAGATATTGTTGAGGCGACTGGCACAAAAAACACAAAAATGCAGCGGCAATAAGCTGCTACGCAGGTAACAAAATTTGAATGATTGTTTACTCCGTCAATCTATACTAATATTATAAAGCTGAAGAGTTTGTTTGTTTGTTTGTTTGTTTGTTTGTTTGAACGCGCTAATCTCAAAAACTACTGGCCCGATTTGAAAAATTGTTTTTACGTTGGATAGTCCATTTATTGAGGAAGGCTTTAGGCTATATAATATAAAGATACGACTCATAAGACCACAGCAGAAATGAAAAATGTTGCGAAAACGGGAGAAAGATATTCCTTTTGAGAGCTTCCGCTGCATACGCTGCGGAAACCGCTTAAGTTACACAAAAATCATGTATGACAGGATTGTTCAGCATTAAAAGTTCTATAATAAAGTCCGCGACAGCATATGTCTATATTTTATGGTTGACTTACTACAACCTTTTGTATGTTAATAAATTTATAAAAAAATAATGCATTGTTTTTAGAGGTGTATTATTCACACAGGTATTTATTCTTATCAAAATAAATAAATTTATCATCACGAGCATTTCATTTAGAACCAAGTTGCCCTTTATATCATTTGATTTCAATAAATATCTGAGGAGCTATCACAGTTTTAACATAACTCCGCACCAAAATAATGTTCGCAGCATAAGTACAACGTGCGCTTTCGCTAATATATTATAAAGCTGAAGAGTTTGTTTGTTTGAACGCGCTTATCTCAGGAACTGCTGGACCGATTTGAAAAAATATTTCTGTGTTGGATAGCTTATTTGTCGAGAAAGGCTTTAGGATATAAAACATGACGCTGCGACGGGAGGGGAGGGAGCAAACTCAAAACGCGCGGACGAAGTCGCGGGGGAGCGCTAGTTTACAAATAAAATATACCTACTAATTTCAGCTCCAAACATTCCCGCTTGTTACCACACTCCTAAGTAGTGACGTCTAGCGCCATCTGGCGTTGGGTTTATCTATGCAAATTCGAGTTCATTCATCATTTCGTCGCTTCATTGTAAATCGGTTCACCAAATATAGATGGCGCTGACAAACAGATGGCGGCGGGTCTGTCAACCTGTCATGGCTGCTTGTCATGTGTCAAACTCGCTGTTGTATACAATACAAATCCAAATTCGTACCCAAGCTAATTTATTATTTATTTCCAAGTAACTTTTGAATTAATGCCTTCAGTCTTCCTTCGCAAAAGCCTCCGGAATTGCTGTTTTAAGTAAGCACATTGATTTTCGTGTGGAGTTTCTCTCAATATCGTTCTATAAATATGGCCCTTCCGGGTATCGGCGTAGGTTTTCGGCGTGAATGGTGTTAATTGCTGTCTGAGCCGCCTCGTGATGATTTGCTAGACTGTAATGCTAAGTGGCTTATATGTGTTCTCATGAACTGATCGAGTTCCCGTCCGGGCCAAGTGTGTTGTCTGCGGTAATTTTACGAGCTTCGTTTTTGTTTACAACTTGTTTCCTGTGTGCCCTCCTCATCCTCAATGAAAATTTCATGAAATTGGTACACAATAAAACCACTTCACAAGGCAAAAACAAAGCTGTGCTATACATCCTTGCATTGTATATTATTTTAACATAATTGTGTTATCTAATTTTGTTGTATTTTAATGGTTTAGTTAGTCATTTTACTTATACTACACAACATATTAAATTAAAAACTATTTTATATTGACATTCATATTACAATCTAACCCGGAGCCATAGTGTAAACATGGCTTTTGTAATTAAAAAGTAGAACCAATTTGGTATCATTGCATGCTCGGCTTACCATTATTGATTTCATATTCATAACTAACCCCATCACAATATATAGCTGCATGTAATATATGAGGGTTCAACTTGTCTTCGATCCAACCCTATTGTGTTCAGCATTCAGCGTCCGACGGATCTTTCACTCCGACCAGTACCGTTGCGTTGCGCAGTTGTGCTGTTCACATTTAAACAGTTTTTTTAAGCAATCAAAAATTATTTAAGATCTCCAACACATTCAAAATATAATATTAACTGGTGCATTACCTCTACAGTGCATTGTTTGCTCCTGCACAATGAACATGGTAAGGTCTTTATGATTTTTTGCCCCATTATAATTTTTTCCATAACACGCTTATTGAACCATGAAGTTATGATTTAATTTGTTTTGACATGTTCATAATGTGAGTGTTCCTTTTGTTCAAGATTAATAATTATGTTTTGAAAAAAATCTTTTGTATATTTTTATACTGATAGTTATATTTTTTGAAGATTATTTTTGTAATTTGATATGTGTAATCCCATATTATTGGCTATAAAAGATTTATTTGTAAAGTTGAGGTTCTATTACAATATTCAAGTTTGTCCGACATGGTGTTTCAAACCCAAGCCGATCGATGACGGAGACTCTTGACTTTAGCTTGCTCTCTCAATTTTGGTTGGCTGTCCCTTTCCGACCTATAGAAAGAAAATATAATACATAGCTATGACTCTTATTGTGTGCCTTATTGATTTTTTCTCCGTGACTTGACGCGTAGCAGATTTTGCCCGGGTCTCGGAAGCATTGAAATCACTTTGCAATCAAAATATACTTTTCATATGAAGTCAAGTTACCAAGTGTGGTAGTTTATTGAAATGTTATTTCCTTTTGGTTTATTTAAATTGATGATTTGGTATATTAATTATTCCTATATTCATAGAAGAAAAATATTAATATTTTAAAAGGAAAGTCTCATCTTTGGAGCATTGACTAAACTAGTAGATATTAGTATGTATTGCTAAGTAAGATTATGAGACTCAAAAAAAAGTTTTACCTTTATTATAGAAAGCTAGATGAAAGACTTATCTAACTGGATAGTATGGGACAAAACTTAGATGAGAGTACTTCTCATCGACTCAATCGACGAACGCTAAGCTTAGGCTACAGAATTAACTAATTCAGCGTGCTGCTGTATCATTCAGACTAGCGATGCGTGTAATATGCGCGATACTGAACTCATAGGATCATAGGTAGGTGTCACTATGACTAATTCTATTTATCCTGATTTCGGCAGGTGGTTTCTCGCCATGCAGCGCGCGGGTGGGAGAAGGGCCTGTGCGCCATGAGCCACACTCCTATCGGCGGCCACCCGCAAGGTAACATACCGTTGTTTGTCCATCACCGTTTCAAGGATCCGTAAACTCCGTTTTTGTTTGCTAGTCGAATAATGTAAACAATCTTTTCGTTACTTTTAAAATGATATCAATGAATAAAATGCATCTACTATTTGATTTAAAAAGATACCAGTGTAAAACAGTGATTTACCTATGTAGTCGGTGATTTTTGTGATTATTTTATTTTAAAATGAATTATTTCGATAAAAAAGAATGTCAAGATTATTTACAATATTAGATATTAGACAAGCAAAATGGAACAGACTATACACAAAGGGTAAAAACGTGTCGCTATTACTAATTTTTCACTCTCTTTTCTTTCGACTGTATGTCACCAGGCTGTATCTCAAATACCGCGATAGCTAGACAGTTAAAATTTTCACAAATTGTATTTTCTGTTGCCGATATAACAAAAATCTAAACACAATATTCAAGTAATGTTTAAGGAGGCTCTCATTTTTTGCCTATTTTCCCAGTCAATCGTACAGAACCTTTTTTGCGCGAGTTCAACTCGCATTTGGCCGTTTTTTTTGAATAAGTAAATCGACCCTCGGAAGTCAGATTTGTAACGGATTTAACGCTTTTATGAATTGTGTTTTTTCAATAAGTATTAATCAGTTACAGTGTATGCACATTTGCTTTATTTAACTAATTAGTTCGACACTTCTTTCTTAGATACAGACCAATACTAGTCATCAATTTACGTCTAGGCAGGTTCCTATTTAGCATAAAATGGGATTAAGATCCAAAAAGAAATTAACGAGGTCTATTTCGTATCTTTACTTGCCCTCAAAATACTACATAATACTTTTCAATAGATGTGAGAGAGAGAAAGTATGTTAGTAAAATGTAAGTTTTTCCGTAGGTTGGGATCACAAGCTTGCTGACAGGTCGTCGCTACCGCCAGCTTCAGGGGAGGAGAAGAGTAAATCTCAGTCCAAATATGTGTTCACACAACCACATCCAAAGTAAGTTTGCTAACACAGTGATGTTTTTAAACCCTGCCGATGGCAATACAAGAATAACCGAAACGCTAGGGCTCTACGCTACAAATACAGGCTGTTAAAAGAGTTCAAGCCAAATTTCCTGATAAATATACTAAATAATAGAATCCTGATATAAACACATTAAATTAAAGAAAATAGTAATAGTAATAATAGTTTTTAATTATTTTTCCTGTATTTTAAAATTGCCTCTTAACCAATCCTTTGAATTTGGCTTGTACTTTTTTACAGCCTGTATAAGTAAGAAAATGTAGATATACACTCTGTATAATATTTAGGAAACCAATTTTTATATCTACAAAAACTTGAAGCAATGCATCATCTGGTTTCAACTTGCAAAAAAAAAGTTGATTCCCACCTTCAGGATGACGAGAGTGGATGTGTTTTACCCTTATGTAATGAGTGTGTTGTACCCTTATGTAATGTGTATGTTTGTCCTCAGGGGCATGGCATGGCGCGAGCAGACGGAGGGCTCGTCCGGCAGCTCGGCGCGCTCGCCCGCCTCGCCGCCCTACATGCGCTGGGCGCGCAGCCTGCCCGAGCTGCTCGAGGTGAGAACTGACTAAAATCCAAACCATCGATACCTTAGTTAGCGGACACGGCACTAGACAGTGCGCAGAGTACGGCCCAGCTCCAATGTCATCTTGAACGCGATAGGAGATAGACTGGACTGTCCTTTCCTCCGGCACTGCTGCGGCAGACATGTCCCAGTAGTTGATGAGATAAGAGGCTTCTAAATTAATAAAATTAATTTCTTTTTGTACTGTGATTGTAGTGATAATAATAATATTAATATATATTTCTGATGCATTGTAATTTTAATATTCATTTCAATTTAATTCCTAGTATAGTATTTTCTTTTTTACATATTATTATTATTTAATTGCAATTTTACCTTTATTTTATTTAACGAATTGTGTCAATAATATGTATGGATCAATGTTATCTGTAAATAATTATCTTTGAAATTGAATGGAGCAATGGTGTGATGCGCCTTCCCTACGCGACCTGTCAATCTGACACGGAACGGCGCATTTTCCGCGCGCAATTATCGTGAAGCTCTGTTTTCAATCAATACTATTTATACTTATATTATATAGCTGAAGAGTTTTTATGTTAATTTGTTTGGTCTCGCTAATCCTGAGATTAGCGAAATAGTATATTCTGATATACTGGTCTGATTTAAAAATTAGTTAGCTTGTTTACTGGGAAAGGCTCTAGGATATGAAAAACCACGCTGCGACGGGAGGTAAGGCGTGTACGCAGTTGCCTTGTTGCCCTAGTATCAAATGAACCGATCCATCGTAATGTGTGTTTTTGTGCTTTTACTAACTTGGTGTTCATCATATGTAAGCGTAACATGTCCACCAGCAGATAGATAAAACTCTCTTTAGCACGATTACACTGAATGCAGACTGATCGCAATCTCGACCTCCGTGGTGTACTGGTGTTTTACGCTGGTTTCAAGGCGTCGCCGCTCCGAGATCCCGGGTTCGATTGCCGGTCGGGTCAATATAGAAATCAAAATTTTCTGTATTGTCCCGGGGATGGGTGTTGTGGCACCACCGTTTGTGTCTGATTTCCATAACACAAGTGCATAGATACTTTCTTTGGGAACAAAGCAATGTAAGTGATTGGTGTCCAATATTACTTTACTTTACCTTTACTTTAATCGGTTGCTGTGAAATACTAGAGGGGGAGGCCTATGCGATGAACAGCACGGTAGATCTATGACTAATTCCATATAGCGATAAAGTTCAGTAACTCGACGCTTATTAGCATTTCTACCGGCAAGATCGACAGATGACGTTGTAAATACCGCAGTATCCCATTTGATGCAGACCACTTGCATTTGGTCATTGTAGCAAAAACTAAGGAAAGGCCTGTTTTAGCGCTGGACGTTCCGACCTGGTTATGATGATGATAATGCATGAATAAGAGTCATTAACCTAAACTGCCTAATGGCAGAGAGCGTCAGACACTTTTTATTAAATACTCGTCGAACATTTATAAACATCAGAGTAAAGCTAGTAAATATACTCATTACAAAATTACCAGCTATGAAATCGGCGACGGACTCAATCGCGCTAGATACTGGCTTACACAATTTAAATTCAGATATCCATTTCTAATTTTCCCCTGTCGGAGCATCGCTTGCAAATGACAGCGTTGATTAGAAAAAACAAACGCCGATCGGAGCGCGGGCGTTGTCTATTGGTACCTCTGATATCCTGCGATGGGCCATTATCCAATTGAGAGGTTAATAGAAGGGACGATTGACATAGATGCTGTGCTTTAAATGTCTATTAGATTTATTATACAATTCGATTGACATACAAAACTAATTTTGTTTTTTTTTTATAGTGTTTTGTCACTATACAAACTCTATTATATAAATTGCACTTGTATAAAGCAACTGTGTCAGACAAGGAATCGAACCCTGTGTCTTATGCCACCAGGGCGCATGCCTATTATACCACTGCCATTGACAATTTTGAAATTGTTGAATTTTGAAGGTGCTTTCTTTAACGCGTAGGTTGCGTGATTTCATCAATGTTGCGAAATTGCTCTCTCAAAATCCGAAGGAAATATTATTACAAATTGTACATAAAGTTTATGTATTAAATAGGAGTACATTAAGGGCCGTAACACCATTGACGAATAAGCACTAACCAACGAATAGGTAATTCAAAAATGGAACGTCATTTCATATGTAGTATTGGACAGCCTCGGTGGCGCAGCGGTAAGAGGGTCGCACTTTAAAGCGACGGCTGCGCCAGAGGTTCCGGGTTCGATCCCCGAGGCGGGCCAAAAATATATACCTGAGTTTTTCTGTTCAGAAATTCTTAGGGTAGCCCGGAGTTTGGAAATTGGCAATGTGTCACCCCCGTGCCTCGGAAAGCACGTAAAGCCGATGGTCCTGCGCCTGATCTCTCTCCGGTCGTGGCAGATTGCTGTCCCATCGGGCTATGAGAGTGAAAGGAATAGAGAGTGCACCTGTGTTTGCGCACACACTTGTGCACTATAATATGTCCCGCGCAGTCGGTTAGTCGTTATGACTGGCCACCGTAGTCGAAATCGGCTAGGGGGACTATTAGTTTTGGACAGATAACGCTAACCACTAGTTAAGATATTGTCAACAGGGTTGGAAAAAAAACAGTTTTTTTTTAAATTTTATAAAACAAACAGTTCAAATTGTTTTAAACAAGTGTTTGTTTTGTTTTTTTTTTGTCCTTTTTAGTTTAGGGCATTATTTTAAATTAATTCGAATTCGACCTATAATGTTTCATTTCCAGACTAGATCTTTTGACTTTTCAAATTTTCTATAGTAAAATAAATATTGACAAAAAACGATCAATGGATAAACATTTATTTTATGTTGTGCGTATCTCTAATCACTACTAAACGATTTACATTCACCCTGAATGTTTCCTAGCAGGACTATACCGGCGGGGAAATACCTATAAACTATAAATTCTATTCTATGAATAGGGGCACCCCCAATATTTATTAATTAGTGATGGGCCGAATGTGGTTTGAACCGAATACGAATTTCGGCCGAACATTCGGTAAAAATCAAAAATGCCGAAGTTCGGTTTTTATTCTGCACTTATATGGTAACAACTAACAAACAACAATAAAATATACCTATAAGTAATTAATATATTGAATTTTCAAAAAGTTTATTTGATTCAAACAAATCATAAGACTTCCTAATTTAATAAGAACTTATTGAATTTGATTTTTTAATTCTAAAACTTAAGATTGAAATGTCGAAAAAGGAAACTGATAATGACAGTTAGTTACTTGATTAATAAATAAATTACCATGATTTTAAATTATGTAAAAGGCTTATTTATTTAATCAGGTATGAGTGAGTATGACAGATTTGATTTTTTTTATGTTTTATTAATCTTAAAATCAAAATTGTGCAACTATTTCACTCTTTTCTTATACCGAATGTTCGGCATTTCAACCGAATTTCCGAAGAATGCCGAAGTTAGGCCCATCCCTAATATTTATATTTAAATGAGGGGAATAAAATAACCACTATTCCATTCGACAGCCATCCATTAGGGACTTTCCTAACGGGACTTTACCGGCGGGGAATTACTTAATATGAATTCTATAAATACGAGTGCCTTTCTTTCTCACATTTCATTTCATTATTAATTCTGCGACTGATAACACCTCATAAAAATGTCAACTCCAGGACGCAAAAAGCATGCAATTTGGGAACAATTCACATCGATCCCCCAAGAAAATACCACACTGAAGACCAATAGGGTGCGTTGCAGAAAATGTAAGAAAGAACTAGTTGGACTTGTGAAAAGAATGGAGGCACACTTCCAGCAATGTAGCACCACCACCGGTTCTAACACTGACGCAAATCTTGACGCGGACAGGGACGTGGAGGAGGAGTTGTTGAGTGATGCTGGTTCTTCCCGATCTTCAGATAATTCTTCTGCTACACCCACATCTTCTGTTACTACTCTTCAATCTAAAAATGCCAGTACCAGCAGCAGCGCGAGCGTGAACATTTCAATGAAAAGATTTATTATTGCTACAAGTCAAGAAGATAAGAAGAAAATTGATTTACAATTATCTCGTTATATGTTTGCTACTAACACGCCTTTTAACCACGTAGAACACCCAGAGTTACTGAAATTAATGGAAATTTTACGCCCAGGATATAAACCTCCAAACCGCAAACAAATTGCTAGCAAGCTACTCGACGAAGTCTACAACTCGACTCAAGAAGCCGTAAAAAATGAATTGAAAAACAAAGTTGTTAATCTGGCAATTGATGGGTGGAGTAATGTCAGGCAGGACTCGATAGTTTGTGTCTGTGTTACCGATGTGTTGACAGACTCAACTCATTTAATTGATACAATAGACACAGGAGCCGAAAGCCATACAGCTGACTACTTGGTTAAAGTTACTACTGCGGCAATAAAACAATGTGAAACTTACAAATGTACGGTGCGAAGTGTAGTGACAGACAACGCAGCAAATATGAGCCGTATGAGACGAGATTTAGCCCAACAGGAAGAACTAGCTTCTCACGAGGATATACTTACATACGGCTGTTCATCACACATATTAAACCTTCTAGCAAAGGATTTGAATGCAGAAGATATTACTGATAAAGTTAAGTCGATAATGCGGTACTTCAAATACACTCACTTTGCATCTGCCAAATATAAAGAAGCTGGTGGAAAAGCAATTGTTATACCACAACAGGTACGGTGGAACACAATGGCTGACTGCTTAAAAGTGTTATTAGAAAATTGGCATATAATGTCAGATATATGCTTAAATCATTCAACTGCTATAGATCTGTCAATTTCATTGAAAGTAAATGACATGGCGCTGAAGCAACAAGTCCAGGCTCTCTACAAAAAACTGGAAAACATCGCAGTTACACTTGACATCTCCCAAAAGACATCCTGCTGTATTGGCGAAGTGACTGAAGCATGGATAGAGCTTAAAAATATGTTTGAGGGAGAGAATGTACGACTGCGTGACCCGACTGTTGAGCGAGTATTCATTGGATGATTTAAGGAAGTTCAAAGCTCGTTATGAAATGGCAATGTCTCCAGCTCATTTTGCAGCAAACTTACTACATCCTAAGTACAGGGGTGAAAAACTCACGAGTGAAGATATTTCTGAGGCTTTATTATTTATAGAAGCTTATCACAAAGAGGCGATGCCCTATGTTGTTAAATACAGGGCAATGACAGATCCCTTTCATAACTTTCTATTTGAAGATCATGTAGTAAATCAGGTCGGACCTCTCGAATGGTGGCAGTCATTAAAAAAACAAATTAATGGTCAAACAATGAACTTAGTGGCTCAGCTTCACACTGCTGTAGCTTCAAGTGCTGGAATTGAAAGACTGTTTTCAACATTTGGATTTATTCATTCTGACGTACGAAATAAACTGGGTACAGAGAAAGCTGCAAAACTTGTTACAGTTTTTAAATACCTTAATAAGGAAAAGAAGAAATAATTGTTATCTTGATCTTGTCATATTGTCTTACTCTCCTGACTGACAAACAATTTTGATTTTATAATGTTTATTAAATATAGGTAATTTTGTTTGTTATAATTTTGTTTTTGATTGATTTTAAATTGAAATTTTTAATATTCTATACTATCTAATACATGTTTCAAAAATACGTGTTATCTTATCCCATTTTACCCATATAAATCCTGGTACTTGGTAGGTACTTAGATCTTTGTTTGACTGAATAAATAACTTATCAAAAAAATATTACTTTCATTTTATATCATTCATTCGCAATGAAAAGTAGTTTTAAAGCTTGTTTTTTTCTCATCGTTTTATACAATGTTTAAAACTTGTTTTAATCTGTGTTTTTAAACGTGTGATAAAAAACACGGTTTAAAATCTAACTGTTTTAAACATTGTTTTAAACATGTGTTTTAAAACCATTTGTTTTAATCATGCCAACCCTGATTGTCAAACAGGTCGTAAATGTGTTAAATAAGGAGGGAAATATCGAAACGAGCATTTCTGTTCTATAACCTAAGTTGAAGTGGCATTGCTAAAGTGATTTATTTATTTAATGATTTTACATCAATCCACAGCTCTTAAAACTAAGAAAATAAATATTTATTAATATTACCTACAGCCAATAAAGGATTGGATTACAGCGAATGGTTGTAAAAGATAAAGATACAATATGATGTGTAGTACGTACAAACTAACGCACTGATATAAAAAACCAATCGTACTCATAAAACTCTTATTACCTACAGTTATAAACAAATTTCTTCTCATGAGTGATTCTCAAGATTGATCCATTTATCAGATACTAAATCCACACGTTCTACATAGTAGAAAAGCGTCAATGAGTAGTAAGAAGAGCCATTGCTGCTATTGCCGACCTGCTGTCCTGGTCAACAACTCGACGCAATGTTACCAAAACATATCACCTTGCGCCGCGCTTGGGCACATAGGTTGGGAGCGAAGGATCCCATGGTTTTGATCGCAAAATCGATTGCTACGTCGCGCATATGGTATACCGTACTTCGGACACCGCCTCACCGGCAACGGCCAGGGAGGCTGGGAGTTAGCTTATTAAATAACTCTTATTATACATACTTTTTTTTTCTGTTCACCAGGACGCGGAAGGCGTCCGTCTGTTCCGCAAGTTCGTGGGCGGCGCGGGCGGGCTGCACGTGGACCGACTCAACTTCTACTTCGCCGTGCAGGGCCTGCGCCAGGAGACAGAGCCGAGCAAGATACGGCAGGTCGTCTCCGCGATATACAAGTGAGTCTTGTTCACTGACAGTCAGCTGTCAACCAAGACGCGATGAGCTGCAAACCAATGTTGGGTGACAGCTATTAGAGCTGTCACCCAACATTGGATTAAACTTCTACTGTCACCAATACGATCAAGAAACGTAGTCCGTTCCACTAGACGCCCGCAACTCCCACGATCATCGGTTTTTCCGTTCCACTTAGTCCCATGCGTTGGGATCGTAAAGCGATGTGGAACGCTCAAAACGACTCGTCTTAAGCTTTCGCCGCGACCACCACGATCGTGATTGTCAAATGGAACGGAAAAATGGGCGTCGCTGTTGTTGCGATCGTATAGTAGAACGGACGCTGTTAGAAAACAACCGCCATCTCGCTTTTCCGAGCGAGACCGTCAGTTTATTTACACGATAATTATCCTTACTAAACACTACCGTTATAGTAGGAAAGGCAAAGACTAATAAATAATACATCTATATTATTTAACATCAGTTTTAATCAATAGTAGAATCTGTGCAATCCTTAAGCTGGTTCATCTTATTGCAGATTTCTCCGCAAGTCTCAGCTAGCGATGCCTGAAGAGCTGAAGCAGCACGTCAAGCAGAGTCTCAAGGATGGCTCCAACATCGAGCGGACTATATTCGACAATATGGAGAAAGAGGTTAGTTATCCAGCTGTTTATGGTAAATAATAGTGCAATTTTGATGATAAATAATAGTGCTAAACAAAGCCCTCTCCCAGCGGTTGCAAGCTGACCGACCTATTATTTCTCACTGTAATAATTTTGTAACTGTAGTGTACTAGTACTTATGTAATAGATTAGGCACTTCATCAAACCTGTGACTGCCTAAACTTTTCTTCAAACATCAAAAGGTTGGCTATAACTAGTTAATAGTTACTGAAACAATATTGATACAAAAATAGTGCGAAATACAGTGCTCTGTGCTTAAGTAGCAGATTCAGCACTTTGGCAAACCTGTGAGTGTCGAAACTATTTTGTGAAACATCAAAAGTCGGCCCTTTTTAGGATTCCGTAGCCGAATGACAAAATCGGGACGTCCCCCCACTCCCTTCCCCGTTTAACTTTTGAACGAAGCAAGTGTCATTTTTAAAAAAAATGCATGATGGTGTGCTTTATAAATGCTTTCAACAAAAATTCGTTTAACGAGATTCAACTAGTACTTTATGAGACATAGCACATTTTCAACAACCGCAAATATTATAACTTTGTCCTTTATACAAATACTATGAAAAATAAAGTTATCTTTGTTGTTAACAAAATAGTGTGGTATTTTGGCTAAGTGGAAATAAGTGGTACCCTAATTCAGTTATATTTTGCCTCGACGGCGCAGAGGTTAGAGTGTCGCACTTTAAAGCGACGGCTGCGCCAGATATCCCGGGTCGATCCCCGAGTCGGGCCAAAAATATGTACCTGGGATTTTCTGTTCAGAAATTCTCAGGGTAGACTGGAGTTTACAAGTTAGCGGTGTTTCACCCCCGTGCCTCGGAAAGCACATAAAGCCGTTGGTTTTGCGACCGATCTCTCTCCGGTCGTGTCAGATTGCTGTCCCATCGGCCTATGAGAGTGAGAGGAACAGAGAGTGCACCTTTGTTTGCGCACACACTTGTGCACTATAATATATCCCGCACAATCGGTTAGTCGTTTGTGGGCCACCGTTGTTGAAATCGCCTAGGGTGACTACTATTAAAGTTTGCATGGAGCTACTATTAACGTTAGCCGGTTTTTATATAAGATACTAGCGGACCCAGCGAACTTTGTTTCGCCCCCATCCTCGTCTTGCCCGGCCTCGTCCCGCCCAGCCACGTAATTAAAGAAAATTGTTAAGGGTGGACAACCCTTATCACTAAGTATTGAAGATAGGGTGTACAAAAAAAAAACAATTTCTTGGAAATGAATGAAAAAGAATGGGGGGTGATACAATAAAATAAAAACAAAATCATATCGAGTATCGAATAATTTTTGAAATAAATCGTTACTAAATGCCAACACTAAGTGATATGAAAAATAGATGTTGGCCGATTCTCAGACCTACTCAATATGCGCACAAAATTTCATGAGAACCGGTCAAGCCGTTTCGGAGGAGTTTGACAACTAAAACTGTGACACGAGAATTTTATATATCAGAATATTGACGTAAATGCGTCGTTGGCAGGTGACCCGCGCTATCAACGAGTCGACGTACCAGGCGTTCCTGAGCTCGGAGGCGTACGTGGCGTACGTGAGCGCCGCCACGCAGCCGCTGTCCTCGCCCGACGCCTCGCCGCCGCCGCACAGAGAGGTACGCACACCGCGTCCATGATGAAAAACGCGAAACACTACTTGAGTAGTCTTTTTTTTTATGAGTACAGAGACATTTCTTGACATGACACATTATTACGTTTAACGCATACTTCATTTCGAGAACGAAAATATTATTTTACAAGATAAATTAAATAAATTTTTGATATTTCTGCCAAAATAGAGTAAAGCAATACCTCATTGAATTTATACATTTATTTTCTACTGTGAATGATTAAAAACGAAAAATCTGCATGGAAAAAAACTCGAACTATAGTGATTGACAAAACCTAATCGATCTAAAATTGTATTTGTGCAAATAATCGGTGTGGCCGTAACAATTAATCACTATTTTTATCTGTGAAAACCGCATGGAAAATATAATCGCTATCGTTAAAGTCAAAGCATTTATTCCTTAACAAAAAAAAGTGTAGGAAACAAAATGAAATAAATTAGACATTAAAGATCAAACATTGTTGCAAATCACACAGAATTGAATAAAATAAAATCTTATAATATAATTGAATTAAGAATAAATTAGCAATTAATTATGTTAACAACGCCCAATAACCTATATTTATTTAAATGAATGTACTGAATAACATACAAAATATAAAACATTATATTATAACGAATAAATGTTAGACACTTACCAATTACTTTGACCGAAAAATTATCTGATTTAATTTTATTGGATTACATCACAGAAAACGTCGAATTGACAACGTTTCACCGATCGTCATAAAATAAATGGATTATAGTTGATTTGGATGTGATAGTGCAAATATTAATAACGACACATATCTGTTTGGGAGCGAGTATTAAAAACTGCTTATAACAGTTTTGCGAAACTCAAGGAATTATTTGCTTTTGTGTAATTACTTGGTACTTGGGGTAGATATCGCTTTTCGGTTACGCACGGTTCCAATAATTATGGATTTATAAACTGTGTGCGTCAAGTTTTAAATAAGTTGTTGTCGTGCGCAGGTGTGTATGGGCGGCGCGCTGGCCACGCTGCACGAGGGCCAGGAGCTGTCCGCCGCGCCCGCCGCGCGCCTCACGCACGACGCGCTGCTCGCCACGCAGTCGCGCCGGCTGCACGCCGACGTCGCGCCGTGAGTACTCGCCCGAGTAGCATAGTCTGTGCACACGACTGTACCTGGCCACTCACAAAGTGTTGCGAAAACAAAGTTTTCATATATGGAATACTGGCCGGTTAGAATCTTTTTCGAAAATTTGTGTGAATAAATAGGTGTGTTCCATTTTCAAAGTTCCCTCCACATGTTTTGCGAGCCAATTTCAAAGTATCGTGTTTGACTGAAAAATAAATCCGCGCCGGGAACATTTGAAGAACTATGTTTCTTTACGATTTCAAGTGTCGTATGAAACCGGAAGAATCGTTCAATAGACTTCAAATGACATTAATAGATGGAGGCAACTTCAAGGCCACCTTGTATCGTTGGTATAACGAATTCAAGCAAGGTCGACCAACCTGGGATGAAGAACGAAGCAGCCTTTTTTAAGGAAGAAACCATGTAAGCAGTAAATAATTTAATAAAAGATAATAGGCGAATTACATATCAGTACATTCAGCACATATTGTAGATTGGATCGAGAAGCGTTTACGAGATTCTAGACGGGCATCTTCGCGTGAAGAGGATAGTATCACGCTGGTTGCCGCACTACCTCACCGACGCTCAGAAACAAACCCGGGTGGAATGGCGCCGTGATATGCTGAAAAAGTTTGAAACAGGCTCGTTTCGACGTGTTTACGACATTGTTACATGTGATGAGTCTTGAATTTATCAAAACGATCCAGAAACCAAGCGCATGTCAGGTGTTTCAAAATGAATCAACGCCTACCAAAGTAAAGGGATCTCTGAGCGGGCGGAAGATCACCAGCTTTTTTAATTTGACTTGCCACTTGGTGTCGATTCCCTTACGAGATCAAAGAAGCACCAACGCCGACTGGTAAACTACCAAATGTTTATCAGAAGTTTCTCTGTTGTGAGCAACAAGCGACCAAACACTGGACTCCGCGGACTACTGCTTTACTAATGCGCCTGCAAACTCCGCGCTCAATACGAGGGACTTCCTAGACAGCACGCCAGTCAAACTCCTGCGTCACCCACCTTACAGCCCTGATCTAGCACCGTGTGACTTCTTTTTATTTCCAAAAATATAGAATCAGCTCGAAGGGACACAATTTTCGTCGCCGGAAAATGCGCTGGCTGCGTTCGAGGTGTAAACGAGGTGTCTGCGGCGGACTGGAAAAAGTGTTTTGAAAACTGGTTCAGACGCATTAATCTTTGTATAGAGGTTGGTGGAGAGTAGTTTGAAAAGATTTAGTAAAAATGTATGTACCTGTAGAACTTTTTTTTGTGTCGCAAGACTTTCTGAGTGTTCCACGTACATGCGTATAGCTGAAGATGAGGAGGACATTTGATGAACAGACCAATATTTAGCGGAAGCATTGGAGCAAACGAAACAATTATTATGTGAAAGGAATAATTATTTATAATGTGTGGCAAACATACAATTAATGGTTGACCTTTAAAAGCACAGGTAGCCTACTATTAAAAACTTAATTTGTTTTTAGGTCTTCATTTAATTACAAATATTTCATGCTCTTCCTCATTGATTTGAATGTTAATTTAAATTTGTTATGTTGTGGCAGTAATTTCTGTACCGTTTTAGCGTCGTTGTTTTGTAAAATAAATTATAGTCTTAATAGAAATAGAATGATATGATGTGCCAGTATATAAATATAAATGGGAAATTAAGTATAAACGTATGTTTAACATAATAAAATACAATAATACAATCTATACAACAAAAAAAACTTTTTATACTGGTATATCATGATCATTTATCAAAGTAGACATTAGTACGTATCGAGTTACCCCATCCATGCATGTGCCGCTCGAAACACTTATTTTGTTTCGCCGCTCTTGAATATGATTTACCCTTACATACTATTCGATGTTTTGTTTTTTTTACCCTGTGACGTCCTTTTGATGAACGGATATAGAGGCTTATTCAAATACTATATCGTGGAATATGTGGCCATGCATTAGAAAAATCAGATTTTGAAAAAATATTGAACTTGTACACACATCTAATTGTATCTGAATATGCCTTTACTAATGTTACAATTTTTCCCCATGTTACATTGATGTTTATTGAATTTGTACCCTATTTTATCAAGTTCTACCCCGTTTTTTATAAGTTTTTACCTCGTTTTTAATATGATTTACCCCGCAGCTTACTCATTTTGCGTGTCTTGTTTGCCCCCATGTTTATCCGCTGCATGCCGCGCGCTTACACGCTAACGCGCTGTCCCGCCTGTACCATGCCGACGTTTTTACCTCATTTTCCCCTAACCCTTTTACCCTATTTTAATATCACACTTTTTACCCTTTTAAATACACCATACACCTTTAAAAATAACTACACTTTAACTTCAAATACATCGTTAATCAAAATCATGACACTTTTTTCTTGACCCATTTCTATTTGTTCAAAAATCGTAATTTACACCATTCGTACCACTTTGGACCTCGCCAAAAACTCATTTTTTCTTTTACCTTTTGAATTCGCGACACTTTTAACGTCACACCAATCCTGGCCCTATCCATTGCGCCCTCAACCCCACGTTCCGAACGCGGCTCGGGTACAGCCACCGCAAGCGTTCGGTGTACAGCGCGCACGTGACGTACGCGGGGTACTGCCCCGGCTCGCGGCACGACTCGGACCGCGCGTCGCTCAGCAGCGGCCGAGCCGACAGTGATGCCGTCTCGCTCTCCGGAAGCAGTGTGTGAGTGAAAGAGTCATAGAAGTCATACATTTCGTCATATACGACGTGTAATGTTAAATGCGCTAAACTTCAGACACCCACAATAATGATTTATTCGATTGACCAAATTCTGAAAGAAGAAAAAAACAAGGTTTTATGGGGTGTTTTAGTTTTACTGACATTTCAGTACCCCAATCACGAACTTTAGACGTATTCGTCACGTTATCGTAGCGAGTTTACGCAGTACAACGTTAGTCGGCATCACGTAGCACTCTCGTGTCGTGTAGTAAGCTCGATAGCATTGACGAAGATGACGTCATACTAACGTAAATATGGCCGTTGAATGACACGTCCAGAAACAAGTTAAGCGATCTTTTTTTATGAATATTATCGAAATATATCATGATATTCCAGTAAAATCTAAGAAAAATCAATAACGAAACAAAATTACGATCAATATGTTTGGCAGGGTTAGCAAATGTAAAAAATTTGGTCTATTAAAATATGAAGATATATGTTTTTCTGTAATCTTAAGATTTTTGAACTGTTTAGTAGACTGTCAATTGACAGACTGACGTTATGCCATCAAATTGTGACAAATTCAAAAGTTTTACAAAATATTTAGTTAAAAATTATAAAAAATATTAAAATAACGAAGACAAGCCGTTTGCAGTACAACGTAACAATATTTGAATTTTTGAAAAAGTAAGTATGTAATAGTAATACAAGGAGTGATTAAAGTGCTTTTATTCATTGGCTATTATAGCGAGATAAACTCTAACTAGATCTTATTTCTCAAGAAATTGTAATTTATCCAAGCCCACAGCTCTCCAAGAGGACGCTGTTTCTAACAAATGGAATGAAAAACATTACGTCAATATAAAATAAATATATATTATTTTTCAGAATGAAGACAGACCAAAGTACAATGTGTAGAAATACGCCTATATATGCCAGCTAGAAAAAATAAAGTGAGTCTAGCAGTTCCGGCGGTCTTCGTTACTCTCATATATATACTTTGAGCAAAGATGAACCCAACAAGATCAAAATCGATACACCTGTTACAAGTGCTCTGTTCCTGATTTCTTTTTAAGTTAAAAATAGGTGTATAAGATAAAAAATATTGTAATAAATTTCATATTTCTAATGTAATGTCATAATTTTAGAATTATAAATATGACCACTAACGTTTTCTTTATTCCACACGTTTCTTTATTTCTCGGCAAAAGCCAAAGCTCTGTTTGTTGTTATATAAGAGATTTTGAGCACATATAGTACGAAACTATGTGTTGGATCCGTATGGTATCACTAGTACCTATATCTTGGATGAATTAACCACTGGATATGAAACGCTAGAGATAATGTATGAAAACATCATTAGCCAATTTCTGCGGGGCGGGGGGAGCTTGTCGTGTCAATTTTTGACATTTAGTGCATGAAAGTGTCGATATTTCTTTATCGATATGTACGGAACGAATGAATGAACGAATCTTTTGTAAAAAGACATACACTTCTGGACACATCTATTGGCCCACCTTGTATTTTCAGTTTCGTTTGGTCGTAGCTAAAATTTTATATTAGGTCGAGCAAAAAGTTATTATGCAGTTTTGAACCTGGCACAATCACAATTTCATTCAATAGTCGTTTTTTGAATTTCGAACACAGAATTTAACGAAACAAAAGACAATTTGGAGCCTGTTTGTTGATATCAAACCATCGAATATTAAGAAAACTTGGTTTTATTGGTTTACTTGGATTTAATTGTTGAAAAAGTGATTGATATCATTGGTTTTGCAACAAACATTACTTATTCCTAACATTAAGGTGAGGTTCTATCAATAATTTATGGATACTTCACCTGAAGTCGCCACCCAAGCTGTGGCACTTATTCAGGCCGGACACAGCCAAAGAAACGTGAGTTCTCAACTTAATTTAAGTCGATCTGCGGTCCGAAATGTTTATCGGAGGTACCTGGAGACTGGCGGCTTTGTTCGTCGCCAAGAAAGGCCACGATCTCGGGTGACAACTGAAAGGCAGGATCGATTCATCGTGACGACCAGCTTGAGAAATCGCCACCTTACCTCCATAGAAATAAAAAAGCAACCTCGCGACTTCCACAGAGTATCTGTGAGCGCTCAAACTAACGCGAGCCCACCGAACAGCGCGCCTTCATTTTGCACGCATCATTGAAATTGGACACAGCAAGATTGGAGCCGTGTTCTCTTTTCTGATGAGTCTAAAATTGTATTACATGGCAATGATGGAAGGAAGAAGGTCTACCGACGTAAGGGAGAGCGTTTCGCACAATGCTGCCTTTGAAGAAAGGGTTGCTTATGGCGGTGGCTCGTGGACTGTCTGGGGCGGTATATCCGCGAGCGGCAAAACTTAACTTGAGGTTGTTACCCTGTAACAACCTCAAGTTAAGACCACGGCTGCCAACATTAAATGCTGAAAGGTACATTCGTGAGTGCTTAGAACCTCACGTGACACTATACGCGGACTATGTGGAACCAAATTTCCTTTTTATGCATGATAATGCAAGAGCCCATGCGGCCGGCATCGTCAGGGAATATCTTCGGGATGTGAACATCACAGTTATGGACTGGCCAGCCAGAAGCCCAGACATGAACCCCATTGAGCACATGTGGGACGAGCTAAAAAGACGTGTTAGGGCTCGTCAGCCAGTGGCCCAGACGATGCAGGAGTTGAAAACTGCCATAGTAGAGGCATGGGAGATGATCCCTCAAAATTTCATAGAGCGGTTGATAAACTCCATGCCTAATCGTATGAGAGCTGTGGTATATGCCCATGGAGGCAACACGCGTTATTAAATTAAACCTTTATTTTATAAAACATGTTTTTTATTCAAAAATCAATTGCCTTTAGCAAGGCGCATATCCGACTTGTTAGGCGTAGCTCCATGTCGTATGGTATTCTGAATTCAAATTTAAAACAATACGATCGAAAAAGATGGTAAAATGTATCAGGTTTAAAACTGCATCAACAGTTTTTGTTCAATCTAGCAATCATATTTCGGTAGGGGCCATCGAAACCTAAACTCTAAGGTGGGCAAATAGATGTGTCCAGAAGTGTATAATTTTTATCACTAAAATAATAAATTACATTATGGACATGTTTAATGCACAAACCATCGAATGAACAACTGAAAAATAGAACGTTTATATGAACGGTCTGGCAAGTAACACTAACTAGAACTTGTAAAACCGCCCATAAGTACATACAGCCCAGCACCATTTAAATCCTCCTATGGGATAATTAAGAAGTAGATTTTTGCGTTGGCATTAAATCACACTGGTGTTAAATGGATACCACATATTCGGTGATGTTTTGTGGGGATCTATTTTGTCTCCCTTCGACCCACTTTGTATTACTCAATGGATCCACAAGAAATCTGAAATTATATTTTAAAGACGTATTGTCATAAAATACGAGGTTTAAAATTTTAAAGCAAACTGTTGTATTTTTAAGATTACCTTAATCTATTCTCGAGTGAAACTTTTTACAGATTTATCATTTTATTTTAAAAGAATTTATATTAAAAATTTAATAAATGTTTATCGATACGATTTATCGACAATTGTCAAGCACAATTAAAATTAAACTGACAAGAGAACGAATGATAAACATACGACAATCCTACCGTATAAAGTATACGTTATCTTGTTGATTTTGTATTAACTGACAGCCACTTTTTTAAATGGCAATGTTACTTTTCTCTTGAAAAACATATTTCACTATTTTCATGAAAATTATCAGCTTTTTTGGGAAAAAACGTTACTTACGGATGAAAATGAATATTTTTGTTTTGCCGCTATAATTTTTATACAAAAATAAGCCACATTTACCCATTTTTTCCGACAATGTTTCTCACTGAGCTCTATCACCGTACTGACAAGACGTCACCTGTAAGTGAGGCCAAAAAGCCCGCTTCGTGGCTAAGGGGGCACAAGCGAAATTGCACGTCATTGCGCGTCCAGTGGTTTATTCGTCCAAGACCTATATACACACCCGTTGAAAACTTTCGTTTTCAAAGACTGAGGTTAATGAGATGAGCAGTTTCCCGACCTCTGCCTAGCCGGCCGCGCTGCATTTGTTGATAGACCTCTTTCTTAGAACCACTTGTTGTAAGGCTCAGTCAAAGCTTTCGACTGTAGTTCCAAAATCTCATTTTTGCCTGCACAAATAGTATATTATCAGTAAACCGGAGGTGAGAGATGTATTTGCTACTGACGTTGATGCCGAATCTTTCCCATTCCAGGAGCTTGAATTCGTCTTCAAATGCACCTGTATGATAATTTTGGAAAATAATAATTTAGGCGGTCTTATCCATAAAAGTTACCTAGTTTCTCTTCACTCATTGTTGACATTTAGAATCTCAAGTAATCATGTTGCAACTCACGATACTATACGTCAAAGAACGGTTCGTGCTCGCAAATCCAGTTATACGCAATGGAAAATGGTTACGCACAATAAATGTCAGGTATTTGAGTTGCCAAATTTAGTTTGTTTTACGTCCGATAGAGGCGCTTTCAAATTCTCATACAAATGATTACGTTACTATACGAATACTTTGACGCAAATTATTCGTGATAGGGGTACTGATCATTTCTTGGTCTGGGGACGACGCTCTGTCGAGAGAGAAGTCGGTAGATATTTACCGCGCCACTGCGCCGCGCTGTCATTATTATTATCAGTATTTACGTTCATAAAAAACTAACCATTGTTTGTATACGTAATGACGACATGACTGCTTTTAACATTGTCCTCCATGAGTGGGAAAAATTCGGAGGAAGACACGTCTGGAGTGGCGTAACCATGTTGCAAGCTAAGTATTAGTTCTGGGTGCGTATTGCGATGCAGCTTTGTCAGTTGGGCTGCGCTGATTAGCAATTCGCGTTGCGATTTTTTATTTAGTGATTATAATGTGGAGACCCTTCGACCAAAGACGCAGCGTAGGACGTCCACCAACAAGATGGACAGACGACCTTTAAAAGATCGCAGGATCTGGATGCAGACCGCTAGTGATCGGTCGCTGTGGAAAGCCGTGGGGGAAGCCTATGTTCAGCAGTGGACGTCCTTTGGCTGATAATGATGATGATGACGATTGTAATATGATAATATTGATATTATAATAATATTATTTATAATATTCGTTAACTCTGAGTGGAAATTGAACGGATTAAGTTGGATCGCAATACGCCCCCTGGTTGACACTAGCTGACAAGAGACAGAGAAGAAATTGAAGCCTCGTGACTCCATCAGTCGCAAATTACAGCCCCGTTCTTAAGAACTTTCCTGTACATAAACTCTTAGGACTCAAACACCATTTTATACGCCCAATGAAAAAAGGATCGCAACTTGTAAGTAAGACGCATAACACCAGGCTCCTTTTCTAGCAAAAACACAACATTCAAGACAGAAGGCAGTAAAATAGTCTCTTACCCTGGAGAGAAATGAGGTATTTGAGTAGATTGAATATGTAAAGTGTTGCTTGTTACTCCCTCTTTTATTTTCCCCCGTAGGCTGTATGAGTATTGCTTTTTTACCTTAATTTTGCGAATGAAATAGATTTTATTTGTAATATTTCGTTTAGTAACTAACGTCATTTCTATCATCAGATCATCACTTACAGATTTAGTTCTGCACAATTTATAACGCCTTTGTTTTACTGTGAATAGGAATTTCAGGAATATTTTTTAATTGTGTATATTTCTATACACAACAAGTTTATACAATTCGAGATGTAGGACCTTAATGCTATCTAAGCAGTATTATGTATATTTACTTGTGTTCATAACCAAATCTTTAAATAGCGAAGATACAATGGGACTGGCGTATCCATGTGGATAAAAGCCCCAAATTAAATAAAGAATAATAAATATATTATATTTTACTTAAATCTACCTTTTCATGTGTATATAGTCACATTTAATTGACATGACATATAAACATTATCCCTTGAACTAGCGTCAAGCCATTCTAAAATTAAGTATGTTTTGTACCTTGAATTCTGAAATAGAGTATGTTTTGTGGCATGTGTTCTGAAATGGAGTATGTTTTAGGGACGGCATGACGATGCGCACGCGCGAGCCGCGGCACCACCGGCTGCACGGGTTGGACCGCCACGCGCCGCTCAACAAGGAGCAAGATACAGCAATGGTATGAGAATTTGTACTCTTTGTACATGTCGCAGTTCCGAAAACTCGAGAGGATGTAGACAAAGTGACATCTCTTTGTACGTAACAAGAAACTCGTGTCGAAACGAAGACGAAATGTCATCGTTAAAAATTTTGATACAAATCAATATAGAAATTGACCACGTTTTGCAAAAGCTTTTGGCAATTCCATACATCTTAATGAAGACGAAGCTCGTTGTTATTTTGGATTTGTTAATTTATTTCTGTTTTCTTACATTGAAAAGAGGCCTTGTGATTTATAACTTGTTTTATACTGCACTGTAATTTCCACAGGTTCTACTTGTATTTTCGTAATTCCCCGCGAATGCATCCGCGCGTTTTGAGTTTTCTCTTGCCCCTCGCGTCGAAGCGTGATGTGTATTAGCCTTTCTCGATTAATAAGCTATCCAACACAAAACATTTTTTTTTTAAATCAATCCCTTAGACCTTGAGATTAGCGCGTACAAACAAAGTAACTCCAGCTTTATAATATGAGTATGGATTATTAATGGGATCAGGCGTTACTTTGCGCAAATCCAATATTAAAGTGTTTTTATTTTTATTTTTTATTTACTCTAGTATAGATTTGAAAATACCTTATCAATGTATTCTTCGTTCCCCTCGCCAGATGATCCCGCGCACGCAGCGTATGCAGTCGGAACAGCTGCGCGTGCTGCCGCCCGACGAGTTCGCGCCCTTGCTCATAGAGAAGCTGGAGCGAGTGCGGCGCGAGCAGGAGACCAAGGAGCGCCTTGAAAGACGTCTTGCGGAGGTGAGATGACCGAGTTCATAAGGAAGGAGTTAAAAGGGTTACAGAATTTAAAACTCATTTTTACCTATTTCTAGTTACATGCAACTTTGAAAAATATAATTATATAACTATTTTAATAAATATTTTTTGTACTGTTATTGTACATAGGACCTTATGTTTCTTAGGCGGTTTTTTTCCGTATTAAGTGGGTTAAAAAAATCTTCATCAAAATGTTGCGCTGTCTATTAATAAGACAAGCTATCACGTGCGCAAACCCACCAAAACACGTAAAAAAGCAAAGTTTACTTTTTTATGCGCTTTCTTTATGCACCGCGCTGACATTATATTTTTATTAAATAATGTCAGCGCGGTGCAGCGGCCCGGTGAATACCTATCGAATCCTCTCGCGACAGAGCGTCGTCCGCAGAGCAAGAAATGATCGAAAGTGCCAGTAAAACTAAAACGCCACAAAAAACCCTAAATTATTTTTAATTATAGTTTTTCTTCCAGAATTAGGTCCATTGAAATAAAAAACATAAGGGTATCCCGGGTTTTTTACCCATTTAATAATACAGGTTGTATAAAGATGTGTTAAGTACGAGTATAATCAATAATTCCATAGAGTAACAGATGCTAATGTCACTTTGTAAAATAATGTTGCCACATTTAGTTTACTAGTAATGTGTTTCGTTCATTTGGTTCAATTTGTTCATTCAGTTCACTCAAACAAAGTCAGTACGTACAAACACAATATGCATATTATAAAAAAGGTACTTAATTATGAATACTATCAAAGACAAGCTGCACAAATTTTCAGGGAGTCTGAAGCAGAGATAGGAATAACTAAAAATGATTTATTTATTTTTGATGCTGTATTAGTATTGTAAATATAATTGCACAAGCAAGTTAAACGTTTTAAAACCAGTAACTTCCTAATCGATTGTTTAATCGAGTTAAGATAATAATAACTTTAAATTGAGGCTAAAAATGGTCGATTGAATGAATGATATTGATGAAACTCATTCTTTTACTCGCAACACCAAATGTTTCGTCAAAAAGTGCTAACACTTTACGTGACGTTTACGTCAAATTACAGAATTATTAAGTAAAAGTAGGTGTTTGCCATAAAAATAACTGTAAACGATAACAGGGCGACGGCGAGGAGACGTCGACGCAGGCGCTGCCGCCGCAGCTCGTGGCGGCCGCCATCCGGGAGAAGCTGCAGCTCGAGGATGACAACGATCAGGACATATTAGGTGAGCCAAGTGTTCGGAGCTTGTCGTGTATTCGCTGTGTGGGAAATAGTGGGGGAACCCGAATCGATGACAGCGCTCGCAGTGGCCAAAAAAAGGCATTTTTGGGGGACTCCTGACGTCTGTCACCATTTTTATAGTAATTTTAGTACCAAAAGAACGTCGCCGTGAATTATATTTTATTAGTACTTGTATAAAAATCGACATAGATTGACTTAATTTCTCAGAATAATTACAATATTTCATTAAAATATGTAACTTTGATTCAAGTACTTTTTAATGACAGCCAGCCATTTGTCATTTCAACGTCCGCCAATAGTTTGTGACGCTGTCGTTGCGCACGGTCCCAATAGTGTCAAACATTTACTTGAAAAGGGGGCACCTTGTGTCGGAATCATGGATATAGTAGCAAGCCACTATTGTAGTCTATAGACAGTTATTCAAATATTTGTGATTCTCTAGTTTAATGTTATTTTTATAAAATCACGTTGAGCTTTATAATATACTCTGAGGATTGGAGTATTAAGTTGTCGAAAGCTTAAACTTTTTTTAAATTTTTATTTCGCTGGTTTCGTGTTGTGTCATTATGTCTAGTTAAAAATTATTTTGATAGAAGTATTTGGGTTTAGATTTTTCAAATTATAATGTTTATATCGCGTCGAGTTTAAAGGTTCATTTGACCCGGAGAATGAAGAGCTTGCGTATACGCTCACAAGTTGGGCGTTCTTTGCGTGTTTGCCAGATCGCTAACACCTGCCTCTTGCGTTCAGATCAGCACGTGTCTCGAGTATGGTCGGAGCGCACGCCGGGCGCCTCCCCGCCGGGCGGGCGCCGCGCGCGCGCTCGCCCCCACGCCGGCCGCCGCGCGCCCTCCGCGCTCTCCGCGGACTCCGGCCACTACGACGCGCAGTCCGACGCGCACCACTCGCACGCCGCGACCAAGCGGTATGTATATAGAGCGCGCTCGCCCCCACGCCGGCCGCCGCGCGCCCTCCGCGCTCTCCGCGGACTCCGGCCACTACGACGCGCAGTCCGACGCGCACCACTCGCACGCCGCGACCAAGCGGTATGTATATAGAGCGCGCTCGCCCCCACGCC